>CM053764.1:114015597-114070183 GCA_028658305.1 Pachyuromys duprasi | reverse complement strand
TACTGGTACGTGATCTGTTTATTTATAAATGTTCTTCATTTTATTTATAAAAGATATGTACAGTGTGGGTAGGAATTAGTAGTTCATATAGTCCAGCCCTCCAGCTCTCTGAGGGACCGTGATCCGGCCCCCACTTTAAAAAGTTTGAGGACCCCTGCTTTAATGTATCCATCACCTTCTCATTTTTATCTCCCCACAGTTAGCCCCAACAAACTGTCCCCAGCTCCTTTACCCCGTGCCCCATGCCCACCCTGTGCTGAAGTAAAGGCCCTGTGTATAATGCCATAGCATTTTTCCTTTCTTTCATTTGCTTAGTTTCTGGTAAACCACAAGAAGCATTACAACACAAAACAAAACCTACAGCACTAAAATAAAAAGGTTTTTGCAACACTGTCCTAAAATACAAACAAAATATATGAGTTCCTCTGTCCCCAAAAACTACCCTGAAAATAGGATCTTCAACTCATGCCATTCATCCCACACTTCGTATTTCTTTCTGCATTTTTTCAAGTATATTGAGAGTCACAAGCAGAATCTTCTCAGTACGAGCAGATGACACTTGTGGGAGCGTTCCCTTGTAGATTAAAACCTCCATTTGTTCTAGTTTCGTTTCTGTAGCTGTGATAAAATTCCCTGGCAAAAGCAGCTTAGAAGAGAAAGGGGTGTATTTCAGTTTACACTTCCCAGTAACAGTCCCTCACTGTAGGGAAGTCAAGGCAGGAACTTCCAGCTGACAGTCACACCCTTGCCAGTCCACAGCAGGGAAAAATTAATTCATGCACACTTAATCGCTGGCTTGCTTGCTCAGGTCAGTTTCTCCATTCATACAGCCTCGAACACCTGACCAGAGAATGATAATATCCACAGTGGTATTAACTAACCTAGGTATCAACAATCCTAACCAGGGTAATCCCCCACAGACGTGCCACAGGCCAGCCAATGTAAACATTCCCTCAGTGAGGCCATTCAGATGATCCCAGGTTGTGGGAGGTTGAAAAAGCTATCACCATTCGAAGGCACCAAATAGACTCAATGCCCCGCCCCCAGGTTAGACAGATACTGACACCAATGCCTGACAGGTACATTTTCAAACAGAGCATGCTGCCTTGAGGTGTAAAGGTGAAAGAAAGGTTACCTTAGAGTGTGCAAAAGTTCAGATTTAAGGTAAAGTATTCCTGTTGGACCAGTTTGCCAAGCTTTGACTCTAGTGTCCTGATGGCCGGGGACTGTGGTAAAGAGTCTCACACCATGCTCATCTGAGGAGTGCCCGGATTTCTGCCAATACCACAGCCAGCCAGTCGTGTGTTATGTTTTCTGACTTATCATCTGTCTGTGTCTCCCCACTGGTTTACACTGAGTGTGTTCCCAGCCATATTTCCATGACATTGTCACTCAGGTTAAATTAGAATACAGCAACATAAACAGAAATATCACTGGTGAGTGCAGTGACTAAAGTCACATCTCCTTCAGCATGGGGTCACACTTTGGGGGGCACAGGCATAGAATGTGCTCTCTTCTTAGGAGAGGGGCTACAGAGTCCTCTGGAAGTCACAAGCTGTTTGCTGTCAGAAACTTCCACTTCCTGCCAATGGTCCCTTCCTAGTTCTGCCCATCCGAGGGGTCAGAGTGCTTATGAACTGGAAGGGCTGTGTCGCATGGCCAGGACTTTGGCTTCTAATCATGTTTAGGAAGTCAATGCCAAGACAGAGTTCTGTTGTCTTTAGAATTCAATTTCATGGTAAATGTCTGGTTAGCACAGTGCTGGGTCATGTAAACAGTCCTGTTACATGCACACACTTTCACATGCCCAAGGTTCTGATAAGTCTAGATGTTGGGCTCAGCATGACCCCCCAATCCCTCCAGATTTTCTGCTTCCTGGCCCTAACAAAGGTCTAATTATTGCCCATTTGCAGATCGAATCACTGAGGCACAAAGGTTAAATGGCTGACTTCAATTTCCTGCATGTTAACTGAGAAAGCCACGTGTAGTATAGACTCCTGGAGCCATCAGCCCAGAAGACACCGGTTACCTCGACTACAAATGAGAAAAGTGCACGAAAATCAATTTTATTATGGAGATGAATAAATCATTATTTCCCATGGAAGCCCTCTCTCCTGAAAGTTAATCAAATGGACTAATATTTAATTAGTCAGAGGTATCATAAACAAAAGAGGAGCATGCAGAGGCACGGGATGTGACAAGGAAAAACTGAGGCAACTATTTGTTCCACAGAGGAGCAGGGCTCCTTCTGTATGGCCAGCCTGTGTTTTCCACCAGGTAATATTGTGAGCTTACTTTGTTTCCACAGCACTTTGTTGGGCTTCGGGGCTTTATTACCCACAGGACAATAATTTATATGTTGTCTTTGACCATGTTTCAAAGAGGATAAGATACTTTCATGAACAAGTCCAGAGCTCTTTGTGATAATAGTGTACATTAAAAAATAAAAAAAAAAATCCTTACAGGTTACCATAGTTAAAAAGTTACCCACGTTAGCTTACAGGGGTTTTGTTGATGAGAAATACCCCTTACATTTTGGTAACTGGAGGAAGTGCACTATGAATAACTTTCATGAGGCATTACTTTACAGCATATAGAAGGTAAAAAACAAAGCATATGACAAAGAAGATGAAGGACCTCTGCCCTCAGCCATGGCAAGCAGTCTGTATGAAGATAGTCCTTCCATGGCATAAAAGCTTAGTGATAGTGGCCAGAGTAAAGGCAAAAGCTGCAAGGAAAAATATCAGTAACAGGAAGAGAGATTAGAGCACTGAAGAAAATTCTATCCTTTCCATGGCATCCATTCCCATGACTATTCAAGAGCCAACGAGCAGCAGGAACCAGGGGCATCCTGGGGATGTCAGAGATAGTGAGACATACAAGCATTGAAAAGACTCTTCCAAATCCATGTCCATCTAGGACTTGAGAATGTGATCTCGTATGTGAACAGTATCTCAACAAATGCTGGGCACACTCAGGTGTGGCATCTTGATTTCATAGGATGAGGCCTAGGTTCAGGGATGTTCAGAAGAGTCAAGGACTCAGACACATCCTGAGGGAAGACAGAGCAACAGTGAAGGCAGAACTCCCACTGAGGCCTGGATAGGCCTACAGCACCAGAAGATGCTGGGAGGCACAGACGTTGGGAAGACCTAGGCAATGGTCACAGATTTTCAGAGCCTTCAGAGAGACGCAGCACTGCTAACACTTTGGCTTTGAATTTGGGGGAATCAGGAAGATAAATTTCTTTTATTGGAACTCTCACACAGGCTCTTGTGTCACGGAAGCTCTTGAGAACGAGCGTTCATGGAACAGGATGGCTTCTAGCAGCTGAACAGGTGGAGAAGACTCAGTGCAAAGGAGCTGGGTGCCTGGTATCCTCCTGTCTCAGCATCGGCAGCTGTGGCACAGCTGTTCTCCCTGACCTCAGATAGATCCCAGCCTGCTCCCTAAGCCTGATACCTGTTCCACCTCCAAAGCTGCCTGAGTTCTGAATTTCTCCCAGTGCCTCTGGCTGGGTGAAGCTGCCCCTCCCAACATGCCTCAACCTCCTTGACTTGCCCTACTCTGGAACTACTGTTCCCCACCCCCATAGAGATGGGTGGTGGAAGCAGACACAGGCTCATGCAAGTGAGCCAGCCGAGAAGCAGAGGGACCAAACATGAATCCTGCTTCCATCCAGCCCATTTTCACACAGCCGGGCTGTCAGCTTTGCTTCTACATTCTGGTCTCACACGGAGAACGTATCAGAAGCTCTTCAGCAAGTCACTCTCCAGCAAGTTGGATCACGTAGCCTCCTGTGTCTTCCTGCATCCTAAGCAGGGGAACTAGGTGTATATGAATGCCACCACAAGTTTTTTTTATGCCGAAATCATATTTGACTGCCCATTGACTTGATTTGCCGTAGCAGAGCTGATCCTCCGCTGCATGACCAACGTGCTGCCAGTGACTTCCAATATTATTGATTTCAACATTGACCCAGTATACACAGGGGCTCTCTCCCTCTAATGGCTCGTTTCAACTCATAAATTGATTACTTTGAGAGTTTTAGCTGTGCTAGTAAACTTCCCCCGTGGAGTGAAAATGGCATTGCAAAAACTTCATAACTGAGTGAACTGGAGCATGCGCCGTAGACTGCAGCGACCCCTACATGGTCTGCATCGGCTGATGGTCCATCAGAGGCTGTGCGCTGAACACCTTGTTTTTAACACTCTGGCACTTCTTACGTGAGGTGGTTTTAATATTCTGGTAGTTGAACACAAAGCCAGAAGTGACAAATGGAGCACATAGGTTCACCAAATTTGTCAGGAATCAGGAGAGTGTTTCCTGGATTACGTCAGATCTGACAACGTGGTCCTCGCTGAGGGCCTGTCTGGTGTCCTTCCTCAGCTGTAAGGTAAAACAAGTTGTCCCAGTTTCACTGGCTAGCCTGCCTTCCTCGGCCTTTATCGAAGAGGGTTTGTCAAAGCTTCCTTGCGATCTAATGGCCTCAAGCTTTTGAGTTGCAAAGTAAGGGTCTTGAATGAGTTTTCCTGTGAAAACAGGACAATTATTGTCAATTTAAAATATGAATCAGGACTGTCTCCTGGGGGTTGTATTTTGCTGTTTGTCACTTCTTTTCCTGGTGGTCTTTGGGACTGTCTATTTGTAACACTGATATTATTTCAATGTTACCTTTCACCTTCATAAGTTATACTTGAATCAGTCAGTTCAGAACAAGAGAATAAGGTGGATACATGTCTCATGAGTAGACTTACTTGGCGCACATGAACCACTAGAGTCAGTCCCCAACAGTGCATAAACCTGGTGTGGCAAATCACTTCTGTACTCAGGAGGTAGAGGCAGGAAGATCAGAATTCCAAGGTCATCACTGGTTATGTAGCTAGTTCAAGACCAGCTTGGGCTACATGAAACCCTGTTTCACTGCTGGATGCATGGGGAACAACTCCTGAGCCAGGGAGATGGCTTGATGAGTAAAAGCCCTGGCCAGGCAGATCAGACGAGCTGAGCTTAGTCACTGGAACTGTTAGGGGCAGCCAGATTCTGTAGCAAACATCTGTAACTGCAACCCTGTGACTGAAAATGGGACGCGGAGACAAAAGGCTCCCAGGGAAGCTGCTCACAGGCCAACTAGCACAACCTTCACAGCAGCAACAAGCAATGGAGACCTAGACACGCAGACTACATCCCCCGCAGCAGTGGACTTTGGCAGTGCGGTAAGCATTACCACTTGGTGCTGGGTTTGAGGGCAGGAAAGATGCAAGGCTAATGGGGAATGGGCAGCATGCAGAGAGGCCCCAAGAAGCCATTTCACAGAGCTGTACAGATGACGACACAGCTGCAACAGGAGCCCTGGGGTGCTGGAGATGCTGGGGGCTGGATGTGCAGAGCTTGAGGGGAGAGGCTGCTCAAGCCCTCTGAAGCCCAGAACACTATGCCATAACCCCCAGATGCTGGACATGAGCTGTGGGAGTTTGTGTTTCCTGCTGGGTCTGAGGTTAGTCTTAATGCAACAGTCCCTTGCTGTGTCCCAGAATCTTCCCTTTGCAAAGCAAAATGTCTGTTCCATGCTATTCTATGTGAAAAGCATAAAACTCGTCTCATTGTACGGGAACTCACAGTTAAGAGATTTTGGGCTTCTAAACAGAACTGTTAAAGATTTGTGTTGGAGGTTGGCTGGTGCTATGTCTTCTAATGCTAACTCTGACCCCCAAGGTCTAGTTTCTGTCAAGAGGAACACATTTCTCAGGCACACAAGTGATGTTGTATAAACTTTGCTAGCAAATATTTTCCAGTTCATAAATAAAGTAGCTGACAGCCTACAGCTGGGCAGAAGAGAAGAAAACAAAGTGGAGGTTCCTGGACTTGGGATAAGACAGGGACCACCAGGAGAAAAAGCTGGAGAGAAGGAGGTCGCCATGGGGCAGCATGGACCATAGTCACATGACTGTGAGGGCTGCCTTGATGGAACAGAAGCAGCCCAGGCAAGAATAACTATGGCAGGTAACTTGAGGTGTGTAGCTGGGAAATAGCAAAATGGCTTAGAGCTTGATACCTCCCCAGTTATGGTGCCTTAAAACGTTTATAAACCCAAAATTTCTCTGTCTTGATTATTTGGGCACTAGCTGGGATAGAGAAGCCCTCTAGAGTCTAATATCCACATTCCACAGCATGTTGGTACCCAATGTGGGGCTCGAACCCATGAACCGGAGATTAAGAGTCTCATGCTCTAAAAGATTTAGGAACATTTAAAGTTGTGGTTGTGTTTCATATTAAGAGATAAGCACGGAACATCAGACCACACTTCTTGAAGTTTGAGGTGAAAGGTAAAGTGTGACAGGAAAGATCTCTCGGTCCAGCCTGGAAGCTTCTCAGGGTCCTGCCACTGGGCTGGAATTAAGTCACATCATCACCAGGTATGTAAAAATGTTAAACTTATGTTTTAAAGTAACAGCCCTAAAAAGATGGTAAATCAGTCTACATTTATGCTTTTTCATTTCTAGAAGGCATTTTTTTGATAATTGTAAAAGGTAATCTATACACAAATGCAGGTTGCAGTGGTTCATTTCATTCCTTGCCTAGATCTCTAATTATACAAAGAAAGATGGCTGCTGGCTCCTCTTCTTGCATCAGATGAAATCCATCCTGATGACAGGGCTCTTCTCGCCATGGAGGACCCTGGGCCTGCAGAACTGTTATTCTAGGGAAGTCTTTTCATTGGCAACAAGGCCTCCGGCCAGCCAAGTTCCTGATGCTGGAGGAAGGAGGGAGGACCCTCTTGTAAGAAGAAAGCTGACAATATCTCTGGGTGGATACCAGGTACCAGTGCAAACAGATGGGACAATATGGCCAGCTCCTGGATCATATGGTCCCCAGCATGAGTGCTAGCTCCTCATTCTCTTCCAATCCGCTCTCCAGATCTAATTTCTAGGCGAAGTCCCCCCTCTCTCCCCTCCCCTCACTGCTTTCCATGTTGGACACTGGCCACACTTCCCCCACAAATACGGAAGCACCATTCAAAGGAGGTGTCCTCAGCCTTGACTCCAGCTCTGTCTGCAGCTCCCGGAATAGTGCTTGGATCAAGGTAACCATGGTAACGTCCCCAAACTACAAAGCCTGCATCCTGTCATTTTCCTGAACAATCTTTCTCATCAGCTAAATTTTGTTTTGTTTTGTTTTCAAAGGCAGACCTTGCCAGCTGGGAGGAATTTCACAGCACACAGACCAGTGTCCTGTTCATGCATTTCTTCACCTTCCTCAGTGGTAATTCTTTCCCCTTCTACTCAGAGTGACCAGAACTCTCCCACCTACCAAAAACTCCGCTGTCAGTCGTTCCCCTCTGCTTCTCCTCATCACCTTCACACCACCCTTTCCATACTCACTTCCCATCAGCCCAGTCTATATTCTCTTGTCCATAACTTCTGTTCCCCTTTTGTCAAGTCCCCACATACCAGTCCTACCTAGAAAATAATTAGGCATTATGACTGAAACACCCGTCCCATTTCCACCTGGACTGGAGATTCTGTGGAAGGCTGTCAGGGGCACTCCTGGGCCCCTGAAAAGCATGGTCAAGTCAAAGCAACACCAGAACGGGCCAGCACACACTGATGCCATGACTTCAGTCAGCTGCACTGTCTGCACCAAGCCCAGCACTCATCACTGACACATTGTTCAGCCGGAGTCCACCCAGCACCTTCCTGTTCATTCCCAGGCCGCAGAGGCCTGTTTGAAGTCTGGAAAGACTGCACACAGCCACACTGTGTGAGCCTCCATCAAGCTGGCAAGTTTCAAACCTGATCTTGCTCCTAACTCCTCAGCCCTTTAGACCTCACACTGCCCTCTTTGCCTCCTCCACGCCTCAGATCCCACTGTGCTGAAGCTGAGCCTTGCACAGGCCCGTTTTAGATGGGTGTGTAACAGCCCTTGTCTCCAGATGCCCTTTCTAAGCCAGCCGCACTACTTCCTCACTTTTATGCACCCACTTTAATCCCCTTCCTGAGGAATTGGTGTCTGGCCAACTACCCCTGCGGCTGATGCTCCCCTCAATTGCGCATTCCCACTGGCTTAACCCCTGGCTTCCTACTGTACAATACGTTTTCAAATTCCCTGTTCTGTCTCTTCTGATGTCCCCAAGACCTCAGTAACATCAGCTCATGTGCAGAACAGCAAGAGCAGAAGTTGCTCAACCTTAAGGTCCAGCTTCCAAAATCATGTGACACCTGTAAGGGAATCCATGGGCATGCTACCTTCACCTAGGATACAGATGCAAGAGTCTCCTCAGTGCAAGAATGCTCTGAGTGGCCCTTCAGCATGTATCTCAGCAACTAACGACAATGGAACCATCAGCCATTCCGTGGACCATGTTGCATGTGACTCTTGCTCTTGGGGGGATTTGATGGGAGCAAGTTTAAACCCAAAAGCAAACTCACAGTGAAAGGGGTATGCAGTAAATCACGATGCTTACATCCACATGGATCTATACCAGAGGGCTAGTGCCAACATAGAACTTAAGTGATGCACAGATCTCATACATTTTTAATATCCAAGACCACAGGAAATGTATCCAGGAGAATGTGATGGCACCTGTAATGCATGCCCATAGGTTTCTTATAACACTGTCATTCTAACTCCATTACACAAAGTCCCGGGGAACTGATGCTAACACCCAGTGTTCATTCAGTTCACTGGGGAAGGATTCACTGGGAAAGACAGTCAGGGAGTAAAGCTGCTGCTTTGAGTTTACAGTAGGACACCAACGCGTTTCCATTAGAAATTCCCCAGCTCATCTGGTGATGCACATCCACCGTAGGGGCTGGGGACAGCGAGCTGTAAGCTAGGCTGCTGAGGCATGAACAGGGAAGGCCTGGGAAGCCAGGTCATGAGCCATACGTGGGGTAAGTTTTAACCTTGCTTTTCTGTATATAATAAGAATAGAAGAAACAGGTGGCTCCTTCAGTGACAAGAACCCAGTGTCCTTTGTAGGTACGTTGCATGTGGAGAAGGACAGGTGGGTGCTCCTGGCCTTAGAAAGCAGAGGCTGAGAAAGCCAGGGCAGTGGGGAAATATTCACAAATGGCCTGGGAGGGAAGGGTCCCTGCAGCAAGAACAGGAAGAGGAAAACCACCATGGTGCCTTCAGCCTTCAATGAGGAAGCTGGGATAAGGGTTCTAACAACAAGCTGCAGAGCTTGCACAAAAGGGGAGGGAACATGCGTTAGGGGACATGGTGCTTCTTCAGAGTTCCTGACAGAACTCCCAGGAGGCCAGTCCAAATACCAGGAGTTGATACTACTGGCTATTTAATTTGTGGAGGTGGAAGAAAGTAAAGGATAGGGAAAGAGAAGGAGAAAGAGGGGAGGAGAAGAAAGGGAGGGGAAGGTGATGGGAAAGGAGGGAAAGGAAAAAGAAAGAGGTGAGAGAGGAGAGGGAGGAGGAGGAAAGTGAGGGAGAAGGGAGTAGAGTGAAAGGAAAAGAGAGAGGAGGAAAGGGAGGAAAAGAGGGGCCTCTCTACAATGTGTCTTCTTTAAGATTAGAAAGTTAGAAACATTTAGATTACAGTTGATCTACACAAAGCATCTGAATTAGACTATGGCCCAGCAGTCATGCAGATAGACTGAACTACCCCACTGCCGTTGGTACCCGCTGCAGAAATACCCAAGATGGCATGCAATATGCCGCTGTCAGTCTCATGACGAGGGACAGAGAACAAACAGCATTCAGTGCGGTGGCAATCACAGATGGTGGGGACAGTATCCAGCATTCCATCATTCCCAATGGCCAAATGCTACTTACTTCATCAATGCTGTGTGATGATCAGGAAAAGCTTGGGCCAGGGCAGGTCACTGCTGGGAATGCTTCCAGCTTAGGGTCACAAGACGACTGCAACCTATCTTCCACTCAAAGATAAGGGGTGCCAAAAATGGAAAAGCCAGAGGTTAGCAAGGAATGCTGGGTAACAGTGTCTTCTGGACATGACACAGCTGTTGCACTCATGAACTTGCTGCATATGTGGCCTGCACAAGATTGGCCTGTCTCCATATTACTATGACTGCAGAAAGGACTTGTGGACAGTTAATCAGCTCCCCACTCAAACTCATAGAAGCAACCTCTAGTAAACTCAATGAATTGCAAAGCTATCACAGTAGGAATAAGCTTGCTAGAGAAGTTATCTCAGCAGGACAAAGAGCTGCGATGGGAGAGGGGGACTGCGGGTAAAAACTTAGTACATTCGTATATGATGTTGTCAAAGAATAAAATCAAATATTTACAGAGCCGTCTCCCGTTTCCTGCTCTCTAGCAGCTAGGGGAGCAGCGGAACGCCACTCCTTATTTCTGTGCCACAGATGGCTGCAGGTCTAAGCCCCTCTGTGCCGTGGAAGGCTTTCACCATTTAGGAGGTGTATGTACCCGACTGGAGCAATAGGTGTGTCCACAGGCAGTCCTGTGGCCACTCGCTCCTCTGAACCGTCTACATCACCGCTTGTACTATCCTCAGGCCTAAGGCAAGGTATGACTTCCCTCACGAGAAATCTAGAAAGAGATTCTGTCAGCTTCATCTCCAGATAGCCTCCTCCCAAACCCACTCTAAGCCTTTAAGACAAAGGATGAGGTCACAGTAAGAGCTGTGTCCTCAGACTCACATGGTGAAGCTCAAGATCCCAGTGTGACTGATCTTGGAAAGAAGTTCTCTAAGGAGCGGCAATTCTGGGCAAATGGGGACATTAGACTCAGGCCCCTGGGACTGCTGTCCTTGTAGAAAGATAGCAAGAAGGCACAGGAGCAGGACAGAGACACTTGAGAGGGCTGCCCACCAAGAGGAAAGGCCTCCCAGAAAAGAACTGTCTTGGCACTTGATCTCAGGCCTGTGAGGAGACAGTGTCCTGTTGTCTAAGCCAGGAGCCTATGGTGTGTTACTATGGCAGCCTCAAGGATAATAGGAACCAACCCACCCTTTCTGTTGGGTGCTGTGGCCTCTGATGTCACACTGTGTGGACATGGTAGAACCACACATACTTCAGGATAAACAACTTCACCTCCAGATGCTTACAAACAGCTGGAAAGACGGAACAGGAACCATGACCTTTCACCTTCCTCAGTCACCAGTCCCTTTTCAATCATCATTATAGTCTTCAGGAGTAACTACAGATCCTGATTTCTCTCCGCTTCGCATAGACACACACATGCAAGCAGACATACATGCACAGCACAGAGACGTGGAGAGAGTGCTCACGCTATAGCCTTCTCGCTGCCCGTTTCCCAGGTTTCACTCCTGCATCCTGAGGTTTGATGTTGACCACCTAGCTGGCTTGACCCAGCTAATCTCTGCAAATGGCTGTGCCCATGAGCACAGTGAGCCCCTCGCTACCCAACTATGCATTTGTTTCATATTCACAGTGACTTCTCCATATAGGACATGCCTGCCTTCTGTTCAGTTTGAAATCAGAAGTTATCTTCCTGGCACCTGAGACCCTAAGTCATCTCCATGTCTTGCTCTGAAATCTCTGCCTCTCCATCGGTTTTTCTTCTTCTTTCTCTGATAAGGCCCCTACCTCTCCTTCTTCGTAAACTCAGTCATTCGACCTTGGTCCTATATGCCTTGGAAATGTCACTAGAATGCCATGAAGCCCGTGCATTTCTCTGGAAGACACTTAGAGAGATGTCCACTTTCACCTCGGGGTGAGTTTACACTGAACCACTCACTCCCATTTGGAAGTCCCTCTCCATTCTGCCTCATTCTTTACTCTGTGCATAGCACCCCCTGGAAATCTGCAGTCATCTCTTGTTCCCTGGAGCCAATAAGCTATCCAACTTCTTCCATTCTGGATCTTCTTTTACGTGCATCCCTTGTGTACAACACTTTTTAAAACTCCAACCTCTTGTGCTGGAGAGATGGCTCAGAGGTTAAGAGCCCTGTCTGCTCTTCCAAAGGTCATGAGTTCAATTCCCAGCAACCACATGGTAGCTCACAACCATCTATAATGAGATCTGGTGCCCTCTTCTGCTGTGCAGGTGTACATGCAGACAGAACATTGTGTACATAGCAAATAAATAAATCTTTTAAAAACAAACAAACAAAAAAACCTCTGACCTCTCCTAGAGCTCAGATCTTCTCACATCTCATAATCCTATACTTCTTAACTACTTTGCTTTCAGCCATTTTTCTTCTATTGTGTTTTACACTCTATCATATGTTCTTCACCCTCAGAGTGTCTTTATCCCCATAGTCAACACTGCTGATTTGGCTATAAGAAAGGTGGGAAACATAATAGAGCTATTCGCAGGCCCATATGCCTCACTGTTCCAGAAGCTTCTCTGGCATTTGGCACTTAAAAGTAGGTACAAAAGAGTTGAGTGACCACAGAATGTTGTCAATAGATAGGCCAGATGTGTGGCTTGTTGACACCTCTCACACAAAAATCAGGACTGTCCACAACACCAGCATGTCACAAGCAGGTCTGGGTTACCCCTGTGATCCTGGAAGAAGCCAGTTGCAGAGAGCAGGAGTGAACTGAGGGAGAAATGCAGAAGCAGCCTCTGAGTGCCGAGCTGTATAAGGATTAGGATACAGGACTCGCAACCTGAAGTTTGGACAGCTACAGAAACTGTGAAATGAAAACTGCCGCTGGATTCAAATGCCCCTATGGGTGCAGGGTCTGGAGCAGGACCATGCTGAAGCCAGTGCCCCCACTAAGCCAAGCTGGGTGGGCTGATCAACAGGGTGCACACAACAGTCATTGGCAGAGTTGGCATCCTTCAGAAAGGAATAGGAAATAAGGCCTTCGGCATCTCTCATGGGATAAAAAAAGATAACATCCCTCACCATTTCAAATAAATAAATAAATAATCTCAGACAGAAACCTTTTCAGTGTAGGACTCCAACCTTCTTACTCCACAGACTTCCTAATTTAGAAAAACCTCTCAAGCCTTCAACACACATTTTTTCTTTTCTGTGACTTTCCCCAGCTCATCCAGCCCTGACCATGGTCAAAATCAGTCTGTTCCTCTCCTCCATGAGGCTCTTCTGGATCCCCACAGCATCCCTCTCCCAATAATTCATCTCCTAGTTGATCACACATGTGTTGCACTGGGGGGACTGTCTGCCTCTTTCAAGTCCGTCTTTAACTCCTGTGATTGCGGCTGCACTGTCCAGTGAGAGCTGGAAAGACCAGGTTCTGCAGGGCTCTGCACCCTACCATTGCCTCACATCCCCCAGGAGTGCCTTTCTGTGGTTTCTGACAGTGCTCAACTGTCCTTTCTGAGGCCTGTACTTGTGTGACTATGACACACTGTCAGAGCCACCATCCTTCGAAGTCCTTTTCCATAAAAAACATTTGCCATGATGACAGCCTGGGGAAGCAGCCTGATCAGCATTGTGGGGGGGGGGGGGCGGGGGGAGTTGGCGGGGAGACAGATTTCCTAGCTGAAGTTAAAATACGTACAAAATAAAAAGGCAATATGTTGGGGAAATATACCAAATGATTATTTTCCATTGTTTTTCCTCTGAATCTGTATTTAAAGGATTTTTATAAAGAATTTCATTATCCTTTTATAAAGGATAAATATTGTCATTCATTTAGCATGTACTTAAAATCACTAAATGTGTGTGTTCACATGCATGTGGTTCTGTTTTGTGTGTGTGTGTGTGTGTGTTTTCTTATACAATTTTAAAAGCCTTGAATAATTGATTGGTCCACTACAGGTAGTGAGCACACATCACAGCTTGTGTAAGTTCATCCTTCCTTTCTGTGATATGTGGAGGCCAGGGTGGGAAGGTGCTTAGTGACAGGGACTGTGGAGAGAAGGCAGATGGGGCCTTCCTTTTTCCTCCTCACCTCTCAGCTGGGGACAGGGCAGCCTTCGCCCATCTCTGCTCCCAAACTCCCAGGAGAGTGTGAGCATTGGGTAGGGTGGCTGCCCAAGCATGAGATGTGTCAGTCACACAGCTCTGGGAAAAGGATCTTGAGGTGGCCTGTCACCTTCTCTTAGACCTCTTTCCATGCAGAAGTGTGTGTTCCTCTGAGTGGTATGAAATCAGTTGTTTCTCCTGCCTGCTTTAGTCCCACAATGGGGTGTGTGGGCTTCAAGGAAACCTATCCAAGCAGTGTGCTGTCACCCCAGTACGAGGTCAGACTTCGTACCCTCAAGAAAGTGAGGCTTCCAAAGTCTGAGTTCCTGGGGGCATGTGATGAGGACAAAAGGCAGCTGTGATCCCTCAGCCTGAAGTGTTCCTTGAAACTGAAAGTGTTCTTTGCCGGTAGAGAAAAACAAGGACATATGGACAGACTGGTTCTTTTCATAGCCTGGTGTCAGTCTGTGCCATTCAGAAGCAAGGGAAACACAGGGTACCAGCTCACCATATTGCTCATCTGTGTTCCCAGGACTCCTGTTCCCTTGGAGGGGAGTGCTCAGACTGGCCAGAGCTGCAGGAGAGTAGAGACACCATTTCCCCCTCTTCTCATTTCTAATACTGTCAACACCCACATGTCCTGTCTGTCTGTTTATTTGTTTGTTTTTGCCTCACCAAATGCTGCCCTGGACTTCTTCTTCACACCGTGTCTTTCATGTTTGAAAGCTTTTAGGTTTTTAATGTCGGAGGCATCATTTATTTTGTGCAGACAGCTTGGGAGGAATAAGGCCAAGTTGATCCAGGTGCTTGTTTACGGTGTGACCTCCTATCCCCTATCCTCCCTCAGCTCAACCCTGGCTGTTTTCTTCAGTGGGATTTCCACTGCTGGTCATAAGGTCAGCGCAATGAATTCAGATTGTGCAATAGGTCCCCACAAACACCAAAAAAAGCAACACTTTTACGTGTTTATTTGTTTGTGCGGGAGACTGGATTACATAACCGCCAGAAGCTGTGTGCTTGGGAATGCTGTTTTCTCTGTGGCATAGTGTTCCTGTCCACATCTCCGATAATTAGGACAGCAGCCCCTCCAGGTAGTAGGGGATGACCCTCGCTCACTTTCTGACATTTTCATGTTCTTCTCTCTTTGTGGAAAGTGACAAGCTGAGGAAGAAGAGAAAAGTGTGCAGACCACTGCCCGTGACACAGCACATGGGCTGGAGTCCGGCAATTTATACAAGAGACATTCCTGTTGATATGAACAATGTCAGCCAAGGCTCTGAAAATAATGGTAAATACGGTGAGTTCTGTTTGGTTTTAATTACAGCTGATTGATGATCAAATTCGAGAAAAGAAAATCAGCTAGATAACTATTACTCCCCATAATGATCTGACAAGAAGAATGCAGACTGAGTGCAGCAGGTGAGTGAGGAAAAAAATGATGGACAGTACTGCCGCAAAGCAGTGCGTGTGATAGCCTACAGGGAGGTTCAGAGCCCTGTGTCTCCTGAGTTCGTTTGCTCTCTGCGGAAGTTAATCTTAATTGTCAACTTGATGAGATTTCCATCACCATGGAAACAAGCCTCTGAGCATGTCACTGAGACCGTTTCCACGGCAGGTTAATTGAGGTGAGAAGAGCCATAAGAACGAGTGACACTATCTCACCATCCGGGTCCTAGACCAAAGAAAAAGAAAACCGTGAGCTCAGCACCAGCACCCCTACTCCCTGCTTCCTGAATGCGGGTGCAATGCCACCAACTGCCTCACTGCCCCGTGCCCATGAGCTTCACACCAGGATGGACTTCCTTTCCCTCAACTGGGAGCCAAAGCAGATGTCTCCTCTTAGAGCTGCTTTGCTGGGCAGTTTGTCCAAGAACCAAGACAAGTACCTAACACACCCAACCGGGAAGGTTCTCCTGTGAGCTCTGGAAATGAGTACCACCTACAGCTGGGAGAGCCTCCCCAACACCCAGAAACACGGCTCAAGGGACGTTTCCTTGAGACATGAAACTGAAGAAATTAAGTCAAATGGGCCACGTACTATGATGAAGGATTAGATGAAGACAGACATGCTTCTAAGTTCCGGGAAATCGGAAGGGTTGAGCTGGGGAGACTGCCCACAAAACAGCCTCACAGGACTGGGTGGTACAGTGGTGAGAGGGAATAAGGCCTCTCACGGCTATGCTGGCAGAGATGAAGGAAGATGCATCGAAGACCTGGAGGGCTCAGAGCAGCTTGGACCTGACCACCAAGGTAGGTCAGCAGACACAGCGTCCCCCATCTGCCCCTTTCTTCTCATGCATGCAGCTGTACCCAGCATCTTCTTTATGTAAGCGCTGCCATTGAGATGCTCACTTCCCCGACCTGATCACATCGGCAGAGACACTCTTCCCCAGTGAGACCGCGCTCCATACGAAGTGTCCCTCAGAAAGGCTGCACAAGCCTACACTGCCACCCAACCTCAGGTCCCATGCTGACCCAGCACGCACAGCCCTTCACCGGGCGTGTGCAGCTTAGCTGGCCAGCTGCATCCTCTGCCTCCTAGGTCTTCTCCCTTCTGGCATCCTATTTCACTTAGAAGGTTCCTGTTGGCTGCCCCAAACAGTCCTTAATCTCCTCTAATGTACATTATGTTCGTAAACAGCCATGCACTGCCTGAGCTCCCTAAGAATCTGGCTGTGGGAGTGGGGTTTGTCCCTTCACTTCAGACCAAAGTGTGTTTATGTCACGACCCCCTGTCCACAAAGAGAAGGAAACAAACCCTGCGCTGCCTCAGGCTACCTCTCCCCACTGGCCCCAGCTCTTGTATCTCTGGGAACAGCTAGAAGGAAACTGTTTCCCACAGAGGTTACTACAGTTTGCCACATTGTAGAAAATGTCTGCAGTGGGAGAGAGAAGCTGGGAACCCGTTCATGGAGAGGGTGGCAGGGACCCTCACAATCAGGAACTCCAGATGTCTGCTTCAACTTTCCCAGTGGGTTTTGGCTGGACATCCTGAACTCTCAATCTGATGATGTCACTTTTCTGTGGGACCTCTCTCTCTCTCTCTCTCTCTCTCTCTCTGTGTGTGTGTGTGTGTGTGTCTGTGTGTCTCTATCTCTCTCTGTCTCTGTCTCTCTTTGTCTCTCTCTCTCAATGAGAGCATAGCTCTCCGCTGCTTTTCCAGAACTATGCTTGCCTATCTTCCACCATGCTTCCCCCTGGTGTTTATCATGGACTAACCCTCTGAAACTGTATACAAACCCACATACACACCAATAAACATGTATCTGTGGATTCTACATATGGCCAAGCAGGTGAATGTCTCCTTAGATAGCTTAGAAATCAAGAAATGATGACAGACATGAGGTATCAAAGGCCTGGGGTTCTGAGTTAACCCAATCATAGCAGAAAGCACATGTGTGCTGAGTCTGTTTCAACATGCCTGGGTTTGGGGTTGCTAGTCTCCACAGTGGTGACTCAGATTTCATCCCTAACTCATAGACTGTGTAGGAGTGGGCACGTGGCAGTCTTTGGAAGACCCACAAACTAGAGCATAGCATAAGACCTTCGCATCCTGGGGACATCAGCTGTTTCCAAAGCAGTTAGAAGCAATCATCCCCCTTCTGTGTGTTTATGGGAAGGGGCCTGCAGAGCAGGGCCACCTTTCAGCACTTGGTTTCCTTTAATGCAAGTGAGCAGGTCTTAGCAGGCAATCCTCCTGGTGTGACATTTGATGGTTTCTGGGGGTCATAGAACTGGGGGCTTTGAAATGTTGCCTGATGACCATATCTTTCCTTTTGGCTTTGTTGGGGACTGGGAGGCTATAATGACAGGCAAGTGAGCCACTGAGAGGGTGTGAGAATGAGTACCCTCCTAGGCATTATACATCAAACACTGTAAAGGAAAAGTCACCACCCAACACGCTGATAGAGGCATTTAACGCCTGGCGTGGTGGTGCACTCCTTTAATCCCAGCACTTGGGAGGCAGAGGCAGGTGGATCTCTGACTTCAAGGCCAGGCTGGTCTACCGAACAAGTTCTAGGACAGGTAGAGATACACAGAGAAACCCTGTCTCAAAAAAAAACAAAAGAAAAAAAAGAAAGTATTTAAGTACTCATGGGTCATGAGCTAATAGATAAAATGTGTATTAATTTTAACACAAAGGCTCTTAGTGTCTCAGCAGCCCACAAAAGCATTCCTGGCTGTCTGCAGAAGGTAGCAGGCCCTGCTTGGTTTCGATCTGCAAACAAATCAACATAACCACAGATATTTCCCCACTGACACACCAACCAGTCTGTGTGCCCTTGGTTGGTGCCTCCACAGTGTTTGGCACTGGAGTCTATGTGTGGCTGAACGCCAGGCCCACAGATGTCTGTAAAGACAGCTTCTGTCCAGGAGCAGATATGTACTTTTGATCCAAACCAGTCTGCCCTTGTGGGTAACAGCCCTGATTCCTATAGCTCATCCTTTCTTGAGAGGCAACAGGGGGCACAGTCTCAGATTGAGCTCCATATGGGCTGAGCTCTGCCAGGGTCAAGACACAAGCCTTCCAGCTGCAGCCCTGAGGCTGGAAGCATCTTAAGGCATCTTCCCCGTGAGCTCCTCTTCCCAAGTAGAGCGTGTTCCAGCTCCTAGCAACCAGCACTGCTTCCCCCACCTTGTCCTCCTGTAGATGTGCAGCTCAGGGCAATCCAGGGCTCTCTGGAAGCATTATTTACCCTTCAGAGTGCCTTCTCGGCACAGTCGGGAATCCTGTCACATCACAGAGACGCTGTGAGCTTTGAGAATCATGTTTGTTTCTTCTATTGGCCTCACCCATTTCAGATGTAAGTAAACTCTTAAAAACTGATTTTGAAGAAGACCCACTTTCCACTCGCAGGTTTATGAGCACTGGACTCCTCTTCTCTCATAGATGACAGGGAGCCAGCCATGAGAGTGGATGTCTAGTCAGGAGACAAAGCACTACAATGAGCCCTAGGCCTAGAGCAGAATCCAGCCCCTGCCACTGAACCCTGACCTCCCACCATGCTCCCTTTGACTTGTTTGCTGTGTATGCAGCTGAATAAGGAATTCTTGAATATGGAATCAATGAAACTCTTTGTTAGGGCACTTTTATGCATAATTTATTATAGTATATGTATATGGTCTTTTGCCTGTGCTCATGTCTGTGTACTGCATGTTGCCTGGTAACTGCTGAAGCCAGAAGAGGGTGTCAGATCCTCTGGTACTGAAGATACAGACACTTGTGAGTTGTCAGTGGGTGCTACAAGTTGATTAGGCATGGGTTCTCTGCAAAAGCAGCCGGTGCTTTTAACCACCGAGCCATCTCTCCAGCCCCTCAGTGAGACTTAAAATCACTGTATTTCATCTTCTCATGAGCTCGAGAGATACAAGCGGAAGTACTAGCTGAGATGATGGCCAGGTGTAACACACACTCTCTCACTGGACTCTCCCGGCAGTCATGTAAGAAAGAGAGACGTGTGCTACCCCATTAACAGAAAGAAAGTGGTTTTGCCCACTAAAGTACTCAACGAGTGCTTGCTAGCCATCACACAGCCAGCAGGGATATAGGAACCACCCAGGCAGGCCAGACACCTGCTCCCTTGAGCAAGGCCCCAGCTCAGATCTGAGGACAGCAAGAGTGAGGCTAGCGGGGTGGGAGTGGATGAGAGCAGGCTTGTCGCCCCGACACACGTGGACGGAGGAGACTGCACGGTCTTGATTCCAGTTTTAAAATGTCACCTCAGAACCGGGCACAGTGGCACATGCCTGTAATCTCAGCACTCAGGGAGGCAGAGGCAGGTGGATCTCTGTGAGTTCAAGGCAAGTCTGGACTACAGGGTGAGTCCAGGACAGCCAAGGCTACACAGAGAAACCCTGTTTCAAAAAACAAAAACAAAACATGTCAGCATCACTCCGGCTATAGAACACAGAATTCTGAAGACAGCAGGCTGTGGGGGAAAGGAATGGGAGGACTAGACAGCCAAGAACATAGAGCCTGCAACAAAGAAGATGGAAGGTTCCAGTGATCGAACCGAAGGAAAGTGTGTGCCACACTCAGGGAGATCTCGCTTCCTCTCCATCTTCTCTACTGTCACTCTCAGAGTTGTGGTCCAATGACCTCTTACTTACAGAAACAGGTGTCTGGCCTCATTGGACCCATAGGCCATTGCTTACTGACAGGCTATGGTTTATGGCATTAGGTGGAAAGCATCATGTTTGCAGAGTACACACTCCTGTGACATGCTTTGGAAGCTCTCACCCCCATGTGGAGCAATGCGTCTTTTAGAAAGGGACCTCTCAATCAGGTTTCCAAAGGGTAGGCTCACAGCAGTTCATGAGGTCTGTGATGCCTTTAAAATTATAAGCAAGCCTTTGTGCGACTGTTTTCCAGAGATTTCTAATCCATAATGGCCTGGTGCCCTGAAGGCTAAAGGTGAAAACAACAACAACAACAACAACAAAAGAAAACCTACTGGTAAATATCAGTCTAAAAATCCTCATTCTTTCTAAGGGTGAGTAAGTCAATCACTCTGTGTTAACTTTCCCTGGGTCCTGTGTTATTCACTGCATCCTGGGTCCCCAAGGCCTTCCCTGCCAAGCCAAGGAGAGCAGCCTTCAGGCCTCCACAGTGTCACACTCAGCTCCTCCATCTCATCTTCCCAACAACAGCCCCATTCCCAGGCCCACGGAGCCGGGCCTTCCCAGGAGGATCAGTGGCTTAGACCAAGCAGGAAATACAGTGAGATTACTCATAAGCCGAGATGTTCTCAGAAATTCCTTTTTAGAGTTGTTTTGTTTTTTGCTAAGTGTGCCAAAAGCCACACCTTACAAACTCAGCTTCTCCAGCTGTCAAGTTCTAAAGTCGAACTGGATTGTATATATGATCTAACCAGGGAATCGGCAACGTCCAGAAATTTAACAAAAACAAAAAACATCATGTACACAGTCAACCCAGAAGGAAAATAGAAACAACACAAAGAGCCGTGTGAGTGCCAAGGACATTTGAAGGGAAAAACCCCACAGCCTGTCAGTAAACTCTTTCCGAGAAAGAACAATGTTGAAAATTCACATCCCTAAACCTTCTAGAGTCTTAAGGAATTTAACAAACAAAACACAACAGTTTTGAAGAAGACAGAAACTGGGGCCCTGGAACCCCCAAACTGAGGGCTTACGGTAGAGGTGCAGCACTCCGGAGAAACGGCAGCAAGGACAGAGCCGATGATCCCGAAAGAGACCCGAAGCAGAGAGCCTTAATGAAGACCCCCCAGTTACACAAGGAATAAAAGAAAGCACTTCCAGAAAATGCGAGAAAAGCTGCTGCATGTTTTTAAAAACAAGTCAAGAGAGTTTTCGTGAAAATTAACGCTAACCGGTTCCCAGGCTAGCACAGTGCGCATGCAGGCCCAAAGAACTCCCAGCAGAAAGCCTGTGGTGTTAGGCTTGGTGATGAGTCCTTAGGCAAAATATGTGACAAGATTCAAGATCCCTGAAAGGGTAATTAATAAGGGATCCTCATCAAAATTTAAACCCTCTGTTGTAAGGAAGAAGAAGTCACGGCCTGGGAAAAAACATGCAGACATATCAAAGCACTTTGAGACAAATGTACAAAGTTCAAAACTAAGGAAGTCACCATCTTTAGGACATAGTTTGAAGACTTCAGGTGATGTGCACCAATGTGAGAAACAGCAAGCGTGGCGGTGTGCGATGCTTACCCTTCTGCTAGCACGGAGCTGAGAATTAAAGATGGTCTATACCTACCAAAACGGCCGAAGTCCACGACACTGGCTACAGCAAGAGCTGCCAAAGATGCGGTAGCTGGAGCTTCTGGCTAGGGAGAATGCAGGACAGTCCGTGGCTTTAACACACTCCTGTCGCAGAGTCCTAGAGTCACATCCTTTGGTTAATTACCTAAATAAGTTTAGGACTGAGGTCCACAGAGATGCTTAACACCTACAATGTTTAAGCAGCCACTTTTTTTGTAATTGCCAGGACTTGGGGTGGAGGGAGCTGCTTCAGTGAGTGACTGAGCGATCAGTCACTCAATATGATGATCAATCACGCAATCATTTAATTGTGGTACCTACACAGGCATTTGGGTATCATTTGGTGCCAAAGCCAATGACCTTTATAGCCAAAAGAAGCACTTGAGGAAACTTGATCTACGCAATCCAGAGAAAAAAGTCAGTTTGAAAATGACTATAAGATTCTAACTCCACGATATTCTGTTGTAGCCAAAATTCTGGGGACAGTGAAAAGATCTACGGTGACCATGGATTTTTGAGGAATGGGGAGAAAGGAACAGGAGCAGAGACAGAATAAAGGTGTGCCCAGCAAGTGGCTGGCCAGTGACCCTCCTGCCCATCAAATGTCAGGCGAGGGCAAGTGGCACCTGATCAGATGCCATTGTGGGAGGGGGTGGTCTGTAAATCCTCCTAGCTAGGAGGCTCCCTACACTTTTCTGCCTAATAATGAAAATCCACACACGGTATGAGCATGTTGGGTAAAACATGGGCTCAGTAGTTCACAGGCTACAAAGTGAGTCTCTGTATGAGCCACAGATAACAAAGCATACCACTGGCCCTCATCCCTCTAAGGCTTAGACATAAAGATACATAAGCCTGACAGTTTCCAAGAAACAACAGCCCATAGCTCTCTCCTGTGTATGTCCATTTTATCTGAAATAGGAAGGGTAGTACTGACTGTCCACTTGAACCTTGAATCTGTGGTGTTCCGAACATGGCCAAGCTTTATCATCCACTAAGAATTCATCCTCACAGGAAAAGAGACAGACTGTAGAGTCAGGCCGTCCACTTGGGTCACTTTGATAAAGAAAGTCCTCAAGAGTCTTGGCTGTCTGAGGAATCTGGCCTTTGGAAGACACTTTCTTAGTAACTAAGCCTTTGCTCAGGCCAGGCAATGACAAAGTTCACTGAGAGGAAACTACAGAGGGGGGGAATGTGGCTGTCGGAATTGTTATTTCCGGTCATAATCTTGCAGCAACAGCTTTCTCTCACACAGGCTGGAAATGAAGTGTTTCCTTATTGTCAGGGCCTGAGATAGAAGGCTGATGTCCCAGAATGGGAAGTCATCCAGGGGCATGTCCTTCCTCCAGAGACTCTCTTCAAGGCTTCAGCATGTGGCCAGGAGCTTAAGGAGAAATGTTTTACAGGAATCTTCACTGGAATTCTTCATCAGTAAAGAAGAGACTAAACCCACCCTACAGGAAGTATCCCTCAGGTATGTGGCCACTAACAAGAAACCCAGGCTAAAGTGCTCACAGAGCAGTGTCTGCTTGCCTCACCTCTGACCACCTGGAAAACCCCAAAGACATGGGATCTCTGTGTACAGAATGACTGCCATGCAGGGCCCTCGCCCGGCCAAATAATGGTTAGCTGTGTGGGAACAGCAGCGACCCTTCTGTTTTCAGGAACCTGTGATAAAGACAGCAATGTCACAATCAACCTCACTTGAAACAAGGTGTTCCGCTCTTGACAGTCCCTGTAAATCTAAATGTAACTTTTGCAACAGAGGAAGAAGCAGCTGCAATCTAAGGAAGCAAATTGTGAAGGAAAAGCCAAACATGTAGAGACCGTGGCTTTTCAAAGAACAGTAGGGTTTCCGCTTGAAAAGAGGTGGTGATGGCATGTAGCAGGGGACCGTGGGCCTCTGAGCACACATACATGTAAGTATGATGAGGACAGAGCTGTGTGACATCAGCCTTCTATCTTTCAAACTCTTAGATGACAAGCCAGAAAGCACCCATGGATTTGAACTGAAGTGGCTTGAACTTGGACACACTGGAATTGTGTCAAAGGTCTCCCTTGAGATTTTGGAGAGGAGCTGAGCCAAGGGCTCTGTTTCCCATCAGGGCAGGCTGGACTCAGCGGCAGCCTGGCAAGCTGGCTGTGGAGCTAAGAACTTTGATAGACGAGTGTGGTGAAGTAAGCCAGGCTGGAGTTCAGACCAAATCCACAGGTTTGTTTCCAGTATGAGGGGAAGAATTCAACCCTAATCCCTGGGAGCTTTCCTTTCCCCTTTGATTCCTTTCTGTCATGGGAAGACCAGTACAATGTTTCCCAAGAACTCTTCCAGGGCAGTGATGGAGAGTAGCCATGTAAGCTGGGCAGAAGGAAGAAGTCCAGACTGCCCTCACAGTGCTGACGGGGTTCATGCTAAATACCCAAAGCCTGGATCCTATGAGGTGTGATGGTGTACAACTATGATCTCAGAACTCAGGAAGCTGAGACAGGAGGATTCCCACAAAAATTCTTACAAGAGTAAGCCCAGCCCAGGCTGAACAGTGAACAACATCTTCACGTTCATAGGTCATTGGGGAAGGCTCCCAGGGCTGTGGCAGACTTCTCCCTCAGGAGGCGGGTCTCTCCAGAAAGTCCACAGCTCATTAAGCTTCAGGGCAGTGTGGACAGTGGACAGTATGATGTCTTCCTATGACGGGCTGAGTTCCCTGGGTTCCCAGGAAGCCACTCTGACTGAGGCATGCCTCCCTGAGGCAACACGAGCTCCACAGAAGGCTGGAGTCTGCTACTGGCTCTGGAGTTACCAGCCTGGACTCTGCGACTCAGCTTCCAACTGAAGCAGCAGGTAGATTCTGAGCTGTGTGCAGGAGTCTCTGTGTATCATTCCAGAAGGCAACCATGACTGGATGATATGTGAAATACGGGCCTATAGCTCTGTGGCCAACAAGGAAAAGCTATGTGGTGTGGATAGGAACCCAGAGTCCAGAATCACGAGATGATGGATGACTTCCACACCTCTGTAGGCCTCAGTGCTCTCTCAACACATCTGGCTCCCCAGAGGGGAGCACCAGCCAGCTGCTTTCCTGGCCCTCACTACTTTCTTCCATCCCTGTGAACTGAGGTGGTCAAAGTGTGTGGGGAGACTTGGGACAGAATGCAGAGGGTCATGTGGTAAGTTTAGAAGGGGTATCAAGATGGCAGGACTCAATTTGCCTCCCTGAGGTCAGGTATTTCTGAATTCTATGATTTTGATGTGATCTCCTGTCTCCCATGTTGGCTCCCCTGGCAGAAACCCCACCCCATGACCCTCTTTTGCCAGGCACTCACCTCCTGGACCCTGTGCCTCTCCTACCAGGCTGCTGTTTTCCTACCTGGCCTCTGTTACTGCTATATAAAAATATGCAGAAGAGAAAAGAGCTGTCCACTCTCATTGGTGACATCAGAAGCAAGTGGTCCTTAGGGTGGTCATCCCTAAGGATGGCCTAAGGAGACATCCCTAAGGAGACAGCGGGACTATGGGATGATGGTGCAGGCTTGAGGGCACACTGTAAGATCTAAATACTGCACTCCCTATGGTTTCTGAATCCAGCGCAAGGCTTTGGTTTATGTTACAGAAGAGATCCCGAGCCTAGCAGAAATAGGACATTAAAGGTGAGTCTGTCTAATCTGAGAAAGGAAGAGGTCTCAGGAGATTCAGAGGGGAGGCAGGCAGAACAGGGCACGGGACATTTGGATTCTCTCTGATCTGAAATTGTGTGTCAAGTGACATGAGTGGAAACTTCTCTTTTATCTATGTGTGTCTGAACTAGCAGCATCAGAACACTGCACACGCAGGAGATGTTGGTGTCCCAGGATCGACTAAACTAAAAACTGTTCGTTTTAACACATGGGTTTCATAAGCTGCAGATCTTGGTAAGCAACGGGACCCTCCCTCATGGAACAGAACTGGTGCTGGGAGCACCAACCTGCCCTGCAACTGGGATTTGAGAAGAGCGTCGCCAAACTATGGACTCAAACCAGGCTGCAAGTCTGTTATAAGGCTGGTGCATGTCTCACCAGCAGCGAGACAACACCATTGCCTGGGGTGCAGTGTATGTCCCTCTCAAAACCATGCTAGATAAACACAGATTCACATTCATGCAATTGCTCCTGGCTGACTCAGGGACACTGCCTCATCCTGGGAAAAATCAACATGATTTAACTAGTGTTGCAGCCATGCAGCAAGGCTCAGTTCTGAAGAAAAGCCTAATAAATGCACATGGGTTTTACTTTTTCACAGAGATCATTCTATTTGAGGTGTGTTATGTTTATATCTATGAATTAAAACAGTCCCTATTGGAGGGAAGAGGAGGGCTCACGGTACTAGCTGACAAGGCACAGGAAGTAAGCAAAACTGCCTTACGGGCACCCCCCACCCTCACCCGTGCTCCTGTGGGCAACACCAGTAAGCTCACTGGCCAATCAAAACTAGACCCGGATGGAATCATTTCCTTAGTCTGCCATTGTGGGTGACCTTCCTGGGATGAAGAGACATTTGTTGGTATCTCCCTGCAAATGTCATAGAACGGTAACATAGTAACCTTATAGGTTACAAAGTGGGCAGTGCAGCGCTGGCAGCCACAAGACTGTCCTTTGGACTGTCATCTTTGAAATGGAGGGAGCTACTGCCCCGGAATGCATCCAGTTCAGCTAAGTAACCAGCCTAAGTGAGAAAGACACGCATGACTGGATTTACCTAAAGCCTAAAAGAATAAATTAAAATACACAGAGGGAGAAAGCAAAACTGTGGTCACTGGAGGTCAGAGGAAATGGGGTACATGGCTTGTGGGTTTGCAGCACAAAGCATCAGACACATTGGGGGAGAAAGCTAGAGATTTAATAGGGTGTAAGAGTCTAGGGCCTCAGGTAATACATAGAGAACACCAATTCAACATGTGTATGGATGCATTCATGCATGCCTGTGTGCACACATGTGTGTGCACGTACATGAATGCACAAGCTGCTGGATGCTCACTAGCCTACCACAAGATCATTTTTACTATCAACATGTCTAAAGGTGAACCCATCCCTAGAAAGGCGTCCAGCGGAGCAGCCACCATCTCTGTGCTGCTCCCGCCGGCCAGTGCCCTTCAGGTAGAGGTCAGCCCAGGCTTCCGCTATTTTCACTCTAGGAGCTGCAGTGGCTGAGAACTGTTTGCGCAGCCAAAGACTCCTTCCTGGAAGAGGCACTCAAAGCAACAGACAAACAAGCCTAAGTGCCCTCCTTGATGGAAAATGCTTCGGCACCTAAATGAGCAGCAGCATCACTGAGGGCTTTGTCCTTCTGGATGTCCTACCGTGACCTGGGGCTAGAGGTAGTAGTGAGCAGGTGATGTCACGCATTCCTCCAGGCCACCTTAGTTCTTCTCACTAAAAACAAGTGATCCCAACAGAAAGCCAGGACTGACGACCCAAAACAAGCAACTTGAAGGGTGAACACACTGCCTTCTTCCATTTTCACAGGCCTGTTGGAGGTGGCTAAGCCCCTTAAGTACAGCAATTGCCAGAGCCTTGTTCATGTCACATGGCCTGCTCGTTTTTATGTCTTGACTCAATAGCAAAAACAGAAAAATAAAATTTATCCCCCTCCAGCTTCCGGGGAATATCCACGAAGCACAGAGTGACGGGCAGAAGTGGTTACCATGATGCAGCATTTATCAGACCTGAACTTCCTGTCAGTGACAACAGAGGTTGGGGCCATCAATGGGAAAGAAACGGAAAGCAAGAAGGCAGACTAGATATTCTCCAGTTAGAAGCAGTTTCCAAAGAGAAAATGAATCGCTTACTGTTCATCATTTCATTTAAAAAGCATGTTTTGATGTATATTTTTAAAACGGGAGATGAAAGGATATTATCTTAGGAAAGGAATAGGTCCAGTCCATCAAACTAAGGAGAATTAAAACACAGTTCAGATCAATGCCGTGACCTCATCCTACCACCCTGGAGGCCACGCGGTCATCACCCTTCACATCTTGGCACTAATAACCCCGGCACGCCACCATCTGGGACAGTGGCACTACTCCTGTAGAGTGGGGTCTCAAGCTCATGCCCAGGTAGGGCCTCAGAATGAGGCCTTATCTGGGAAATAATCTCCATAAAATCAGTTGTAATGACATCTTTTGGGATCAGGGTTGAGTTAAGAGGTACAACCCTGTCAGAAGAGCAAACAGAGCCACAGAGAAGCAGAGAGAAGCCACGTGAGGAAAGCAGCGTAGGTCAGGGTAAGGGGTCTGCAAGGCATTTTGTGCTGAGGAGCCAGAGGAAAAGAGAGGCCACAGGTGACTGCGTCTCTGTCATCCCGAGCCTTAAGCTGATAAAACCCTGCTGTGTTGTCACCCAACTTGTGGCACATGGTTGAGTGGTCCAGGTAAGCACCCCTAGACACCAAGTGAGGGCCCGTTAGTGAAGGGTATTTCTCAGAAAAGCTCTGGAAGGTGTGAGATCTGATATGCCCTTCAAATGGCCATACCGTGAGCGAGGGGAGATTGTAATGCATAGTACACCCAGAACTGGGCAACAGCAGAGGGGCCGGTTCAGGGCACAGAGGATCAGCCAACGCCCATGTCAGGACATGACCTTGACTCTTGGTCTCACCGAGGCTCCTGTATGCTCTTAGCTTGACAGTTCAACACTATGGGGGGCAGCATGTTCAGAGAGGAGAACGAAGACCTGCTAATGACGTCACAGGTCTCTGGCTTCTGACAGAGAAGCTAGCAGATCACACCGGAGATTCTTCTTTTGAAAGCAGTTAATGTTCTAGATGTTACCAACTGCTTATGTTATTGTTTTTCTTGGACAATTCAACAAACATCTTTTCACAGTAAGACTTGTGAGGCCCTGGCCAGACACTGGGGTCCCAGCTCTATGCAGGTCAGCCTGGATCCTGCCAGTAGCAGGGGTCAAATGTAACATCTGGGCTGGAAATCAGATCTTCAGAACTACAGGGGGATGCCATAAAGGGGCAGCTCAAGCCTAAGCAAGCCTCCAACAGAGCAACCGTATTTTGGAAAAGCCAAAATCTATACACCACTCTCTGAAGTAGTAAAACTTGGAAAAAGAAACCAGAAGCAAACGAAAAGGCACATTTTTGTATATTCTGTATTTCTTTGCCACTTTGGAGGGTTTGTTTATAGGCAGATTCACGAATTAGAGTGTTCCTTCTTAAACCAAGAGGATCATTTTGGCTGTCTAATGCTTTAGAGAGGCTCTTGATTCGTCCAGATAATTCTAAAACTGGGAAGCAACAAGTGAGCCAATGAGCTCCTGACATGGATGCTTGAGTGTCTGAGAACCTGAGCTAACCCTTGAATGTGGATGTGAGGTCTATCTGCCAGTAGCTGACCTGAGATTCTTGTGTCAATCACCTACTCTCCATTCCCCTTCACAAGATGAGGTGATGGTTACAATGGTGATAATGATAATAAGGTTGATGTTGGTTATGATGGTGATGATGCTGGTGACATTGGTGACCACGGTGGTAATAGTTGTGGTAATAGATGATAATGGTTGGTGATGGCAATGGTGATATGGACAACAAGGTAATGGTAGTGATGGTGGTGATAATTGTCACACAGAACTCAGCCTTTGCAATTGACCATATGCAATGAACACACGGTGCTGTAGGTGTACTTTTAGAAAGTGTCAGTTTGCATCACTTTTGTGATCCTTGGTCAAGTTCATGACCCTTTACAGTTGTATTTTTATTGTTCTTGTGTTTGGAAATCTCTCCTGGAGTCACCCTTTTGATCTTGGGTGGTAACATCAATCAAGGCCTACTATGTATAAGTCTGTGTATGCATCTATATTGAAGTTATTTAACATTTTGTGGCTGGCTTTTAATTTTTCTCTTGCTTTTGTTTTTTTTTTGTTGTTGGTGGTGGTGGTGTTAATTTAGAATTTTTAATATTGGTTTGACATATCTGGAACTACGGACTTTTTCAATAGTTTCTTCATTGGGTTTAATGCTTAAAAATACCTTCTCTGTGTTAGTCAGTGTTTTAACAAAGATCGTCACATTCTTAATTTTCTATATTTGATTTCCTAATTTAATAAGATTCTTTATAGTGTGTGTGGTGTGTGCATGTGTGTGTGTGCATGTGTCTCTGTGTGTGTGTGTGTGTGTGTGTGTGTATGTTTACATGCATGTGGAAGCTGGATGCCAACCTCAGGGGTTGTTCCTAAGGAGACATCCACCTTGAATTTTTGATCCACATTGTTCCTTTTTTTAATGTTTTTATTTATCCTTAGAAAATTTCATACAATGTATTTTGATCATATTTGCTCTCCTCCCCCATCTCCTACCAGAATCTACCTTGTTTTTTAAAACAGAGTTGCTCACTGGCCTGGAGCTCACCATTAGGCTAGGCTAGCTGGCCAGTGAGTTCCGGGGATTTGTTTGTGTCTCCAGCTCCAGAATTACAAGTATGATTCACAACATGAGTTGAACTCAGATCTTCACACTTGCATGACCAGCACTTAACTGACTGAGCCATTTCCCTTCCCTACCAGGATTATTTTAGTGTAAAATAAAAGACAAGTATTTGGGGTTTTGTGCTTTCTTTGCTTGCTTGTTTGTTTTTTTTTTTCATAAATATTTGATAGTGTCCTGACATTGGCTAAGGTAAAATGTACATACTATAAGAGAAATACTATAACTACACACTTTAACTTGTATGTCACCTAATAATATTGATTTTAGGTACGGGGGCTAACTTCACTACCTACCTGGTATGCATGAAGCCCAAAGTATGATCTCCAGTACCGAATAAAACTTGTTCCATGGTCTAGCACTCAGATACCTCTGCTGGCGTGTTGGCACTTCCTGTGCAGCCGTCCATCTTAACTATATGTGGGGTTCTAAGGCAGTGAATTCATACTAAAGTGTTAATAACTGCAAAGCCTGGCCCTGAGCAAGCTGAGCATCTAGCCTGTAGATGCGGCCTTGCAGCTCACTCAGTGGGGGCTTCAACACATGAGTGCAAGAGTGAACACGGTGGCTTCCCATCCTCAGGTGAGTTTCCAGGGCACCAGAGGAGACAGATGAATGCCATTATCATCTCAAGGGACCAGCTGTCAGTGCAGAACTCACTGCTGTGTGTCTCCAAAAGGAGGGCACAAGATTAGCCTTGATGCTTAGAAGAGCTCAGAGCTCAAAGGTACACAAGGAAGGATAAGAGCACCCATTCTCAGATTCTCCCAAACCTAAAACTATGAACATTGAAAGTGGAAGAACAAGTTGAAAAGAGAAAGAGAAATTATTAGGAGTAGGAGGGACAAGAGAGAGTAAGGAGGGTGAATACAACCAAAATACATTATGAACATGTATGAAGATGTTGTAATGAAACCCATCGTCATATTTAATATATACTCAAAGAAAGGAGCCCTGAGGGAAGTGATGATGACAGACTGCCAGCCACTGAGTAAAGCAGAAAGTTCTAAACCCATCCTGCTACATATAAAACCACAAATAAATAAATTATAGATGGAGGACATGATAAGGGCAGAGCCCAAAGATGGTATGTCTGGAGAGACGGCTCAGCAGTTAAGAGCACTTGCTGACCTTGCAGAGGACTTTGCTTTAGTTCCTGACATCCACATGGCCCCTCACAAGCATCTGTGACTCCAGTTGTAAGGGATTTGACACCCTTTTCTGGCCTCCACAGACACTGCACACACATGTTGCATAAACACACATATAGACACATGCATAAAATAGGAGACAAAACTTTGAAAGTAGATGACCCTCACAAAACTAGCTGAAGAAGAAAAGAGTGAGAAGTCCAAGGCCCACCTGAGTAACAGAAGACTGGCCCAACATACTGGGTGGATACTGTGCTGTTTACATAGGGCCTTGAACAAGGGCCCATAAGACCATCCCTGGACTTCTGAAGCCAAAAGATGCTCCATGTGGACCAGTCATAGGATGTTGTCCAGCCCATGGGTGAGGACAGGGTGTCCAGCACCAGAAGTCAGCTACTGGGAGTCAGGTAAATGCAGTCTGAGAGTGAGCAGATGCAGACTGGTTTATTCTGGAAGAGAGCGCACGTTATATAGCTTTGGGTAACCAATAGCGTTCCTCTGCACCATCTCTGAGCCTGCCATTGGTTGTTGGCAGGCTCCCCAATGTCAGACAATGCACACTCGCCCAACTACTTCCAGGGTCACAGCCATGGAAGTCAACCCAGGCCATGAGCCCCAATGGTCTCTTGCTGGGAACACCTACAATAGGAAGCACCAGACAGGCCCAGCTCAGCAGCATCACTGACCAAGGCCTGGGAAGTAGAAGAGGAAGGAGCCAGGACAGCTAGACACAAGGGAGTCTCCAGATGTTCCATTTCAAGTGCGTGTGGGCAAGCACTAGTAGAGTCTGAGGACCAGGCAGTGGCAATGCGGCCATCCAATCCCTGTCTCTGTTGGCAAAGCTCAAGTTTTGCAGTAGTTTTCCTGTTCATGAAGACTCACAGAGCAGAATCCAGGGCCAATGGAGAAGGCATTTCCAAAGGAATAAGAAGAAGTCTCTTGTTTAGAACTTGAGATTTCTCTGTGGTATATACTTGTTTTTAAGCAATTCAGGTTTTCTAAAATGGGTGCATTCGTGTGTAGAGAACGAAAGTGTTGAAAAAACTGTGGCAACTTGACTCCACAACTCTGATTTGGAGTAGTCCTAGGTCTCACATGTCGAGTCCCAGTGTAGTAAGGAACACACACACACATACACACACATCACCTCAAAGCCAGCACATTGCTCAGTGATGTAATCCCTCACAGCTTTGCAGCATCCTAAATAAAGGGCAGTGACACCCATGGATGATCCCCATCAGCTGCCAATGCAGAGAGGGTCCGGAAACTTCTGTCCTTGGATGCTCATCAAACAAACATCCTGACAAGAGAGGTAAGGTCATCTTAGCTCCAGGGACGGTGGCAGCTACCCCGTCTGCTGTGTGCTAAGCCCTCTTGCACACCATCTCACATGACCCCATGAGCATAGCCAACACCTGAGTAAGGCCGGTACAACGCTCCTGAGAGAGCAAGTGGATGCTCTTTCACAGAGGCAGAGCCCCAGACAAAGAGCCAGTGAGCCTCACCTAACACTAGGTGACTCAGTAGGAGATATGTGGTCTCAGTTATGAGCTGCTGTCAATGGTTCCTCTTGGTTGATATAGTTTCTTTTCTTTCCTTTCCTTTCTTCCTTCCTTTCTTTCTTTCTTTCTTTCTTTCTTTCTTTCTTTCTTTCTTTCTTTCTTTCTTTCTTTCTTTCTTTTCCTTTGTACTGGCATGAAACCAGGACCCTATGCTTGCTGGGCAGGAGCTGTTCTCCACCCTCAACCACTGAGGGTTCTCCACCCTCTCCTCACTTTTTATTTTCAGACAGGGCTCACCAAATTACTCAGGATAATCTTGAACTTGCAATCCTCCTGCTTCAGGCCCTACGTAGCAAAGATTACAGGCCCGCATTCAATCCTTTCTCTTTTGTATATGTTAGGGATTCTACTGCTGTGATGAAACACCATGACCAAAAGCAACTTGGGGAGGAAAGGGTTGATTCCATCTTAAAACTTGCAGTCCATCACCCAGGGAAGTCAGGGCAGGAACTCAAGCAGGGCAGGAACCTGGAGGCAGAAGCTGACACAGAGGCCATGGAGGAGTGCTGCTTCCTGGCTTGCTCCCCTGGCTTGCTCAGCTGCTTTCTTATAGAACCCAGGACACCAGCCCAGGGATGGCGCCCCCACAGTGGGCTGGGCCCTCCCCCGTCAGTCATCAATCTGGGAAATGGCTCACAGGCACTTTCTCACTGGAGCTTCCCTCTTCATAAATGACTCTAGCTCCTGTCAAGTTGACATGACACCAGTCAGCACGCTGACATCATGATAGCGCATGCTCTTGGGTGCAGGGTGATGCGCCAGTGTGTATGTGATTCAGAGATCAACACCAGAAGACTTCTTTTCCTGTCATCTCAAACTGAGCATCTTCTAATGCTGGGGACACTCAGACCCTTTTTTTCGGCTATTTTGAAATGTACAATAAATGACTCCTAACTACAACCACCCCACTGTGCTACAGAGCAGAAGAACTGAGTCCTCCTCACTGTCTTCCCTTAACACACACAACACGCTCACACACACAATAACAACCTCACACACACTCATACACACATACTCATACATACACATACATACACCCTCACACACACTCACTCACACATACACACGCTCATACTCACTCACATATGCTCACACATACACACACACTCACACACTTCCTGCCTCTGGCACTCTCAGAGGGGAGCCTGAGCTGTGCCTGTATTTACAGGCTCATGTACACTGGCATGGTCTTAAGCCAAAGCCCTTTACAGCAAAAGTACTCTGAGCATTTTCAATGCAGCTCACTCTTGAGAAGCCTCTAGCCCCCGGATGCTCCGGTCTGGCGCACAGTACCTGAAGGCTGATTTCCTGGACAACCTCTTCACTTTCTGGAAACTGGTCCCCAGAGCCCATGATTTGAACTCACTCTCTAGATTTGTCCCATTCTGAAGCCACAAATTGTCTAGTAACCCAAACTTCTTCTGTAACACACTCAGCAGCAAAGGACTGGTGGGTCCGAGCTTTCCAGCCATTGTCCTTGGCTTGAGGAAGTCTTTTCTTTCAAATGTTTGGGCAATGACAGCATCCAGGGCTAAGCACAAAGCTATTCCATTCATCCGGACTATTTCAGCAATTGTGTCCAGAAGCACACAGGAAATATCGCCATGGATACAGAGCTCTGTGCAATGCTGGCCGAGCCATGAAGCTGTCTGTTTTGCATTTGGTCTGTCCCTTCTTCATTCCTGTGGGCTCAGATGTCTTCTGGACACTTATACGAGGCCAGGCTAGCCCTTCTAGGTGCCAAAGAGAGCTCAGTGAGGAGAAAAGGGGCTACAGAAAGGTATGGAGTCTGGGTGACAGCCCCAGGCTACTCCCTGGGTCTGCAGCTCATCTCCCCTGTGTGAGCAGCCATGGCCATGTGCCCCAAGCTAGCTGATGTTTGCTTGGTACTGTGTCAGAGGCAGGAAGTGTGTGAATGTGTAAGGGTGTGTGAGTGTGTGTGTGTGTGTATGTGTGAGTATATGTGAGTGAGTATGAGTGCGTGTATGTGTAAGTGAGTGTGTGTGAGGGTGACACTATCTGACAAACAGGCAGGAAACATCAGCCTGGTGCAAGTAGCCAGGAGGTCCCCGTGCAAGTCTGAGGGCAGGAAGGGACTAAGCAAGTTCACAGCAGACAGGTCTGAGTGTGCAGCTTCAACCAGTGAGTCAGCAGATGCCTTGTTAGTGTCAAGCACCACTTCCAAGTGTGACTTGGATCTTCACCACAGCTGGGACAGGGTGCCCACGTGATGTCCCAGCCCTCCCTGACAGCCATCAGGAACCTGAGCGCCAGGAGGGCTCTCCAGTTAGGAAGCCCAAACATTCAAAGGAAACAACACAGAAAAACAATGATGATGTTCAGGATGGTGGGGAAGAGGGGCATTGACGGCACAGGAGGAAGACCCGTTCTTGACTGTCACTGACACTTCCAATAACCCTCATCCAGTCACGGCCTCCCACTCTGACCTTTCCAGCCCTCCCACACAGGCCTACCTACAATTCCTACCATGCAAAGGCACTGCTTAAATCAGATGACGCACCCTTTGAAGACTATTGCTGCTCGGTGCCAGATAGAACATTTACGGTAAAATTTTTGTCTCAGTGACATGTGATATATGCTCATTACTTTTTTCCCACAATCCCTGTCTTGAGAGGGTTCTACTAGTGAGGTATCAGTGTGCTTACTTTTATAGTGGGAAAGTGTGGTGCAGAGATGGACAGCACTGCCCACGACCAGGACTAAGTCCAGCCTTCTTTCCAATTCAAGCCTGTTTCACAGCAGGTGTCCCATCTAGTCAGAGGCCACAAGGAACTAGGCCTTCAGACATTTTGTGGTAACATGTGGTCCCTCCCGGCCCCTGCGGCAAAGCTTGATCACACCCCCATAGAACTTTTGAGAAACCCGGAGGCCAGGGCCGCAGTGTGGAATGCCAAGCAAAAGCGTCTACAGAGAGCTGACCTGCGGAGCTCAAGGTCAACAGAAGGGTGCCTCTCTAACCCTTTCTAAGACTATCCTTATCTTTGTCACGGTGATGTTCTAACCTGCCTGAAGACTACACCATCCCCCTTTGCGTTATCAGGCCCGTTATAGTTCCAGAACAAAATAAACAGGAAGTGGATGCAGTTCACAAGAAGACGGATGTGGACTTGAAGTACCACTTCTATCGGTGAGGGAGGGAGCCAGTGAGGCCGTGGGGAGCCGGGAGCTTGTCAGTCTTTTTCCCATCTCAGCTCTTTGCAGCGTTTGTACCTCTTAAAAGGCGTGCAAGCTTAGGTGGCACACACCTAAAAGCGGGGTGCGCTGCAGCACACAGTCAACCTCCCAGGAGCTGCCTGGCCAGCCTGTCAGTACAGCCAGCCCAAGGGCTCAGGGGCAGCTCCAAACACCAAGGTGGAAAGAGATAAAACCCAGGAATGTTCACCCACAAGCAGAAAAGAGTGAGCACCTGCACACACACACACACACACACACACACACACACCCTCACCTGCACACTCGTGCACGCGCACGCGCACACACCCATTGGCGAGCTGAAGCACGCGTTATCCCGTCTTTTGTCAACATCCTACATTTTAAACCAAGTCAGCTCAGCCTGGATGTAAATTTACCCCTCCCCCATAAAGAGACGGTCCCTCTCTCTCTTCCCTTTTCCTTTTCCCCTCCTTCCTCCTCCCCCTCTTGTTCACTCCTCCCCCTTCTCCCCTCTTGACCCTTCACCTCCTTTCCTCTCTCTCTCTCTCTCTCTCTCTCTCTCTCTCTGGTTAAGGAATTTGTTTGACTTTGAAATGAAAACATCCCTCCTTAGCTCACTGCAAAATTTACTTCTGTGAGGATATTTATTTTTTCCTTGATCAGGTCCCCACTTCTCTAGGAAGGCTTTGGTGACACTGTCGGTGGGTGGCCCCGTCTCCCTCCCTGAACTCGGGGCGACTGTGTCTCTCCAGAGTGTCTCACGGCCCATCTCCCTCCCTGGCTAGGAACTGACAGCACTGTGGTAGGCGGGGCCAGAGGACTGCTTTTTATTTTCTGTTCTTAAGTGCTGGGCAGCCAAAACAGGAACCTAATTATACAGAGAGTCAGTTAAGAGCGGCAGCCCTATCAGATCGCTGGACTCAGCACTGTTTCCCGGGAACTGCTGGAGAGCCCATCCGCCACCAAATCCATTTGGCTCTACTTAGGGACTAAGTACAGGAAGGTAGTTATTGTACAAGATTAGTTTCCTGTAGGCCGTAAATTGGCAGTAGCAGAAAAATACAGGATGAACGTATTACCCTGCAAGGTCAGCTCAGAGGAAGGCTGGGCCGGGAGAATGGCCTTGTTTCCTTTCACTGAACCCACCTCCCTCCCCAGCCTCAGCCCGGCTGAAAAAGACCCTTTAACTGCTTAATTACTTCTTAATAGTTTTAAGCAAATTCAAAAGGCGTCGTGTTGCTAAGTGCCTGGAGGTAGGGATGGCCGGCACTATTTCAGGAATGCCCTGCTGAAGCCGGGCTGAAACCTGACCGCAGGGCTTGACAAATCCCGGCTTTGTGAGGGTTCTTGCCTTATTTGGCACTGATTGGAGGAGGATTTGCTTTGAAGCTTGAATTTTACATTTGGGAATAAAGGAGCAGATTCTAACGGGGTGGGGGAGAGAGGGAGAAAGGGAGAGAGAAGAAATTCAGCCAGTCAAAATAAAATAGTTTCCCACCCGAGGCAGGGGAAGGGGGATGGCCTGAGCAGACACTTGCCTCACAGAGAATGGGGTTTAAAAACAAAAGCGAAGGCTCCTTTGATGACGGGCCTTGGAGGAAAGGAGGAGCCCTCATGGGCTGCACAGGGGGCTAGTTTGACGCTGGAGAAGGTCACCTGAGCCTCCCTGCCTGACTGAAAACTTAACCTTTCTTCTTCTATTCTGATTTTTTTTTCCAAATGGCTTCAAGTTGTCAGGGAAAACCAAGGCCCCACTGGAAACGGATGGAGTGTTTAGATCCGGCACTCTGGCCCTCTGGCCTGAAAGGCTTTGATTCAAAGTCTAATGATGTAGAAGTCTGTGGTGAGTCAGTCCCCGGAGGCCCAGTACCCTCTACCCCATCTGGTCCCTGTGGGCACACTCCTGTGAGTCCTCCAGCACAGGTGGCGCAGGGGGAGGGGCCAGTCCCACTTCCTGTGTGCTCGCTGCTACCTAATCCTCTCCAGGGTGTGAGCAAGCCACCGCACACTCCTAGCACTCGGAGAGCCGCTCCGACTGCTGTGTCCTTTCCACCATAGCCTTATGGACCCCGACACTGCACCCAAATCAACCTTTCCTGCCTTGAGCTGGTTCCGGTTCCGGCTAGTATTTGATCACCACAAAGAGGCAACCCTCCAGGCTTTGGCGGGGGTGGGTTAAGGGGCTTCTCCTGACATCTTAGACTGCAGCTTTGATGAAACAAATAGCTTGGTCAGTCAAGCCTGAGCCCCACAATGCCCTGTGCAGAAAGGACAGGGAGCTATTAACTCCTGACTCTGCGGTGAGCGCCCCACCCCTCAGCAGCCTAGGCTTAAAAGTGACCTGCTGCTCCTGGAGCCCTGAGGTACCTCTCCTCCAGACTGGGCAGCCCTGGGAACAAGGCTCGCTCGAGACTCCTCTTCGAAGATGGTCATCATCTGCTCCAAAGCACCGGCTGTGGAGTGTAGGGAGAGGATGCTCCCAAAGCCGGCAGACCAAGCTCATTCGCCCCCCCCCACACGGGGATAAAGTGGGGTGGGGGGGCAAGGCGGATGTCATATCCCCCACCAACAGAAGGACCCAACAACAGCCACTGCATGGGCCACCATTGATCTACACAGGAGGCAGACTCTAGGGCCACTCCAGCTGCAGCCCCACATTCCTCTGGCAGTGGCCAGAGCTTCATTATCAGGCCAGACTCAGCCTTCTGTAACCTTTCCACAGCCCATTATCCCAAAATAAATCCAGGAATCAAGGGGGAAGTTCACATCCCACACAGTGCCAGGAGGAGCCTCTGCCAGCCAATGGAGGCCAGGCCATACTCGGCAGGAGACGGGTACCGCCTGCCTGCCCATCCGACCACCGGACGACTTCCCATCACAGGCTGCTCTGTGCTGTCTTGGGCATCCCAGCACACCTGAGCTCTGCATCCAGATCTGGGGGTGATGGATGTCTTGGTTCAGATTGCCCAGGGGCCAGTGACTGCTCCTGTCAAAAGAAAGGTGACAAATACATCTCTGCAAGCAAGAAACACAGCCCCCAGAGCCTGCAGCCTTCAGGGAAAATGTAGGGCTGCTGCAGCAAGGATCCAATGCAGCACCCCTTCCCCCAGTGAGGCACATGGGGCTTCTAGAGCTGTGCTGAGGGGTCCATCTCCCCCCCCCACACACACACACTGTTCTGTGTGGACCCCTGCATCCTGACAGCCCCACAGTTCCCCTGCAGTCTCAGAAAAGGTACTCCGCAAACTATGGCAGCACCCCTGTTACCCAGGGAGCCCGCTGGGACCCACAGTGACTTGGGCTTGGCTGCCTCTGCCCGATGTGAACATTCTGCCCCCCACTTGGCTTTGACTGAGCCCACAGAAGGCCTCGCTGGGAGGTGAGTCTGGCTCAGTGTGACTCCTTGTGTTGTCTAAGGGGCTCTGTGTCTCCTTCATGGCTTGTCAGTGGCATGGAGCTGCCCGCCACTCAGCTCAGTAGGTAGGGTAATATGACTCTAGGCCTGAATTAAGAAAGCACAGAGATTCCTTTTCTCAACAAACAGCTGAAACTGAGGGCTCAGTCTTCTCACACCTAGTGTCCAACTCCACAGGCACACACAGGGTCAGCCCTCACCTGGGAAGCTTATGAACAGCCCAAGACCCAAGACAGATGCTCTCCAACTCCCAGGAAAACCTGTTTCACATCCTAAAGAAATACCTGACAAAACAGATCCGTGGCAGACACACAGCCCAGAGTGGCCAAGCACCCTCTGCCAGCGGGAGCATCAATCCTAGACAGGTCACAGCAGAGAGACCCTTAACCAAACCACAAAAAGCCCTGTTATATCATGGCTGCCATGATCAAAGACAGCATCTTGTGTTGAATAGTGTTGGTTTTGTTTCTGTTTTTGTTTTGATTTTGATTTTTAAAGTGAAGGAACAAAAAATGTGCTTTCTTCATACAACAAAATATTATGCAGCCACAAAAATGCTGCCACGGGTGACAGCATGAATCGCCCACAGATCAATTCCACACATGCATGGGTCTATGGATGTGAAGACTCCTGGTGGCTGGCAGGGGCCAGTGTAGATGGGACTGGGGATGACTGTTCATGAATGCAGGGATCTTTTATTTTATTTTTTTTCTGGCATGATTTAAGGGGGGAAAAATGTCCTGAAATTGAATCGCGGTGTCAGCTTCACAGCTCTGTGAATAGCCTGAAAACAACCGTTTTGGGTGCCATGGACTCACGCGATTACATCTTAACTAAAATAATGGAACTAAGGAAAGGGCATTAAAGCAAGGACACCCTGGCTGCTTCAACGTGAGGCACACATGACCTCTACCCAGCATCACCACTAAGCCATGATCTCTTCTGGGGCAAAGGCCCCTGGGATTCGGCTGTGTGCCCAGTGTTACAATCAAATATTCTGGGGGACCCGGTTCACTCCACTTCTTGGCTCGCTCCCACGTTCCCCTTTGAGAGTGTATCCCAGTGAAACAGCTCATTCCAGTGGGGCTGAGAGACTTCCAGAAGGCACTGCCAACTTGGTCAACATCTCAGCGGTTTGAATCCTGTTGGCCTGGAAACAGTGCAAGTTTATCTATTTGGTAACAAAACCCCGACTCAATGAAATGTGTTTTCACTCAGTTCCTCCCAGAGGGGTTGCCTTTTGCTGTCTATAGGGGAGGGAACATTGCCTGTGGGGTGTGGCTCTGCCGACAGGCTGATTTCTCAACCTGGGTAAGCTAGCTTCATGTTCCAGGGTGCACACGTCTGTCTGAGCCCTGATGACGGCAGAGCCCTGGGCTCAGGTCCCAAATGTCCACCTCCATAAATGATGAGAGAAAAAACAAGCATCTCCTTGTTGCTTGGAAACCTAGGACAGATCTAGAGGGAAATGGCTTGATAGCCTGGTAAGCACAGGGCCTGAGACGAAATTGAGGCTAGAAGTAGGAAATGGAGCCTTGCTCCTCCCCCAGGCTCAGGCAGTTCCTTGAGCTGTTCTCAAGACCTCCACAGCAAGAGACAGACCATTTCCCAGGGCATCGGGAACAATGGCAGAAAGACACTCCCCCTCCCCCCAGCTGACTTTCACATTTTTATTTGCAAAAGCCCTTGCAAGTTGGGTTCTTTCTGACCTGTGTACTCACTACAAAAGGGAACTTTGGATCTTTTGGAACTGGAGTTACAAGTAGCTGTGAACCACCTGACTTGAGTTCTGGGAACTGAACGCAGGCCCTCTACAAGAGCAGCAAGAGTTTTGAGCACTCAGCCTCTGAGGCTTCTCCCCAGACCGGACTTGTTTAGTGTTTTTTTAAGTAACACAGTTCTAGAAGTGTAAGGCATGTTATGCTTTCCAGAAGTTAAGGATGGAGGAAGTACAGAGGGAGGGAAGAGGAGATGACATTGCTCAGTGGCTGTGCAGACTCTCCCTCCACACAGACACACACACACACACACACTCACGGGCAAGAGCGCTGAGCACAGACTACAGGCGCTCACTGTGTGGCCCGTTTGTACACCTTATGTACTATCTGTGTGTTGTAGTTTTCCAAAATCTCCCCCTTGGGAGAAACTTGGCACAGTGTCTGTTCGGATTGCTCCTACAACTGCACATGAATCTAACTATGTAATAGCCTTATGTATTTTTTAACTCCATTTGTTTTGAAAATAAATACATTATGCTTTTAACTACAGTGCTGTGGTGCTGGGCAATACAAGTTACAAATGCTGTGTCTTAACACATCAATTAGTCACATTCAAGACGAAGAGCAAAGTTAAATGGATCCATCAAAGAGACTGATGAAAGTCAAGAGCCAAATGTCACCTCGATGGGTTAGCTAGGCACTAAGTGAAGTGAATCCACCCAGGCATATTTATTAAATCAATATATTAGGGACTCTGATCCTTGGGTGAAAATTAAGATGGATTCAAAGCTATCTACTGTGGGTTTATAAATCTCCTCTCTGTAATAAAAACTCCTGTCACATTATTCAATTAATTTTACCATTATCTCTAGAAGTGTTATAGTGTAGGGCTAAAGAAAAAAAATAATCGAATTAGATTTCAGAAACTCACACAAATGTCATTTATAAATTCCATTCCAAATATATGCTTTTCCACTGTACCCCTGAGCCACTCACTCTGCAAGATCTGAACTCTCCTGACCTAGGCTGTCCCCAGCAAGTCTCCCCTAACAGCTCTAAAAGTGCAAGTCCAGTAGGACACAACGCTCTTACCTGGCCTCCCCTAGCTGCTCTGAGCTGTGTGTTTCATTAGGTAGCAGCAGCCACCCTGTCTTCCTCTTCTAGGTGGCATGTTCTTGAGGTCAAGGCCTTGGGGAGCACAGGAAGGCATGTTAACACAAGATACCTGGAGCATAACAAGTAGTTAATAGATACCTGTCCACAAAGGCAATGATTTTCATGTCTGTGGCCTCCTCTGCTTCAGACAAGGTAGAGATGGAAACATGATGCACGGCTTCTGGATTTTGCTGTTCCTCTTGCCCAGATGCTATGATCTCAAATGTGCTTACACCGAGGCACAGACAACAGGGTAGGATGAATGTGGGATAGCCCAGACTCTGATGAGTCCTGGGCTATCAAGCTATTATTTTTATACACCTCGAGTGGGAAGGAAGTCAGGATGAAGCAAGACATGCCACTGGTGTTTAAGGCCAGGAGTGGCCAAGTCCATCCACACATAAAGACCCCATCAGCTATAAAACGGCCACTGACCCCCAAAAGATGTCAGTGAAGACAAGTGAGTCCACAAAACACCAAAGCTGGCCCTTGAGTAGAGGGTATCCCTATTCCATAGCATGAAGAGATGGAGGAAGGCTCAGCCCATAGAGAAGGAGCTTTCTGTCTTGGAGCAGGAGCCCTGGGATGAGGTATGGCCCATGGATGTGGTTTTTTAAGATATGGGAGGCTGAGGTGGGAAGTGAAGGTGGGGAGGCAATAATAGCAAGAGATAATCAAGGGATGGGGGCTAAATAGTAGCTGGGTAATAGCTTCGGGTAGAAAAGACCAGCATAGCATCCTCCATCATAGCATGGAAACAGTAATGGTGGCCTCTCCTGACCCCAGCACAGCAGACCAGGCAACCGGTATCTGTAACTACAGTGCTGGGTTTATGTTGACCTATGGCTTCCTTCCACGTTCCTTATCCTGACTCTCAGGGCTGGAAGCCTCCCAGAACCCTGGATAGAATTTTGTAGAAGGCTCAGCCATTCACTGGGTCATGCAGTCACTATCCTTTCCTTGGCTGACAGATGCAAAAGCATGAAAAACTGTTTTGCTTGAAAATGTGCCATGCAACAAATAAGATACAGTCTATTGTATCTCAAAACGTGGACTTGCCCTGTTATCATAGGCTCATCATCTTTAAGCTCCACTCCAACATTTATAGCACTTTTGCATATTCTTATGCTAACCACAGTGCTCACAGGTGAAGCTTGCACAATTTAAAAACCTGGAAACAGTTACAACACTCCCATACCTAAGGCTCAGGGAACCTAAGGCCAGGAGGATTGTAAGAGGATCAGGGCATTTGCTGTGAGATTGTGTCTCCTAGTCATATAATATCATTATGTCAGAAGGTACACCTGTAAATTCTCACCAACCTTACAGGCTAAATGTGAGGTGAACAAGGGTGACAACAATGGACATGCCAAAGTGGACAGGAAGAAGTTTACAAGGCCTACATAAAGAACCACAGGCAACTCAGGAATGCTGGAAGCTGGCGAGGTGGCCTTACCCAGGGACAAGAACACCGATTGGCTGTCCGGTGGCAAATGGCCAGCTCTGAAAACACACATACACACAAGCACCGTTATATAGACTGAACAGATTATATTTTGGATTATATATATGCATATAATAATAATTACTGAAAAAGAAGGCCATGAATTTGATGAAGAGCAGGAAGGAGCATATGAGAGAGGTTTGGAGGGAGGAAAGGGAAGGGATAAATGCAAATAATATATTACTATTATTATTTCAAGGCACATTACAATTATAATATAATTATAACCTCAGGAATAAAAATAATAATAAAAAACTAGGGAAACAGCTTTAACTTGGAGGACATCAGAGTTCGTGTCTGTGAAATAGTATTAGGAAAGGGGTCTTTTGGGATCCCACATGATGTCATTACATCTTCCACCAAACCTAACTCATCCAGTCAGAATGATTTCATTGAGTCACAGACATCGTGCACTGGTGGCCGTTCAGGCTTATGTTCCACATCCAGGAATAACCCAGGATACGTCGTTGATAAGACACAGACTCCAAGCTGAGGGCTCCTTACAGAACATCCTGGTGTGCAGCACGAAGCATGCTGAAGAACAGTGTGCCCCGCCCCCTCCCAGTGCTGCAGGAACTAAGATCCAGGGTTCCTGAGGGCTCTCCATAGCTCACTGGCACACAGAGCAGCCCCTTCCTGTGCAGTCCCTATGACTGCATATGAAAGGATGTAGACAGCACAGAACCTGTCAACCAGCCCTGGGCCTGGGAATTGCCTCAAGAAGTCAAGACAGCATGAGAAAGTTCCCAAGGCAAGACCTGTAGCAATAAGTTAGGCTTCCAGAAGGCCTCACGGCTCTGTGAAACTCTGCAACTCTGCATCCTGGGGACCCATCACCTGCTTCTCACAGCCACTGGCTGCTTTTGAAGAAAGCCGAGAAATGAAACGGCATGGAATCCGGAGCTAGGAAACAGGCTCTAGATCATCCTGATGTCACCTTCTAGGGACTGTCAGAGGGTGTGTCAGTGTGGCTGAAACCGAGGCTTTCCATACCCACTACTGTCACCCCTGTTTCAACTTCACTGTCCCTGACCTGGCTTATTGAAGAGTTCTGGCCCCAAGGCTAGAGATAGGCAGCTCTGTGGTGGAGTGTGATGGGCGTGAGGGCTGGATTCAAATGTCAGCAGTGGGGAGACAGCAGGGTTCCAGAGCTATCTTGTTCCATGTCACCCGGCCTGCTGTGAACTCTGACAGTTCAGCAGCCTCATCTTCTGCTCCTCCAGCCTCCTTAAGAGCCTCAGTCTTCTATAATTCTAAGTCACTAAGTCCCTGAGATCCTTGTGAGCCTTACAGTGAGCCTCCCATTCCCCCTCCAGCAAGGAGTTTTTGGTCCCCATGATCTCCTCATCTTCTTCAATGAAATCTGACACCGTTGGGCAAAGAGCAGAAGCATGAGGCTTACAAATAAACTGATGGAGTGCTTGCCTGAAGATGACCAGGGTTCCAGCACCGCATCAACTGGGCATGGTGGTTCAGGACTGTGATCTCAATGCTCAGAGGGAGGAGGAGAGAGGATTGGAAGTTTTAGGTCATCATCAGCTACATAGTGAGTTCTATTTTTTTAAATAAATATTTTATTTATTTATTATGTATACAATGTTCTGTCTGCATGTACATCTGCAGGGCAAAGAGGGCACCAGATCTCATTATAGATGGTTGTGAGCCACCATGTGGTTTCTGAGAACTGAACTCAGGACCTCTGGAAGAGCAGACAGTGCTCTTAACCCCTGAGCCATCTCTCCAGCCCCCATACTGAGTTCTAGAACACTCAGGGACACAGGTTCTGTGAGACTCCATCTCAGAGAAAGAGGAAGATCAATTTTCTGAATAATGGGGTTTCCCCTTTGCTTCCTTTTTAAAAACATTTTATTTATTTCTAATTTGTTGCACAAGTACACAAGTGCACTCATGTGTGTGTGTGTGTGTGTGTGTGTGTGTGTGTGTGTGAGCACATGTCAGAGCTCACTTGTACTGTTCAGTGGGTAGCTTTTGGAAGCCATTCTCTCCCTCCATCTTGTTTTTGAAGCAGGGTCTCTCTTGGTTTTGCTACACTGTGAATCCCAGGTTAACCATTCTACCGAGTTTCTGTGCGTTTCTCCTTTTCCCCCCTCCCCCTCCCTTTAGGAGGACGGGAGCTGCAAACACACACTGCTTTCTTCATGTGAGTTACAGGCCTTGAACACTGGTGCTCACGCGTGCTCCACAGACATTTTTACTCAGTTAGCCATCACACTGACCCGCTTTTTCCTTTTCTCTTCTACAACCCAGTTTCTAACACAAATAGCAGACTCAACAAACCTACTTTTTGTGAGGAAAATGTGTGGAACATGAATGTCAGGAAGGTTTTAGCTGACCTTAGTGAGACAGAGATCAGCTGGTGGAGAGCCATGGGCTGTTCACCCCGACAGGGGAAGGAAGAGATTTCACATGAGCAGGGGCGGCAAGTGGGCAGTGCCACTGCAGGCTCGGGGCTTTGCCTGAATGTGCCCGTTGAGACACAGTGCATGAAAGGGAACCTTCCTGCGCAGGCTCAGCACACCTAGCAAGATCAGAGGTCGGGGCAGCAGACAGATCCCCACAGGACTCAGGGCCTCACAGAATGACTGAGTGTGGCTCCTGGTGCAGTTTGAAAGGCCTGCTTCACAAAGGTGAGGTGCATTAGGTTAAAGTTCACAGAGTCAGGCAAACTTGGAGGTAGTCGGAGCCTGGCTGCAAGAGGAGTGCTCCCCCCACCCCCCACCCCCGTGCTGTTTCCGTTTCAGGGTTTCGAGGCACATCAACATTTCCCAACCTGTTGCTGATGTCACTAATCTCTGAGTTAAGATTCCAAGGCCACCCGTACTCCAGAACATCCTGCGATTGCCTCAAATGTTGAACCCCTACAGGGCATATGGCACCCCAAGATCAAACAAGGGATTAAACAAACTGACGTCAGATATCATCCTAACGTGACAGAGAAGAAGGTTGGATAGGAAACAACACATCTTTAAAATGAGACGCGTGATATATGGCTTCCCAGATACTTCTGACACATTAAATGTCACTTAATCGAAATGAATAACTGTGTCCTAGCCATGTGCAGCTCAGACACAGAAGGTCAGGGTTGTGTCCGAGCGGCCTGCCCTGTCTCCTCCTGTGTAAAACCCAGTGAGAAGCAGAAAACAAGCATTTTGGCTCAAGGTCAAGTCTAGACTTGTAATCCGAGCAGCAAGGGTGGGTGTGTTTTCAATCAGAGCAGGTCAACTAGGGAAAAGGTGATGTTTACCCCAGGCTGCCAGAATTCACTACATCCCGGAGGCTGACCCAGCAGCAGCCTCCTGCCCCTGGGCGCCCAGGCCTCTGCCTCTGGCTCCATCGGGTCTGGGCTAAAGGAAAAGTTAGGCAATGATCAGGGGCCACTGAAAATCCACAGCCTGCTCTGACTGGCTCAGCAGGCCAGGGCAGATATGATGAAAAGGGCCATATGGGGGCCCTGCGGCCCGGTGAGCAGGCTCAGAGGTGTGCCCAGTGTGCTAAGCAGAAGTCCAGACTTGGCAGGGGAAAAAGAGGGAGAGAAGGAAGTGCCTCTGTGAGATCTCACAGCCTGCAGCTGCCGGTCACTTGTGTCCCCCGAATCTGCCACTTGCTGAGTTGTTTCAACTAGATTTCTGTGGATCTCTTCATGGGGACTGTTTTGTAAGCACATACAGGTTTCCAGCCCAAATCTACACATGAGACACCGAGTAACAAATCTAGACCTTCACATCAGATATCATGCCCCAGCTGACATCTGTGATGATGTAGGGGGAGGCGCGGGGGGGCAGAGATCACAAATACATGCAGCCCCACAAGTAGCTTGATAAAGTTTGACCAGTGAGTGGGAAGGGTTCATAGTCCACACACAGGGTGCACAGCATCTGTGGGCTGCTTGATGGGCCCCCCGCTTCTGCCCAAGGCAGTATAGGGGCATCACAGTGTCTCTAAGGGGACCATGATAAAACCTCCCCTTGTGAAACTGGACTGTTTTCTCTTTGTGCTGAAAGAAACGCAGTCATTTTGCAAGGCTTGTCCCAGGAGCACAGCTGCCCAGGAGCTGTGTCTGCAGCTAGCTGGAAAAGGCTGGGGCTTGCTCTTACTTTTTCTTATCAGTTCAAGTGTTTCCTGGCAGATAAGCTGTGGAATGAACCCAAGATTTAAGAAAAAGGTTAGCCACTAGGGAGTTTTTTACACTGAGAAAGGTCCTCCCATGTTCTTAACCTTGTAGGTGCCCTTGGTAAGGGTCATAGCTTTTAGGGTAAAACCCTTGATCTAGCCAGGAGAACACATTTTGATGTTTGGAGAACTATTGTCCTGGGGTGCCCTTCCTGTTTTCTGTCTTAGAATATACCAGAGAGGTGCTTTTAAAAATGCATCTTTGCTATCTATAAGGATGAAGCCACCTTGGCTTTCTGCTTGCTCTGGCGTCAGTGCCTCTTTTTATCTTACTGCCTGGACATTTTGTAAGGTGCCCTATGTTCCTTTTGGCAGGTGCATAAATAAGTTACTTGAATGCAGCACAAATCAAAACAAACACCAGCCCTCCTAAGACCAAGTCCAGGAATACAGAGTTGTAGAGTTTCTAAGTAGTCATTTATTCAATTACTTATTTGTTAGGTAAATAATTAATCCAGGAGAGCCTTCCTAAACTGGCCACACCTCTCCAGGCTGGGTTACTCTAAACCAGCTGAAGTATCTGACAAACTCTGAGGAACCGACGTCCTCAAAGGGAAACTGAGCCTGGTATCAGGGTAGATTTAAGGTGACTGGTGGGAAACTAGCAGTGCCAAGACTAGGGAAGGGCGGGTGATACCCTTGCTGTGAGCATGGCCTCGGACAAAGCATTCTTCACAATTGCTTTGGTTTGGGCTCTGGTTTGCTTTCCTCAGCTCCGTGAGAGACGGTGCATCATCAGTGCAAACACCACAATCCTGACAAAGCGCCCAGCCCTGCTCAAGCCTATTGCTCACTTTTCTGAGCACTGGTGGACAGGGTCCTCCTGGGGCATTCCTGGCCTCATCTGCCCAAGTATTCAGAGCAGCTGCCCTGAGCTCAGGCTGGACGGTCTCCACAGAAGGCGTGGATATCCATGGCCTTGCATGGCCTTGAGGCCATGAAAGACTGGGCTCATGCCTATCTCAAAGCAAAACCCAACTTTCATAGCAGCTGTTTCCAAAGAAGCCTTGTGCCAGCTATTCATTGGCCATTCAGAGGAAGATTTCCCATGATGCCTTGAGCCTCTCTTCTCCCACTTAAATAGCAGTGGAAAGACTCCCAGAAGTCCATTTTTCTTTTCCTGTGGTGGGAAAGGTCTGGGTTAAGTACTAAAGAACTATGGCACACGGGTAGCTCAGAGGTGGTGACTTTACACTCTGCCACACTTATTTCATTGATTATTACCAGAGTCGCATTTTCATGGAAAGCTGAAGAAACAGTCATAATGTGTGCGCAATGACAGCTTAGCAGGTAGAGTTCTGCCTACCTGGTCCCCTGAGCCTGTACAGTGTCTCATTTCAACATCATGGCTCCCAGCAAGCCCTGTGGAAAACTTGCTGCCACACGTGCATCTCACCAGACACAAAACTAACTCCGAGGCTCAAGCAGGAGGGGAAAGACCTGCTCATGGCACTGCTGTTGGTACAGGCAAGCTGAGTTTTTCCTGGGCTTTTCTACGGGAGGCAAAACCACCAGTGTGTTCAGGCATTCAACTCCATCATTTTACCAGTAAGAATTGTCATTTAAAATATTTGAGAAGGAAGAAGCAGAGCAACGCCTCACAGACACTTGCCTACAGGCCTGATGCCCTGAGTTTGATCCCGGAACCCATGATGGAAAGAGAGAACTAATTCCTCCATTTCTAAATGTATTCTGCATTCGGTGCCAAGCAATGTTCGCACGCCTCGCTTGTCCCCCAAAGGCAAACAACAGGATTGCTTCACATTACAGAATCTATTTTATGTTAATTGACAATTATAAGAGAATGCAATTAGAGACACTGGCATGCTGTCCCCTGAAGCTATGTCAAGCTATCTCTTCCACCTTGCTAAGACCCCATAAAAGTGACATGTGACGTGACCCACGCTATCAGCTGATGGGCCCTCAGAGTATCCTACAGTCTCATAGGTAGGTCTAAGCACCCCCTGCACCAGCTGGCAGGCAGCCTGTGCCAGAACTTGGGTTCCAGGAGGTGGACATAGACTGAAACCTGATGCCTATCTTCTCATTCTTATTAATGTTGGTCCAGGGCCACCCTCTTCAAAAGACTGCATCAGGCTGAACCAAGGCAGGCTATTGTGGGCATGCTGCTGTGCACACGGGACATTGCAAGGACCGAGGGCTGCCTCAGCACCCTGGGTCCAGCTATGTCAGAAAGTGGTGTTGGCGGAAGCTTTCCTGCCTTTGGTTCTAAGTACCTGTGGCAGCTACCCACAGTGTGTTTTCACCCTGTGTCGGTCTTCCCTGGCCCCGTTAGTGCAACAAAGTTCTGCCGCTCCCTCACGGCATCCCAACCTCTACATGCACGAGAGGGACGTCCTCCATGAGCTTTTTGTACCCTCACCTCAGGAAAGCAGGGCTTGCAATGAGCTCAGAGTTCCCACCTGACCCATTGGGGCTTCTCCAGGACCCCTTTGGGAATTAAAATATGACAAACCAAGCCTTCCTACCAGACCTCATCAGTAGCAGTCTAAGCCTAGGGAAGAGAGACATGATTTCTTCCTTTCAGACACAGCACAGTTTGTCTCTTGACAAGGTACAAGAGGTATAGAGGAAAGATATAGGGTCCAAGTCAGCCAATGGAAACAGAGAAGAAGCAAGAACTGGAAAATGGGCCATTCCATTTGTGTCAAAGTCATTCTTGCCTTTACTCGGGTTCACAGGACGGGGGGAAGCACCCACCATCCATGTAAGAGGGACTTAGCAGATGTCAGGGAGAAATAAAGAAAATCTAGAAAAATGTGTGTGTGTGTGTGTGTGTGTGTGTGCGCGCGCGCGAGCGCGCGCACGTGTGTAAAAGCAGGGCACACAGAGTCTGTCTTGGGTAGGGTTTCTATTGCTGTGATGAAACACCATGACCAAAAGCAACTTGGGGAGGAAAGGGTTTATTAGGTCTTACAGCTTGTAGTCCATCACACAGGGAAGTCAGGGTGGGAACTGGGAGGCAAGAGTTGAATCTGAGACCATGGAAGAATGTTAATCAGCGGTGTTCTTCTCATGGCTTGCTGAGCCTGCCGCCTTATGGAACCCAGGACCACCTGTCCAGGGATGGTACCCAGGATGGATGGGTCCTCCCACATCAATTGTTAATTAAGAAAATGCACCACGACCTTGCTCACAGGCCAAGTTACTGAGGACATTTTCTCAATTGAGGGCTCCCTCTTCCCAAAAGACTCTAGCTTGTAAGCTGATGTAAAACTGGCCAGCATGGGTCACCTCATGCTCCTAGAGATCACTGGAGACTGATATCCCTGTGCCCCATACTCATACTCCATGTCCCTCAGAGAGGGACTTGGCTAACAGGTGAGCCCACTGGCTGAAGTACACTATTTTTCTTTCCTTTTCACATTAATAACATTTTATTGCCTGTTTCTTGATACTGTTGGTCCTTCCCCAAATCTCTTGGGAAGTAATGTAGATGCAATATCTTTCTGGATTCTTCTGCTCACAATTGTCCCATACACACAACTTTAAAACATGGTGACCCAACTATATTCACTCAAAAGTTTCATCTGTTCAGAAGCGGCTTCTCCCACTTCTACCCGCTGGTGTTTGTTTATTCCCAAGGGTGGCATCCTCGGGGACACAGATGTTCACGTGCACACTGAGAAGTCAGGAAACACTGTGTGCTCTGACAGATGCCCTTATTTGTCATTCTTGCCTAACTTGGCCAACAGGGTTTGTTTTCTTAAGGGCAGGTCATGACCCGTTGACCTGGTTTGGTGACCTTCAGGTCAGGATCCCCAGCTACCATGTCCCCCCTGGGGAGGGGACAGTGCTCTGTGCTGTCACTCTCAGGCACCCCATCACCTACCTCACAGCCAAGCCCAGTGCTGTGTCCTGCTGCCTGAGAGGGTAGTTCAACGACAAAAGCCTGAGTACGGAAAAACGGTCACATAAACTGTGACTTCTGATTGGTTTCCTGTGTTTTGTGAACGCAAAGAATTCTTGCAAGATAGACTGAAAACAGGAAAGCTCAGCACTGGGGCCCGTTTGTACTCAGAACTTAACGATGCTCTCCACGGAATAACCATCCTCTGAGTACGGGCTGGCAGCCCACAGCCTTTTCTCTCCACCTGTGGCAGCATCCCTCCCCTCACTGGGCACGCCTGCCTGTGTGCGGCCCAGCGCAGAACAGAGCAGCCTGGCTGAGAGCTGATATTAACTGGCTCCGGCTGTCCCTGCCCTGGGCCACCTCACGCTCCTTTCAGAGAATAGAAGCATGCCTTCATGTTGTAGAATAGGCGTGCCATCCATGTTTTCACTCATAAATGCAAGACAGCCAGAGGGAGCATCTTTTCCACTGTCTACTGTGTATCGCAGAGAGTCAGGAGAAAGCTATACTTACAAGTTTTCTGTGACTTGCATGTTTTTGAGGACCCTCCCACTACATCAATTTGTTGACAAAACAGAGGAAGGAAACTTCAGAGCCTTTTAATTGTGGTTATCTTTTATCACAGCATACTAATGTGAGGAGGTCAGGGATACAGCCAGCAGGTAAAGGCGCTTGCTCCTAGGCCTGAGTTCAAACACTGGGACCTATGTGATAGAGGAGAACTGACTCATGCAAGTTGTCCTCTGCCCTCCATGGGGATTCTATTGCAAACACACACACAATTAATAAACAGATAGATAGATAGATAGATAGATAGATAGATAGATAGATAGATAGAATTTTTAAATTCTTAAATATATAAGTGGTTTGCATATAATTTAATGCTGTAGTTAAATATATCTCAAGCTGCTTTGAACTGATTGTCATAGGATATAGTTCACAGTCTGTCCCAGAGGCTAGGGACAGGAAATGCCAGTGCCTCACCCTGAAGTTTTTGTCTATGCTTAAAAATCAAAACAGGGCCAAGGAGTCTAACTCAGAGGTTCAGGGTTCACCTTAACAACATTAGTTCCTAGGCTTAGCAAAAACAAGGAGCAAATAAATGAATAAGTAAAATAATCTAGTTTGAAAAAAAAATGAGCCTCAGGATAAACCACAAGACATACTGTTTTGTGAGCCCTAGTCGCACCACACCTGGGTGTTTGGTTGCCCTGGGGAAACAGAGCTAGGTCTCTAAAGAGGACCCACTTGGAAGTGTGTGTGGCAACTCTAGTCATAATTGCCCCATGCTTGAACAACCAAAGTGTCTCCCTCAAGGTGAACGCATGAACAAGCTATGAGCCTAGTGGCCTTTGAAAGGGAGTGAGCTCACAGCCACAGCTTAGATGAACCCTCACTACAGGGGGCGAGACAAATGAAGCCAGTCTTAAGAGGCCTGTACCTTACAGCGGCATCACAGAGACAACAAACGTGCAGTGATGCCAAGAGCAGGACAGGGCAGACGGCACCGCTACAGCAGCACCGCGAGGGAGTTTGGGATGACGGGAGTGCTTAGAATCCTCGTTGTGGCCGAGTGCACCATCCATCCAAGCATCCAGACAGACAGAGGTGCATGGCGAAGGAAACGGCCCACCTCCTGTGTGGCCAAAGAAGCCAGCCTTTAAGAGAGCTTTCAAAGAATGCTGAGTGCAATGAGGAAGCCAGAGAGTCCGAATCAGGCAAAAAGTGTGATTAGATTTGGGTTCACACAGATTAGAGGGAAGACTTTGGAGGGAAGGAAATCTGCATTCCATCACAGGAGCTGAGTTATAAAGAAAGGTCACGAATTCGGCTCTGTACATGTGAGGTGAGAGGTAGGATGATGGAACACTGAAGCCTGTGGGGATTGGAAGCACAGCTCTGCAGAAAGACATCTGAGCTAGGAAGAGTAACGATGCAATGGCTGATGTTTGATGAATGACACATAGGGCCATTCATTGGTTTTGAACTGAGGGCAATAACAGCATCTAAAGAGACAGATCAGAGATGCACAGCCAGAGAAGAGGGCACGTTCCCAAAACGAGTGGAGAGTGAGGAGCCAGCAGTGTCCACCGCCATCATGGAAACTTTGGAGCGCCTTCAGCTAGGAGCATCCAATGAGTCACTGAGCTTTCAAGCAATCCCATGAGCAGGATTTTGTCTCCCACAAGAGACCTGTGTAGTCACCCAGGCCAGATTCTCACTTCTCTGCTGAGGGACCAGGATGACAGGCCACCTGGAACACTGCCAAATTGTTTGCATGTGGGAAATGCAGCCCCCACACCCCACTGTTGGAGCCCACATCACCCCCTCTTGTCTCCTGTGGGCTTATTTTATCCGCCCTTATCCACCCACATCCCTTACTTACATCTGCTTGCTGGAGAAAGTCACCCTGCCCTGACACAAGTAAGTCAGAAAAGAACAAATTGGTTTTGTTTCTCTAGTCATTAGCAGTGGCTTTTACCCCTCCTACTTAGTTCCTCAGGTTCTTCTCCACATTCAGTAGAACTAAGGCATTGCCCCAAAACTAGCTCTAAGGCCCTGAGTTTGGTTCCCAGACAGACTTCTTGCCCTCACCTTAATCTTCCCAGTTTCTTTTTCCCAAGTATTGGCCATTAGCTCAGTGGGATATGGGTTATACATTATACACAGATCTCCTTCAATCGGGGCAACTCATGCAGACTTCCCAGCAGCCTGAGAGCTAAACCATACAACTCTCTTTTATTAATCTCATGCACATTTCAAAACCTTACAGCCAGTTCAATTACATGGC
>CM053764.1:113918632-114015497 GCA_028658305.1 Pachyuromys duprasi | reverse complement strand
GGGGGGGGGGGGGGGATGAAGTCTCATGGCCTGAGAGCACATGAGCTCATCTTGGTAGAAGCAGGGACATTTGCTCCTGGAGGAGAGAGCCAGGCTGGAGTCCTTCCGGTGTCACGGAGCCCACCCCGGACAGCCTGTAAGCCCCCAGCACAGCCAGGGACCTCCCCAGCCTTCCACCAGGAATCAGGGTGTCTCTCTAAGTGTACATCTGAGTGTCTGAGGCTGCACGGAAGACAGCTCATTGCTCCAGAGCATCTGGGATAGGGAGCAGGTCTCTGTGACTCTGGAGAGCTTCTACACGAGAAACTGGCCTGAAAAGCTGGGCCCTGGGCAGGCTGGTACCAGTGAGGGTAAAACACGAGAAGGGAGAATAAATGACAGGGTGAGTGCTGAGAGCCAAGCACGTGATATGAGTGGGGAGAGAGGCACTGCAGAAGGGCATGTCAATGGGAACTGACCAGCTGCCCATCAAGGCTGCCTCTGTGAGCTCAAGGTGTCTGTGCACACCTCAGGAAGCATCTGGAACTTTAGATACGGACAACCTCTGTTAGCCATGACACATCTTTACACAGCTGGACCCTGAGGGATGAGGGGTCGCGAAGCTTGGAGTTTTGTGTGTGCCTCTACCTTTAAGTCCCAAAGCATCACATGCAAGAAAGGAAGACTGTGAACTCAGTACGGATTGGGAGGAGGGAGGGGTACCATTCCGTGATGGACTCCAGTTCTCAGAAAGACATAGGTGACAAGGGGGATCTCCCTGCAGTTTTTCCACACAGGCCAAGGCAGAGTCCTGTCCTCACAGCCCCTTTCTCCTTGGGACCCATGGTGATATTCAAGAGACTTCTCTTCAAAGTTGTTCACTTTTCCCAACAGGTGTGCCAGGTTTTTCTTCTTTGAGACCATCTAGTCCTGCCAGGCCTTGGTAACAAATGCACCACTTTTCACAAGCTTAGCTATTGGCCCCTGACGCGTAGGTGATTCTGCCCTGCTCTCTTCTGTTTTTACTTAGGAACAAGGTCATCTTAGGGGAGCTCTTCTCTGCGTGTCTGGTTCAGTCATCTGGACCCCAAAGGAGCCATTTTTCTGCCCCCTCTCTCACTGGCTCATGATCACAGCATATAACTGGCTCCTTGCAAGCTTTAAATTCTTACAATAAATGTGCAAAAACTATAACAGTTTGACTATTTTGTGTGTATACGGTTCAGGATACAAGTCAATCAAAGCAGCAAGCTAGAGAATAAAATATGGAGCTTAATTCAGTCTCAGCATCCCTGCTATCCATCAGACAAAGTGTTGGGAATTAACCTGAGTCCAAAAATTAAGAGGGATTCTGAGCAGAGGCCTCCATTTTACTTTTTTTTCCAAGTTTTTTAAAAACATAAATACATGAATGAAGCTATTGTAACAGTGCCGATAGAGGAGGGGTGGGCTATGGGATGAGGTGGAGTCGAGAATGTCTTCCCATGGTGACCCCCAGATTCTGTTTCTTCAGATATGAACTTCCCAGTGGGGCCTGCAAGGTTAATGCTAGGAGATTAGCCCTGCACCTTAGCTAGGGAGGACGGAGGTTGAGCTCCAGGCTGCATGCCCCGGGTGACTCCCACGAACTCACATTCTTTTTAGACCGTGCACTCACTTGGAGTTCATGCCACGGACACACTGTTACAGGTATTGGGTTGCCCTACATTCTACCCCTGAGGCTCTGTCCTGGCGAAGCAAATTTTCATCAGGTGCCATGATAAAAAGTACACATCGGGAGGAAACCAGCGAGGATAGAAACTGCCAGCGGAGGTGCCTGTCCAATCCCAAGGTGTGGTGCTCACTTTCCCTGGCTGTGACAAAATGCCTGACATGACAAGAAAGAAGGAGAGATTTGGGGCTGGGGAGGTGGCTTAGCCACTAAAGCATGTGTGCCACCAGAAAGGGGTGGAATTCAGTTCCCAAGAGAATGACAGAGAGGCAAGTCCAGCCTGGGAAGGCTGAGGCAGGAAACACCCAGAGCAAGCTGGCTCCCAAGATGAGCCTATCTGCAAGCTCTGGATTTGATTGAGAACACCTACCTCCACGAACAAGGCAACAGAATGATCAGGGGTGATTCCCAGTGTGAGTCTTCAGCTTCTACATGTGTGTGTATGTCACAAACACACCCACACTCACATGCCCCACACACAAGAGGGAGAGAGAAGTAGAAAAAAAAGGAAGAGTTTACTGCATTTACATTCCTGTGGTTTCAGTCCACAGCCTCCAGGCTGAGCATCATGACAAGAGTGTGGGGCACTGTAGGCTGTCCAACCTGTGGCGGCCAGTGAATACACAGACAGGGCCCAGAGACAGAGGGATGCAGATCTCATTCCTCCAGGAAGAACCCACCCCCTTTCCATGACCTCTCCACAGTGCCACCCAGCTAGGAGAGCAGCAAGGCCACAGCCCTGAAGAGCCAGTCACCTCCCCTGAACCCCAACGGCTGGCAGCTGAGCCTGAGGGGCATTTCAGTCCCAAACCATACACAACACTTGAGAAGCCCAGCACAACAAACTGCCCTTCAGTAAGCAACAGTGTTTTGGAGATCTAGAGATGGGGGGGAGGGGGAATATATATATACTGTTTTTCTTTCAATTTCCATGAATGGGTTCTGCAGACAGCACCTAAACCACCAGTCATAAAGTGACTGGGGCGATGCAGCTAACTGCATGGGCAAAGCACAGCTATGAAGCTCTCTTGGACCAGGCTGTTGCGAACATTTACTGAGGCAACAAGGCCGCCCTGAACCAAGAAAGCCAGGAAGTCTCGGTAATGCACTTATCAGCTCCTGGGAAAACCCTCCCTGGCTTGGCAGCTGGCCCAGGCAGGCCTGGGGAGGTGGCCCAGGCCTTCCTGCTGCCTCACCCACTGCGAGCAGCAGCAGTCGCCATTCAAGGAAGCAGCCACACAGGAAACAGATGTGTACTCGGCAGAAGCCGGCTCCAGCCCTGCGCAGAGCAGCCCGGCCCTCCATTCATAAAAACAAGGGCCATCCCAGACAGAGGAACACGCCAAGCTGATAGTGGCAGAAAGGAACAAGTGAAAGGGCTGGCCCGGGAGGAAACAAATAATCATCAAACACCCAATTTGAGCCAGAGAGATAGCTGAGGAAATTGCACCCATAAAGAAAAGCTCCTACGGTCAGGAGGGGGAGGAGAAGGAAAGAGAAGGGAGAAGAAAAACAGCAATAAAATAGGAGCTTTAGCAAAATAAAACTTCCGTGGGCACGGGCTGATGAGAAGAGCAGGCACCTCCTCTGTGGGGACCAAAAGCAAAAACTAACGTTTAAAAGCAAAACAAGCTAGGAAAAGGAATAAGTTAAAAAAAAAAGTTCTGGAAGGTGTGCCCAGGAGGGTCAGCTATACGACAGATCAAAAACCACAGAGGGTGGGAGGTTACAGAAAATCAGAGCGATGATTAAAAGGCAGGCTGAAGTTCAGCCCAGGCTGAGGTGAACGGGGTCACAACACATGTGTGGTCGCTGGAGCGTCCAAGACCAGCAAGACAGGGAGACCCTCAGGACTCACTCACTCACCGTGGAAGATTCGTGGGCCTAAAGCAGCCAGGAGAAGTGCAGAACCTACTCTCTCTCTCTTCCTCTCTCTTTCTCTTCCTCTCTCTCTCTCTCCCAGCTTTGGCCACTGGGTCACAAATAGCAGGGAGCTCAGGACATGCCTTGCCCTGTTTTAAAGAGAATGATACAGGCTTGTGCATGCGCTGACAAGGAGGGAAGCTCACCACCTCAAAACAACAGCAGCCAAACTCCAGCTGAAGCCAGCTGTGGGTAAAGATGGGAGCGAAGAGACAGAAATTAAAGAGTTTAAGACACTGAGCCTCAGAGACTAGAAGATGCCCCACCTCTGTTTGTTTTAAACAAGGAATATAGGTTAAGTTTTAAAAAAAAATTTTTTAAAGGATGTGAGACTACATTACTACATTCCTTGAGAAAGGCAGAAACATGAGTCATGAGTCAGTATGTGAGATTCAGTGGCCGGAAGGTGGCTTGCCTCCACCAAGCGTGCACTGGTTCTATTGGAAATTTAGTATGGTGTCTTTCATAGCCTTTGAACCTTCAAGTTCTCTGCGGTGTGTGTGTGTGTGTGTGTGTGTGTGTGTGTGTGTTGATTGGTTTGTTTGCTTTGTTTTCTATTTCTCTTTTTCAGACAGAGTCTCTCCATATAGTCTTGGCTGTCCTGTAATTCACTATGTTGACTAGGCTGGCCTTAACTCAGACATCTACCTGCCTCTGCCTCCTGAGTGTCAGGATTAAAGGTGTGTTCCACCATGCAGGGCCTTCTCTGTCTGCTGTTTCCTAAGTCTTCTTAGTAATTTCTCCTAGAAATGCATTCACCTCCACTAGGAGTCAAGCACACTAAATAGTGGCCCACAATGCCACCTTCCCCCACCCCCTTTTATTAAATGTGCATTTGGTGTTCTGCCTGCACACATGCCAGTGTGAGGGTGTCAGAAGCCCTAGAACTGGAATGACAGACAGTTGGGGGCTGCCATGTGGGTGCTAGAATTGAACTGGGGTCCTTTGGGAAAAAAGCCAGTGCTCTTAACTGCTGAGCTGTCTCTCCAGCCCTGCATCTTGCCCTTTTAACCTCTGTATGATTTTTGTTTGCTTAACAAAGACTTATCTTATTTTAAAAACCTTTTTCCAAGTCCTTTACTTGTAGAAGTTTCCAGCGGGGCTGGAAGGTGTGAAAGCTGAGGAGACTTCCTGGAGCCCTACCACAGATGGGGGCAAGCAGACCCCAGGCGCTGTGGCCAGGGATACTTCTGCCTCTGGCCTGCTCTGGTCCACACCCTTCCCTGATGCTAAGCAAATGCACATGCGCTGCTGTCTATTCCTCTATAACATCCAGGCTTTAACCAACTACAGTTTTCCAAGGTTTGGGTGACTCATTTCAACTACATCCTTCATTATCCTGCTTCCCTCCCAGCCTCCTCCTCCTCCCCCATGTGTCTGTGGTGTCTGCAGGCTTGTGCACATGTGTGTTCAGGTGCCCTCCTCCTTGCTCTTACATGTGAAGGATAAAGGTCACTGCCAGATGTATTCTCCATCTTTTTCACCTGTTCAGATGGGTCTGTTGCTCAGCCTGGAGCACCCTGAGCTAGACTGACTGACCGGTCAGTGGACCGGCAGCCTCCCAGCTGTCTCTGCCTCTCCAACTCTGGGATCACAGGTACCGTTATCTCAGCTTTTATGTGAGTACTTGGGATATGAACTCCGTTCCCTCTGTTTGCATAGCACTTACCCAGGCCCGTTTATGAACTGGGTTTTCTTAGGCTGTTGCCCTGACGCTTTCTGCTTCTCTGTGCATGGTGAGTTTACCTGTAGCCTCTCATCTGAGACTCATGAAGTTTCCTTTGACTCTCATCCTATTACATCCCTGAACTCTGATACCCTTATCCTCTAAAAATCTCTTTAATCACTTTCAATTTCTCCATCATCACGCAGAGTGTGTGGAGCATCTTTAATTTCCAGGGCATTGCTGCCTTCTCTAGTTGACTATTGTACCTCGCCTGGAAGCATGGCCTTGGGGTTTATCTTGGTGCACTAATCCTGACACTATAGCAATGAAACTAGACCACAGGTATTCGAGAAGATCAGGAGATGTTTGTTTGTTTGTTTGGTTGGTTGGATGGTTGGTTTTGTTTCCTAGAAAATACTGAGTAAACAAAACATGATAATTGCAGTATTTAATTCTCTTTAAAATGCATCTGCTTAATATATATCAAAAACACAGACAGGCCAGTGAGGTGGCTCACTGGGTAAACATTTGCTGCTAAACTTGACAATCCAAATTCAGTCCCCAGAATTCAGATGGTAGAAGGAGAAAAACAACTTCTACAAGTGCCCTGAGACTACCACACAAGTGCTGTCGCATGCTCTTGGCCACAGGCATTTACAAACAATTAAACAGAAATTTAAAAGAACAGAGATGCTGTTTAAGTTCCATATTCAAATTGTGCTTTGCCAATATCTTATTCTCTGCCTAGGAGTCTTCTGTGAGATACTCTGACCTTTGCCATTCTGTTCTTAAACATGCCTGCCTGATATCATGTCATGTCAAACTGTCCTTTGGAAAGTCACCATAGAGTAATCCAGTTTAATACTTATTTTCTTTCCTTACATTCTACTGATATTAACCTTGATTTTTCTTTTCTATTTGCTTTCTATTTCTTTATCAGTTCCTTTCTACATTTTCAGTATCATTTGCTTTCCCATGCATATGTGTTTGTGTATAAAAGTTAATATGAGACTCTTTGCATTTTGTTAAGGAAAGTTAATCCCATTACATTTATTGTATATACTGCAGTGTGCAATCTTAGTTAGTCTGTTATGTATTCTTTTCCCTTCTGGGCATCACTCACTGTTATTAACACAAGTACATATCCCTTGAAAAATAAGCACTGCTTTTTCTGCCCATGTCATCAGCTGCTTGCTAACACAGACCTCCATGATCAGACTCATCTTGCCTGTCTGTGGATCTGTCTTAGGGAAGACCTCATTCTTTGTCTGTTGAGTTTAGTCCTTGGCCCAGGCCTGGATGTTTCTAAGGCTCCTAATCCTAGTCAGCATATCAGAAGCCCTGTGTTTGCTGAAGGAATACAGTTCTTCTGTGTCCTTGGGGTTCACCCTTCAGCCCAACAGGGGGCTGCTGTGGCAGAGAGGAGGTAACCAAATTCCAGGAACTGAAAAGCACGACATTACAGCAGCACATTTCCAAAGTATTTGGCCTGTTCCCTAACAACTGAGGAAGAAACACACAGCATGGTAGCCCCGTGACATCATCTGAGAGAGAAAGGTTCCCTGAGGAATGGGCTCTGAAGGACCCCAGGGTTTTGGCTGGTTGAAGGAGGGGAGCAGTAGTTTCAGCAAGGGGAAAACACCCACAAACAGCCCAAGATGGAGGAGCAGGATAAACATAGGGCCTGCAGAATACAGAGAGAAATCGAGAGTTGTCAATGGTGGGCAGAGAATGGTAGGCAGGTGGGAGCTGTGGACAGAGCATGACAGGGACAGTCCCCTTGGGGACATGGCCCCTCTCTGCCCTGAAGTGGAATAAACTGTGAGGGAATGGTGGGACTAAGTTCAAGGGCTCACTCTATGATACCACTAAAGCGTTTCCGGGTTTGAGCAATGATGCACGTGTGTTCTTATGCTAGGACACAAATATGCAGGTCAAAAGTTAACTTGTGGATGCAGTTCTCTTCGGGGATTATCCCTAAGTAGCTAGGCTTGTGCTACAAGGGCCTTTACCCACTGAGCAGTCTCACAGGCTCTGTGTGATGCCCGCTATCTCCTCTGCAACCATCCAGAGACTGAAACACTCAGCCAAAAGACCCCCGTGCAAAGCCTGCGTCCTCCCCTCCCATCTCTGTCACCACCTTCTCCAGGCCTCACAGGGGAGACACACTCAGAGCTGGGACAGGCAGGATGAGGCCCTAACCACACACTAGCCGTTCCCTTGGCCTCCGGCTCCATCCTGGCCTGTAGCTGGGCACACGTGAGAGAATATGCCAAGTTCTTTTGGGCAAGCACAGCAGTGCACAGAGCCTTTGACCAGTCCATGCTATTTGTCAGCCCCAGCTGAAGGCACCAAGTTTCCTGCAGTGGGGACAGGATGAAGACTGGCTCCATCTTGCCCCCACCCCCGCCCCAGCACACTACAACTACGACTTAGCATCAGATCGTGGTATGAGTCCTAGCTACAGGTTGTGTCCTGAACTCTACACAGGCCTGTGAGCTGGACCCAGCCTGGGCTAGGACAGCCTCTCAAGCCTTCCAAAGCATGCCAAGCTGCCGATGCAGCCGCCCCTCGGATTGGTTCACAGCCGGCTCTGCCCCTCTGCTCCAGTGTTCTAATTGCATAGTTTGCTTGCTTGCATGGTTTGTGTTTTTTTTATTTTGAGACAAATTTTCATGAAGCCCAGGTTAGTCTTGAACTTGCTATGTGGCAGAGGATGACCTTGACCTTGTCCTTCCGATGCTCCTACCTCCACCTCGTTTGTGCCGAGATTGGAGTGGGTCACAGAGACCAGTCCTCTCAGTGCTGGGGGTGGAAAGCAGGAATCTGGCCATTCTAGCCAGGGCCTCGACTTACTTACATCCAGAGCATCATTAGACCAGGAAATAAACCACCAGCAGCTGGAGACCTGGCAGCAGGAGGCCCTGCTGGAAGCTGGGCTGGCCTCCCTGGGTCCTGTCTAGGTCCCTGAGGCCCCACTCCGCTGGGAAAGTGCTTTGTTTTCTTCCAGCCTTTTGACATCATCTGATGCAAAGACAAGCTCTTCTTGTCATGGGAGACATGGGTGGAGCTGGCCAGCAGCTGCTGCAGAAACCCTCCTAAGAACCCACCCCCACCCCCCAGGAGCCAGCAGTGCCCTTGGGATGAGCACGGAAACAGCACTTTTAAGAAAACCGGGCTGCAGAACAAACAGAAAATACGGAATTTAGTGTAAAGAAGACACTCACGTCAATTCCGACCCATGGGAAACCAGGCTACGTGTGTCAGCTAGTGAGCCCAGCGCAGCCAGCAGGAGCACAGGAAGTCCGCCCACGTCTCCACGTCTCCTGCTCCACTTCGGGCTTCCCTGCACTAGCATGAAGTTGCTGCTCCCTCCATGGTTGGTGAGAATGATTTCAAGATCACACACCACACATGTGCACACACATAACACACCACACACCACACACATGTACACCACACACATGCCATATACCACATTCATGCACACACATGCACACATATAACACACCACACACACACCATACACCACACACATACATGCACCACACACACACACACACACACACACCACACTCCTTCAGAGCCAGGCGGGGTGGCTGCTCTGCAGGTGGCCCCAGCCCTGTCCTTAGGTCGCAGGCTCCCAGTGAATATTCATGAACACCTGAAGGAGAACCAGCTAGTTAGAATGTGTATTTTATCCTGAGTAAATGAATAAACGGAATCAAGGGCAGAACTTGACAAGTAAGATTTCACAGGAAGCTGACTCTCAGTAATTAGCTTGTTATCAAATTCACTTGTATAAAAATAACAGCAAATGCACACCGCTGGCGGCGTGCCAGGCATTCATGCCAGAGCCCGGCGCCCCGGGAAGCACGACGAGCCACACACCCCATTTCACAGATGAGGAAACATAGCCGGAAGAGGTTGGCTGTGTGCCTGGGACCTGGCAGGGGCTGGGCTTCCAGCGGCCGGCCGAGAGTCTTGCCCTCACACCTCTGTGGGGGCTCACCATCCCCAGCCCGGCCCGTTAGAGACCTGTGCTGTCCCGGCTGCCTCAGCTGCTCTGTGCGTCCTCTTAGTGGGATTCCACAGGACCAGGATGTTTTCAGTCAGGGGCCACGGGCGCACCCCCGAGACCCCGGGCCAGGACTTCTCTACCTGCAAGGATGCCTGTTCACCTCATCTCCTCATCCTTCAGTAACACGATGGCTGAGGCTGGAAACTTCCTAATTCAATGTCTCCTACAAGATTTTAAAAAGAAAGATTCAGGCTGGAGAGATTGCTCAGAGGTTAAGAGCGCTGGCTGCTCTTCCAGAGGTCCTGAGTTCAATTCCGAGCAACCACATGGTAGCTTACAGCCATCTATAATGAAATATGGTGCTCTCTTCTGATGTGCAGGTGTACGTGCAAACACAGCATTGTAAACATAATAAGTAAATAAATCTTTTTTAAGAGAGAAAGAAAGAGTCACTGCCCTTCGGGGCCTGAAACACAAAGGCCCCCATCAGAGGTCTTAAAGATGTGGTTTCTTAAAGGAGCTGGAGAGATGGCTCAGTGGTAAGGAACACCAGCTGCCCTTCCAGATTCTAAGCTTAGGAGTTGTGGCCTTGCTAGAAGCCTGTCACCAGGGGCCGGCTTTGGGGTTTTTAAGCCACACAGCATTCCCAGTTCACACTTGGTTTCCTGTCTGTGGTTCCAGATGCAAGCTACCCACTCACTGACGTTCTTGCGGCCCTGCCTACCTTCTGCCAGGTTTCTCTGCCTTGATGCTGAGGAACTCTTATTCCTCTGGAACGGCAAGCCCCCACAACCGTCTTCCTATACATTGTTTCAGTCATGGTGTTTCATCATAGCAATAGAAAAGAAACTAAGACACAGGTTTTCCCACATCAGTTAAAGCAAAATTCCTCAGCTAAGGCTCTCTGCTCAGTAATTGTTAATTGTGCCACACCAGCATTTAAAACCAATGCTCACACATAGTCCTGTGCCATTCTCCACAGACTGGGAGGAAGGGATACAGTGGCCTTGTGCCCTTCACAATTCCTGGTAGAGTTGCTGTTCAACATGTGCTTAATAAATCAGTGAAAGGACTGAGCCTCCGGAACCAGCCCATAATCCCTGAACATGGGATACAGTCAGAGGGATTGCAAGTTCAAGGCCATCCTGCGACATATAGGGTAGCCTAGTCTCAAACAAAAGGGAGGAGGGACAAAGGAGGGTAAATTATAACCTAAAATAATTGACTCAGTGACCGCAGAGTGGCCAGAGCCAGGTTCAGTGTGAAGCTGTGCCCACCAAGCACTCTCGAAAAGGCACCATTTACCCCACAGTGACAGCCATCTGGAACCCTGACTTCCAGAGAACTGACTGCCTCTTCCTGTGTACATGAAGACATCTGATATCTTGCCAATACACACATAAAGGCATACAGCTTAAGAGCAAGACAAAGAGCGTAGTGAACAGAAAAGCAAGCCCTCTTACAAATCTCTCCTTGTCCCTGTCCCTTTCCTTCCCTCCTCCTCTCTCTCCTGTGTGTGTGTGCGCTTGTGTGTGCATAGTGGGCAGGCAAGTAGATAATTGTATGGGCAATTTGAGGGTCTCCCCTTAAATCACATAGGGACCCCTGCCTTCCTTTACCCAACAGGAAGACATGGCACCAAACGGGTACCTCCTTATCGCTTCTGGGAAACAGAAATCTCTCTCTCTCTCTCTCTCTCTCTCTCTCTCTCTCTCTTTCCTTCAATGTACCCTAGACACAAAGCAGCTCTGGCCACCAAGCCAGACATCAAGGTAGGATGAAAAAAAAGACTTCCATCTGTTCTGCCACTGACTGATACACAAACAATACCACCAACAAGGTGTCTCTTCGCGCATTGCTGGGGTGGGGTCGGGGGACAGAAATTTCTTAACCTACATCACAATGTATTCTTCATCTCTAAAAGGTAGAGATGATGGTGGTGGTGATGGTGGTGGTGAGAAGGACGGTGAGGAAGATCATGATGATGATGATGACAGGGAGGACAGTAACCACGATGATGGCGATAACAGCGGTCACTGCTGCTGTTGCTGCTGCTGAGGTGACCATGAAAGAAAACTAGTAACCAAGGTTTTACAAGCTCCATAGGACTGAAGCTATTTCTGCTTCCTATTAAAATAAGCCCTGCCCTAGAATGGAGATGGCTACCAACAATTAGCAGGGGCCACTGGACATGAGCCGCTGTATGTCCCTCGCTTGGGGTGGTCTGTAGTCCTGTCCCTGGGGCTTTAAGGTCTATCTGCTAAACACACAAGGCAAACACAGGCTTCTCTCAGGAGAACGTGTTAACTGTGGTGTAGGCCAAACCAAGTGCCAGTCATTCATCAGAGCCCTGGAAGCGAAAGGCTCCTGCACAGAGCCTGCTCCCTGCATGGTGAGTGTGTGCTCACTGCCCCTGATGGAGGTGTCAGGAATACTGAAATGAGGTAGGGACAGGTAAGAAAAATCTCTGTGTGAAGCTTCTGTATCTGTATTCCTAGGTGCACATGCAATGCGTGCGTAGTGTCAGATGATCTGAGAAACGATCCCAGGCACACTTGCTTTTGAACGCATAAATCAATGATATTAGAACATACTGAAAAGATTGACATAGCACACACGCACATCTATAGTGATGTGCTATATAGGCAGCACTGACACAGATTCCAACAAAATAAAACCGCCCTGAGTAAGCCTGGTACGCCAGTGGCTCCGCCCCAGAGCATGTCCAAACACCTGAGCAAACAGGTAACAGCTGCTGTAATAGTATTTTAAGCTCAAAGCAGAAGATAGATCCTTCTGTTTCTGAGAGTGCAATCCACCCGAATGTGCAGTCACGGAGCCCGCAGCTGTCGTTCCCACGCTCCTGCCATCAAAGCAGCAAGCAGCGTCACCCAGTCTCCAGGAGTCTGCTCCAGATGAAATCAGTGTCCTTTGTAGCCGAGACACGGGCAGATAAACCAGATTTTAGGCCGGAATTGCTGTGACGGCCTATGTATGCCCCAGGGAAGAAATAGTTCCGTGAGCTCTCAGGTGGAGGCTTTAGCTGGGCTCTGACTGGGTGGGAAGGAAACAGCCTGGAACTCAGCGTGTGAGCAGGTTAAAAAATAACATCCTCCCCTCCTCCAGTGCCTTTCGTGGGAGTATTTTCTGTCTTGGAGGCCCTTTTTTGAAATGTAATCCTCCTGGGAGTGATCACACTTTAAATTATCAGCTAGCACTTGGGAGAGATTAGCAGGCCTGGGCAGAGAATGCAATGGGGTGGAGGGGGAATGTCTGAGACACAATGCAGGCTACCACAGGGCAGACAGAACAGCTTGACAACTTGATGGTACCTCGATGAGCAGACATTCACCCCGCTCCACAGCTTTGGAGGTCCACCGTGGTAGTTCAAACCTCTGCATCCTGCATTTCCAGGGCACAAACCCTCAGTCCACAGCTCCCACATCATCTGAGAAACAATTTCCGTCAGCTTGGAAAAACAAATAAAACAATGACTTGCTTATGTTATAGCTGAAAAGTAGTGGCTTTGTGCTTAGATCACATTCATACTGTCACAGAGCAGGGTTTGTGTAGATGAAATTTGAATTTTAAAACCATAAATGGGTCATTTTATCAATGCACAGGGCAGGGTGGACCAAAGGCAGCTCATAGCCTCCACGCAGAAGATTCCTCGGATTCTTGAGTGCTGCAAGGAAGGTGCAGAAGGAATAAGGAGGTGGGATGTGCTCTGAGCACGATATGCTACATTCTCATGGTCTGTCTCCATCACCTTCAAACCCTGCCCATTGCTGGGTATGGCTCGAGTATCCCGGACACTCAAGGCTCCATGTTACACTGTGTTGAGTTCTCACAGCATCTCCTCCCTAAGTTGAAAGACTAATGATGCTCCCAGGCTGTGCAAGTGAGAGACAGTGTGTGCTTTGAATTCAGGATTACTGTGTGGTTATTTATAATTATCCAAAATTTCAAACTATCTTCAGTCCACAGTTGTCTGCACCTACAGGCTCTGACTCTGCAGATGACAGTGCCCACAACAGCTCTTAGGAGCCCTGTGCTTTCTCCCAGAGGTGGGATAGCTGAACACGCTGTGCAAAGCTTAATTGACCTCTTAAGATTCTGTGACTGTAGTGGGGACCTGGCAGCCTCAAGAATCACCCGAGAGCTGTTGAGTAAGGACTTTGTCAGCATACCCTTTGTGGGTATCACTTCACCATGGCTCTCCTCGTGAAGATGCAAACGCCTGTATCCTGGATAGAAGACTTGTGGGGATTCTGCCAACTCGATTTTCCTGTACATTCTCATCTTCCTTTGCCAGAAAGCTTTACAGTCATTAACTACAGGTAGCAAAAGAAAAAGCAAATTCTATTCCTACTGCAGTGGCATAATTCCTGGGCTGGGGATATCTATATACACAAGTGAATATTAAACTCATGACAAAATGACCTTGAGGACAAAGAAGGATTTGTCCCTTGGTGCTTTAAGCACACACACTTGAGCCCTAGGCTCCAGGCTCTACCCTAGGCCCTTAGGGGTCGAGTGATAAGGACAGAAAAGGCTGTCCACACAGCAATACTACTCTAACTGATAAGCGACTACTAGCATTTGGGTTCTGCTGGTAACAACCAAGCCTGTAGCTTTGGTGCATCCGTGTACCTGTGTGTGGCCTTGGACAAGTCCATGTGTCCTCTCAACTGGAAGTTTGACTCCTGTAAAAGCTTTCAACTGGCCACAAGGATATAAAACCTTTCTTTTCTTAAATCACGGCGGTCCCAGTTGCGCAAGGTGGAAAAATGAGCATTGGGTACACAGGCATGCCACTTGAGTGATGGGTAATGTCTCTGGCAGCAGTTAAGGCCTCCATCAGAGTCTCAGTCCACGCAGCTCTCTCTCCATCTGCCTTGCCTTCTTGCTGCCCATGGAGATATGGGGTGGCCTGGGTCTCTCACCTGAGCTATTGAGAAAGTAGAACCGTGCAAGGGAAGGGCACACATGGTAAAGACAAGCTCTGTGGAAGCCAGCATGTTTTCAAAGTGGGGCGGGGGTGGGGGCTTCGTACCGCTTCTAAGCAGGAAGCCACACGATAAAGTCATTTGTCAGCCGGCCTCCAGATTCACTGTTTATTTACCCTTTTCAGCCAGAATCCCACAGACACACAAGAGCAGTGATTCCATGGACGTGGTGACTAAAGCAATCCCCGGGCTGAAGATCTGAAGCAAAGGCTGGAAGTTGACCTTGTGCATGCTCGGCCAGGGCTCGGCCAGGGCTCGGCCAGGGCTCGGCCACCCTCCTCCCAACTCCAGCCTTCCTTTCTGCTAAGGCAGGGTCTCACGATGCTACCCAGGCACCAAGTTACCTCAATCATTCTGTAGCCCACGCAGTCCTCAAGCTTTTTTTTTTTAACAAAGGTTTACTTATTTTTATTTTATGTGTACATGTTTTTTGCCTACCTATAGTCTGCACACCATGTGTGTGCCTGCTGCCTACAGAGACCAGAGAGGATGTCAGATCTCCTTGGACTGCAGTTTCAGATGGCCCAGCCTCCACATGGATGCTGAGAATCAAACCTAAGTCATCTGGAAGAGAAGACCGTGTTCCTAACCACTGAGCCATCTCTCCAGCCCTGGCTCTTAAACTTTTGACCCTTCTACTTCAGCTTCCAGAGTGCCCAGGATCACAAGACTTTGCTGGACTTTTTACTTTAGACAATGTTAGAGGGGCGCTCTGTGGTTGTTCACTTAGAAACACTAAACACCTCCTGGTGTTGCCCTAGTAATTCAGTATGGTAATCTGGGGATACAGATTATCAGGAAAAGCAATGCATATCAAATCAAGAGAAACAGTAGCTCAGGAAAGCCCACACCCCAAAACCACTGGCTTAAAATGGGGACCGATCATAAAAGCACATATACAGCCCAAAGCCCCCAGCGAGGGCTGCCATTCTCTCAGAAACCCTCAGACGCGCCCCCACCAATCGCTGCCACCACCCCCAACCCACGTGACAAGGATCCCGGCTGGCACTGGAGCCACCCTGGGCTGCGCGCTGTGAACAGTGATCTATTCATAAAAGGGCTGCACACAGCACCAGGCTGGCTTTGTTCGGATCACACTCCTCCGCTGCCAGGAGTAACAGCAGCATGTGCGCTTCCGATCTGAGGCCATGGCCTGCCTGGGAAAGCACCTTCCCCATTCAGCCCCATTTGGGCTTCTGGAGACCAGGAACTTGAGAGCCACACTCTGTCATACCAAGCCCCCCACAACATAGAGTTGTGGTGACGGCGCTGCTGACATTTGAGGCACAAGAACCCTTCACTTTGGAGACACACAGGGCCGGGAGCCAGCCAGTTGGTATTTTAAGGAGCTTCACAGGAAGAAAGTAACACACCATGACAGCAAAACCCGGAGGCCATGCTGTCTTAGTGCAGCTGCACCCATCCTGGGCAGGTCCAGTCCTGGGCAGGTCTAGCCCCAGATCCAGAGGCCCCATTGACTCGGGGGAAGCTTAACTTAGATGCTTTCCAAAGCATTTTGCTGTTAAAAGCAGAGAGTGATGGGTACTGGGCATTTACTGCCAGCTTTGGTGAACTGTTGGGATAACTTCGGAAGCCATACAAAGTGCTGCAGATTGGGTCCGCTCTCCTACAGCCCAAGCATCTGCTGGGTGGCTGGAGTTCAGTCTCCTTCTGAGCCCAATGGGCTTTGCTCTCCTTCTACCACTGGCTTTCTCCTTTTGTCTTCCCTGTGTACATCTGCGTGTGTGCACACTTCCCTCTAAGGGCAACCATCATGCGGAATTAGAATCCAGGCAAGACTCCTTAACTCTAAAGGCCCTGTCTTCCAATATGGCACTGGGGGCATCTCAATTCAGACCTGAGTTCAGAGAGACGAAATTCCATCCACAGCACAGTTTCTGAAAATGGTAAGGCAGCTGTGGCTGTACTTTCTAGTGCAGAGGACGTTCACCGGAATCTTCAGAAGTGGGAGCTTTTGCTTTGTTGCCTTGAATGCAATGAGCAATGAGAAGCCACACAAGTAGAAGAATGAGTGAATGAGGGAGTGAATGGGGGTAATGCATGAATCTCAATAGGGCTTTCCACCCAACAATTGTGGTGTAAATGATGGGTAGGCCTCCAAACATCCATGGGTAGCAGCAGCCTGGAATGGGGGGCCCAGCAAGAATCTCTAATGCCATGAGCAACGCAAGACTAAGACAAAGCAGGGGCCTGTGCAGAAGGACTGAGGCCTGAAGCCAGTGCAGCAAGGCAGGTCCACCCGCTAGAAGCTGGGTCACCCCCCACCCCCACCACCTGGGCCACAGCAAATTACTTCACTCCTGTGGCAAGGCCTGCCAGAGAGGGCTCTCAGGATGGAGGGCAGAGGGAACGTAAGGCTCACAGCACACATTCCAGGTACATACACGCGTCAGGAGTAACCTGGCCCTGTGGGGGGACTCGAAGCTTCTGGATTCTTCTAATGACTTGCAGTCAGCCAGGGCATGGGCCAGAGCAGAGTCCAAAAGGGAGGACTTCTCTCTCTCCATGGCTGTAGGCATGCAGACACCAAAGCCGGCCAAGTGGGAACCCAGGCCACCACCTCCTCTCCCAGGGGTTTCCTGGATGAGGCCACCTGAGAGACAGATCAAGAGAAACCAGTGTGCTCTTAAGCTGTCCTGCAACCTCACTGACAAGGGGACAGGGCAGACTCACTCCTGAAAGGGAAGGGAGACAGGGTGGAAATCTGTTAATGCTTAGAGGCTCTTTTGTTTTGACTACCAGAGAAAATTAACTTTACTTCGAAGACCAAACCTTTTCTTAAGAAGTCACACACCATCTACTGCAAACCCACTGAAAAGCTAAGCTATAACTCCCAGGTAAAGGGCAGGAATGCCAGGGGAAGCCAGCACACACACAGCAGTCCTGACCACGCAGGGCCTGTGGGCCACTGGTGAGCTCTACCGGAAAACCTTGTGTTCTCTCTTTAAAGGAATTCTTGGAATTCCTCTGGGCCACTAAAGGTCCAGGGAACAGTTGAGGACTGATTAATGGAAAAGGGCTCCAGGCCAGCAGAGAGAGTGAAGAAAGCTTAGTGGGAGGGGGTGGCCGTAAACCCTCCTGATGGATGGGGTGAAACAGGCTCCTTTCCCCAGCACTGTGCTGCTGCACACTGCCTGACTTACAGAGAGGGCAAAAACACAGGATATGGCTCCTGCCTTCCCTGCTTCAGAAATCAGGCCTCTTAAATCGCCACACAAAGCAGTGGTTTATCTCGTGGCATCTTTATTTTCTCTGATCATCTCCCTGCCACCCCCTCTTCTGGTCCCCTCTTCCTGCTGTCACCTCTCTTAACTTCCCTGTGTAAGACTTCCTTTCCCCACGCTCTCTTTCACACTTTCATGACCTGCACACACATCCACATGTACCACGCGCACATACAGCAAGCATGGCTGCCTACAGCAAGACCTAGAGCCATCTTCTCCTGATCTCTTCTCGCCTATAGACGTCATTGTGACCTTGGGTACACAGCTGTATAGAACTGGTGTAGAAATAAATCTGACAATATATCATAAAGAAGTTTATTTTAAGACAAGTCTCTGGTCCATATATTCTACCATTTGTTAAAGGTGAGAAAGCATTTGCTTATTAATGAGATGGATATGCTTGTTTATTTTTACATAAAGAATTAAATCTTGGATGAATGTTTGACAGGGTCTCACTATGTAGCCCTGGCTGGCCAGGAACTTGCTATGTGGACCAGACTAGCCTCAAACTCATAGCGATCCTCCTGCCTCTGCCTTCTAAATGCTAGGATTAAAGGCGTGGTCACCACACCCAGCATGTAAAGTAGCTTGAACATTTGTTCTGAGTTGATGAATATTTCACTTTTCTAAGTGGCCGTACTGATGACCCCACTTCTTATAAATGCATATTGCGGAAAGGGAGGGTCCTGTTGGGAACACTTACTTAGCAATCATTAGGAATTTTGCGCTACTCTCAAGCCAAAATTCACTACACAGTTTCTTCATGAGACTCAAGTCAACAACACAAGCAGCGATATTTAAAATCAAAATTCGACTACAACCCAACCCAAAGGCATGTTAACCCAATACTTACATGACAGAAAGAAAATATTTTTAAAAAGGCTTTGTTTCCCATAATTCGAGTGTTATGTTTCTTTAAGAATAGAAAACACAGTCAAAGCATAAAACTCATATCACAGTCTAGATTTGAATCTGAACTGAGGTATTTCGGAGCATTTGTTGGCGTTGGACTGTGGTGTCACGCACCGTGCAAGGTGCCGTGCAGTGTGCTGAGAACCAAGGCTGTCTTGAGGTTGCACAGGAACTGCAAGAATCACCTCAGACTCATTACACGGTTGGTTTTGAATTAACTTTTGTGTGGTTGTAAGTCCAAAGCTTTTCGCTCTGTCAAAGTTTGGCAAGTGCCATGCTTACATCCACATCCATGCAGATTCTTGACCCGCACTTTCAGGAGTTGGGTTTTAGAACGAAGAAGGCACCAAATAGCCCCGAAAGCCTGATTGTGGCTGTCTGTCTGCTGGCGCAGGGAGAAATCTCTGGAACCAACAGCCTAAGCATGTCAAGTATACTTTTGTTAGACAAATATTCTACTGAGATGAAAAGAAACATGTGCTTAGAGAAATGAGATACTAATGGGTGGGGGGGGGTCCACACTCACAAAGTACAGCAAAGCATGTCGCATGCATGTGGTACACACATTAATAACCATTATCTGTGGAACAGAGGAGGAATAGATGGCAGAGGAGGCAGAGGGGGACAGGGAGGGGGACTGAGAGGAAGGAGAGAAAACTGCAGCTGGGATGTAAGAAAGAAATAAAAAAGAGAAAGGAGGAAGGAAGGAATGGAGGAAAAGAAATGTGCTCATATAACCAAACAAAGAGGGATGTGGCTGTCTAGGTACAAGGGGGAAAATAACTATCTGTACCAAATATGTTTCTGATGCCATAATCCCAACCTCATGGCATGCCCACTGAAGTGGAGATCCAATCACAGTGTTAACTGCCATGCTCAAAGACGACATTCAAGTTCAGTCTTACACTTAGAAGTGGTAGCTAGTCTGTCAACCACAGCGTCAGCTACTGTTGAGCATTCTCAATTGACGGTTACCTAAAGACAGGACTATTGCCATTTCTTGGAAACTGTTCAGTCTTTGTGTTACATTTGCAAACACTTTTGATGGAGTCCAAAGCAAGAATTCATTGCCGAGGGTTAAAGGAATTCAGAACCGCCTATGCTAACTCAGCGCCCCTGTTCAATCTGTGAAGAGAGACTTGCCCTGGGGTTCTAAAGGGCTGGTGCCCTCCAGTGAGGACAAGCAGCGGCTTGCTGACCTGACTCCATCTTTAGTGGCTCCTGTTGCAGGTGCTCACAGCTTGTCAGGCGCACTGTCACCCCACCAGGGTTGGACTTGAGAATCCAGCAGTGGAGGAAGTGCCTCTCGGTTTTCAGCATCAGTGACCCACGGGAAGGCTGACCTTAGCACAGGGCTGCAGCTGTCTCTGTGGGGCCACCTCACAGATGACCTTGTTCTCTTTCCACTAGTTGGCTAAAGGATAGAGTTTTGCTATCTTTTAAAACTGAAGTGCAACCATTTGGGCCCATTTCCACAGCTGTTCATCAGTCCTTCACAATTTAGTCATTCACACATCATGCCCAGGCTGTGGGAGGAGAGGAGACAGACTGAGCTCCCTGCCCCAGGGGAACGTTCTGTGCTGGTGTGTCACAGCTGAGACAGAAAACAGAGCAGAGGCCACAAAGGCATGTTCACTTTTGCTGTTTGATCTTCCATACTGTCCCCATGTCAAGGCAAGACCAAGGGCAGAGGTTGGTGGTGTTAAGACTTATAGAATCACAGAAGAAATGAACCAGTATTGGTGTTGGGAGGAAATGTGTGTGTGTGTGTGTGTGTGTGTGTGTGTGTGTCTGTGTGTGTGTGTGTCTGTGTGTGTGTGTGTGTCTGTGTCTGTGTGTGTGTGTCTGTGTGTGTGTATGTCTGTGTCTGTGCCTGTCTGTGTCTGTGTGTGTGTCTGTGTGTCTGTGTCTGTGTCCGTGTGTGTATGTGTGTGTGTCTGTGTCTGTCTGTGTCTGTCTGTGTGTCTGTGTGTGTGTGTGGGGGGGGTCTCTGCAGGACTCTACAGGAGGAGCCATCCAAGCAGGCCTGGGCAGGGAAGGGCAGGGACAAATCTGTGTCACCCAGCTCTCCCCCACCCAGTCCATGGAACATTCTTCTGACTTGTACTTGTGAACATCAGTTGCTCCAAACGTTTGTGCAAACGGAAAGCATTAAACGAAGCTCCTGGGTCGGTAATTAAAGACAATGATTTCAGTAGATAGAGAGTTTTGTTTTTATAATCTCCTCTTTGTCTGCACAGAGCCAGATCTTGGCTGCATCTGCCACCGCTGGCCTTTGCTCTGTTTACTCTGGAGAATGAGGCACTGTTCTGTTTGCTTCTCGTTTTCAGTCTGTAAAACTCTGTTCTCTTGGTTCTCCATTCCAGGAAGGAAAAATAAAAGAACAAGGCTCTTTAAATATCACAGCAGTGACTACCTACCCACATACACAGCCTTGACACCAGTGATGACCGACACTTAGGAGGATGTGCGACAATTTCCATGCTGCCAGCCGTGCTCTGGCAGGTGGACCTCGATTGAGAGAACCATTTTCTATTCAGCTGTCAATCATTTGGTGTACCTGGCTGCATTGCACCAGTGTGTGTGTTTCAAAGGTCATTCACCTGTCTCAGGGTTCAAAGGGATTGCTCTGTTCACTGTAGGAGTCACCGTGGCGATACAGAAAGACACAGCTAAGGAAGAGGACCTGGAAATACCATGAGACAAGAGTGGGAGGAAAGCTGTAAGAGTGTGTGCACAAATACCAACAATGAAGAAAGGGAGGGAGGGGGAAAAGGGATGGAGGGATAAAGGGAAGAAGGGAGGGAGAGGAGGGGGAGAGAGAAGGAGGGAAGGAAAATGGGAGGAAGAAAGAAAGAAGAAAGAAAGGAAAGGAATGAAAGACAGACAACACTCCTCTGTTGAAAAGTAAGCGAGGGGGGCTGGAGTGTGTGGGATGCTGGCAGAGTGTCAACCTTGAAGATGCAAGGTTCTGAGTTCCTTCTCAGACTCCATTTTTTAAAACAGCCCTCCATCCCTCATTTCCTTCCCTTCTCCCTCCTTTCCTCTCTCCCTCTAAAGAGAAAAGACTTCCATAGGAACCACACCAAGGGAGCCTCGATGCTCATGAACAGGAATCAGGCAGCTGCAGTGGCTACCTGTCCTGTTCTATCCACACCCTCCCTCTGATAGTGTGCATCAGCCTGTGTGGCACGTGGACTGCGATGGGCTCCTACGTGAACTTAGGGGTTTCGCTTGCTGGCTGGGTGCGATGGCGACTGTTAACTGTCAGTTGGCAAAGTCTAGAATCATCTAAAGATGGGTCTCTGAGCATGCCTGTGGAAGGCATCCTTTGTCATCAGCCTTGGCCAGTGCCGTTTCCTGGACCAGGGATCTGGACCATTTACAAAGGAGAATGGGAGCTGAGTGGCAGGCAGCTCCGGCTCATTTGGCTCTCTGTGGCTACGGCTTGAGCAGCTGCTTCAACCCCCTCCTGCCTGGACTTCCTCGTGGTGGACTGTGCCTTGAGCTGTGAGCTGAAATAAACCCTTTCTCTCTCAGGAGACCAAGGAACACTCAGGGCACTGCTCACATACAGCACGGGTCTGAGCTGAGGGGCTCACAGACAGTTGCAAGGGCCATGTCCCCCATTCCCACATCACCTCACTTCTGGGGAACACAAAAACATAGAGAGCAGCTCCATGGTGTGTTTTAGTCCAGAAAAAGGCAGGAGTACAGAGGATGAGAGTTTGCTTTAAAAAATGACAGGCTCGCTACACATAATGACTGTGTTGGAGGGAAGCGCCGCTCACCTGTAATAAAGCCTGCATCCAGTTAAAGCAAACTGCTGTCGGCTGCCATAGTAAAATATTTACATGTACGTGGGATTTTTGTAATTATACAATGACGGCGCACACTGACATTTATACCATCAAGATGCTGAAGTTTACAATTTCTGCGTCTCAACTACCTGTGTATTTAGAGTCTAAGGCTGGGGAACCAGAAAGCCTTCAGATTGCCTCCAACTCTTACAGGACAAAATTCCCAAAGGCAAGGCCTTCCCAGGCCTTATCTTCCTCAAAGGTGAAAGCAGGGCAGAGTTCTCACTGTGGGGACACTAGCTCACTCCTTACTGTCCCAACAGAGCCATGAGCATACAAAATAGGCCGCTTCCTTTGGTTCCTTGAGCAGGTGTGTGAGGGCAGGACACCAAAGGCAGACTCCTGGCCATGTACCATGTCCTGGCCATCCTCTGGCTGGCTGTCCGAAGGGCTCTTTCTAGATCCTAAGGCTGGAGCTATGGCAGCTCTTTACCTCCAGAACAACGCAGCTGAAAGGGGTCCAGGGTGGCCTGCCAACCCAGCTTTTCCTGTTATGGACAGTTACTGATAGCAACTCACAAGCACCAGGACTCAGACCAAACAGAATGTCAGATAAAACCAAGAAAAAATATATTTATAGCCCACGCTAATTTGCTGAGCTCCAAATAGAGCCAAATTCAAAGCTTTTACTGTTGAAACTACAAACAAAACCTTGGATTCAAAACACCAGGAAATGGCTCCAAGGGGATGTAATGGCTTCCCTTCTCTGACTTTTGAAGTCATCAAGTTTGTTATGAAAACAATTGCCTAAATAAGCTGGATAATTTTATTTAACCTCAGGTCTCTCCGTTAAATGGAGATATAATCAGAGTGATCAATGCAAGCATCACTCGGCATCTAACCCTGCAACACGGCAGATCTATGTCAGAGACAAGCACATTGATTTTTCCACAGCAGAAAGTTTTTTTCAGAACCGAGAATAGCTGAAGGCTGCAAAGCCGAACAGCTGCCACACGGACGCGTCTCTGGCTGATAAGATAGAAAGAAAAATCACCCCTTTGCACATCCCGAACTCCTGTCAGATGAGGCCCTGGACACTGGCCTAAGCCAAAGCAGTTAATGGATGGAATCCTCCAGAGCTCTTGGGAGGACTTCCAGTCCTCAGCTTCTCTCAGGACGCTGAACTACGAACACACGGACTCAGACTGTGATTGTGGGTCTTGCGGCGGACCTACTCGCTCCACTTGGGTCCTTGTAACTCTTTCTTGTTTGACCGGGAGAAAAGATAAAAAATGAGAAAAGCTCTGTGGCTCTGTTTTTATTTCATTTTGCTTTTTATTTTTTGAAGTTGTGTATGTACCGTGGCATATGAATGTGCCTGTGGGTGTGGAGGGCCGCCACTGATGTAGAAAGTTGCTCAATCACCGTCCATCTTGTTTCTGAAGTTATTTTTATTACACCTATTAACTTATTTGGGGGGGCAGGGGGCTTTTCTGGTGATCAGGGAGACACTTGTGGGAGTGGATTCTCTTCTCCCACCATACAGGTCCGAAGGCTTGAGCTCAACCATTATGCTTGGCAGCCAAAGCCTTACCCACGGAGCCATCTTGCCAGCACCGTGTTTTTGAGATAGAGTTTCTCCGTGAGCCTGGAGCTCACTAATTTGACAAGACTCATTCACCTTTATCAGAAGGAAATGAACCTACCTTATTACCGAAAGCAAGAAGCTGGGCGGAGTGCTGCATGTCTCAGGAGGCAGAGGCAGGTGGAGCTGTGTGAGTTCGAGGTTGACCTGGTTTACATGGTGAATTTGGGAATATCCAGAGCTACACAGGGAGACACTGATGCAGAGAGACAGAGAGAGACAGAGAGTGGACAGTTTCCTGACCCTGGGAAGCAGCTCTGTTCCTACTGGGGCTGTACAGCTGCTTGCAATGAGCACAGACAGAATGACTGCGGGTGCATTTTCTCTCTGAGGAGAGAGATTATGAGGTTCTCACTCTGTGCAAGGCTCACTAATAGGCCCAATCCACAAGATGTCCTCGGTCCCCCTAATTTTTGTTTTTCAGTCCTCACCCAGGTATTCCTCTGGAATCCTCCTGGGTGGGGTTTATCAGGTAAGACCCACATGATAAACAAGGGAGGAAAGGGCTGGACAGGATGGCCCATGCCATAGCTTAGGCTTCCCCCTGCCTGGGAGCAGAACCAGCTCCGGCAGACGTGGCTGACATTGTTCACAGACCCAAACTTTGCTTTGCTGATGTAGCTGTCCCCAGCTGAAAGGAGAGGCTGTGTTTGTCATTGCTTTCTTTCTCAAGTGTCTGGTTTGGTTTACCTGCTCAAGTGGCCCCTTGGTTCGCTGGGCTGACTCAGTGGTGGACCAGATGCGGGCGGCAAGCTGTTAATGAAGGGAGGCCACAGGAGGCCAGCAAAACTGTGAATGTGCTAAGAGTCACGTCCTGTATATGTGTGCTAAGACAGAAGAGGTATGAACAAGCGTCCCCTCAGACACAAGGACTTCTGGGACTTTAGCACAGGGCTTCAACCTTCAGGATAAGTCACCAGCTTGCCCAGGCAGCGGGACTCTGCAGTGCCCATCTCAGACACACAAAGCAGCACAGGGTAGATGGGAACAGAGGTGCCCGGCCTCCCCAGCTCAGTGAACTGTTAGTTGCTCCCAAGGAAAGTGTCAAGGCCCCATCCTCCATACTCAAATCCCAGCATGCATTTAGTGCCAAAAATCAGAGGTGTGTCAGGCGGGCTTACCTGATGCTTCCTCTGTGCTAACAAAGGCCATGAACTGGGTGATGGCCCCAGGCCCAGAGCAAGAGTTTGGGAAAATCGTCATGGTAACAGCTAGGGATTGCATCTTTTTTAGGTGCCAAAATCTCACTGCATGTCGGAGAATTTTTAAGTAATCTGCTTTCGAAAAACATCGGCAATGACTTCACATTCACAATGGTTCTTAGCAGAGAAATCCAGCCCAGGGCTGAGGAAGCAAGAGCTGCATCTTGCCAGTGAGGTGTGGAGCCCTTCCCATTGACTTCACTGGCTTCATGGAGCTTCCCATAAAAACTAGAGAATCCCTGTTAGCACAGAACAAATGTCCGATGATCAAGAGCTGTGGTTATTGGCATCCTCTGGGCTGCTGTGCTCTTGAGCCCCAGACCAAGCAACAAGGGGCTCTGGGACAGGAGGATTCCCTTGCACAGGCAACCAGAAGATGTGGGTTTTGATCTCAGGTGGTCCTGGAGACTGGGGCACATGTGAAGCTTGGACAGAGACCATCAACAAGGGAAGATGGTGAGAAACACTCACGGTGTGGCTTCTCGGCAAGGAATGCTCATGCCAAGGGCCCCTGAATCTCCTCCCACAAGGATGCAAGTATTTGATGGGAGGCAAGTTGATGGATGGTCCTTAAATGTATGCTGCACTTTCCGATGCAGAGCCTCAGTGCTCACGGAAATGGATGGATGCAGAGGGTTTGGCAGGCACACTGGAGTCGGCAAGAGATGCCGAGCTCAGCGAGATCCACACCCATGTTTGCAGTTTCTGATGCAACTGGGCTTTAGGGATAAATGGAGGACAACTGTGGCCAGAAAATGACAAGAAATAGTGACCGGGAGCTCACAAGCTGCTGTGTAGGGGTCAGAGCCAAGGGATCCGTTCTTGGGTACAAGCTTCTGAAAAAGTAGGAAGATGTTTACATATTTGCCAAACCGTTTGTCATGAGGGGGATCAAACACAAGGCCTTGCACATGCCAGGATAGAGCTCCACCACAGAAATCCACAAGGAAGTTTCATTATCCAAGCAGTGCATGACCCAGAGCAGTTTCCTGTTCATCTTAAGGCCTTGGGAATGCCTCATAGCTGGTGAGCTGATAGGTATTGGCGCTTTGCTGGCAATTAAAAGGGGTGGGGATGGGCACGATGTCCTTTGAATTTCAGGATCTCAAACATGCTGCCCTGAAAAGGAGCCTGGGAAACTCACACAGGAAGCAGCAGGCATGGCGCTCTCTCCCGGTACAGTGCAGAGGTGAGCCAACCAGGGGAAGAAAGCCTTGTCCCTCTGAGTCCTCTATCTGAACCTGAAGACTCCAGGGCCTCAGTCCTTGGTCTTGGGTATGTATGCATCTCATGCCCTCAGCTTAAGTCATTTCTGGACCTCAGCCCGATAGGTAAGCTGAAAGCTTAGCTTACACATGGGCAGAAGAGTTTTAGGGGGAGTCAAAAGGAAACCCTCTGCCTTCCCTTCCCCCCTCTCCAACCCCCACACCAAGGCCAAAGACGACTGGCCTAGAGATGGGGAGAGCAGCAAGAAATGAGAAGAGAAACTGCCCCGTCCCCAACGGAACAGAGGGCATATTGCAAATGAAAAGACAACAGCCTGCCGGTCAAGGGGATGTTTTTAAGCTCAGAGAAAGGAATGCACTGTGGGGGGCAGATAAAAGGGCCTTTTAGGGAGCCGCTCTCACACAAAAGCACCTCTGTGGCTTCAAACAACAGGGCCTGCCTGCAAGTCTCCAAGGTTTCCTAACCCAAACGTGCCTTTACTGATGTGGTTTGGAAATCGACCTGACTTTTCTTCCCACTGCTGTTTTACATATTAATTAAAGTGTTTTTTGTCAGGGTTGCCTGCAGGCTGGCCGGGTGCTACACAGCTAGTTCTCTGAGGCTCCCAAGGCGTGTGGAGATCACTCTGGATTCCCCATCCTCACAGACACCTTACCCCAGTGAACTCTCTCCCCTAGGGCTGTGGAGAGGACCGTGGCCTCTCTCCCCGGCTGTATGACACAGAGCGCTGAGCAGGGGACTCGCTCCCCACACGAGGGCCTGCTCCACCCCGTTTTCCTCGCCACTCTAGTTCTCTCTAGTTTTCTTATTTTTCTCAATTTTTTTTTCAGCAGTGCTTGGAAGAGGTGTGTGCAGGACTCCCAGTGCAGAGACACGTGGCTTGTTTTATTTCCTAGTTTTTGAGGGAGTCATGGTGGCTCCATCCTTGAAGAACAAAAAAGGTCTGGCTGACAGCTGTGCACTCAGCCACCTGAGCAACTGTCAGACTCTGTCCAGGCCTGAAACTCGGCTTATAGTTCTGGTGATGGAAGGTTGGCTGCGATGACGAAGATGTGATCCACCTCCCATGATTAGGCTTCTCATGAGGTCCACAAAGTAAACAGATCTGTGATATAAGGAAGAAGCACCAAGTCATAGCAGTGTCCTCCGGTGTTGGGATTACCGTTTAGGCCATGTCCTGAACCTCATGGGTTACCTTAGGCAAACATTTATTTAGGATTACAGACAACCCATTCTCTAGAAAACTAAGGACAGACCAGGAGTAATGGTTTATATCTGAGATTCCAGCACTCAGGAGGCCAAGGCAGGAGGATTGCCATTAGTTAAAGCTGCCCAGTGCTAGAAAGCCTAAGCAACAAAATAATAGCTGGTCTCAAAAGAAAAAAAAAGCAACAAAGAATAAATAACTAAACTTAACTAAACTAAACTTAAGTTCAAACTATAAAATGCTAATCTGCAACAGAGTCAAGTTAACTTTCTATGCTGAAGAGTACTTAATCTAAAATGTAAGCAAGAGTGCCGACATGTGGAAATAGGTGTCTGTCTGCAATGGGCATGGCACTTGAATTGCATGGAGATCTCCTACCCAAAGACTGAGGACAGTTACACCTGTAAGGAAAGACATGCCCAACATTTTCACTGCAGGAGGCTAGCAAAGTATTCATTGAGAACTTACTATGTGCACAAACAGGAGTGAACAAAGCTTACCCAACCACTCTGGTGAAATTCCGATAGGAAAGAGCAATAAAGCTAGCCAGGCCAATATCTGTGGCTTTAAGAGTGACCCTTGCCCAACAGAAGCGAATTCTCAATTTACTGGGTATAAATTAAATGGCTCTGTTTTCTTCCTAGTGCTTACATCCACGAAAGGGTTAACTATAATCTAAACTCCCAAAATGAGAATAGGCATGTTCTCCTGCTTACCACACACCAGCCATTCCCGGGGAATGTGTGTGTTAGACGTCAGTGTCCCGTGTGTTGTCCTACAGCCTTTTCAGACTCACTCAGTTAGTGAGAACATGTGATAGTCTTCATACGGAAGGCCAGAATGCAGCTTGCCATGGGTGGAGGAACTGAGAGATCCCATGTGTCTACACACAGCCTCAGCTTTGCCTTCAGACTGGTACTCCCTGCAGCACACACACACACACACACACACACACACACACACACACACAGCATCCCCCACACCCCAGCCAAGCTGACTGCTGGCAGCATCAAACTGTGAGAAATGCACAAAAGCCAGAACACAGAAGACCGACCTCCCAGTCAGGCCCAGGAACCCTTCCCTGGGCCCCAGCATACCCCTCCCCATCACTGAGGCCCAGAAGAACAGCAGGATGTCCAGGGCAGCACTTCCCTCAGCCTGCCTGTCCTCGTGGATACAGAGTCTGAGACCGAGCAGGATTAAGTTATCATTAAAAAAAATTGTCATGGACTGAGTTAAATGAATTCTCTAGTAGAGGTCAGCTCTGCCGGAAGAGCAAACCCCCACCTACAGAGTAGCTAAAGACTGGGAGAAAAGACAGACCATCTATCTGGTGTGCCATCTCAGGATCCCGTATTGCAGAGGGCATGGTACACTCCAACTCCAAGATTACCCACTGGAGTGCCTGCTGGAAAATGAATGCGTACATTTTGAAGCTCGAGGCTAACAAGGAACTCAATGTGTGCGTACCGTGTGCACACACAGAAGTGAACAAAGCTTACGCAACCACTCAGGTCAAACTGTGATAGAAAAGTGACAACAAAGCTAGCCAGGCCAACATCCAGTACATTTAGCAAGTGACAGATGTTCAACAGAACGAAAACAGGAAGGAGTCTATGAGGCAGAGGCAGAGGCTGAGGCTGGGATTTCCACTGTAGATGAGTTATGAGGTTTTCTTGAGAACCATCTTATTGTTTCCAGCAATAATCCTAGCCGGTGTATTGGGAGGTGACTCCATTAAATGTCTGGGAAGGTGGGACCTGAAGGAAACGTCTGTGGATGGAGGGTGTGCCCAGAAGGGAGTTAGGCCAGGAGCTAGTGGGATCTCCACCTTGCTGAGGAGTCTCAAGAGGGCTAGTAGGGGATGGAGAAAGCAGGCTTAGCTCTATAGCACTCTGGCCCGTGACAGGAGGTCACAGGTAAGAGCCCAGCTCTGAAGGCAGAAGCTCCTCCTCAGGGCAAGGGCAACCGTGATCTTAGGGGAAGCAGGGAGGCCAAGGATGGAGAGCATGACAGGTAGCTATGTGTAGTCATAGAGATAGCAGCACCAGCGGTGTCTGATCAGGTTGAGAGCTGGGATGAGCTAGGGTAGTCCTCAGGCCGTGGTCAACTAACTGTCACATCTGGCCTGTTGCTCCAGGCTGCTGACACACAGCAAGGAGGGGAACAGGGCCCCCGTGTGGGTCGCATGGACGAAGGAAGATGGATTAATTGGTACACTGGAGCTGGCACTGATTCATCTCACTGTTGGCCACAGCGAGTCGAAAGGCTCCTGGAATGAGTGCACGTGCCACCCCTTCTCAGAGGGGCAACCTAGGGATGGCATCGCTTGGGTCCATGGCAGGATCAGAGCAAGCAGACCTGTCTCTGCAACTGGTGTGCCTGAAGCTGCGGGACAGGGAATGGACCAGGGAGCAGCCTGCAGTGATGATGGGGTGGTCCTCCCAAAAGCAGGATTTAGGGGACTCTTCGCTCTCAGCTCCTGCTGAGGCCTCCTTCGTGCTCCCAGCTGCCTTCTGATTCTGTCACTGTCACAGAGCTTGTGGTTTAGCGAATCAGGGAAGGGCCTTCAGGGTTCCTTACAGGATTATGTGAAAGCATGTCACGTATCATGAAATCAGTGATTCCTACAGAAGACGTCTATCTCATGTGGATGGGTGATCATAGGAGACATGGCGTATGATAGTGTCATTCTTTACGGGTCACTTATGTGCAAGAAAGGTCAAGGGGATTGACACACAAAGGAACCTTCTGAGGTCTTATCCTACATACCTCCATTTCACTCTTTATTAATTAGGCTTTTGCAAGTGATAAAAAAGAAATCATAGCTACCCTGGAGGCTGAGGCAGGAGGATCATGAGTTTAAGGCCAGCCTGGCCAGGTGGCTTAGTGACATCTGGCATGAGCCAAACCCTAGCATGGGGATCCGGGTGGAGGGGGTGGGGAGCGTGAAAACATGAGGCAGGCTGGGAGCTGATGCAGCCTGGTTTCCAAGGACTTCATCTTGATTTACAGACAGGCTAAGAGGCCTCACCCCTCTACCTGCTGATAACAGCCTAAGAAGTCAGGAAAACAACTTTCTGCTCAGAGACACACCAGCCTGGGTTTATTCCTGCTGTCTCTCCTCAGTCCCTGTGTTGTTGACATCCCTAAGTCTAAAGGCACCACGTGCTGTCCTTTACTGTCCACTGGTTTTGAATTCCATATAGATGGCTCTTCTTAGCTTCTCCATGTACAAAATGGTACTTGACGAATAAAAATGAGGAGTTTTTATTGTTTAAAAAACGTAACACAGAGAGAGTTAGGAGATGGCTCACTAAGTAAAGTCTTGAACGTGTAAGTCCCCAGCACCCACAGTATGGATGCACTCATACTGTCAGTGACCCCAACATTGGGGAAGTAGAGATAGGCACACAGAACCTTGGGGCATGCTGGCAAACCAGCCTAGCCAAACAGTAAGCACCAAGTTCAAGAAAAGATTCAGTCGCAAAAAACAAGACGGTTAGCAACTGGCCTGTTCATGCACACACACACACACACACACACACACAGAGAGAGAGATTGAGAGTCAGAGACACAGAGAAAGAGACAGCAGAGACAGAGAGGCAGAAAGACATCTTCCCATGCATTCTTCATTCTTCAGTAACTCCTAGTGTGTACCATGCTGCAATTAAGAGTCTCATTTATCTACCTGATCTTGAATAAAAAGGAAACAACTAATTTCTTTTTCTTTCCCCATGATAGCTGGTAAAGGCAGTTGACAGAAGGCCGGGGCTCCAGGATGGAAGTGGCAGTGTGAGGCCCCTTTTGGGTGGGAGCTTTCCTTAAACAGTCAAGAAGCTAACCATCTGGCCCGGCGACCTGACTGAGTCACCAGACAAACAGCCGTGAGTGCAGGCGCTTCGAGGGAGCTGCCTGAAAGGACCCGAGGACTTGCTGCCTCAGGTGTGGCTACTGACTCAGGCTGGAGCAGCCTGTCAGCCACGCCTTGGTGTTTCCAGGTAACTTTCTGTGGCGCGATGGGATGTGAGTGGAGGCTGGGGTAAAGCAGGAGGACAGGGTCACCATCCTGAGCCCTGCAGCTCTGTGTCCTGTGCTAGGAGAGTGCCATGCAAGGAGATAGAGGTCAACAGCTCCTGGCAGTTGCCTGCCGTTTTCCTTTGCCTGCCAGGGATGTCTGCAGGCAAGCTCAATTCCAGAGGAAGGCTGGGATTTAGATGGTAGAGTTTTTGACTCAAACAAGATAGGAAGCACACACTTGACTCACGCTGAAGGCATTATTTGAACTTTTGACTGTCGGGGAGGAGCTGAATGTGCGCACCCTATCTCCAAAGCCTTGAGGAGTGCACTCACGTTAATAACTCACAGGAGGAAAGCAATACAAAGGGGAAAAGCAACTGGCCAGGGGGCCCAAAGCCGGCCATGCTGTGGGCCTGCTATGCTGGGAGCACAGAGAAACTCAGCTGGCTCAGCCACTTGACCGGACGTGGTTGTGCCAGGCAGCACAGCCGGAAGCAAGAGAGCACAGTGAGCCAAGGGCTTAATGTCTTCAGAAAATGGCCCAGGCGGGAGGAAGGAGAATGTCTGTTCCGAGAGCAGTAAACAAAACCCTGGCTACTGGCCAGCGAGCTGCTGCAGACACGCACCGGATGGCTCAGAGGCGATCCTAGAAAGCCCAGGCCCGACCGTGCGGCCGCCCTCCATGGGTCTGGAGAAGAGGTGACAGTGGCCCAGTAGCTGTCCAGCAGTAGGGCCTGACTCTGCCCAGGCCTGGCTGGGAGGGCAGGGCATGGGACAGAGAGCCAGTGATGGATGGCTTGGGAGAAGCTGACCCTAGGGACCAGCAGTGGAGGAGTAAAAGAAGCCAAGGGGGTAACCCAGGAGTCATGGCAAAGCCTATGGCTGGGTGCTTACCCAGAAGATGGTTCTGACCCCACTAATATCATGATCACAGACATCTGAAGTGCTTTTTCCTTCTGGTTCAGGAGCAAAGGGCTGAGTAAGTTTATTCTTAACACAAACAAGAGGTTCCGGAAGACAGCAGTGGCAGCAGGCCCCCAGTCTCTGGGCCTTCCCATCCTGGTGCCACAGCTCTGGGCCGTGACTGAGTCTTGCAGCATCAACCAGACATAGCAGTGGAAAGTGGAGAGAGGCTGGCTTCAAGCTTGAACTTTTGCTAGGTCACCTCCTCCTGACTCGGGCAAGAACGTGTTCAACGTTTGATAGTGAGATCAGGAGCCGTCACTGGTTTCTCCTCCTTTGGACATTATTGGCCTTTCCAGAAATGTGACGGATGATAAAAACTGGTAACATTTACATCAGGAGATAACATGCAGCCTGGTAATTTGAACACTCAAAGCGTGGGGGGTGGGGATGGGGACGGGGCATGGCCCCATCAGCACCCCAATGTCATCAGAAACCTTCCAAGGGATCAGCAGCAACAAGGTGTCCTGCCACAGAGACCTGCCCAGCCCTGCAGGGTACATATGGCACCAGGAAGGAAACACAGCAGGTCAGCCCTGCAAGGACCAGCAAGGCCAGCGTCCCTACACACTGTCCTTGGGTATGCACCAGAGTCCTGCCTCCCATTGTCTCTGAGGAGTGCTGGATCACTAAGGTAGCCAGGAGCAAGCATTGAAGCAGAGAAAACTGGTCCCCAGGATTTCACTGATGCCTGGCACTCTACCAGCATGTGGGACTGAGGTACCATACAGGTAGACTGCTGCAGAACATTCTGTCTACCCAAAGACCAAACACCTGCCCTCAGCCATAAAACAGACCCACCTCCAAAGAAAAGCCCTGGAAGGAAACTGCTCCTGCTTCCTGCTTGAGGCTGACTTTCTACCTCTAGCACCCCTCACCGAGTTACGAGGTATAGAGTGTTAATCACACAGAGGGCAAACCAGTCACTCATGTCTGTAATTGTTTCTCACCAGAACACGGAGGCTCTGACTGAACAGCTGTAAAGAGTGCTGTGGTGGGGCAGACTTGGTCCTGGCTTTCCTGCCTCTTTGATTTGTTGAGCATGTCCCTGCCTCAGGGCCTTGGCACTTCCTGGCCCACTCAATGATGCTTTCTCTTCATGTCATGCACACAGCGGACCAGTCAAGCATGCCATGCTCCCCCTGTCCCCCAACTCAAGCCCTGTTCTCTGACTCATGGTCCAGAAGGCAGGACCCCAGCTCTGTCGCTCCCTCTGCAGTGCCACAGTGACGCTGCACAGGGAGGAACAGAGGTAGGAGGGGTCTCGCCCTGTCTGCATAAAGGCAGTCACCATTTGCAGCCAGGAGCCCAGGACACACGCCTTGAGTCTCCTCAGTGGGCAAGCCTGAGAGGCTTCCAGATTCTTGTGAATTTTTATTAACCAATTGCTCCACTGACCCAGGGCAGCTGCATGTGGCACCAAGCTAGGAATTTCCTACCAGAACTAAGGTGGCTGTGTGAAATTTGTGCTCTGTCATTGAACACGAACAAGAGAAATGTCTCTTGTTCATGTCAGGCAATGGTGGCACACGCCTCTAGTCCCAGCACTCAGGAGGCAGAGGCAGGCAGATCTCTGAGTTCGAAGACAATCTAGTCTACAGAATGAGTTTCAAGACAGCCAGGGATACATAGAGAAACTCTGTCTCAGATAGACAAATGAATGAATGAATGAATGAATGAATGAATGAATGAATGAATGAGAATGAGGAGGAAAAGAAGAGATACACTACCACACAAGATCATGCAGTTTTAAGGAAACAAACCACACCAGTCTCCCATCCATCAGTAACTTCCAGGATTACTACTGTGTTGCCTCTTCCGATGTATGTTGTTAAGTGTGATCCCCACAGTGGGTCACTAGGACTCAGTCGTGGTCAATTAGGTCAACTCCTTGCTTTATTCCCCAAGTGAGGTCATGCTTCTCCAAAGTCAACAGATGAAACCCATGCCAATGCAAGTACGTGTGGATCTGCAGCTCAGCCGGTGCAGTGCTCATAGCAGCCGTAAACACGGGTGAAGAAGGCAGAACCTCCACCCTGCCCTAACAGGAATGGTGTGACTCTGAAGCCAGCCTGGGCTACAGGAGACCCTGTCTCAAAACAGAAAAGAATGAAAGAAAGGAAGAGAGGGAAAGAAAAAAAGCTATAGAGTGTTGCAGCAGAATACAGAGTAGCTGAGTCAAACCCCCTTGCGTGTCACACACTGCCGGAACCACCATGACAGCGAAGAGCCGTGGGAGACCCCCTAGCTCACTAGCAGAATGCTGGCCAGGTTGAACCTCTTTGCCCTGGTTTATGGGCGGTCAGTGGTTTTCATGTGTGAGATGGGAGTGGCAGTGTCTCTGGCACAGTGGCAATGTGACAGTGACACAGTGTTGCCAGATACTGTCTGTGTCTACACAGTTCCTCTCCCCCCAAGGGCACTCACACAGACCCAGCGATGGAGATGGACACGTTGGAAACTAAAGGGTGGATGACCAGCTTTGCACTGAAAAACTGTGGCAGTGTGGACATTAAAACCATCTGCCCGTTAGCCTAGTTTTTCTCTTCTAGGCACACAGTATGGCTACTTTGTACTGTCGCCAAGGGCTCAGCATTGGCCAATGGAAACCAAGCAGAAATGACAAGGGTCCCTTCCGAGTGTAAACCATGGGGCGTGGCAGACAATTTATCACGGTTCCCATTCACTGCAGGGCTCCTGTAGCCAATCGTGGTGTCTTCCTTCCATGCATGACTCTGAAACATCGTGAAGCAGAACCTTCCCTCACAGCTAGCAGCCACGGGGTGTGCAGTTTAAGGGAAACTTCTGGGATCAGGGCTACATGCTGCTGTAGCCTTGCCTGCCTATCCTGACTCATCCCGAGTAAAGGAAGGGGCTCTGGACGAACCAGAGCAGCGCAGAGTTGTAAAACGATTTTTATGCAAAGCACAGAGTTGTAAAGGGATTCAAATTTGGTGACATTAAAATAAAAAGCCATTTTACTACCACTGGGCCTGGGGGTGAGAGGCAAAGGTTGAGTCTGAAGAGACGGGAAAGGGAGAGGTTGTATCAGCCTAACCCACCACTTCATTCAGTCTAAAATGGCGGCTGGAGATGCAGCTCTGTGGTAAAAGCCTCAGCCAGCCTGTGCAAGGCCCTGGGTTTGAATACCAACTGCTAACTGAATAAAAGACACCTAAATTGCATCAGTGAAAATCAGTAAATAAAAAGGGAAGAGCACTAAAGGCCCTGACATGGGAAGCCTGGTGGTCCCGGTTTCACTCTGCTGCTGTGATCAGACAGGGTTCCCAAAGCAACTTGGGGAGGAAAGGGTCTATGTGGCTCACACTTCAGGTCACCATCAGTCCCTGAAGGAGCCTGAGGCTGAAGCCAGGAAAGCCTGCACACTCCAACTTTGCTGGCTTTCTCAAAGACTACCTGCCCAGGGAATGCTGTCACTCTCAACGGGCTATGCATCTCCTACATCAGTTAAAAAATCAATACCATCCCCCATAGGCATGGCCGCACACCAATGTGATCTGGGCAGTCTTTCAATTGACAGTCCTTTCTCAGGTGACTCTGAGCTGTGTCACGTTGACAAGTTAAAGCTAAGATGGGCACCAACATTGGGTAGCATTTACAAATACACTGGCAACAGTAAGAAACGGCTGACAAAGCCACTGTTAATACCAAGGAAAGTTTAGGGAATCCAGTGGACACACAGAAATGTGAAAGGAAATGAGAATGGAAAAATGTATCAAGATAAAGCTTGCAAAAGGGAAATGGCTCCTAAACATTGAAAACAAAGAAGCTCAAACAGAAGAATGCTACTTTACACCACGAAGGACCCAGAGTTGCCCAGAACTCCAAGTCTTCCATGTTGGATACAACATGCTCAGTATCGAGACTCAGACTAGATGAGCCTCAGGTGCAAAGACAGAGAGCTCTGTGTGGTGCACACATCCAGCACCCCAGCACTGGGGAGGCTGAGGCAGGAGAACCCATCTCCACACAAAACAAAACACAAAAGCAAAGGCAGAATTTTTAAGCAGCTAACCAGTGGTTCTCAATCTGTGGGTCCCGAGCCCCTTGGGGATTGAGCATCAAACATCCTGCACATCAGATATTTACATCACAATTCATAACAGCAGCCAAGTTAGCTATGGCGTAGCAACGAAATAACTTTATGGTTAGGGTCACCACAACATGAGGGGCTGTAAGAAAGGGTCGCAGCATTATGAAGTCTGAGAACGGCTGATTTAAACAGAAAGGATAAAATACTCGAAGAGTAAGAAACTAGGTTCTGAGCTATTTCCCTAAGCAGCTTTCGTGCAGGAAAGCTATGGGGTAAGAGCTACTAACTCCTATCTGTTCTGTAACGTGAGTGGTACAGAGTTCCCTGCAGAAAGGCTGGTTTAGGTTTAGTAACTAACTGCAAGGGTTAAGTAGAGCAAAGAGGACATATACAGAAAAGTCACCTCCAGCAGGGGTCAAGCTGCCCTGGTAAGATCAGTGGGCATCAATCCAGTATCTTCTGCTCTGAAGTTACTCCTCAGCTGTGATGGTTACACTTCTTGTGTCTGGAGGGGCACACTGGCTTGGGCGGCAGACTCTAAGACTTGCTGTTGGCAATCATTTCTAACACACCCTCTCTCACTCACACACACACATACACACAGAGCGTGTATGCACGCTCACTCTTGACTTTTCATCCATGAAACAGGAAGACACTGTTGTAAGGCTGTGGTGAACCAGGAAGGAATACAACACTTAGAACAGCACCCAGTCCACCATAAGGACACAACACTTTCTCTCTTAGTATGATGGTGGTTTTGTCAACTTGACAGAATCTAGAAATAGCTGGGAAATGGAAGGCCTACCCACCATGGGCAGTGGCATTCCCTGGCTTGGCATGTATCAACAGGAGAAAGTGGGGTTTGCAAGATGGCGTGGGTAAAGGGCACCTGCTGGCCAGTCTGGCAACTGAGTTCTATGCCTGGGACTTACACAGGGGAAGGAGAGAACATGATCCCCAAAGTGGTCTATGGCATATGGAGGCACACACACAACAACAACCAAACCAAACCAAGGAGAAAGTGAGCTGAGCTGTGTCTGTGATGTGACAGGTGGCTTCAAGCTCCCGCTTTGACCTTCCTGCCTTGGCAGAATGGACCCCGGAGCTGTGAGGCAAAATAAGCCCTTTTTCCCTTAAGTTGCTGTTATTCTTAGGGGGCACTTTCAGTTTAGAGTAAAAATTTTAAAATCAAAAGGCATCAAAGTGGGCACAAGTGTGGTGGCATATGTCTTTAATCCTAGCATCTGAGGGGCAAAGGCAGGTACTGCCTCTAAGAGTTCCAGGAAAAAGGAAGTGAGTTCCAGGAAAAAGCTGTAGGGCTATGTAGAGAGAAATGCTGTCTCTAAAACCAAACCCAGTGCTTTTAATGACCGCATGCAGGATGAGACTGGTTTCAAGTTAAACTGGTTATCTGTGCAGAAAAGGATCCTCCAGTCTGTGTTCATTTCATAAATAATGTATTTTATTTTATTGCATATGGCTATTAAGGAGGGCATCCATGGTCAATACAGACTAAATACAGCATACTACACTACTCCAGTTTATTCTCATCTTGGCGGCATCACGTGACCCCTATATACAGCATGTACAGCGGAAGACAGCAGGGAGGGTGACTCTTTTTGAAACACAATAGCAAGAAATATATTTAACATCTTGATATCCTGAAACAACATGTACCCAAAGAAAACACTGTTTAACTGTTAAAGTTTATATAGCAAAAAATAGTTTAAATTTAAGATTAAGTCAGGCAAGATGTACAAAGACCCAATATACAGCATGAATGTGGCGAACATAGCACTTACACATTTTGGTTCCATTCTGTAAACTAAATTAAGGATGGAAATATTGCATATGCCTGCTCTTCTTGAAATGTACAGGATGAGGGCGATTTAGTGTGCTCTCGGTTTCTCTTTCTGCTCATGTCAGCTGCAGCAGGGACACGTGCCATCTGTGTCCTGTGGTGACCGCTCCAAGCGTGGAGGGCATGTCACATCTGCCTCAGGGTGCTGTGGTCAGCAGAACAGCCCCACTGTCCCTGGGGGATCTGGTTACACAGCCAACACAGCTGAGTTCCTAGTCCCAACACTAGGCAAAATTTCAGGAGGTTCTTTAACATCTTGGTCAAGTACAGCACGCAGCAGAATGGACTTTGATTCTAGTGCTGGCAGCCTGTGCGGCTGCTGCCGCCACGTGTGACTGCAGGAAAGGAAACCTCGAGAAACGCGCAGGGTGGGGGTCAATTTACATTCAACTTTGTCTTGCAATACAACCTTCTTCTACAAGCTCAGCACAGAAGCAGGAAGACAGCTGCATTGCCATTAAATATATTTTTAAGACATGGATTTTTTTTGGTCGTCCTCTAAAAGCCCCTTCTTACCAATGCATTATTCTATAGTGATATATATCTATATACTTATATATATATATATATATTCTCCCAAACAAAAACAAAACAATAAAAAATAAACCAGCAACTCACATTTCCGAGAGTTAGTGTAGCCTCTACAGGACTATGAAGGAGACAGGCACTGGGGAGTGGGGGGCAGGGGGGGCCTCCGGCCCTGTGACGGAGCAGCAAGGTGATGGATATTCAGCCGGTAAGCTCAGCCCTTCTAGGTGACACGTGAACCAATTGCACAACACTGACATTTCCAGAACACTGAGAACACACCAAGGGTAGTTTCTGTCAAGAACTGCTGACAAGCGAGTGCGGGGAGAAAGGCGGTTTCCTTCTTTTGCCGTTAGTACAACGGCTGGAATGCCTCCCCTCGTGTTCAGGGCAGCGATGCTGGCCAACAAAGTAACGTTATGTCAGAGATAATATATCTAAAAACCAAAATTTGTCAAACCCTGAACCAGGCTTGAGCTGCGGACATGCCTACGTTGAGTTCTTGGCTCAAGGGATGCGAGCTAAGATTCTCAGGCGGGAGGCTTGTAGAGGGGAGAAAGGCTTTTGACTTCTGAAGTACTGACATGAACATCTGCAGAGAGAAGTCAACAAGCCTGTTAGAGGTACAGAGAGAGATCCACCCCTTCCCCCCGCCCCCAAATGCGGCTGATTTCCAAAAGGAGGCTGCTCCAGTCACATTTGGGAATTATTAGGATTAATCCGTCTTCAGTCCAGTCCCTCGGAGAGCTGTCAGTCTCACACCAGGTTCTGTGTAGGTAAACGGTGCAGGGACCTGGACTGGAGTCCATCCCTGCTTAACAGAGGCGGGGGTCAGCATGTGGTCTGGGGCACAGCTGCCCTGAACCCTGCCCAACAATCCGGCTTCACCCTGAACTGAGGTAGGACTGTGGTAGCTTTGACTGTAAGCCAGTAAATACCAGATTTGACCACTTTCATGTGTATCGTAGCCTCTCCTTGCATGCTGAGGGATTAATCCGATTTGCCAAAATGGAAAGTAACAACGAAATGACAAGGATGGCCAGGATTTATGAGGGCCAATGGAAACATCCCATCTCCCGGAGTGTACCCCGCCACCTCATTTAGTTTACAAACAAAACAAAATGCAACACAAACAGTGTGATGGTGACAAGTGCTCCATGTGGAAACAGGCGAGAGGCGCCCTTGGCCTCTTGGTTCCTTATCTAATACAATTCACAGAAGTCTTAGAACGTGGACTTGCTCCCGGTGAAAGGAAAGTAAGCAGCATTGGTTGGAAACATGCTAAGCGTCCTTCGAATGGATTCAGAGATTTCAGTATGGCAGCAGCACTTCACTCTGAAAAAGAGAGAGCAGACAACTATGAGCCAGGGGCCACAATAACCTGGGAAGCTCCCCTAAACCCATGGGCCTGCATTCAGGATTTGGGTCTTTCCCCTTGGAGATGTAAGCTCAAGGTGGCTGTCCTGGAGTTGGGGAAAGCAGGGTGCACAGGGGTGAGAAATGACCCCCCCCCCCCATACACTTTGTCAAGTGTTCCAGCAAAAAAGCATAGACAATAGTCAGGGTTCTCACCTTCATGACCACCATCTGTGCAGACAGAGGGACTTGCCTATCTCCCCAACACTGAGGATGAAGGACAACTACTGTATGCCCCGCCACTAGTCTGTTGGGGGTTGCCCTCCCACTGTCAGGCTCTGACTCAAGTGAGGAAGGGCTGGCTGGAGGCCATTTTTTTCCCCTCTTCCTAAAAATTTAGACTGGGCAGAAATGCATCAAGAAGAGTCTAGGAGCCTCACCTGACCCACAGCAGAAGGGCCCAACTTCATGAAGCTCTAAAACTGGGAAGCACTACTGAAGAAGGTGGGTAAGAGAAAGGAATTGCCTAAGTAGCTTCCTTTTTTTTTTTTTCTATTCTTATGAAAAGAAGGCCTAATACTGAAGCTAGCTGTCTTTATACCAATGTCCAGAACACCTTTCTCCAGTGCGAATATGTGGCAAACCCATGCTGCACATGCTGGCCAGAACCCTGACCTACCACAGCCAGAATGTTTGCCCAAGGGCCACACTTAGAAGGCTGGCCCAGGACTGGAATGGGGGAGGTGGACACCAAAGAACCAGGCCCTGCCCTCACCAGCACCCCTGCCTTTTCCAGTCCCGCAGGAGAGGAGAGAGACCTGGACCTGGATGCAAGCTAAGATGCATATGCCCTAGACCTGCAAACTAAAATGAATGTGCCCTCTGCCTCTGTGTTTACATATAAGACTGTTATTGGGCTGGTTCATGTAGAGTATGAGGAAGAAAATATTTTCTAACACTACTAATCTGACATCCTCAACCTTAAATATTTATAGTTCCTAAGGATGAGATGCCAGTACACATTTATTTATTCATTACCTATGTCAAATCCACTAGAGGCAACAGAGGGATGATTAATTTATGGCCACTCTGCTCTGCTTGTGCCTTAGGAAGGTTGCTGTCCCCATCACGGTGGCAGGAGAGAGACCCATGAAGGACTCTGCTCTGCACACAGGACAGATCCACACACCCCTGTCCTGCATTTGGTTGTAACTCATATGGACAGTGGAGTCACAGGGTTTGAAATGTCCTTGCAATTCTACACCCAACTCCCTGAGAGCAGAGATGATCCTTCAAAGCAGCAAGTGCCTAGAGCCATAAAAAGCAGATAGGCAGCAACAAGGGGAAACCTTTAGCAAAGAAACTCCTCCCATCCATATGAACTTCCACAGAGCTTAGCCTCATCTTGCTCAGAGGTCACTGATGACATAAGTCACTGATACATCCCACGTGGGATTTGGTCCCAGGCCAGGAGTCCTAAGTCCCTGAGGATCAGGTCAAATGAGCCTGTGTTTCCACCTCCAAAGGTTCTACCCAGGTCCCAGGGAAAGAGGAGAGGAGAGAGGAGGGGGAAGGAGGGAGAGACATAGGACACACCACTGAAAGAGCAGGAGAAATTGCCACAGCACTGGGCCAAGCAGAAAACAAGCCAAGTGCCTCCACACCGCCCAGATGAGCACCGAACCCAGAGTCTGTCAGCAAGAACTAAGACAGACAAGCCAGGGACATCTCAGTCAGGCAAACTAGCTCCTTCCCTCCGCTGGGACATCTCAAGAGACTCTGGCTTTGTGCACACTTGACATCAAGGTCGTTCAGAGGCCAGTGTTCTGGATCCCATGATGCACCTGGGCCAGGGCAGCTCTGTCCTGGGGAGCCCAGGCTCCAGGGCTACTGTCCCAGGAAGAGCCCCACACAGACCCCTCACTCAGAGTCCAGCAAGGCACAGAAGAGCAGGTGTGCACTCTGAGCCCCTAGTGCTATTTAGATGAATATTGGTTTGCATGACAAAAGAAAGCCAGAGGCCACATATTTTGTATTTCTAGGAGCAAATCAAATTAAGGCAGAAACAAACCCTTTGGTGAGTTCCCACATCCTTCAAGCCCATCTCATTGCCCAGCTTAGGCTTTTTTTTTTTTTTAAATTAAAACACAGAACTAGCTGGGAAAACAGACTTTTCAGTTGGAAGAGAAATTCCTAGAAAATTAGCCTGATAATTTAGTATCTTCATACTTTGCTAAAAAGAATTAAAAAAAAAAAAAAAGGTAAGGCTGGGTGTGATAACAAACCCACCAGAGATTCTAAGAAAAACGGCTACTTAACCTTTCATCTACCTTGGAAAGAAAATAATTTAAAAGGAAAACACGGATGATTAAGCTCCCTGTGAGAGCCTGCCTGAGAGAGGCCTTCTCTTCCGTGAGCTCACACCTCCATGACAATTAAAATGCTTTCACTTTGAATGCTTACTATTACACAAACTCCCTACCTTCCAGTTGTAACTTGCTAATGACACAATTGATCCCAGACGGGAGAAGAGATGATCTAGGTTTCTCAAGGCTGGAGTGAGTAAGAGACACCTGCCCTTTAGTCCTGCTTAATCCTTCAAGGAAGGCAGCCTCTTAATGGCCCAGCCACGGTGTGCATCTCACTTCAAACTTCCTCTACACACCCAAAGCTTCGCCCATGGGAACTTGCCAGCTCAGCCTCTCGGCGTTTACAAGCCAAGATTTCAATGGCTGCTTCCTAATGTGGGCATCGAACTAGCTTCTCCCTATCAGGTCCCCAGCTGCCTGCAGGTGCAAGTCCTGACACCAATCGACCAAGCTGTTTTCATCTTCCAGCCCAACTCCCACCCTCCAGATTCTTCTGCATCCTAGGGGACCCCTTCTCTCAAACCAGGACACTCCAATCCCAGGTTAAAACTAGAGGAATAGCCAGAATGATGGGGACCTCCCACATTGGCCTGGGGCGGGGAGGGGCAACTCCTTTCCAGGGTTGTCAAGGGGGAGGCTCCCTCTGGCTGACAGCAGAGATGTCTGGGGCACAGTGAGAGAATCGGAAGAGTACGCTTGAATCCAGCCTCCTCTTCCCTCCTCTTCCGCTTTGCAACATCTGTTCCGTATTGTTTTGTTTTGTAAGAAATGGTGCTGTGTGTATTTGAGGGTTACAGCACGATGCTATGCCGCACGCTTACACAGTGGAAAGGTTACCAGGGATTAACCAGCTCCCTTCCTTCACCTCCTCTGGCTGCACTTGATAGCAAGAGCAGTTAAAGGTTGCTGGCTTTTAAAACCTCAACCAAACCCGCTAATGTCATACCCTGTGGACGTCCACAGAGCCGTCTATGCTGTGTGCCAGCTTCTTTGTGTCTGAACCCTCTCCCTCTCTTCCCACACCTTACCCAGCCCATGGCAACCAGTTTTATTGAGCTCTCTGTACATTTAACCTGTTTTGTTTTTTTTTAAGATTCTATGTATGAGATCATGCAAAATTTTCATTGGCTTTTTATGTAACTCCCTTCAAAGGACATTAAATACCATGTTAGTATTTGATCCTATTTAATGAGGAAGACTAGGTGATATGCATAATGCCTTGGGAAGCCTTCTTGCCTGCTGGACTGTATTTGACCGTGTCCTGGTCTTCACGTTCTCTGCACTCAGGACAATGCTCCTTAGTCAACCTACAATCAACTAACTGAAAAACTAAAGTTTATATGCCACTTCTTGGAGAAGAAAAGATAAACACAACTTCCAAAAGGAAAACAAAACCTGAAGGCAGTCTGATACTCAGGAAGGAGAGTACTCTCCATGGCACACACCATGATGGTGCACAGCAGGGGCCAGCTACATCTCTGCAAATAAAGTTTTATTGGATCACAGCCACTGTCACTCACGTAGCGCAGCTGTTTCCACCTCAAGCAGTTGGGTAGCTATGGTAACCAAGCATGAACCTTCACTGTCCAATCCTTTATAGAACTAATCTGAACCAACCCTTCAAGGCAGATGAGCCCACGACATTACCAAGGAAAAGGAAGGCACAGGCCAGTTTGTCGAAATAGTGCCACACATTTTCCACCTGTGTGTTACACCTGAGACCAACTGATACCTCTGGAAATTATCTGCAAGCTTACGCACTTGAGAAATGCAATACTGCCCGCTAAAGGCTGCGCTATCCTCTTACCGACCCTGCAAGTCATAAGACCAAGTGTGAAGCCAGCACTCTTCACAGTGACCCTCTGCTTCCTAATGCACAGCACAGCTCAGGAGCCATCTGACCACCACTAAATGCAAGCTTTGCTGATATTTAGCTTCACGAAGAGAAACCGATACGCTCCACAGCTGCAATTCACCATCGGCCCAAATCTTTCTTGGGTCATTTGAAAATGTGACTTAAAGGGAACAGTTGATAGGAGAGCCAGCATTAAAGTCACAAGCATCCTGTAAGAGGCTTCATTCTGTTCTCGGACCTAGCACATGTCTGTCAGATGGCTTACACTGATGTAAAAACTATGTTTTATGTACAATATAAAACTGCTTACAACTGGAGTTATAAAACCTTCTATTTTTTTCCTTGTCAAATTGCAGAAAGTAGAATAAATATTCAGAGCAGATTCATATGCTTTCCTTCAACTGATGACCAACCTGCTTGTGAGCTATGATGGTTAATACTGATTGTCAACTTGATCACATCAATAATCAGTCACTCAGGGAACAAATGTGACCACCTGTCTCAAACTCCTGCAGCCACACCTTCCTAAAGGATGGCGTGTGCTCTCGAACTCTGAGTCAAAATAAACCCAACCAAGTTGCTTTCATCAGATGTTTCGTAGCAGCAGCAGCAAGAAAAGGAACTAAGAGCAAAACTCATCCCAGCCTCTGCCACAGCTCCCCTCCCCCCACTGTGAGCCCCCCCTCACACACTGCCATTCCCGGGGAGGGGGGCACGGGAGCCATTAGTTGCAACTATTCCTGCACCCTGAAACCCACACATGTGTGGGAGGCCTCATGGCTACACTCACCAGAGTCAGACTTAAGGACTGTGGCCACCACACCCACTCCTGAAGACAGGGATAACCTCTCTCCCCACCTCATCCACCCCTAGAAGTGTCACAGTGAAACCATCAAAGGAGATTCTGTATAGAAACCATACTGACTACAAGCAAAACATCCGTGAATATTGATTTTCTACATCAAGCAGCACATGCTTCTGGCATGACTCACACTCTGTGGTCAGACTACTGCACTTCTCTGAGTATATTCAGTCATGCAGCCACATGCCATGTTTTGAACTTCAAAGCCTTCCTCAGACCCGAGCTGTTGGGGAAGGTTGGCTCCTCTGACTGTTTGGGGGAATCACAGCAGTAGGGACTAGAGCACCTGCTGTCACGTCCTGTCCCCCTCCTAAAAAGCACCCAGGACAACAGTGGAAACCCTGCTATGGTATCTAGCAGCAGAGGGAACCAGTAGAGAAGAACTCATGTTGGAGGCAACTCCAGAGCCCCTAGAGTGTCTCTGCCTTCCCTGCCCTACTCAAACCAGGGCAGGAAAGCCTAGTGCAGACCACAATGTGGCATAGCATCCAGCTGCAATGCAGGCTGCCCTGCTCTGTCCCCTGCAGCCCCTACTGGCACACAGTTCAGCCAGTTCCACGGGATTCACTCTTTTGCAGCCAATGGCCTGCATGCTTACAAGGAGATGGAAACACTCAAGTCCATATGTACCATGCTTTCAGAAAGACTACTTCAGTTCGGGCAGAGCCTCAGCAGCCACACATTCTAGGGCACTGAGGCCCAGGGTTCCTGTTGACAGAGGGTGAAACGCTGAGCTGAGCACAGTAGACAAAGCCACCCCCCCCACACACACTTTGATAGCTAGACCCAAAGCAAGGACATGCCATTTGCTCTTGTCAATCAGGCCTAGAGGCAGACTAGAGACTGGTAGGTCAATCAGCAAGCCAGTCCCTGTCTGTCAGATATCCTGTGAACTCCTGGCTTCACCCAAGTCCTATGCAGCACCTAGAAGGGACAGCCCAAGAGAAGGAAGCCCAGCAGTATGCAGGCATGGCCACTCAGGATGAAGTTCTGCATGGTGGGTGGAGGGATACCCCCTCTTATTGTCAGAGGGCTGGAGGCAGAACACCATCTTGGCGGTCTATCAGACTCTGGAACTCAGTCTACATGACTCACAGAAAGTAATTTTCCCTCCATTTCCCTCGGAAAGCAGCAGGTTACGTTTTGGCTTCTGGAAGGAGTAACAAGCTGTGGAGGCAAAACACAGAAGGATGAGCCTCTTTCCTAGTTTGTCAAGGCAGACAGTTCTCTCCGTCACTGCCTCTATAGTAACTTGTTAAAGTGTAACTTAGCAGACTAAGGCTGAACTGGCCCCAAATGCCAGCATGCTTTTAAAACTATGCATGCTGTTGGCCAGAGACATCTGTGTGTTCTGCACACCATAGGCCAAGAGAACCCCAAGCTCCAGTTCCCCAACACGTGCCTCTCTCAGCCTCTGCAGTGGAGCCCTGCATTAATGCGAAAGCAACTCCCCAAGGAAGCCAGATCTCACATCCGGAAGAGGGGCGGCAGAGACCATGAGACCCTCCCTTCCAGGTGTGTCTGAATGCCAAGGTTTAGGAGTCTGCCATAGCCACTAAGCACATAGTCCTACTTAGTTGATTTCCGACGCTGTCACACAAAACCCAGCTACTCTGTGGCTCTCCAATCCTGCTTAATGCTCCAAGCCATTATTTGCATGCTTTAAAGATTTAGTGGAGTCATTTCAGTCTAATTCTAAGATTTCTCACCCACTTGTTTCACCATTTCCCCATCTGCCAGGGACAGAGAAGATCCTGCAGAGGGGTGAGGGTGATGCAGTGGCCCAGGGTGGCCTCACTCAGGGGGAAGAAGAGGAGAGGTTCCCTCTGCTTTTCTCACAATTAGAAAGGCATAGGACAAACAGGGTCACTGCAGTGACAAGTGGCTTCCTGGAATGTGCTCAACTGAAGGGAGGGAGACACAGGGCCTCAGTTGGGGAGTCCACACATACCATACTTGGAAAAGACTTCACTGTTTGTGATAACAAGAGCCTCTACACAGCACACCAGAAAGTGTGGCTCTTAGTTTTTACAACTAACTTCACAATTAAGTATATCCAGAAGCTACTTTGTGAAAAAGCATTGCCTTCTCATACAAGCCCACAAAATTACTAAAAGAAAAAAAAAAAAAAGAGGGCAAAAGCCTCATATATTAGCCACCCTCTCCCTCTCCTGTGTGTGTGTGTCGTATGCTGGCTCAGAGGCTGGCTTCATTTTGCTTAATCTACCCCTGAAGCTGAAGGCAGAGAGATAAGTCGCTGCTCTAGACTCACAGCCACTTTTGATTCCAGGAACAGTAGAGGCTCCCAAGGCAGTGCCCCCATAAAGGCAATCACCTATGAACACAAGGGCCGCCATCCACAGAGCCAGCTGTCCCCTCAAACACTCTGGACCATCTTAAGAACCAGAACTGAGATAAGGATGATGGGACCTCAACAGGGGCTGCGTAAACACACAGCACCCCTGCCCCAGCCCCAATTCTCCTTCTCCCTCAACCCAACATGGAAGTCAGCGCCCCAAGACGTGACCCACACTCACAGGACGCATGGACCCATCCCTCTTCTCAATGCCCTGAGCTGGTCTCCTCTCCTTCCCTCTTTCGCTGATCTATGGACACAATGGCTGAGACTGGTCAATTAGGGCAGCCAGAGTCCACTCTTCGGTTCTATAATATTCTGTTTCTAGAAAGTGCTCAATAGATCCTTGATGGCAAGACTGAACTTTGAACCCAACTCTCTGGAAACCTGGAGAAGCTTCCATGGTTCTGGTTTGAGTGTCCTGCAGAAGTCCCCCCCATCAGCCCACTGTGGCCACATGCTGCTCATGATGGCAGGCTCCTGGCCCAGGGCTGGAGGGAGAAGGAACCCTACTCTAAGATTCAGCCAACATAAACACAATGGCCTGGACACTCAGCCTTCCAATGATCTACTAGTTTTTAACTGTGGGCGTTTAATGAACTCTTGGTACATCTGTTTAAGTATTTTTTTTTAATTTTTTATTTTTTTTAACAACCACACTATCCCTAAAGGGGACTGCTTGTGTCCAGTTTAATTTGAATGAAAACCGTCTGTCACCATGCAAAAATCCAGCTAAATTATTTTCCCCACAACTTTTTTTGAAGGACCTTAAGAACAATAAGACCCGGTGGGACACCTGGTCCTCAGATAACCACCCTGCAACAGCTGATTAGCTACTAACTGGTCCTGAGGCTAATTCTAAGTTGGTGAGTTTCCAAATCTACCCATCATTAACTGAGTTAATGACTCATTTCCTTGGAAGCTGCTAACGGGCTGTGTGGGGTGTATGATATTCCGTGCATGGGACAGAGACACGGAAGCTAACAGTATTAACCCAGCCTGCATCACAGGTCAGCAGGGCTGGCTCTGCTCCCAAACAGTGAAGGCTTCAGTGTTGTGGGGAGCCTCAGCCCTCATGTTCAACTAGGCTAAAAAAAAACTCCTCTTACCAACATTCTCCACTGTTCTGTGAACGATCTTCTCAGTGGGCACTTTCATTTCTCTACCTCAAACACATCCTGTTGTCTACACCCAAGCAGTTCCCTTATAGCAGGGGGCTTGTGGGCCTTGCCACACGTTCATTCAGTTGTTCCTAGAGCAGGCTGAGCCCAGGAGAGTAGGCAAGGGGCTCAGATGTTCACCCAAGGCATGCCAACCTCTAGACCACGGTTCCCAGTGCTCTCCTGAGGATATTTAATAACTACTATACCCAAATGAAATCTGACCTTGAATAAGACACCAGCCTGTGAAACAACATTGCTGAGACAGTGGTTCCCAGTCCTGTGTCTCCACATGCACTTCCAGATCCCACCCCACACCCCCTACTCTCCCACACTGAGCTGAAGGGGCTTAACGTACTGGGAAACTGAATTTTGTATCAAGTACCATGCCCTGTGTTCTTTACTTAAACTAAAAAACTGCTAGAGAAATAAAAATGTCTCATTCTGGAGACCTCCAGAGGTCCAGGAAGCAAGGCCTGGACCACAACAGGTTACCTCTAGGAGATAAGCTAGCAAATCCCTAGACAAAAACAAAACAAAACAAAACAAAAACACAGGCTATAAAAAAAGGGGAGGAGGGGAACTAGAGGAGAGGCACTTAGAAATTAACACAACGAAGTTCAAATTGAAAGGTGGAAACTGGCTTTAAAAAAATTAAAAAGAGGACCTTCCCACAACAGACATTTTTCCATTCTTCTTCCTTAACTGTTCCCTTTTTCTCTGAATAGTGTATGGAGGGAAATGAGAGGGAAATGGGAAATTAACGCACTGCCAAACAAGTGAGACCAGAAACACAGGGTCAGCTTGGAAACGCTGGAACAGAGGGGTGTAGGCATTGTCCAAGTTGATAATTGAACAAAAAGAGCCTGGGTTAAGGACCCAAGATGCCAACATTGGCTCCTTTTTTCTTAATGACCTCCCTCAGGTCACCTGGCCCCTACAACCCCTTTAACTCATCAAAAACTGAACCTGAGGCTGGAGAGATGCCTTGGCTCTTAAGAGCACTTGCTCCTCTGGAGGATTTGGGTTGAATTCCCAGCACCCACACAGCAGCTAACAACCTTTCATAAACTCAGATCTCTGATGCTTTCTTCTGGCCTCCCTGGTCAACAGGCACAAATGTGGTGCAGACATGAAAACAGGCAAAACATCCATATACATAAAAGCTGATTCTGCATACTGTCACAGGACATATAAATGTCACATGACGTTAGACTTACAGAAATAAAACACTACAAAAGAGGTTCTGAATTTCTCCCAGCTCTGCCCTGTGAAGTTACCCTTTGGTATTACGTGGAATATGTATTTCATTTTTCATTACACTCAATGAGTAGACTTCTTCCAGCACTGCCTTATATGTGGCACACTTATAGATTGCTTTTCTTAATGATTTATTTATTTGAATTTTATATACATTGGTGTTTTGCCTACATGTACATACAGTTGTAAGCTGCCATGTGGGTGCTGGGAGTTCAATCTGGGTCCTCCAAAAGAGCAGTCGGTGCTCTTAACCACTGAGCCATCTCTCCAGGCCCCATTTCTGGACCGTTAGTGATACACTTTTGTCCCTGAAGATGGCCTGAGTTAAGTCTACAGAGCAAGTCGAGAAAGTATGTCACACTAATAAATATTAAACACTGCACTGTGAGCACGCAGCAAAACAGTGGCACCTGAGCTACAGAGCTTCCATTTATGCTTTGAGAAACACTCAAAGCTTAAATATTACTGTTAATCACAAAGAACCTCTCCTAGCTCTCTAAGGATTAAAAGAATAGACGACCAATATTTTTGAGGTGACTGAATAAAGACTGAATGTGCTCAGAAAATACATTAGCATTTGAGTCTCAATTAGGAATAAAAAATAGGTATAAAAATCCAATATGGGAACACATACACAAATAGCAGTTCTAAACGTGTTTCTGGAAAAGCTGATAATTTAAAAAATAAGTATCAAAAGACTTTGTACTTAAAGTTCATGCAAAGGTTTATATTTTAAAATATATCATGAATCCAAATGTTTGACCCAATTACAGTAAATGCACAAGAAGTAAGAAATATTTCACAAATATCATTGCATAAATACCACACACAGAAAGTGGAACAGGGTTTACATCTTTTGCCTGCACTTTCTAGCAGGCCTTTGGACAAATAACTATGACTGTGTAAAACAGTATTTTTTTCTAGTTTAGCAGGAAAAGAAATTGCAATTATTAAATGGACTGCTTTATCATCCACACACAGCCTGTGCATCTTAACCCAACTTTATTTCAGCATTCTAACACAATGAATTAAATTAAGAAGTAAGACTGCCAAGCCCAGAAGTGTCTGGCACATTCTGCACCCAGCAAGCAGCTCCTGGTGTGCAGCTTGCTTTGCTGTCTAGTCCAACTTTCTTCTGCATGTGTTACTTCAGGGCAGCCTCAGTATGAGCTTAGGAAACTACCCCCAAAAGACACTCAAAGACCAGTGGCCACCCCTGGCCTCAGAATATCTCCCCAGGAATACCCCTGTTCCTACCCTCCCTGGGCCATCAACCCCAACCACTCTTTTCCCTCTGCAGTCTTCACTGATACACTGAAACCAATGAAAACAAATATTTATTCTGTTTAGATTTGGAAAGCATTACTGTCACAAAACCAGTAGCCAGGTAAATTACACAACCTTTAAAGCCTATCACTGTTGAGATTGTAAAAATGTATACTAAAACAGCAACATTAAAATGCTTGGTACTTCTTATATTAAGACATACACTTGGGGCTGGAGAGATGGCTCAGAGGTGGCTGCTCTTCCAGAGGTCCTGAATTCAGTTCCCAGCAGCCACATCGTGGCTCACAACCATCTATAGTGAGATCTGATGCCTTCTCTGGCATGAAGATGTACATCCAGACTGAATATTGTATACACAATAAATAAATCTTAAAAACAAAAACAAAAAAACCATACAGTCTATTCATGCTGATCTGAAGAGACTGCAGACTCCTCCCCCCACCACAATTCTCTCAGCAAAGAGGCTGAAGCTGGGCTCAGCTCCCCTCTGAGTCAAAGTGACCCTCATGCTACTTGGCAATGTAGACACAAGAATAAAGTTATTTTTCCCTTATTTCCAAGGTGAAGGGAGAACATGTAATTCTGTGCTATCTAAGGCCCCCTACCAAAACAAAACAAAAAGCTGGCCAGCTTGCCAAATCTGATAGCAATTGTTACCTCGCTCTTAGAATATGCTTCCAAAGAAAAGGTGTTAGAAATCTAACTGAACGCCTTTATGCCCAGCTGCTGCTATTAAAATTTATCCTTTAGGGGTGAAGAGCAAAGAATCCAGCTCGTTCCTACCCTACAAATAGATAGCATGATGTCGAATTCAAAACCTCAGGAGTGACCCACACGTAGAGTCAACAAACAGAACCGAATCCCTGCTGAACGCTGCAGGCTAATTAAACACGGGAAGTATAAGGGCTTGGCTGTTAGATGAGAGCTTCCAGCATTAAGAGTCAGTTTTTAAAAATGTATATTCTAATTACACATCCTCAGCTTGTCAACAGCTCTTAATACCTGAAGACATCACAGAGCAGAATATAAAGTGTACTTTGAAGCCAAGGCAGACAGCAGGCCTGTCTTTCTTAATTGTTCTGCTACTATGTAATTTGAATCTCTACACTGTTACTTTTTTTTTTTTTTTTAATTCTGGAACAATTCTTTTCTTGTTTTGTTTTGCTACTCTCTTTCACATTGCTCTATGGCTGAACTATCCACCTGGCTCTATTGAATTCTTAAAGGAAGGAGATGAGGGCCTTAGCAAACCAAGCACAACAGACAATGGGGGCAGGGAAAGCTTTAAGAAGGCACCGCAGGTTTGTGTTTTATTTATTAGTTTTTAATTTGAGAGTACTCATTTCCAAAGTGCCTTCATGCCCACACTTCTGACATCACAGAGCTGCTGTTTTGCCAGCACTTCCTCAGGGCTTAGGACGCTCTGGTTTTCATCTCCTCATGACCCAGCAGGGGAAGCATCAACTCTGCAGACAACACCACTAGAAACACGGGTAGGTGGCTCCCCAGAGATTAGCAACCAGAACCCTTGCTTCCTGGCCCCTCCCTCCTTCCTTCTCCACACTGCTTCAGTCAAGGCTTTTCTTTCAATAAAGGAAGCAGAACTGGCCATGTGACTTTCATTCACCAAAGCCTGAGTGTTTTCCTTAGCACCTCAGCTGCTTCTTCCTTAGGAGGTGGGAGCTAGCCAGCACAGTCTCATTCCCCAGGCACCAGGCTTGGGTGGCACCCACTGAGACACAGAAGGTCTGCGAGGCTACTGCGCTGTGGAGGGATCAAACACTTCCCAAGGCAGAATAAATCAAGACCCCAGCTCCTCTGCAAACACCTCACTTATCTGACAATCTTGTAAAAAAAAAAAAACAACAACCAACAACAAAAACAAAAACACCTTGGAATGTGTAAGTAGTCATTTAATCAAACAAAACTAAGTTTTAGGTATTTTCCACAGTGAAAATCCCTCTATGGAGAAAAACTAAGATTTTTAGGGATCAAACCAATCTAATCCTACTGACAAACAATGTGCATGATTTCAATAGAACTCATTTTAAAGCATTGTTACTCCAATGAATTCTCAGTTCCCAACAAGACAATTCTAATTGATTAATCAAACTTCCTACACATACACATGTACCTGGCATTTTCCAGATTCTCAGTCAGCTGTATTTAAGAAACATACCATTTCCAACTCAACTGCCATCGACTATAAAACGTTGCCAGGACTTTATGTCTGTATTACTTATGTACTAAACACGACCCAGGTTGAATGAAATCATTCCATGCCTGTGTAACTAATGAGGTCTGTCCAAGGAGACCACGAGTGAGCAGCTTGAATAGACGCACATAGGGCATGGCTAACAGCCTGGGCTGAGCTTGGTAAGAGGGAGGACATTCTGCATTTCAGCTTCAAACTCGTGCTTCTAGCCTGGCTTCTACCAACCACTCTCTCAAAGCACAGTGCTCTGCAGAGAACTTCAAATCTGTGCCCACCACCAATTTCTACATGCATGTGAACTACACACAAGAAGTCCATCTTGGGGTTCTCAATGGTCCACTGTGGCTCAACAGACATCAAGGACCCAGCTGTGAGCCAAGACGGCATGCTCAGTTCCCCACTCTGAAGCTGCTCTCTGAAGTCAATTTGCTAGAAATCTAATTTAGCACGTGTGCCTCCCTTTGAACACGTGGCTTTGGCACAATAGATGAACTGTTATTATCTGTTTTTCCTATAAAAATAGCCCCTTTTAGTTTAGCATAACAGTTGTGGGACCTGACAAACAGAAACCAAAATGCCCAAAATGTCTGCTTGTATGAAGAGCTGTTTGGAGTCACATGCGTGAATCCCGCGGGCCAACAGGAATTTTATCCTGGTGGGAAGCCTTAGGGCAGACTAGACGAGCCAGGTGTCCAAGCAAGCTCACCTCTCTCTGAATGCAGGGGCTATACCTCAGCCCCTAGCCTCTCAGGGTAGACTTCAGCCTGGGGTTCCCAAAGTAGATAACCCAGGCCCAACTCTGCACCGTTACCCACCACCTCTACCAGGGACACGGAAGTGGCCAAGTAAGTGTGTGGGTGAGGCAGACAGACAGACTTGCCCCATTCAGTCTGTACGCCTGGTTGTGTATTTATATGGCCTATGGTATAGCTAACCTCAACTCCCTAGCACTAGAAATTTTGTGCTGTTTAATAAAACTTTGACAGAGTGACCTTCAGCTGAGAGATTGACTATGTTGGAGACAAGCTCTGCCAACTTCCAGTTGATTTAATCAGATGGTGAAGTGTTGTTCCAAAGCTAATTCCTGGAGACTCCTCTTCTTCTGCTCTAGTTTCAGTTATAATAACAAAAGAATTACTTTCTCAACTAGTACCCTAGAATTTGCCAGTATTTTCCCCAAGCTATAAACCTGGATCCAATGATTTAATAGCCCCAGATATACTAGACAGCACAGTCTGGATGCAAATGGCATTCAACTGGACCACTTACTTTAAGAGTGTAAAGTGCCCAGATCCCTATGAGACAGACCACTACCTTGCTTCCAAAACACACCACTAGCTCCACCATGGCACACGGTCTGTCCTTAGAGGAGCTCCACAGAGACACCGACAAGATGAAGGACAGCAGAGCTGAGCTCCCTCACCCACTCACACCTCAGCCGCTTCTGAGGCAGAGAAGGCTTTGCAGCTGCACAGCAAGCCCACCCGGCTTATGGGTCTCTGACAGGGGATGAAGAGGCAGTGGTGGGTATCCTCCATCTTTCATGTGCTTTCTTCAACCCCGGGTCCCGAAACATGGCTGAGTGTCAGTGCCTGAGGTGCTCTGAGACTCCCAGAACATCCTGTCCCTATGCCAATCCCCACCCTTTGCTCCACCCAGCCCACAGGGGCCTTCCAGGGTTTCTGGGGTTCCTACACTTCCCCAGGGCTCTGCTATCCGCATGCCCACAGCAACAGCTCCAGTATTACTTGGGGACTTACTAACAATGCCATTTTGCCAGGGCTGGGACCTGCAGCACCAGAACTCCTGGGGGGTTTACCTGCCTAGTGCCCACAGACAGGAAACCCTCCAGGAAACTCCCAGTTGTGCTCAGGTGAGAACAGCTGCCATTGGGCTGTGTAAGCAAAGCTACACTACTACCATTTCCCTCGTGAGAGCTAAGGTGCCTCTGATGCGCAAGCTTGTCAGAGTCTACATGTGAACTTGCAGGAGCTGCTCCTGCCAGCAGCATGGAGACTCATGCTCACTTCCATAGGGACTCTTGGGCAGCAGTGACCTGGGGCCCAGCCACCCACACATAACCAGCAGCTGGGGCCTTCAGCACTCTCGACTATGAAGATCTACACAACTTTCCTGTGGAGTGGTCGCTCTGTAGAGTCTCCACAGAGCCAGTGATGGGAAGGACAGGCCCACAAGGACCCAGGTGAGGGATGGCCCAACCTAAAATAATGTCAGAGTCTCCCACCCATGGGGAGCGGCATTAACTCAACTCAATGCTCTTGACCAGCTCTTTGGAGAAGACAACGGCGCGGCAGCCAAGAGGGAAAAGAGCCAGCCAACGTGTCGGCAGTTGGGCAAAGGAGCCACTAGGGAAGGGTAACCTCAGCCACTGGGCACTCCACCTTGCCTCCCACCCTCAAGATCAAGGGACCTCACCTTTCACGACCGTGGCTTCCTTCAGGTGATGGGACAAGAAATCGATGCTTGCGTAGGTGCTGGTCGAGGGCAAGGCTCCAGTGCTGGGGCCCCCACACCCTGCGCTGGCGCCAGTGCCTCCGACGCTACCGAGGATCCCCCCAAGGCTACGGGTCCGGCCCCAGGAGCTCTTGTCTCCTGGCTGTGGATGCTGCGACTGAGGCTGCGGCAAGGGCCCCTGCTCGCCCCTCACGTCGATGGCGATGTAGTTGAGGCCGTTCTGGAAACCCACAGAGGTCTCTCTGCGCATGGGAGAACTGCTCCCTCCGGGACAGCCAATCAAAGCTCCAGGCTGTCCGGGATTCCACGGCCTGGCCTGCGGGGCTGGGGACACAGCCATTGAGGGCTGGGCCTGTCCTAGGGATGTGGGTGGCTCATCACTTCCTCCCAGGATGCCACTGCCCTCGCTGCTTTTCCTGAGAGAGACGTTCTCCACAGAGGCCGAACTGTGGCGCTTGGAGTTGTGGGCAAAGGATGGGGACACTGGGGTGACTGTGGTGGTAGAGGAGAAGGTCTCTGAACTGTGGCGACGGCGTCCCCCCTGCGGGTCTGCACGGATAACCTTGGCACCCCGGTGGGGGTCTGGGGGCTGGCTGACTTGAAGGAAGGCCTCTACCCCTGACACCTGATCCATGAGGCTTAGCCGCTTCAAGCCCGATGTGGGGCTGGCCACCCGGGCACCTTCTGGCTTTGGGGGAGCCGCAATAGGTTGCGGCGGGGTGGCAGCCACCCCAAAGGCCATCTCGGTATAGTCCCCGTTATCCCCAGGTTCTGAGGATGTCGAGGAGCCAGCAGCCGGGCCCTGGGACGTGGCAGCAGATGCTGGGGGCAGGCGGTACAGTTCTCCTGGAGCCGGTGGCGGAGGCTGCTGCAGGGAGGAAGGGGAGGCGGAAGGACGTGGGGGCAGCGGCGGGCATGGGGATGAGGCCTCTGGGGAGAGAACGCCATCCAAGGCGCCCATTGCGTCCCCACTGCGGGTGCTAGGCTTAGGGGACTTGGGAGAACTGAAGTCCAGGTTCATATAGTCGGAGAGCGGGGAGCGCTGCCGGCTGTCGCTGCTGGTGCCTGGCGTACCTGAACCCAGGGACGAAGCAGGACTACTGGCTGAGAGTAGTGAGGAGGATGAGGCCGCTGATGCCAGGAGTGGGGGGGCAGGCGGAGAGAGGCGGGTACCCGCCTCGCCAAAGTCAATGTTGATGTACTCGCCAGGGCTCTTGGGCTCTGCCGGTAGAGGGTACTCTTGCATGCTGGGAAGAGTCTGTAGTCCCTCCAGCGACAGGCGTGTGGGCCGCACTGCCCGACAGCGCTGACCCAGGAAGCCTTCAGGGCGGCCACCACTACCGCCACTTGGCCTCATGGGGGAAGGCACTGCTGAGTGATGAGGCTGGGCGTGACTTCCTCCGGCTGCCCCAAAGGTGCCAGACCCTGGGGTTGCCCGGAGCTCCAGCCTCTCCTCTTCCAAGATCCGCCCCACAGGGGAGCTCATGAGCACATAGGGGTCACTGTCCCCGCTGCAAGAATAGGGAGCCTTGTAAGAGCGGGGCAGGGAGCTGTAGCAGTGGCCAGGGACACCTTTGAGGCCCTCGCCGCCTGCACGCAGAGCTGCTGAGAAGAAGTCAGGTGGGGTGCCGGCGGTGCCCGCTTCGCTGGGGGACATGTTGAGGTAGTCCCCGTTGGGGAGCAGCTTTGGGTCTGCGTTCTCCATGGACAGCTTAGCGCCACACCACATTCGCATGTACCCGCTGTCCTCCGGGGAGCTCTCTGCTGGGGAGCTGGCCTTGTAGCCGCCTCCGTTCACTGGGAAGGTCCTGGCCGCCCCTGGAGGGGGTGCTGGTGCTGCTGCTCCGGAGGGGGGCAAGGCCGCCGCCGCAGAGCGCGGCTGCAGAATCTGCTTGGGGGCGGACACACTGGTGGGGCTCATGGGCATGTAGTCGTCGGTCTTGGAGCTGCCTGGGCCGCCACTCCGCAGGGCTGCGCCGCTCCGCAGGGCTGCGCCGGGCGTCATGGGCATGTAGCCGTCGTCTGCTCCCAGGTTATTGCTGGAACTCTTGTGCGAGCCAGAGCCAATCTCAATGTCCCCATAGTCCTCCGGGTAAGGGTTGTAGGCTCCTTTGGGAGAGGATGCGGGGAAGGACGGGCAGAGGCGGCCGGAACTGCCAGAGAAGGTGGCCCGCATGAGCGTGTACTCATCCAGGGAGGCAGAGGAAGGCTGGGGCACCTGCCGCTGCCGGGCAGGCGTGGTCAGGGAGTAGGTCCTCTTCCTCAGGCCCCTGTCCAGGTCCTGGGCTCCATCCCCGGAGACTCTCCGGTAAGGGCGGCCACAGTGGCTCAGGGGCCTATCCATGCTCATGTACCCGTACAGCTCCCCCGCGCCACCGTCGCGCGCTGGCGGGGTCTCCGCGATTGACTCAGGCGTGTTGCTCCTGTGGCTGCTGAAGGCTCTCAAGTCGCCAGGGCTGGAGCCGTACTCGTCCAGCGACATGAAGCCCGGGTCGCTGGGGGAGCCCGAGGCAGAGGCACTGCCACTGGACGGACGCTGACCTTGGGGGTGGTGCAGCGGATGAGGCAGGTGCGGGTGGGGGCCGGGAGGCAGCGGGTAGGAGCCCGAGCCGTGCCCACTGCTGGAGGACAGGCTGCCCGGGCTGGTGGCGGCGGGCGGCGAGTGCGCCACGGGCATGGACATGGAGCGGCTGTGCTGTAGAGCGCCCCCTGCCGGCGCCAGCGCCACTTTGCTCGGGCGGCCTCCGCAGCCGCCGCTCAGGGTGTGCGAGCGGCTGAGGGGCGCGCGCACCGGCCCGGGGCTGAGGGGGCTCCCGGCCACCGACATCGGCCTGCCTCCCGCCGGCCCGGCCCCGGCCGCCGCGCCGCCGTCGCCCTCACTGGCCGTCCGGACCCGGCACGAGGCACACTTGGTGGCTGGCGGGGTGGCCGCCAGGCTGTCGGTGCGCGAGCGGCGCACCAGGCCAGTCTGGCTCGGGGGGAGATTGACGAGGTGGTGGTGGCGGCGCGCACCCGGCACACTGATGGGGTGCGTGGCCGACGAGCCGGACGACTGGCTCTTGCTGCGAGGCCGGAACTCGAAGAGCTCCTTGAGTGCTTTCATGGCTTCCAGGATGGTCTCGTGGATGTTCTGCGCCACCACCGAGTCGTCGGCTTGCATCCACAGCTCGCCGGGGCCCGTGACGGCCGAGCGGCCCACCTCGATGAAAAAGAAGCTGTCCGAGTGGCCGCAGCGGCGGATGTTCATGAGCTGCAGCGTCACCGACGGCTGCTCGCAGTTGAGCTTCACGAAGCCGATGGTGCGCGCCGACAGGCAGAGGCGGTACACCCCGGTCAGGTTCTTGCTCTGGCCCAGGCCCTTGGGCTTCAGGTTCACCTGCCACACCTCTCGGTAGACCGCCGTGGCGGGCGTCACCAGCCCGTAGTTGTCGTCGGAGCCCGCGGCGCCCCCCGAGCCGCCAGGGAGGGAGGCGCTGCAGGAGCCGCCGGTGGCCGCGGCAGCCCCGTCACCGCAGCGGCCCTCGCTCACCAGGTCGGTGAGCGCGCGGTACCAGCCCTCCTGCTCCTGCTCGTTCTCCGCCGCCACGGCGAAGTACTCGTCCTTGGTGTAGAGGGCGATCAGGTACTTGTGCTTGGCGTCCGCGCGCTTGTTGATGTTCAGGCAGCAGTCGAGCGCGATCACCCGCTTCGGCGCGCCCGCCTTGCTCCTCCACTTCTTCTCGCTCTCGTAGTACTCCAGCCGCGGTGGCAGCGGCGGCGAGCCCCCGGCCCCGGCCGCCTCGTCCCCGCCCTGGCCGGGGCCGCGCAGCACGAAGAAGCGCTTGTGGCCGTGCTTCTGCTTGCGCAGGTAGCCGCACTTGCGCACGCTGTGGTTGTTGTTGTTGTTGTTGTTGTTGAGGTTCGGGCCGTCCCCGCCCGCCGGCGCGGGGGGCCCGGGCAGGGGCGCGCTCGCCATCGCCGCCGCTTCAGGCCGCGCCGGCCGGCTGGGGTGCGCGGGGGCCCGGCGAGGGCAGAGGGGCGCGGGCGGCTCCCCGCCCCCCGCCGCCCGGCCGCGCGCGCGCGTCCCCCGGGCCCGGGCGGTGGGCTGGAGGCGCGCCGGGCTCCGCGGCGCGGGGCCCGCGGGCGCTCCGGAGGATGCTCGCCGCGGCGCCGGCCGCCCCCCGCCTCGCCTGGGGCCGCCGCCGCCTCGCGGGCTCTCGGGCGGCGCCCGGGGACTGGCCGGCTGGGCCGAGAGTCGGGGTCCCCGCGCCGCGGGGCCGAGCTCAGGGCGCGCGCGGCCGGCCTGCTACCGCCGCTCCGCGCGGCGCGGCGCCGGGCTGCGTCCGGACACTGGGGCCCACGCCGCCCCTGGGGCCGCCGCCGCCGCTGCTGCCGCTACCGACGACGACCCGGGCTTGTCGCGGTCCCCGCCGCACAGTGAGTAACACATCGCGCACCGAGTGACTGAACTAAGAGCAAAACAACACGTGACTCTGCGTTACGCAGGCACACTCGCGCCGCCGCCCCGCCCCGCCGCCTCTCATTGGCTGCACCGTCCCCGACGGACGTGGGACCAGGCCAATGGGCGCAAGGCGCGGGGAAGGCGGGGCGGGCCGACAGCGGGGCCGCGTTTCCCGCCGTCCCCTCCCCCTCCGGCCGAGGCCCGGCCGGGGCTCGGCGGGGGCCGGGCCGGGCTCATTAATCAGGGGCTCGTTGTAGATGCGGGCGGGGGCGATGCCACCCAGGGCGGGAAGGCCGCCGCGGAGGCGGCGGCTGCGTGGTCTGTGCTCCCGCCCCGCGCCGGATTAACCGGCCCCAGGCCTCCCGCCGCCCAGAGGGGACGGAGGCGGGAGGTCGGAGGCGGCGCGGGGCGGTGGTCGTAGCCCCGCAGCCGCGGTGGGCGCAGGGCGGTGCCCGCTGCGGGTGGCAGGCTCGCGGCCCGGCTTGTTTACGAGCATTGCTGCCCGCGAGCTCCGGGCCGATAGCAGCTCGGTGCCCTTTCCCGGCGGCGAGCCGCGCGAGGGGCGCCCCGGAACCCGCCCCACCCTCCGCGGGCGCCCGCCCCCGCCCCCGGCCGTGGGCTCTTTCCGGGGCGTCATCGGAGCCATTCACTTGTCAGGTTCCTGGGAAGTGGAAGTCGCCTGTTCTGGATGTAATAGGAGAGAGGAGGAGGGCGTGCTGGCGTAGGAAAATGCGGTTTCCATAGTGCCGGGAAAGGGCGGGCCTGGGCGGGAGCCGCGAGCGGGTGCCGGCGGGCGGCCCCCCGCTCCCCGCGCCCTCTCCCATCCCGGCCCGCGCCCCGCTCATCCCTCACCCGCGCTACCGGCTGGCGTCGCGGTACCCAGGAGCGCGGCCCCGGGCACGGCGCCAAGCCAAAGATGCCCTTGAACTGCTGCTTTGAATTTCTCTATCTACGTGGCCTTTGTGACTTCCAAAGTCGAGGGCAAATAAGCACCCGCGCGTCACGTCTCCTAACTGACAGACCGCTAGAAAGGGCAGTGATCCGAGTTCACGGAGGGCGGGCTCGGAATCCTCTTCTCCGCGGGTAAACAAAACAAACCCTTGCCCATCGGGGGAGAAAGTATCAAGTGAAACTATTCCTGACAAGAGTTTATCTTAACCGTTTAACCTTGGTTATTTTGTTCGGGGTCCTGGAAGTTCGCCTTGTAATGACCTGCATAATTTACAAAAGTCATTACTGCAAATACAGCGGCATGTTTAAGAAAAATAATTGCTCATTGTGATTCTGAAGACCGTGGCTGCTTTAACCTTTGTATAAAATATGCCTTAGACACTCCAATGTGAATTTTATGTGCCAAGATAATTCAAGCTGATATTAGACCCGTTTTGTTTTTAGTGTGTATACCGTTATGGTTATAATTATTGATGAGTAGCAAAAGCCTGGGAAAAATCATTAATGTAGTAAATATCATAAAATTAACCTCAAAGGGGTGCATTGAATTCAGTCTCCTATTTTAAACTACACCCTTAAATATAGAGATCAGGGAATGGCATTGTAAGTGCCCACTTCTGTACGCGTGCAAATGTGCGTGACCGCACACCTGTGTGTGTATAAGCTGTGTGTCTCCCAAGCACACTGTCATGTGTGTGCTGCCTTTTCTCCTTTACTTCTATCACCAAGCATTATCTCTACCCAGAAGAAACATAACAACACGACAGGATTTTTTTATGTTGGAGCTTGAAGAAAATGTGGCTCGATGCTATTGATTGTGATAATTTACATCCCACTTTATGAGACACATAAATGGGCCTGTATGTTCCATAACCTGAAATAGCGCGGAACAAGAGGCCACTGTGTCAGTGTCCTATGCTTCCCTTTGAGGAGGTATCTTTGGTAACCATTTTGTTTTCTCTTTTATTTTGACTCTTAACACAGAATTAGATTTTTAGGAATGCGTTGAGTGATGACGCTCTGCGTCCTCTGGAGCTCGGCCAGTGCCAGCAGGCCAGCTTTGTTTTCCTTGAGGCTGTATTAATGTTAAGTATCACGAGTCAGAAGCTCAGGGTGTGCAGGTGGCCAGCTGTGTGCTGCCTCCTCGGGTACCAAGCACAGGAGGGGCCAAGGAGAGCTATCATTTCTGTTAATGGTATCTTCTGCTCACCAAGGTGACAGGCCTCTCCCTGCAGTAAGATGTTTGTCATTCTGAAGCCCTGGTGCTTCCAAGTGCAAAAGTGAGAGGTCCCCGCGCCTACTGAGAGAGTCCCCACCTTCGGATCGCCTTGCCTTCTCTCTTTCCTGCTGCCAGATAAGCTGTTTATTTACTGGAAGCTGATTGTGTATCTTGTGATTTTCCAACTGTTCTCCCATACCTTTTCAGTACAAGCCGCTCCTAACATCTGTCCATGTGCTGGGCTCACAGACCCGGCGCCACGTACCTGGCCTGTTGCCAGAGAACAGCTTGACTGCAGGTTTTCCTCCTGGGTTAGGACCTTTCCTTACAACCCTCCTTTCCCTTTTACAGCTGACAAATGATCAGAAGGTTTTTGGTTGGTTGTTTTTGTGGGTTTTCTGTTTTTGTTTTGTTTTATGGTTTTTGGGTTTTTTTGTTTTGTTTTGAGACAGGGTTTCTCTGTGTATCCCTGGCTGTCCTGGAGCTCACTTTGTAGATCAGGGTGGTCTCTAAATTGGAGATCCACCTGCCTCAGCCTCCTGAGTGCTAGGATTAAAGGCATGTGCCATGGCACTGCTTGCTTTTTGTTTTGTTTTGTTTTGTTTTGTTTTGTTGAGACATAGTTTCTCTGTGTAGCCCTGGCTGTCCTGGACTTGCTTTATAGACCAGGCTGGCCTCAAACTCACAGAGATTCACCTGCCTCTGGTTCCCAAGTGCTACCATGTCAGGCTTCAGTCATACATAGCTTTTACCAAGGAAGATTTGAGATTTTCTTTTTAACATAGATTCATGAAATTATACTTCTTTATTAAAAGAAAAATTCTTTCTGGAATAAGTTAAGTATTATCATTAAGTTGTTAATTGTATAAACAGGTAAAATATGTTTTAAAAAACTCACAATATAATACTATTACCAAAAGGGATCATATATTTTTCTTCATGTAGAGAGGCTAATATAGGAGAAAAGTATAGAGTTTTTAGTTTTTCTTCAATTCTTCATGCATTAGTTGTCTGACAGGATTTTCTGTGTAGGTCAACTGTAAAAACTGACTAAGCAGATTGTCAAATGGAAAGCTACATAGCCAGTGAGAAAAGCCCTTACTTAAAATGTGTTCCAGGAAGCCTAACACTGGTTTATGTTGGCAAGTCTATTTACTCTGTAGAAAGGATGGCATTGTTTACCCTGTTTCACTGTGCTCAGTAACTTGTTCACAAGCTTATTCAAAACATTTGCATTGCTGATGAATGAACCTTGCCCAGACTTTTACCCATCTAGGATGGGGGGCGTGGATTGCTGCATTGTAGGAGCTCACCCCCCCCCATCATTTCTTTGCTAGTATGTTTCAACTGAAATTGCACAAGAGTTTTGTAACATGTGAACTCTGTGTTCGCAACAGGATAACTTCCCTGCAAGAATGTAACTGTTGATTGCCCCACTTAGTCTCTGTGCTTGGCCATGCAAACAGTTAATCAGAATTTGTAAAAACCCAGCAGGCAGAAACAGGTGAATTGATCTCTTTTAGTTCAAGGCTAGCCTAGTCTTCTCACAGTGAATTCCAGCGAGGTCAGGGCTACTTAGTGAGACTTTGTCTCAAAAAATGAAGAAAAAAAAACAAACAAAAATTTTAAAGACAATGAAAAGGAAGGAAGAATGCAATTTGTATAAATATGTATATAAATTTATGACATTATTTCCTTGGACACTGTAATGGCTTTTCACCTTTGTATTCATTCTCCTCATTAAAAATATTGATTCAACAGTCCAGATAGTCCTAGGTGCTTATTCAGGGAGGAGTTTTCTAAAATAAAAGCTTACTAAATGCTAAAATCACCATAACTTTTAAAATAAGGACTGCCTGTTCCTGGGTGCACCCGGTGGATGCCAGTGACATTAAGAATGTCTCTGAAGTGACACAGCTATATTTTCTGAATGTGCAATAGGAACAGCTGGGAGTGACCTTCTGTAAGTCCCTGTGCCTCATGGAAGGCAAGGTCAACCTGGGCTCTTTGATCTGTGCTGTGGATCAGGAGGAAGCAGTTGGCCTGGTTCACAAGTTGCTCCCGAGGTAACAGACACAGCCTCCTGCCAGGCACCCTGATGTTTGATAGAAAGTCTCACTCCAAAATCTGCCATGTCCCTGTAGCCATTAGCAGGCTGCTTTCAGAGTGTGTATTCGAAGATGGCTTAAAAACCCAGCCTAAGGATATCACAGGAAATGTGGCTGGCTCTTACCCATACTGCCACCCACTGGCGACATCTCTTCCCAAGGCATCTGGTGCACACAGCTGCCCCTCCACTGGTGGCCAAAGGGTTTATATGAAATTGCTCACCACCTAACATACATTGTCCTTGCTGGGGTCCTAAGGGAAAGTACTAAGAGTAATTGGAGATACAACAGATAAGACACTGACTGGTGCAGAGCGACAGAGTGGCAGGTGAGGAGCAAGGATTCGGGAAACACACTGGTAATTGTGGAACTAATCTGTGCACATTTCAACACCTTAGGATGGAATATAGTTAACAATGCCAATGAAAAGTTTCAGAAAACAGCAACACAGTAAATCAAGAATTTCAATCAGGATTAATCTATGCTCACTTGATTCAACGTGAGTTAAAATCAAAACACACTTTCTCCTACATTGGCCATTCAGCCTCAGATTCTTTTTGGAATAAGTTAGTCACACAGAAAGCTATCGAAATGAAATTTTGAAAAATATGAGTAGGAAAGAAAAATCACTCTCAAAACTATAAATGGCAAGTATTAGCTCACACTTGTTCACCATGATATGTTTATGAGTGAAATGATTAGAACTGTGTTCTAAGTTCTAAGGACTCCTTAGTTCGTTCTAGATATACAATCCCCCCCCCCTTTTTGATTGCTTAGTCTCAGTTTAGGCAATGTTGGACTCTGTTTTATGCTTTAATGTACTGGCAATAGGAAAATTAGTGATGTGTTTAGAGAGAGCTGTTATTTGCCTAGAGGGAGGGAACCCAAAGGCTTGAAAGCTGTGTGCACTGCCAATCACATCTCTGTGATTCTATGTTTAAAACAAAAGCTGACATACAGGATTAATAACGGTAATTGGGGCTGGAGGATTGTTCAGTGGTTAATAGCACTTACTTCTCTTCCAAAAGACCATGACAGATGGTTCACAACTGTCTACACAGCTGTAGGGAAACCCATGCCACCTTCTGACCTCTGACGGCACCGAAATACATGTGACATTCATTTGGACATACATGTACATATATACAAATAAAATAATAGTAAAAAAAAAAAACAGGGCTGGAGAGACTACTCAGTGGTTAAGAGCACTTCCTTTCACAGAGGTCTTAAATTCAGTTCCCTAAACCCACATGGAAGTCCAAATACCTGTAACTCCAATACAACACATTTTGACCTCCACAGGCACCAGACAGGGGTGTGGTACACATACATAGGTGTAAACATTCACACACACACATACACAAATAAATCTTTAAAATGTGTCAGTAACCATACACTGGTAACAGTGTTTCATTGCTGTGTTCATGTACCATGTCATGCTATTCTTAGCAGCATGGAGAGGGCATTTAAAAGTTCATCCTCCCAATTGCAGACATTATAAGTATGTGATTCTTGGTCAAGAGGGAATTGAGCTGAAGTCTTTTAACTACCGGATAAGGAATTTCCATCTGTCTGTCCTATGTGTCTCCAGATTAATAAAAGATTAAACAGGAGACTGAGTGCTGGGACAGAGCTCAGTGGTGAAGTACTGACCCAGCCTGGCTGCAACCAAAACACAAAGCCACTTTGCTTCTCACAGTCTTGTACTTTTTACCTTATTTAACACATTTTTTCTTTCTTTATTTTTATATCAATCACAGGTTAGGTATTTTGCATCCCAGGCGTAGCCCCCTCCCTCATTCCCTCCTACCCTCCCACTCCCTCCCTCATCTCCTTCCTCCCTTTAACACATTTTTAACATAAAATTTTAACATAGTAACTGAACTAAAGTAACTGAAAAGTACACGCATTGCCAATTTTCCAAGAACAAAGTAACCAAATCAGCTTATAAGATACAGGCAGAGCCCAGCTAAGCAGGTCTCCTGACACTGCAGCTGGAGACTGCCCCACACGCAGACACATTGTAGGAGTTACTACATCAATAGCAGCAGGGTTTCCAGCATTGGCTACCACACCAATAGTGCTGGGCTAGAAAAGAACTGCCTGTTGATCCTGGTTGAAGTGTTCTTCCCTATGGAATGGAATAATGCCTATCTTTTAGGTTCTGAGTTTGAACATTTGAAAATCCTGTTATGCACTGTAGTTAAAAACAAAGGAAAAATCTGAGATGTATTAATATTTGTTCATCCTCTATATGGGTAAATGTGTGCTGCATTTAACTCAGAGCACAGTAGAGGTTTCAGGGTGGCATTACTGGGTGTGGAAAAAGGACGGGTGCACAGGTCACTACTGCATCTTCAACTCAGATCGTAAAAACCAGCACAGACGAAGTGGCTGGATGCGCCGGGGGCTTCTGTGGAGCCTCATTCTTTACAATTATCAGAATGCTTCTCTTTACCTCTGTGGCCCTTCTGCCTCCACAAGGCTCACTCTGTAGTGGTTGAGGACTTCGGTTTTTCTAAGCATCTTTGGTTGTGACATACAATTTAAAAACAGAAATGGTCACATGTTATTACAACATGATTTGGTCTGTCTCTTAACTGTGGTTTTAATTCCTGATGCTGCTGTTTTAACCCTTTTCAACTTGTAGAGTATGTGGGTTTCTATTTTTTCCAATTTTTTTCTTAAGACCATACTTCAGGCATACATATTAAAAGCATGCTAATACAATGCTTTGATAAGCTTTTAATCTTTGAGCCTAGGGAGCGTTATTGTCAAACTCCATATCAGAGTCCACAAAGATTCCAAGAAAAGATAGTACAAAGCTGTAATGCTGAAACAGGTGTGGAGCATGAGGGGGAGAGCCTAGGGTCCCAGCACTTGACCAGCAGGGACAGGAGAATTTGCAGAAGTTTGAGACTTTCCTGGGCTATACAGTGTGACTCAGTGTCAGAAAACAAGCAAACAGGCAAAACAGGATGAGAGAGAAAAAGAAGGAAGAAAGGGAGGGGAAAAGAAAGATGGGAGGAAGGAAGGGAGGGTGGCTGAACTCCATCCCAGTCAAACAGACCTGCCTTTTGAAGAAAATTATGTGTGCATAAGAAAAGGAACAAATGCAGCCAATTGGGAAGAAAACTGTGGCAACTTTTAGGACAAATCTTGTTTTACATGCTTCTTTTTTATTTTAAGGCATCAATGTCAGACTTTGAGCCCTTAAGTTTATCTTGGTTTGGAAGCTGGCTGGATCTGTCTTCAGTACTGCAAAGAGGTGTCTGTAACCATCGGCTCTACTGTGAGGAACCTTCCGACTCATACAAGCACAGGTGTGAAAGGCAGCTGACCTGTGTTCTGTGTTCTGTGTTCAGGTGCAGTGTCATCCCTGCGTGTGTTTGGCATTTCATTCCCTGCCTTTCCTGTCCAGATGTTTCTCAAATATAACTAAGTCACTGACCACCCGCCTCCATGGTCATTTTCTTCTTTAAGTTTGAAATAAGTTTGTTCTTCCCATCTAAATTGATGTCTGCTATCCCTGTGTGGACATGACAGGAGGGGAACCCCTTTCTCTTAAGCCCTGGTGCAGTTTCAAACATACTTGTGGGAGTTAAAATATGAAAACCAGGAATGGCTGCTTCTCAGAGAGTGCTGCAGCAGCTGAAATGACACCCAGGTCCTTTAAGCCAATGCACGCTCCTCAGGTTAGGGGCTGACCATCTCACTGGAAAGGGAGACCGTAAGCACAGCCTGGTAAATGCCACACCATGCTAAAGCAAGGCTTAGTAACCCTGCTGTGGTTTGTGTCTGGTTGACTTTGGGCTGCCTGTGATGTCTTGGACTACAGTGCCAGGAACTGCCTGAATTCACACTCACACTTGACGTGCCCAAGAGACAAGGTCTGGTGATGAGGTTGTGCAGACCTAAGGACAGAAGGGATCTTGTCAGACTCATCAGCCACAGTTGTGCTCAATGGTCCCACACAAGCTTTTCTCACTATAGCTGTGCCCACAGGAATTTTTGGTTCTCCGGGTCTGTCGGTCTCACACTTGCCTTAGTCCCCAGGTCCCTTGAATCTGTCATATGTCTTAGTCCTCTCAGTTCTTTTGGTCCCATCAGGTACTAGTCTTCCTAGGTCTCATGGTTTCCATATCTCTGGGTCATCCAGTTCTCTTGGATTTGTTGGGTATCTTGATCTCCCCAGGTCTCTTGGTCCCCCCAGGCCTTTTGAGCCCCCCCCCCATCTTTTGGTGCCCCAGGTCACTTGCCCTCCAGATCTCTCAGTTCCCTCCCAGCCTTTGATGACAAAACTCTTCTTCCTCTCCAGTCTCTTGGTCCCCAAGTCTCTTGGTCTGCTGAGTCAGCTTCCTGTGTAAAGCAGAGACATGCAAGAGGCTGACACCCCTCTATCAGTCATTGCCAGGGCAGTGTGGCAAAACACACTTCTGAACGAAGTCTTTCTCAGGGTGAAGACCGCTCTTGCTCATCTCCCATTCAACACATACTATTGCCTAGGGTGCCTCCGGCGTGGGTAATGGTAATCAGCCTCCTGTTGCTTGGAGCAGCAGAAGCCCAGCAAGTCTGAGCTTTCCGGTCCAAGCAGCTGGTGTTCCCTGACATTGTCAATGTCCCAGTAACAGGTGACTCCCTTTCCTTTGAAGAGAGTGGAATGGCATTTCCGACCCTACTGATACCCTTAGGACGCGCAGAATCTAGTGGGTGGAATGGCGCACACCTGCAGTTCACCAGATCAGAAAGACAACTGTAAGTCTAAAATCAACCCTGCCATACAGAGCCAGACAGCTGGCATCTCATTGCACGGAAGGCAAGTACAGGGCCTGCAGTGTGGTCAGGGTCATCGGAAGACATCCTGAAGACACTCTGAAGGTGGATCGCATCTTCCCTCCCAGAAGTAACCAATGAACAAAGTGAGCTAAGCACTAAAACATGCAACCACGAAGCAGGAAAAAAAGACAAAGAAATATCAGTATTCATTTTTTTAAAGATAGAATGCCATGAGGAAAAGAGTGAAAAAGTTAAAGGGAAAGACATTGGCTGATGTCTAGGATGAAATTTTGTGATAATGAGATCAAAAATATCCAAGACCCCAACAGTGGAAGCAGGTACAAGAGATTCTCACACAGAAGAGTCTCCTGGCCCTTCAGTTTACTGTCCACTCTAGAAACCCATTTCTTTTTAAATTTTTTTGTTATTTATCACAATTTATTCACTTTGTATCCCAACTGTAGCCCCCTCCCTCGTCCCCTCCCAATCTCACCCTCCGTTCCTCTTCTTCCCCTATGTCCCTCCCCCAGTCCACTGATAGGGGAGGTCCTCCTCCTCTTCCATCTGACCCTAGTATATCAGGTCTCATCAGGAGCGGCTGCATTGTCTTCCTCTGTGGCCTGGCAAGAGTGCTCCCCCTCAGGGGGAGGTGATCATAGAGCAGGCCAATCAGTTCATGTCAGAGACAGTCCCTGTTCCCATTACTAGGGAGAATGAGCTGTCATGGGCTACATCTGTGCAGGGGTTCTAGGCTATCTCCATGAATGGTCCTTGGTTGGAGTATCAGTCTCAGAAAAAACTCCTGTGCCCAGATTTTTTGGTTCTGTTGCTCTCCTTGTGAAGCTCCTGTCCCCTCCAGGTCTTACCATGTCCCCCTTCTTTCATAGGATTCCCTGCATTCTGCCCAAAGTTTGGTTATGAGTCTCAGCATCTGCTTTGATACCCTGCTGGGTGGAGTCTTTCAGAGGCCCTCTGTGGTAGGCTCCTGTCCTGTTCCTTTGGAGACCCATTCTTAAAGGACCTTCCAGGATAACACATGCACTCCAGCAAGACTGTTCCATGCTTTTGGATTATATTCTGGAGTTTTTTTTTTAATCAGAAAGTCATTTTTTGGAAGGATTGGAGAAATAGTGCAGCAATTAAGCACACACTTACTGCATTTCAGAAGGTGAGAACTGACTCCCAGCACCCATGTTATGGGGTTCACAACCACCTGTAACTAAAGAGAATCAGACACCCTCTTCTGGTCTCAGTGGGTATGTGCAAGCACACTACACACTACACACACAAAACAAACAAATCTTTTCTAAAGATACATTTATTACAATTTATTCACTCAGTATCCTGGCTGCAGCCCCCTCTCTTGTCTCCTCCAAGTCCCACCCACCCTCCCTCTTCTCCCTCTGTGCCCTTCCCCAAGTCCACTGATATGGGAAGTCCTCTTCCCCTTCTATCTGACCCTAGCATATCAGGTCTCATCAAGGCTGGCTACATCATCTTCTTCTGTGGCCTGGAGAGATGGCTCAGCAGTTAAGAGCACTGGCTGTTCTTCTAGAGGACCAGGGTTCAATTCCCAGCACCCACATGTGAGCTCACAACTGTCTGTAACTCCAGGATCCAACATCCTCACACAGACACTCACGCAGACAAAATGCCAATGCACATAAAACAAAACAAAATAAAAATCAATAAAAAAAAGAAAGCGGCTTTCATGTAGTTATATAAAAGTTCACACAAATCAAACTGTAACAGCCTTCTCGATCTCCAGCATGGCATGTTCACACACTTGATGACTGTGTCATCATTTTGTGTCTCATCCCTGACTGCACGCCACTCTGTAGGGACATTATAGAAGGAAGAAATGTCTCTATAGAGAAGGAAGGTCTCTATATGGCAGTGGATTATACATATCTAGGCTCCAGGGGACTTTTGCAAAACCTATGAAGGACTTCCAGAGAGTGCCCTGCAATGAATCGCGCCATTTTCATTTTATACCTTTTTAACAATTAAAGTTCTTGTCAACACTCACACACTATCACAGAGAGAAATGGGATTGCCAGTGTTAATTCTGCACCTTCAGTTTTTGTGCATAATAAAAATTACTTTAAGTGAACTAGCAAGTGGCAAGCTTGTCCTCCGGCAGCACAGACTTAAAAGCTCTCTCCCGGCTTGCAGGCATTGTTCATGTAGACCAAGGAGCGCTGCTTTATGACACGCATGTTTCAGACTTGGTTACTTGAATCTCCGTTTTCTTTATGCTGCCTTTTGACTGAATGGCAATTTCTCCTTTTACTTAAATATCTCTACTTTCCTTTGGATTTTGGATTTCTGTTTTGTTTAAATATTTGTTTTCTTCTTCCCATCTGCATTCTTGAGTACTTACCCCACATTCCTTTTCTCTTTGGGGAGCTTCAGGACACCCATGTAAAATCTTTGTGTGTGCGGCCTGGTGATAGCTGGAACTCACTTTTTCTCTCCCCACTTCCAGAAGCTGTTTTTTAACATGCGGTTTGTGCTGGCTGACTTTGAGCTTCCCTCCTGTTCCAGGTCTGCAGCCTCATTCTCTTTCCTTCCCTCTGAGGACATTCTTGTTTATGTCACATTAGGGCAGTATGCGCATTCCTCCCTGCTGTGCGTCCACAGGCGCTCTCCTGGGATCTCCATCAGCTCTTTCCACAGGCAGCTCTCAGGTCATCAGTTAACTCTTTCTGGTGCAATTAGAACTAGATTGACAAGTTTAATGAGCCACCTTGTGAGGACTGCAGTAAATTTAGAAACACTGGACATCTTTAAAGACACTGAGTTCCCTACCCACAGACGTGGCAGGTTTCCAAATCTGTTTAGGAGATTTTCTACTCTAATCATATAAGTTATGTAATTTTACCTATAGAGGTCTCAGACATATTTGCTTAGATTTCATCCTGGCACTTTTTACCTTTTGTCAATTCTATCTGTACACAAAACTTCATTTTTTAAAAACAAAATTGTTGCTTGGGAAAAGAAATGAAACGCCCAAGGCTTTTGTTTAACCCTCACCTTTTGAATGTCTTGGGGGTCTCACTGAAGACACTGTGGAAGTACCACGGCTCTTAGGTCTTGTTCTCAAATTCTTTCACTTTCCTCAATGAGCTTCATCTCGCTCCCAGTCTAGAACCACTAACTAATAGTTGTACAGGGGCTGAGTCTTCATTTAATCCACTTCTTGTGTATAGTGTGTGTGTGTGTCCTCCTGTGTGTATGTACACGTATGTGGGGCACACATGCAGGTTGTGTGAATGTGAACATAGGCAAGAGGTCAGTGTCAGGTGTCGTCATTCTCTCCCATCTTATGATTTGAGACAGGGTCCGTCATGGATCCTGGAGCTCACAGGCTCAGCTAGCCTGGCTCCCGTGAACCGAAGGCATCCTCCTGTCTCCTCTTCTCCAGACGGGTGACAGGAACACGCTGTGCTCCTGGCTCCTTATGTGGGTTCTGAGAGTCTGACTGCGGGTCCCCATGCTTGTGTGGCAAATACTGGCTCAGCCACCGCTCCGTGCCCTCTTTCTTCCCTTTGCAAGGAAAAATTCTTCCATCCAAATAGCCTTAAACTAAATGCATATAAAAGTTTATATCAACATTTGTTGACAGGCACTGAAATAATCTTTGGCTTTCTAGGGTTTTTAAAAAAGATTTACTTATTTATTTTATATGCATAGGTGTTTCACCTGTGTACATGTCTATGTGAAGGTGTGGGATACTCAGGAACTGGAGCTGCAGACACTTTGAGCTGCTATGCGGTGATGAAAACTGAGCCCAGGTCCCCTGGAAGGGCAGCCAGCGCTCCTCCCATGGATATCAACCAGCCTTAGCATTTCAGGATGCAGTAAGCAGTCTTCTCCTATTGAAGCTAGAGGAGGCAGCTGAGTAAGGGGACTGGGCCCCAAAGGCAGGCAACAGAGTCAGAGACAGCCCCTGGGGTTTGCAGTTTAACTTAAAACTATCATGAATTACATTAACTCATTTTTGAATATTCACTGAAATTTATGTTCTAGAATAAACATAATTTGGTCCTTATTTATTTATTTTTGTCCCATGGTTCAAGGATCTGACACTGTGGGATTCTTCAAATCTGTTCCACACCTGTGTCGGGGAGCGGGGGGGGGGGGTAGCATTCTGTCTGCTGTCTCTCAGTCTCTGTGCCTTGATCTTTAGGTAGTCTTTCTCACCCTTGGGCAGAGGGGTCTAGCGTTGGTCTTTTCTCTTCTGATCACACAGAAGTTCCAGTCATTGTGAAAGTGAGAATACGGACTCGACACCTTCTTTTATACCTTACAGGACATGACAGCCAGTGTTTCACAGAAAACATAGTCGATGAACTTTCCAGAAGAGAACGGTATTTCAAATATTTGTGTATGTGCAGAAATTCATGGAGGCGAGAGGCCAGCCTCGGTGTCAGACCTCAGGAGCTGTCCATGCTAGAGGTTTACTTTAGGATCCACCTGTCTCCGGTCTCCAGTGCTGGGATTACAAGGGCATGCCACCTTGACTGGCTTTTTCATATAGGTCCTGGAGGAGCTAACTCAGGGCTTCAGAGTTACAAGGCAATCATTTCTCCAGCCAAGTTATCACCCCAGCCATCAGATATCTGAAATGAGTCTTTAAATCTAGGCAAGTATGCATTTACTCCTTTGCATTTTTTACTTAGAAAGAACATAAACACATGTCCTTCAAATAGAATTTGATGTTAGTACTAAGTCACACTAGTAGGTAGCAACACTAAATTTTAAAAAGTTACATTTTAAAAAAAGGAATCCTAAAAGGGCAAATAGGGTCTCAACATATTGTATATAAATTGACGGTTATTTGCAAAACAATATCTGTGTAAATCTTCCTTCCTTTATATACAGACCAAAGTCATGTGACTCCTGGGAGGGTGAAGGCAGAGCCCAAGGACTTCCTTGAGTTACCCACTCTCATGTGGTCAGAACTGCCACAGAGACCCACACCAGCTACAAGGCACCCCAACAAGTGTTGTGCTGGAGTGTGTGTCTCAGATCTCTCCACAGGGTCCTTACCTTCACCCCAGAAGTCACACTCAGTTACCCACTACATGGGCTCAAAATGAAGTTTCCCAATGTGGACAAACACAAAGGCCTGCAGGAAGTAAGCATGAATGGGGTCAGTGCAGGGCATGGCACCGGGTGACTCTGGGTGCTACAGCTTTGCTTGACTGCCAGAAATCTCAAGTCCTTACAAACTCAGGTTCCACGACAGAGCCAAGGACGGCTGCAAAGTGACATGCTCATCCCGGTTTACCACCACTCTGTCCCTTAGCCTTCCCCTGAGTGAGGTGACATCGTTCTGTTTCATTCTTCTCTTCTCAGGGACCTGTGTGTGCCCAAGGCAACACCACAGCAGGTCAGAGACAGGATCAGGAAATGCTCCATCTCACTCCAGTTTCTCCCACCTGACAAGGAAGAAGGCCCGGGTCTTATGTGTGTGCATATCCATAGATGCGGCCCTGCCTCTCTAGAGGCTTACATCACGGCTTCCTCTACCTACCACACACTTGCCTTCCACAGCAAGCATCCCTCTCCTAGAGGGAGTGGCTTCCTACTGTGTCTTGCCACCATCTTCCACCACACTGGAGTTCTCCAAGGTCCTGAACCCAGCAATGCCTCTTCAGTCTTGGACCTTAAGGTTTATAGTTCAAGGGTCAGATGGTCTCCAGGAACTGAGTACCTGCACCCACTCTTGTGCCCTCTTAACCGCGGGAGCTTCCTGAACAAGGCAGGCAGACTTGGGGTTCTGCTTGCCAGCTGCTATCCTCTGTCTGCCCATGCAGGATGCCGGCCAGCCTCTGGAGAGACCTCATCTAACCACCTCATCCTCTTCTGTAGATGCGCAGGGCACTGGTTCTACTTTACCTTCCTGTAGCTCAGTACCACTGTTTGAGGATTTTTTTTGAAGTTATAAGCAGAATCTGAGCAGATGTGTTCTACATAGATTTTGTTTATAGTTTGCATCATTCCCAAAGGACAGATGCCTACATATAGAAATGATGCCCCCCTCCCAGGTGCTAAATGCAGAGTGTCCTACACACTGACAATGGCTCCCCAGAAGAGCTGTCCTAATTGTGTGTGAGAATGCCCCTTCACTCCTCTTACCTCAAGCCGCGGTGGTCACAACTGTGTCTTTTTGCCATTCCTGGCCTGCTTGCCCACCCATAATTGCATGGAGCCCACAATCACAACCAGGATCCTGGCAGAAAAGGCTGGGTGTGAAGACCTCGGGCGACCGTGAGCACAGGACAGACAGACTTCTCGGGAGACAGCTTCAGTGAGGCAGTCTGTTTAATTGTGGGGGGCAAAGGCTATTTAAACTTTTGGGAAATGGGTAGAGGCTTTTGGCATAAGTGTACATCATTGGCCAGGGCCACATGCTGGGAATGCCTTATTTGCATGAAGAGGAATTCCAGGTGCTTGATGGACATGACCTTATAAGGAGAAGGAGGTTTAACCTGTAACCTGGCCACCAGGCTACATGACCAACTCAAGGTTGGCAGAGGTAGGGTCCATGGGGTATACAGGCCCAGAAAATGGAGGGGACGGACCTGCTCCTGCCAGTCTCAAGATGAGATTTTGGGGGTTTGGACATGCCTCAACTTCACTCTTTTTTTTAAATAAAGATTTATTTATTTATACACATGAGCATATACATGCACATACACAGAAGAGGGCACCAGATCTCATTATAGATGGTTGTGAGCCACGATGTGGTTGCTGGGAATTGAACCCAGGACCTCTGAAAGAGCAGACCGTGCTCTTAACCACTGAGCCATTTCTCCAGCACCCTAATTTTCTCAGGCATTTTGTCACACCAATGAGAAAAGTAACTAACAAACTGAATGCTGGATTTGGTGGCAAGGACTCAGAATTCCGTCTGTCCACAGTGTTCTAGAAAGAGAGGGTCCCTGTGTGCACCAGCAAACAGTCTGTTTGAATACCCTACTCTGTAGAGCCGGGTAATGGATGACATGCCCTACTGCGACCTGGCCAGAGACAGCAAGGGATGGGGTATTCCCTAGGAAGGAAGATGTGGGAGGGGAATGTTAGGACTTCGCAAGTGGAGAGTAGTCAGGACCTCTGAGAGGGAATAGGAGAGGAAAAAGTAGAGGCAAAAACCAGGAAGACATCATGAGACATGGGCCCTTTGTCAGATTCCTGCCTGCAGGCAGCAAGTTCAATGCTGAGTTTTCTGCATTGGCCATGAGCTCTATTTTAGATTTCACCCACATAGAGTTAGTTGGCCAGCGGGACGAGGCTGACGAGCCGCAGCCTGGGCAGTGCAGTGTCCTCGGGTGGCTCCTGACATCCTAGGGCAGCCAGCAAGCTGCATCTTTGAGAGAAGCAGCTGGAATTCTCTCAGTGACTTTTAAAGTGGTGTTTAGGTTTAATACTCTCCAATTATCAACCTAGTAAAATAGATTAATTTGTCTTTTAGGGAAATGGAATGCTTAATGGAGGCAGACAGTGCTGTGAGTACTCCATAAACCATGGCTGGAGTGAGCCGGGAGTGTCGGACCAGAGGATGCCTGTCTGGCCCTCCCGGCCCCTCCCCTTTCCTGCTCCTCCTCCCTCTGGACCCTGCAGAGCCTCCTCTCTCTCCCACCTCCCCAGGAGGCTGTTATCCTGGTTCTGTGCCACGCCAACTCTGGTCTAAACCCCAAGTCACATGCTCCAGTCCCCCATTCAGACCCAGTTATGAAACATCATTGCTGCACTAAACCGCCGCCCCATACACCAGGCACCTCAGTATGGTTCTTCTGGTGAAGTGCTCCAAACTGACCCCTTATGGGGAGATACCGGTTTCTCAAAGTTTTCTCTTCCCCGTGAATACTTCACTTGCTGGTCTGTTTTATCAATCCATCAAATCTCTTTCTGACAAGAATGGGAACCCAGATCAGAAGGGTCTGACCTCCCCAGCCACCCTCCTGTACAACAGACTACTGGGGACCCTGCCTTCCTCTTCTCCAGTCAGCAGCTGGGAGAGCAGGGAGGTGACATGGCATGGTAGCCGACCAGAGCTGCGTTTGGTACAGGGCTCAGCACCTGCTGAAGGGTGAGTGGCCTGAATGCCTAATAGACAGGTAGATAGATGTGCGCTTCTTCCAAACAGATCCACACACAAGCAGTGACGGACACCAATCATGTAAGTCGGTGTCTCTACACTATGAACCCAGTAGAGTGTCGTGGAAGTCAGTGTCTCCACACTATAGGTCCAGTGCTGAAGGTGACATGAAGCCTGTGTGAGCCTCCCAATGACTGCACAGTGGCATCTGTACCCTTGCTGAAGGAACTGGACCTGAATCCCATCAGACCTTTGCATCCAGGTTTGCTGCCACGTGCAACCATGCCTTAGTGTGCTCTGGTCTTGGGGAAGGGCCCATGCTGTAGACAGCTGGGCTACAGGAATAAGAACAGAACAGGAAGGTGCATATGGTATGACACATGGGGCAGGAAATGGAAACACACGTGGCAGTTAGCACTAAGTTAGGGTGGTGGGTAACCAGAAAGGAGGAGCTGTCTTCAGGGAGAGCATCATGCGGGAGGCTGGCTTAGCCCTGGCTGTAGATCCATCCAGTGCAGGTTTCTCAGGCCGTGAGGTGTGTCCTGGAAGCTGAGGCTCAGACCTTGCAAGAATGAGGTCCTGAGTTCTATCCCTAAAACCCACATCTAAACAGTCAGGTGTCGTAGTGACCATTACTAACCCTGGCACCGGGAAGATGGGCGGGCAGTGCCCATGGTTCCCTAGCCACCCAGCCAAGCCTGCTTGAGGATTTCAGGCTGACAAGAGACCCAGTCTCACAAAAAGAAGGGGAAGGGCACCTGAGAAACGACACCTGAGCTCATCATCTGGCCTACACAGGCAAGTGTTCACACAAACACCCCCGTGCTCCTGTTTCCAGGCCGGTGGGCGATCTCTCCTCCTCTCCAAAGAGCCTACTCTGCCCTGCCCAGATGAGAAAGCTCACCTCTCGAGCTACATGTCAATGGAGACAGACATGCATGCTTCTGTAGGGATGGGAAGCACTTTCATTTCCAGCCAGAGTGAATATTGGTCATGAATTTCCATAAGGAAAGTCGCCAGCCAGAGCCCCTTAGGAGAAGGTGGGTTCATCCATTCTTGTATCTGCTTGCTCATCCGCAAGCTCCCAGGCATCGGTGGCCAAGAGCAGGTCAGGAGAACACGTGGGCACCTGTGTAGGCAGAAAGGAGTCCCTGGGTAATGACAAATACAGGGTTGGGGGACCTAGTGCACCAGTAAGCCTGGCGTTCGACAGCTTCCATAAAACACAGGTGAAGGAGCAGCAGGAGGTGCACACACCAGGACTCCTCTGTTTGCAGAGTACATGGGTAAGTCAAAGCTGTGGCTATGGAGAGCTGACGGGACCATCCCAGTCCTCAAGGCTCACGAAAGCATCAAAGCCTCGGGGCAGAGCTGCCTGCCCTGCCAACAGGAAAGTCACAGGACTGCGGAAAGTGGCCCAAGCCACGCCTGGGGTCCTTTACCCACTGTCTGTCAGCAGACGGTGTGAGCAGGGAGTTCAGAGAGCCTGGGGCCTCTCTTTGAGAACTAGAGGTGATGGACTTGTTCTCCCAGGCTTGTGGGTGCTAGTGAGAGGCACAGAGAAGCCAGGCCTTGGTATCCACAGGGCACACGCTCAGGGCCTTTCCAGACCCTGCAGCAGCCCAAACCCAGGGGCACTCAAGCACTTGTGTGACCCGGTGTGGTTTTGCTTGTAACCTCTGCCCTCAGCTGTCTGCTGTTTACTGACAACACCCATTACAGTGCAAGTGCTGAGGGTGGCGTGGTGTGGTGGCTATCCCATGTCTTGAGGGGGCCACAACAAAGGAAAGTGTGTGTGACCATATGAAACAATATTTAATTACGTACCAAAAATAAATCATAAGAAAAACCTCCAAAGTGCAAATGAGGTCAAGCCGTAAGTGTCTCTCTGGATTCATCTGGAGGTCAGAGTGCACCGTCACATCAAAACTTCACAGTGCCTGTGCATCCTCACACCAGTGTGAGCCACACACATTTTTTTATACAGGGATGGTTCTTATTAGACCGCCACAGATTTCTGCACTAACTACAACACTTTGAGTGCAAAGTCACATCAGTGTGTTCCTAATCCACAAGCGTGGCCTGTCTGGGGTTCTGAGGCACAAACGCGGCGTGCTTCGTAAGAACAGTAGTAAAGTCACTTGTGCTCAGTCTGACTTGACGTGAGCCCACAAACGCAGAGCTCACGGAGCTGTGTGCATGGGTGACCCCCCCCGCCCCCGAGCTGTGACTCCTTCAAGGCGTGCACTGTCAGTGTGAGCCTGGAGCTGCTAAGGGGCCGGACCGGAAGGACCCAGAGGCAGTGACAGCCAGGCAAAGGGAAAGAGTGCAGCGCTGACATAAAGCCAGGACATGTGTGGGACACGCGAGTGCTCCCCGAGCTGGGAGGGAACCCGGAAGTGTGCATTCCCGTGGGCACATGTGTACTCACATCAGGGACTGGGTAGCTCACTGTGTCCTTCCAGTGGGATACAGGGAGGGGGCACAAAGGAGGGGCTGCTGGGGACTGGGGAATGCATCAGGGATTTCCAAGGTCACTTTGAAAAAAAGCGTGAAGTAGTTAGGAAAGGGAGAGCAAGAGGAAGGACCTTGCATCCCTCTCAGAGAGCATGCAGGAATTTGTGTGCCTGTGTGTGTGCGTGTGTGTGCGTGTGTGTGTGTGTGTGTGTGTGTGTGTGTGGCAGGAACACCAGCCACACGGAGAAGACCAGGGCAGGGATTTGAAGGCCTACTAGGAGGATTCTAGGAAGGAAGAGGCAGGAGTTGCACTGATCTGAAGGGAGCAGGGGTGTGTGTGCCTGGAGTGCACGTGAGCCAGGGAGGGGTCGTCACCTCAGCTGGAAGGCAGAACCAGGAGGAGCTGCTCACTTTTGTGCCTTCTCTTCATCCGTACTCACACCCCTCCCTCACCCCCTCACCCACCTCCTCACACTCACCTTCACTCGTTCTCACACCCCTCCCCTGACGCCAATCCTCATCCTCATGCTCTTCTCTCCCGAGCCTTCTTACCTTCCTCTTCACACTTGCCCCTCACAATCTTCCCCACATCTTGCACACTCCTCCTCACACTCGCTCGCCCTCACATTCATCCTTTACACTCCTGCTCATGGTCATTCCTCAAACACATTCTTTTCACGTCTCCTCACACTCCACCTTCACACCTGTCCCTCACGGTCCTCCCCTCCGCGCTCACTTTTCCTTACACTTATCTTCCCAGCACGTGTCCACCAATGCCCAGATTGCTCACACATAAGCACGTGGGTTTGCTTCTCTCCGTGGTGCGGTGGTTGTGTGACCCAGCTGTGTGACCCGGCGGATTTCTATTCTCGTGTTATTCTCCAGCATCTCACGGAGCAGCTGACCTGAGCGGCTGTGGTTGGGTGTGCTGTGGGGTACACGCTCACAAGTGTTTGTGGCACTCTTGAGTGAAATGAGCGATAGTTGAGGAGACCCGAGGCCCTGGCAGGGTCTGCTCTCTGGGTGTGTGAGTTCCGAGATGGGAGGAATGAGGCACACAGGAGGAGAAAAGAGACTGAAGAAGAGACCAAGGGCACATCCAGGACAGAACAGGATGAATGGGCACCCTGGCACAAAATAAGATGAGTGGGCACTCCAGCCACACTAGGATGAGCACCCCGGCATGCACTAGCATTGTCAAACCACTGTGGTTGAATAAACACTGTGAAGCAAGTGTCAGCCTAAGACATCTGGTTCCTCACCCTGGCCTCACTCTCCTCCTCCACAGGCCCCACCCACCTTATTCTCCACCATTCTGGGAACTACACGTCAAAAGTTGCCTTGTCCTCAGACCTGTGCCATCTGGAAGGCTTCAGGGGGCCACCCTTCCTCACTCCAGCCTATGGTGGCTGCAATGGTTTGGGTGAGGGTGGCCCATGGGTTCCAATGCTTGATCCCCAGTTGGTGGAACTGCTTGGGAAGGATGAGAAGGTGTGGCCTAGTTGGAGTGGGTTTGTCACAGCTTTGAGGTTTCGAATGATCAGGCCCTTCCCAGTTCTCTCTGCCTCATGTCTGTAGATCTGGAGGTGAACTCTGAGCTACTGCTGCAGGGCCACGCCTACCTGCTGCCACGCCCCACACCCTGCTGTCTGTAGACTCCAACCCTCTGGAGCTGTGAGCTCAACACGCTTCGTCTCTTGTTAGTTGCCCTTGGTCATGGTGTCTTTCCACAGAAACAGAAAGGTAAGTTAAGACAGCAGCAGCCCAAGGTCAGCAAGTAGGCTCAGACCCGGTCTGTTTCCAGATCCCCACGGTAGTCCTCATGGTGCTTCTCTTCACAGCAAATTAGTCATCTGTGAATAACTCTCTTGACCTGTCTGGACCTGATGACTTCCACCAAGCAAGTCTCAGTCATGGGCTCCAGAACACGTTTGCGGGGGGCACAGGCTGTCCTGCTGTAGGCAGGATGGTGACTCCCTGTTCCCTTTGCCCACGATGCTTTCTCCTAGAGTGCGAGAGACGTCCTGTGTCTCCACTCTCCAGGGCCTCCAAGGACTAGTAGTCCCAGCGCCCCTTCTCTCCTCTTTCCCATCTCAGCCTCCCTCTGCCACTTCTGCTGTGTACTTGAACCTGGCTCACACTTCTCCACAGGACCACCGCTCTGGTTCCTAGTGTCCCCTCCCTCCTGTCTCCTTCAAGGCTCTGCTCACAGGCCCCCCCTGGTCTGCCCTTTGCCTTTTTTGCTCTTTTATTTTCCCAGCATTGGTGACTCTGAGTTTACAGAGTAACACACTCATTAGCTGTGTCTTCTCTTCACCCTGTCCTTCCCACAGTGAGAACGTCAGCTACCGGGGCGTGCTCACAGACACTAGCTACCTGCAGCACAAACCTCTGCAGGCACAGGGGGGTTGACCAGCGCTTGTTCCATGCCTCCGAAACACATGGTCAGAAGCTATCAAGTATTTTGGAGGACATGCCCCCTTAAAAAACATGAACCTCTATTTGTATTCAAAATGAGGTACTGAGCCATAAATGGGACTTGGCAACAAAACACTCAAGTTAAAAAAAAAAAAACTAAAACGAATGTTATGAGTCAAGCTGAAGTGTATTATTTTTGTCAAAATAAAAAGGTTTATAGGTTTGTGGTTTTTTTAAAATGTGGAAATTGCTGCTGAAAAGTTTAAAAGAGTACTTGGCTTCCTTTCAATTCTTGTTAACTATTAACTAACTAATTAATTAATAACTATTATTAAAAGATTGTTGTTTGCCTTGAAATCCGTGTGGTGTGTGTCTGTCAGTACTTACTAGGGTTGCCAGACAGCCACACTTCCCAAGAGACTCTCTTGAAGCATTTATTATTTTTGAAGCTCAGGTCAAACATCGTCAGGAATATCCCTGCAGCTCTGTAACCTGTACACTTTATGGGCAAATTCTGATTGGCACAGATTCCAGCAGGGAGCAGGACATGGAAAAGAGGCAGCTCGAAGCACCTGTAAATATGTCCCACTGAAGCATTACCAGAACAAGTGGGTTCCTGCAGGGAAATTTTTATCTCTTGCGGACTGTTTGAAGTAAGTGGGTTCAGCTGAATAAAGTATGTGGTTTAAAGATTAGGACTGACCCCTTCTTTCAAGTTCATTCTATGTATGAGACAGTCTACCCAGCACCAGGTTTGATATGAATGTGCTGAAGGGCCACATTGGATGTCACTGCTGGCTGCCTGGATCCTAACGTGTGCAGGAGTGTGCCTCCCTATTCCTGCATTAATTGTAGTGGCAGCTTTGCAAATGCATTGCTTCCTTATAGGGGAAGTGTCACTTGAAACTACAATGGGAAAAGCATGGACTTGACTGACTTATACCAGTAGTTGCTGGGTCCCCAGCCCAGCCCTGAGCTCTTGGGTCAGATGGGACAGACTTCCTGAGGTGCAGCCAGCCGCCTGGTACAAGCCTGCAGAAGGAGGGTGTCTTGTGTGCTTGGGAGTAGGCTGCCTTTGTGACTCCCTCAGCAGAATGGTTTGGGGTGAGTGCAGTGCTTATCACCTTGAAGGGAGTCTTCCAAAGAGATGCTAAAACTCTGAGCTGATAATTATATTAACAGTGTTTTCCCAGAGGCATCAATGGACAGTGTAGCTGCGCCTCAGATTCCAATGGGAAATGCTTGTTGAATGTTTGTGCTCAGAGCCAGATTCAATCCCTGCTTATCTTGGAAGGCTCCTATATCATAGCTTTCATACAGTTTGGCAGACAATACAGCGTGTCTAGCATCCGGAAGTCATCGTTTTGTTGTGTTTACCTGAGTCCAACTTCTCCAAAAGCACACTGCCTCTGTGTTTGTGTGTTTGTGCAGGCACACCCATAGTACATTTGCATGTACACATATACACGAGTGGGCCAGAGAGAAACACTGAGTATCTTCCTCTGTTTCCTCCACTTGTTTATGTATCACTTCCTTTTGAGGCAGAATCTCTCACTGAACCTGGAGCTCACTGATCGGCTTGACAAGTTGGCAGATGAGCTCTCACCGTCTTCCTGCCTCTGCCTCCTGGCCCTGAGGTCAGAGGTGTAGAGCCCTGCACCCTGCCTCTTACATGGGTTCTGGGGATCTGAACTCAGGTCCTCACGTGGACCAAGCACTCCATCCATGGAGCCGTCGCCTCATCCCTCCATCTTATCCTGTATGAGCCTTCTTATCTTGTATAAGCCCTCCGAAAGGCACATCAAGCCGGAGCAGGACATGATTAACCAACAGGCTCATCTTCTTAGCACGGGACTTGCTTGCATACATGCAGCTCAAGGCCTGTGAATAAGTGAGTAAATACATAATCGCAGAATGAATGGAGCAGGGTGTGGCCTTCTCTCCTGAGAGCATGCATGCTTGGTGAGGAGGACTCCTCTCGGGTCACCATACTGCAGTGCATTCAGCAGGCTTGGCACAGGCAGCTCCGGCAGGGGCTGATCTGTGCTCGGTGCATGTGGGAATTTAGGAATTGCAGTAGTTATCAGGGTTCTGTGTGTTCAGTTGTCCTAACTCTGTGGCTTGAGGAAGTTAGTGACCTGTCAAGTCACAGCTTCACCTATGAAAAAAAGTAGACATGTGTATGCTGATGACACCAGGTGTATACCTGACACAGCCCTGACTGCATGACAAATACACAGTATGCGATACATACATGTGATAGCGTCTTACATTTGCACAGAAGGCATAAGTATTGCTCATGCATGTATGCCAGGACTTTCGGAATTTGGCAGCGACTTACATCACACACTCATGTAACAGAGATCTTGATGCTACATGTGTGTGTGTGTGAGTGTGTGTGTGTGTGTGCATGCCTATATATGTACACATATGACATTTGGTGGAGAATGATGGAGGACACCCTCCTGTGTGCTGGTCTGTGTAGTTTGATGGTGAAATGGTCCTGACGTATTTGAAAACTCACGATTCTCTGCGAGGTTTCAGCATCACACTCCCAGAAGGCCCTGTTCAGCCCCTGTGACTGCTCACAGCCTCAGACGTCACCGAAGGGAGAGCAACACCAACTGAGGGGCCCCCATCATTCTTCCACTTTCAGGGGCACTCAGAGAAGGAGGAGCAGAAGAGGCTGACCTCACAGCAATCTTCCCACAAACCCTAAGGCCCTGAAAATAAAATGGCGACTGTGTTTCTTTATGATAAGCAAGCCTCAGGGCCCATGAAAGAGTGTAAAAATTTGTTGGTATGTTTAAATCAAGTCTCATGTGGATCAAATGAGATGTGTCAGAAAACTGGGTTTTGTCTGGAAGTAAAGTAGTATTATTGTTTAAATTAAACACTTCAAGGTGTCCCTATTTATCAGTATCCATAATTAAAAAAAGAAAAGAAAAAGCCCTTCCCACTGACTGTATTAATTGGGCATCAGGCAAGGTATAGTTATGGCTCAAGTTTTTAAAAGCATTAAGCATGCTTGTCCACAAACATTTTTCTTACTGCCAGGGCTCAGTCACTTTAATGCTACTCAAAAGCTCATAAATTACTTAAAAGTGTGTGTTCTGCACTTTTCCCCAGAATTCTCGGTGGACGGCCATGTAAATGGTGTGTAGCGCTGATGAATTACACCTTTCTTCCTGATGCAAGGCTGAGTTTCCCATTATTAAATGGTCATGTGCCAAGACGCCTGGTGGCCTGATGCTCAATTAAATTTCAAAGGACTTCAAGGGCCAGGCTAAGCTATTTCCCTTTCTTTCTGATGCCTTCATAACAATGGCCTCAGATTGCTTGGGGAAAAAAAGAAGTCAGTTAGTTTATTTGAAGCCATTGCTGAATAATTATAAAATGTTGTTTTGCCATTTCTTTTAGGAAGGGAACTTCACTCTAAGGCGTGTGACAGCCGCTGAGGTGGGGCAGCGAGAGGCCACAATGGCTTTGCTAACATGTCAAGAATGCCGTGACTTCCTGTGCTACTGAAGATGCTTTAATTCCGCTCCATTGTTTCCACGGCAGATTTGCATATCTCAAATGGGAAAATTCCACCCGTGAGTCCTGTGCCACAGGTGTGAACCTTACAGTTCATGTGAACACAACAAAAGGCTTGTGAGGGAAGGTATCTGGGAAGGCTCCCTAGGATGGGAGCCGGGACTTTCCCGTCACTCTCTTTACACTGCCCTTTAGTCTCCTGGAGGGAAAAATACCCAGATTCTCTGTTATGATCCAAACAAAGCCGTGGAGGAAGGTCTCCAACTGCTGCTGTAGGCCCTGCAGTGAAGGCAGGGCGTGCTGGCTGCCCAGATCTGTGGGCATTAGGACAGTGTGCTGCTGAAAAGTGCCTGGAAGCATGTGGTTTGCAAGTTGAAATCTGGAAATTCCCCCTCCAAGGTAATCTATATTTTTAAACCTGTCTTAAAAGGTGTGCTAGACACAGGCAGCTATGGAGACAAATGTGAAGGGCAAAAGCCTTGGAAGTCTGAGTCACCGCGGGCTTGCCCCAAATGGGTCTCCCAGACTGCAGTGCTGAGCTGACCAGCAACAGGCCAATTAAAGTCCGCACTCAAGGGCCCCTTTCTATTTTACTTCGCTGAGATTACAGATTAAGAGTAGGCTGCAGACGTACCCTGGAGAGATCTCTAATTTGCTTCACTCCCCTGTAATGCGAGTCCTCACCCTGAGAAGATTCCCAGTCATGTCCAGGAACAAGAGGTGCCGTGAGAGAGTGGGAGGGGCAGTGGATGGGTGCTACTGTTAGGAGATCCGGGCAGTGAAAGTTCATGAACTGATTTGACAAAACGGAGGCGCATTCTAGCTTCGTGACTACCGTGTGGTCCAAAACCCTACCAGCAGCTTCGTGTTCCTGTTGTTCTGAGACACAGTCTTGCTACATAGCTCCAGCTGACCTTGGCAATCCTCCTGTTTCAGCCATCCTAGTGCTGGAGTTCCATGGGTATGCCGCTGCCTGGGGCCTCATCCAGCACCCTCAAATAAAGCTCCCCCATGAAAATACAGTGTCATGAGAAGCGAAGGGGAAGCCCCTGGTGCCAGCCAAAACATGGGACAATCAATTCCCATTATACATGCATGCCGCTTGATTGACGGGGGGGGGGGGGGAAGAGCCAAACTGGGGTCAGCACATGGGACGAAGTCTGTGCACACTGAATGTGTCTGCGTGGCCCTGCGGCACAGCTCAGAGCTGGACTGTGACGCTCTCCAGGATTGCCCTTTTACATTTGTCTGTCTGTCCTGTGTGGAGAGGAGAGGGCAACATGCAGAGGTCAGTTCTCTCCTTATACTCTGTGGGCCTGGACACCAGACCCAGGCTGTCGGGCTTGGTGGCCAGTGCCCTCACCCCTGGAGCATCCCCCTGGCCCTGGATTTTTCTAGAAGTTTGAAGATATTCCCATCAGACACTCAAGGATCCCAACGTTCATTCTCTCTCCATAAGACTTTCTTGACTTCCGATGGAAACAGGAATTCAGCCCAGGGCCTGTGACCAGCTGTGGACCCCAGTCCTAGACTCCACTGCCTCTGTACCCCTGGGGAAGAGGAGACACCTTCTCACACACCTTGCCCACTGACAGTGCCAGGCTGCCTGTGCTCAGGAAGTATCCGAGACGGAGGAGAAGCCAGTGTGGGTGGTGTGGGGAGACACAGGCATCACTGTCAAATGACCAGATCGGCAGTTGCCATCACATTCTTGGAAGGAGGCCGCCCAGGCAGAGCATGACTTGGTTGGCCCTCTGTGCACTGGCTTCTGTGCATAGTTTACACAGATGTGTGTGATGTTGCGTGCCTCCTGCTGCAGCTAGGTTTCCCTGTTTGTTGATGTCATGGAAACTACTCTGGGGTCTAACCTCCTTAAGAATATTTTTACCCAGATTCACTGGGCTTTAGTATAAACCTATACTTTCCCCTATAGGCACAGGGGTGCATCCACTCCTGTGGACAAAGGGACCACAGTTTACGCCAGATGGTTCCAGAGCCAGGTTTTTAATAGAATCCTGGGTGAGTGTCATGTTAGAAAATTACAACTCTGCTGTTGTAATAATTTTAAAAACTTGGCCTGGGGGCCTAGGACAGATGACAGTGTTTCTTATGAAAACTCTTTGTAATATTTAGGATTCTAAAGAGCCCCCTCCACATGGCACTAAATCGATATAGCCATCAGGAGGTCACAAAGCAAAGTCACCGAGGGATGGGCCTCAGGGTCACCTTATTTTCGTGGCATAAGCCTCTGAGTACAACCAAGTCTTTTGCCAAATTAGTTACCGAGCAAACGGCAGTGACAAACCGCTGCTTCCCTTGGCTTTTGGCGAGGAAGAAGTGGACAGAAACAGCCACGTGGGCACTAGAAGGCCCCTCTTGCCCCTCTTTGAGGCTCACGTTAAAGGCTGTTTAACCAACACTTGAAACAATTTTTCAGGCTTGTCTGTGTTTGTTAGCTTTACAAAGACTTCAGACCTTTGACTATATTTCTTTTTAAAACATTATTTTTTCCTTCCTTCCATTACTTTGTGTATGTGAGTACATGCAAGAGTGCGAGAAGAAGCACACACACACACACACACACACACACACACGTGTGCCACCAGTTTTCACATGGAGGCCACAGGACATCTTTTCTGAGACTGTTCTAGTCTTCTCCATGGACTTTAGGATTGGGCTTGGGTCACTGGGCTGGTAGGCAGACATTGTTCACTGAGCCATCTCAGCAGCCCTTAACCAAAATTCTTCCCACCCACTGCCAAAGTCAGAGACAAAATACGCTATGCCGTGAATGCTGGATCTTAGAGGCTGAGTCACTTTTCAGGCTAGCAAAACTTTTTTTTAAGTGGTATTTATCCTTTCCACCCCCAAATTACAGAGAGTACTTTTGACATTACGGGGCATTAAGATTTATGAAGGAGATGATTTGCTTGCCTGACACCCACTGAAGTCTAGTCATTTAGCCCAGAAAGGCAAGGGACTTGAGAGAGGGGAGTTGAGGCTGTGATTGGGTGAAGGGTGGCCGTGAGACTCACCATGTCCTCTTCCCTACAATGAGAGCCAGCTGCCTCCTGTATTTATGTCCCCCCACGGACTGCCTGACGAGAGGCTGCCTTAGCTACCTCTGGGCCTTCCTGGCCCAAGGACTTTCAAGCTTCTTCATGTGTGGTGGCATTAGAAGTGCAGCTGAGATAAGTGAGCAGTTATGTGGGTTTCCTGCCAGGATCCAGGCACGGTGGCAAGGAGAAGGTGAAAGGCAGACCTCGTGGTCTGAGAGAGGCTGGCGAGAGTCAGGAATGACCAGCCAAAAAGGAGCAAACGGTCCCAGCAGTTCCTGAGGAAGGGCTAAGCTTCCCATACCCCTCACTACTGTGATCTTAGTGGCACCAGCCTTGCTAAGAAACACGTATTCTTGTCGTCTGTCACTATAGCCTTAGCACCTCTGGAGCAGGGAACTCACACAGCATCTCCTCTGCATGAAAACAGCCAGCTCTTGCAGACCCTCACCCCACTCTACAACCAGGAACCTCATTCTCCAGCCTCTCCACAGGAAAGCAGTTACAAGCCCATCTCTGCAGCATGTCAGTGTCCACAGCCTGCTGGGTGAGCAGCAGAGCCAGGGAGACGACAGTCTGCCCAACACAGCTTTGTATTCCAAACCATTCTCAGGAAGCTCCTGGTCCACTACTCTAAAGTACTCTTGGCCAACTTGCTAGGTCTGCAGCCTGTTGGCATACTTTAAAAAACACTCTTTTATTTACTTTTTACTCTTTCTATTTACTCTTCTATCTTTTTCTTCTTACTCCACTCCAATCCCTTCTAACACCTCAACACCAGGTAGGAGAGAGAAAGGGTTAGTGGGAGAGTGGGCACAGTTCTTTCTTAGCTGCTTCCTTCTGCTCAGGGTCATCAGATTCCTTGGAACCAGTCCAATCCTCAGTTCAGGAGATCTCCACCTTCTTGTCTAATAACAGCAACCAGGAGCAGCAGAGCGAGAAGCAGGAGCAGCCTTGTTCTTCCTCCGAGCTCCACTTTCGGGCTCTGGCATTTATTCTTTCTCTCTCCGGAGTCATCGGATTTAAACTATCTGTAGCTGGCAAAGAGCTCCTGTCAGAGCCTGCATGACGCAAGTAGTTTGCTGCTGTGGACCACCTGAATCAGCCCCACATCTCATACCTGGGACCAAAACAAAAACATGTTCATATCCATAACAGTAGCCATTTCCCAGACTTTTCCTCTTGTGCCCTACTGGAGTTCTTTTATTTTGTACATGTAAGATTAATACATTCATTTAAAAAACATAGTTTAGAATCAAGGAGAATATAGCAAAGATTCGTTTGCCATTTCCAAGTCTTATCTCATAGGTTCTGACATTGCAAATCCAGGTTAGCTTCTGTACCTTCTCAGGGTGTGCATGCTATGTGCCAGTAAGGCAAGGGTAGACTCAGCCACACAAAGATGAACACATGACTAATTTACTCACAGTTGTCTTCCGGTACCCCAAGCTTCTCCCTGAGTCCCTTTGCCCTATTGAGAAAATGTCAGCTACTGGAGACAGTGTCCAATACAGATGAACCTTCCATCACCCAAACATAACCGCCTTTGCTCTGCTCCTAGACCTGTGTGCAGTTGGTTGCGGGAGGCAAGCAGCTCTCCATCACTGGTTGGTTAGCTTGGGCTGGAGAGATGACTCAGCGTGGCAAGCGCTGTGTGAAAGCAAGAGGACCCAAGTTCAGATCCCCAAGTACCCACATAAAAGCCAGACACGGTAACATGCACCTGTGATGTTGGCGCTCCTAGGGTAAGATGGGTGGTAGAGGCGGGAGAAAACTCCCACAGAAAACTGCAGACCAGATGAGCAGAGATACAGGCAACCAGAGACTCTGCTTCAAACAAGGGAGCAAAGAGCTCACATCCCCTCATATATACAGCGCGCGTCCTCCCATGCTCGCTCCTGCCTACTCTCCTCTTCCTCTCTCTTTTGTGTGTACACACGTGCACATACACAGCACACATTATATACACACACATTTTGTTTTGTGTTGCTGCTGGAGACACGGCTCTGTGGTTAGAGCACTTGCTGCTCTTCTAGAGGACCCCAGTCTGGTTCCCAGCATCCACACAGGATGGTCCACAACCACCCATCACTCCAGCCCTCAGGGATCCAGTGTCTGTGGAGGACCTGTGTGACCCCCTCTCAACGACCCTGTGCACCTTCCCTTAAAGATCCTCCATATCTTCTTTCTGGTACTGCCTGCTGTTCTCTGGAGTACCACGATCTGAGCCACCCTGTACAGCCACCTCCTGCACAGGAGCAGTGGTGATGTCTCTGCCCCAAGGAGCAACAGGCAACATCTGACTCTGGGCATCCAGGGCTCAAGAGAGTCAAGGACAGGGCGAGGCTTCACCAGGGTGGCTTCCTGTGCGCTTTTCACCTAGGAAAAGACACCAATCCAGAGGAACACAAAGAAGAAATCACTCAATCTTGCTTCTGCCCAGATAAGATGATCACTCAGTATCACCCTATTTGGGGAATTCTAGAATTGGTCAAAATGACATGTGGTCACCTTTCTTGCTTGCTATTAGATATTTTCAACTGTAGTTGTACTTAGTGGCTAGAACATTCTGTACCCTTTTACTTTTTATTTATTTATGTATTTTTTTGGCAGCACATATACAAACATGAACACGTTTTATTGAAGTCATGAGATTACAGTAGAAACTAATGCATTGCCTGGGTTAACACTAGTGTAGAAAAGTTAATACAATCTATCAGCCTGCAGTGGCCATGTGGTAGGAGGTAAAAACTCCTGTCACTATTAGGTTTCAAATAAATGTACCCCCACAGCGTCAAGAGTGTAATAGATCGCTGTGCAAGTCGATGTGCAAAAGTCAGTTTCCTTTGATCCACAAAGAAAACCAATATCCATGGCTCAAAGGTGCAGGAAGCGCTTTAACATATACATTAAGAGAATGCAGGAAAGCTGGATAGGAACGATAGCCCCAAGCGGGAAGTCAGCATTTTAAGTGTCAGCTGTTTCCTGTGAGGCAGGAACAAGGTTTGGGGGTTGGGGGGAATCCCAGAGTCCCTGTTTGACAGAACAAGCCCCAAATGTGTGCACCTCTCAAACACCTCTGCTGTTGTTTGGGGGGGGGCGGTGACAGGGTTTTTACACAGCCCAAGCAGAATTCCAACTCTACCCAAAGAGGACCTGGAACTCCTGATCCTCCCTCTGCCGTGTCCCCATCCATCCCCGAACGCCTCCGAGGGGGGCTGAGAACACAGAACCGTGCTGTGGTTCAGGGAAAGCTGCATCGTGTGCGTCCTGGAGCATGGCGTGCAGTGGGGTGTGCTCTCACGGAAGCACAGGCAGAGCTGGGCCAGAGGAGGCCGGGAAAGCCCGGCCAGGGCAGGTGCCGGCATACACATGCTTGCCTGCTCCCTCCCGCAAGCAGAAGGCAGTTAAACTGGACCCTCATCCCCGAGGCTTAGAGGCTTAGAGGCTTAGGTGTGCCCTGCCCAGCCGCTATTGCTAGTGTTACAGCTCTCCACACACGGAGATAACAGAGCTCACAGACATAACAGAACAGCGACGGTCCAGCAGACCCACCTTGAGTCTCAGACTTGCTGCTTGCAGGACTGCCCTGTACCTTTCTCTTGAGTGTGCGAGTCTCTAACAATTATCTGCGTTTTTGCTTTGCTATGTTTTTTCACCTCTCACTTTATTATCAGCAGAGTTCCTACTGACTTTGGGCCATGGCGTTGATCTGCACACCAACTGGGTAACTTGAGACATGCTGAGGAAGCGAGAAGCCAAGGAACTAGCCTGGCACAGTTCCAGGTTCCAATCCCCGTGTTCCCTTGTGCTGCTGGGCCCCTCTCTGAATGTCAGTGGAACCAGAGCAACTGAAATACCCTCACCGTGAGTAGGCCGTGGCCTCAAATTTCACATTAGTGATAGTGAGTGTCACGTGGAGGGCTGGAGAGATGTTTCAGCTGTCAGGTGGTTGACCCCAGTTTGGTTCCTGGTAGCCAAGCTGGGTGGATCACAACCACCTACAACTCTAGTTCCAGGAGATATACACACGTAAGCACACACACTCACACAATTAAATACAGCAGTTAAAAAGAGTATACACACACACACACTAACACCACCACCACCACAAGAAAAAGGCTGCCTGGAGCAGCCACGTGGCTCAGCCCTCAGCGGACCAGGGCTTGAAGGAGTTGTCAGTCCTAACTGTCCGCGGGTTGCTGTGCCTGAGCTGTCTGCTCTGTCACGGACACCGTTGCATCAATTTCCCATTAGAATAGTAAGAGAAACCGCCCACAGCAAATGACCCCTAGAGGTAAACACGCAGATCTAGATGTGTGACTGGGGTGGACCACGCTGGTGTTCAGTACCTGGGAGCCCAGGCTTGGAAGCCAGCCTCACTCCCTAGGTCTGTCATGGCCGCAGAGAGAGCAGTTATATCTCCAAACTCACTGTTTTGTGGACATCGGGGACCACAGAAGTCCCTGCTCACTTGTCCAATGTTTCTGTGACTCAGCCGAGGGAGAGTGACTGAACTTCCTCAGTGTTTCAAACCTGAGGGAAGTATGCTTTGTTTCTGCAAGATGTCTTCCTGTGTGCATCTGCTGTCTTCTCATCTAAAAGGATGAGGGGCCTTCTGACCTGCCACGGTGATCCGAAGGTAACAACAACAACACCCATTCCTGGAATACCCTGACAGCCACCTCTAGCACCGGCAGTGGCATCACGATCCACCCCTCAGGAGGCAGGATGCTTACAGCAGGATCAGACAACAGCAGTGCAGGCTAACACCCCCACCCATGTGCTTTTGCTTTCCCCGAGGGAGATTGCTCTCTGCCTGGCCAGGCCTGCCCAGGGGCTGTTTCTTACTTGCTGTGTGGGAAGAGCCTTTCTCCTAACCTTTGCACTCACCCCTCTTCTGAGGCACTAGTTAGAAAGTGACACAGCTCTCTGGGCACTCCCTCTCAGTGTTCAGACTCTTTTCTGTCACAGACGTGACCCACAGGGTGTCCAAACAAGCTTTTTCACCTGTCCAGCTGCTCTGGTTGAAATGTACCAGGGAGCAGAGACCCACAGGGACTCAACTGCTCATGTTTGTGCTATGGCTCTCTGCTCCTTAGGAGAGTCACTCACAGAAGATGGGCTTTCATGTCAAGAGAGCGCAGTGGGGAAATGTTTCTGTTGTCTCTGGAGTTTTCCTCTGTTGCTCCACCCCTGAAGACAAGGATACCTGGTGATATCAAGTTGTCATGTTAAAGACATGCTGTTCTGCTCAAAAGATGAACCATTGCACAAGTGCCATGGGGTGAAGATGAGCCAGCTGTAATAATTAAAATCAAGGCAGACTTTGTAAAAGACCCCCAAACTGCTCCCACGGTTGCACCCATTTCCTTATTCCTTCCCTCCTTCCCTCCTTCCTTCCTCTGTCCCTCCCTCCCTCTCTTTCTCTATATTAAGTAAGCTATTGTTTACTTTACATCCTGATGGCAGCTTCCCTCCCTCCTCTCCTCCCAGTCCCTGCCCTGCCCCATTCAACCTTCTTCCCCTTCTCCTCAGAAAAGGGGAAGCATCCCATGGATATCAGCCAGCTTGACATATCAAGTTGCAGTAAGACATCTTCTTTGGTTGAGGCTAGGCAAAGCAGCACAGTTAGGGGACAGGGATCAAAGGCAGGCAGTATAGTCAGAGACAGCTGCTTCCTCTTTAGGAGTCCCACATGAGGACCCAGCTGCACAGCTGCTACGTATGTGCAGAGGGCCTAGGTCCGTGCTCTTTGGTTGGTGGTTCAGTCTCTGTGAGCCCTGTGGGCCCAGGTTAGTTGACTCTGTAGGTCTTCTCATGGTGTCCTTGACCCCTCTGACTGCTTCAATCCTTCCTCCCCCTCTTCTGCAGGATTCCCCAAGCTCTGCTTAATGTTTGGCTGTGGGTTTCTGCATCAATTTCCATCAGTTGCTGGGTGAAGCCTCTCTGATGCCACTTATGCTAGGCTCCTGTCTGCAAGCATAATAGAATATCATTAATAGTGTCAGGGGTAGCATGTCTCTCATGGCGTGGTGTCAGTCTGGACCAGTCATTGGTTGGCCCTCCCTCAAATTCTGCTCCATCTTTTACCCCTGCACATCTTGTAAGCAGGACAAACTGTGGGTCTAAGGTTTTGTAGCTGGGTTGGTGTCCCAATCCCTCCATTGCAAGTCTTGTCTGCTTACAGGAGATGCCTGGTTCAGGCTCCACATTCCCCATTGCTAGGATTGATACCTGAGAGTTTTCCATTATCCTAGGTTTCCAGCTCCTCCCAGAGATGGCCCCTATAATCCAGTACCCTCTCCCTCCTGTTCCCATCCCCACCCCTCCCCAGCTCAATCCCAACCTTCCATACATACCTGTTGTCTAATCTATTTCCCCTTCTCAGTGAGATTCAAGCATCCTCCCTTGGGTCCTCCTTGTTACTTAGCTTCTTTGGGTCTGTGGTTTGTAGCATGGTTATCCTGTACTTTATGACTAATACCCACTTATAAGTGAGTATATACATCACTCAGGATGATCTTTTCTAGTTCCATCCATTTGCCTGGAAATTTCATGATGTCATTGTTTTTAATAGCTGAGTAAATGTACCACTTTCTTTTCAGTCCATTCTTCAACTGGGGGACATCTAGGTTGTTTCCAGTTTTTGGCTATCACGAATAAAGCTGCTATGAACATAGTTGAGCAAGTGTCCTTGTGGGAGGATCTTTTGGCTATATGCCCAGGAGTGCTATAGCTAGGTCTTGAGGTAGAACTATTCCAAATCTGGTGGTTTCTGAGAAACTTCCAGATTGATTTCCAAAGTGGTTGTACAAGTTTGCACTCCCACCAGCAATGGAGGAGGGTTCCCCTTTCTCCACATCCTTGCCAGCATGTGTTGTCAGTTGAGTTTTTGATCTTAGCCATTCTGATCGGTATAAGATGGAATCTCAGAGTCATTTTGATTTGTATTTCCCTGATGACTAAGGATGTTGAATATTTCTTTAAATGCTCCTTGGCCATTAGGGAATCCTCTGTTGAGAATTCTCTGTTTAGATCTGTACCCCATTTTTAACTGTTTTATTTGGTTTCTTGATGTCTAGTTTCTTAAGTTACTTATATATGTTTGATATCAGCCCTCTGTCAGATGTGGAAATGGTGAAAATCTTTTCCCATTCTGTCCTTTTGACAGTGTCCATTGACTTACAGAAGCGTTTCAGTTTCCTGAGATCCCATTTTTCAATTGTTGGTTTTAGTGCCTGAGCTTTTGGTGTTCTGTACAGGAAGCTGTCTCCTGTGCCAGTGCACTCAAGGTTATCCCCAAATTGACTTCTATCAGGTTTGATGTACCTGGTTTTATGTTGAGGTCTTTGACTCAAATCAAAGACTTTTATTCAAGGTCATAGATATAGACCTATTTGCATTCTTCTACATGCAGACATCCAGTTAGACCAGAAGCATTTCTTAAAGATGCTTTCTTTTTCCCTTTGCATACTTTTGGCTTCCTTCTAAAAAACCAAGTGTCTGTAAGTGTGTGGGTTTACTTCTGGTTCTTCTATTTGATTTCATTGATCAACCTGTCTGTTTCTATGCCAGTACCATGTAGCTTTTATTATTGTTGCTGTGTAGTACAGCTTGAAAT
>CM053764.1:113833388-113918132 GCA_028658305.1 Pachyuromys duprasi | reverse complement strand
GTAGTCTTTAATATTCTTTCTTTGTTCTGTGTGTTTAATGATTTTATTATTATGTGGTGGGAGGATTTTCTATCATTTATCTAATCTATTTGGTGTTCTATAAGCTTCTTGTATGTGTATAGGCATCTCTTTCTTTAGGTTGGGAAATTTTTCTTCTATGATTTTGTTGAAAACATTTTCTGGGATTTTCAGGTGGGAAGCTTTTTCTTCTATTGCTATTATTTTTAGGTTTGGTCTTTTCATACTGTCCCAGATTTCTTGGATGTTTTCTGTCAGAAAATTTTTAGGTTTAACATTTTCTTTGACCAATCTATCAGTTTCTTCTAGGCCTGAGAGTCTTTCTTCTATCTCTTGTATTCTGTTGGTGTAGTCTCATTTCTCTTCCCTGAGTTTTCCAACTCCAGGATTCCTTCAATTTCTGTTTGTTTGTTTTTTTTTTATTGCTTCCATTTCCATTTTCAGGTTTTGAATAGTTGTTTTTTCTTTTTCTTCACAGGTGTTTGATTATATTTTCCTGCTTTTCTTAAGGGATTTATTCATTTTCTCTTTAAAGGCCTCTATCATCTTCCTAAGATTGGCTCTAAGGTCATTTTCTTGTGCTTCGGCCGTGTTTGGACCTCCAGGGCTGGCTGTAGCTGGTCTCTGGTGGTGCCATATCACCCCAGCTCGAGCTGATTGTGTTCTTATCTAGCCTGCAGCTGTCTGGGGTTTGCAGTTGTTATAGGTTTAGACGCTGATATTTTAGTTTATCTTTGTTGGGCATGTGTTTTTTGGATTCACCACCCCCTTTTTGGTTCTGTTTCTTCTCTGTCTTCTGGCCTGAGTAGCCTGGGGTTCTGGTGACTAGCAAGTCTTCAGTACCAGTAGGGTTTCTCCACTGAGGTTTTTGTGGCCTGTGTGGACTCTGGGATTTGGGGTGCTAACTTTGCCTCTGGGGTCCCTGGTACCAGAGTGGCCTCTAGGAAAACAGGCAGAGTTGTGGGCTGAAAAATGGAGTCGAGGGGTTGGGATGCAGTTTATGGCTGTTGGATATGCTTTAAGGGGAGTTGACAGGCAAGAGTTTGGGGCAGGGTCTTACCTGGTTGAACTAGTTTCTTTTCCTGTTGCTGTGATAATAAAATACTCTGACAAAAGCAGCCTAGGAGGTAAGGTGCTTATTTTTAGTGAACATTTCCAGTTCCAGGCCATCAAGACAAGGAACTGAACTCATCCCATTGCCTCCCTAACCAAGAACAGAGAACAATGGATGATATAGTTGTGTGCTCAGCTCGCATTCCCCATAAAGTCCAAATCCTGCCACAGTTATGATGGGTCTTCCCACATCAACTGATGTCATCAAAATCCCCACAAGCCCCTATTCCATGTTATTCTAGATTCTGTCAAGTTGACAATGTAATTCATCATACATGCATCAATGAATGTTTGCCTTCAATCTGACTGGTTCAGGTGGACTGGACTCAGAAACATTGAGCAGGTCCAGGATGGGTCCAGTAGTTTGTGCTTGAGTTTCACGAGGGTATCTGGGATGTTGGCTGACTTTGGCAGTTGAGAGACTTACAGATGGGAAGGAAGTTTCCATGAAAGATGTGTCAGAGGTGGGCTACTTCAGTGGAGGCACTGAGAGCATCTTTAGATATGTGGGGACTCTAGTCCTGTGTGTTTGAAGAAAAATAGACTCTGGGTGGGAGTGGAAAAGGATATGTGTGAACAGTGTAGAGCAAGGGCCAGGTCACTTCTGCATGTGAATAGAGGGTGATAGGACACTTTCTTGAAGGCTCAGGGCAGGTGGTCAAATGTGGGCAAATTCTCCAATACCTGTAAGCTGCAAGCCCAGAAAACCTTGAAAAGACTGATGGCATTGGGAGAGTAGCAAAGCCGAGGAAAATGGTCTATTTGCTAGACACAAGAGTCATTTTCTTAGTAGGTAAGAATAACTGAAGAATGGAATGATGGCTCACACCAGAGGAAGGCATGACAGCTTCTCTCTGAAGAGATGAGGCTTGAAACCACAGGGGACTTTCTTGTCCCTTGGGTGAGGCAGAAGTTTGAAAACATTGTCTAGGTGAGTCTGAGACAGCGACACTCGGGGCTTATGGGAATATAAACTAATGCATTGCCTTGTGTGTGGGGGGGGACTTAAGCTCCCATGTGTCCAGTGATCTTATTGATGATTATACATAGACGAGGTTATTTGGGTTGAGGTACAGAGCAGCTGAAAGATGTTGTATGTTGAAAATGAATGTAAACTAGTATGGGCCATGCATACATGAAATACCTTCCAAAAGATGGAAGAAAGGCCTGGAGAGGAGGGGACTGCACAGTGAGGGGTTCTGAGAGTCAGGACAGGAGTCGAGGAAGCAGCAGCATGAGAGACCTGATAGGGTTCCAGACATCCGGGGTCATCTCATCGTTTGCTGCAAGCCATCCCCTCCATGGACGCAGGGACAATGAGGGGGCAGGTCTGAGAAGAAGTCCGGAGAGTGGGACAGAGTGCCACCTGGACAGGGGTAGGGAACACAGGAGGAAAACAAAGCAGGTGAAGAGTAACGGTGGGGGACCAGCTGTCCAGAGGCCTAGGGACCACCAACTTCCTTTGTTCCTACTCGGAGGGATGGGACCGAGACCAGGTGATCCTCGGGTGATTCGGGATACTGATGATGGGTTGCTGGCCGCGCAAGGGCAGCAGAGCACCAGTTAAATGTGTAATAAACTTTCAGATGGACAAGGGGGATCCTGGAGACTTGTTTGAAGCAGAGAACCAGTGATCACCTATGCAGAGCAAGTTACAGGACCACTAGTGAATCAACGAACCTTGAGGTAAGAGCTACAGAGAGGGAGCCTGCAGGGGAGCCATCGGGCGGGGTCCTGCCTGCTGAGGGGAGGGGTTTTCCCATCCAACCCAATCTTGTCTTTCACCAGAATATTAAAATCACACAACTTGACTCCTTGGAAGTTACAACCTCTTCACTTTAGATATTTAAATATTCAAACACAGAAGAAACTATTTAAATATTTCTATGTATAAAGGACATTCTAGAAACCTCTGAGGTATATAAAATGAATAAGTGTCCAGAGTGGGACATTTTGGAAAGTACCAAAAGATACACAAAAGACAAGAGGGCTTTCCAAATAACTCACTGTCAGCTCCACTCTGAGTGTGGAAAAATGAGTTAGAACATATCCGAGAGACCACACAGTCTTCCCAGGAGCGTGCTAGCCCCAGGGCTGACCTCAGGGCCTATCAGCACAAGGCTTCAGCCTCTCTTTCTGCTAGAGGTCTCTTATCTCCGTGGTCCAGCTGGTCGGGGAGATGTGGTCACTGGGCCTGGGGCTGAGGGAGGGCTGCTCTCTGCTTCTAAAAGCTCTCTGGACGGCCCTCGTGGGGTTCTGAGTGCCTCTTCTGTCTGGTGACCAGTGAGCCAGCGGCTCCCTGGTCCTGGCATCTCACCTGCAGACATTCCAGGGTCTCCTTCATTGTCCTTTCGCTGATTTGATTACCCCCTAGCACATTCTTTGGGGAGAGCCTAATGAGAGCAAGGCCCTCTAAGTTTCTGAGCGTATAATAGCATTTCTCTTTTATATTTAACTACCAGCTGCTGAAAGAAAGACTATTTTTGCTGGCTTACTTTTTCCCTCTGGTATAACAAATATCATTTCATATTGCTGTTGGAATTTCTGAGGGTAATCTGAATTTCTTTTCTTCAAAAAATAACTAATTCTGTTGCCCAGATACCCAAAGGGCTTGCTTCCCCCACTTTTCCTGCAGTAAAGTGATTGGCTTATATCCTGGACCGATGGTGCCACAGACCTGAACACAGTCCAGGTCCCAGTCTCATGCCAGCACTTACCACTTACTTATGTTAAATGTTTTGTCTTCATTGCACTGTTTATTTGTTATGAAAGTCTATCTAATTTCTAAATTAATTTTTAAATGTGGGGGTGACACGTGCCTGTGGGGGCTCTAGGTGCACACTAGGGGTCTTCTGCAGCGCACCTTGATTTTTTTTTTCTTTTGAGACACGGCTTGTCACTGAGCTTGTGTGTCACTGATATTGCTAGACTGTCTGGCCAGGGGCCTCAGGTCCCCAGTGCTGGGCTTACTAAACCTCCCTGCCCTGCTTTTCCATGTGGGTGTTAGGGGTCTGTGCTCAGGTCCTTTTGCTCAGCAAGCGTTTACAGCACTGTACCACACCCAGCCTGCCTGCTAAGCACCTTCCCTACCGTCTCATCTCGTTGTCTTCCTTCTGGGATGCCACTGCATTTCTTCTCTGTTCTCGCTCACGCTGGAATGCTCTGTCTCCGTGACAACTCTCCCTGGGAGACTGCCCCACCACCTTGGATTTCACTAACTCTTCGTTGCATTGTTCATGTCTCTAAACTTCATGGTGGTCATTTCAAGCTCCTGACATGCTGCCCTTCCTTGTTGTGTCTCTGGGCTCTCCTCCAGCAGGAATGCTTCCATCCTCTTGGATCAACTGGACACTGCCTGTGCCCCCTTTCTGTTTCTCATTGTTACCTGAGGGGGGGCCCTGTGTTTGGGGGGTGACAGATGATGACGATGCTTTCCACCTTCCTGGCTCTACAGCTCCCCATGTTGTGACTCCCATGACCCCCTCAAGTGTAGAGCTGTCACCTCCACCTGCCGCTGGACGCTGCTCTCTGTGTGGGACTCTGTCCTGGAAGGAGACGTGCTGGCTGGTTGGACAGTGGAGTGTATTCTGCTGTTTCAGTGTCAGGCCAGAGTTATATGAGGAACATGGTGGATACTCATGGAGATATCTTGGCAAACTGCCGACTAAACAAAACATGGAGCTAAATTCTTTCTCTCTTTCTACACCCATCTCCTTCTCCCTCTCCCCTCTCTCTTTCTCTCCTTGGAATATTTAACTGAGCTCACCATTGTTCAGAATATTGAGTTTCGTTCACAGCGATGTTGCTTGGAGCCTAGTGGTTTAAAGAACAATGCAAGGGGTCTCTGCTGTCCCCATTCCCTACTCCCTTACTCACTACAGCTTGATGAGAAATGCCCTTTCCTGACACTGCTGCAGACGATCGTAGTCCTTCCTGTCCCAATAGTACAGGACAACACCTGCAGGCTGGCTGCCTGCCTTCCTGGAAGACTGAGTTTCACTGCGCTTCTTAACGTTTGTTTTCCTCTTTACTAGATTGGACTTAAAGAGAAATCCGTTAGGAAGATTTCAAGAAGAGCCACCTTGTCAAAGTGTCCCTCTTTCTCCATGCTCTCCAGAGATAGCTGTATGTCACAGCATAGAGACCGTGGGAAGCCATGTTCCCTAGAAATTCAGAACCCAGGTCAGCTCCCGTCCCCACCTGGTCAAAATGGCCACCTCCCAGAGATTCCTGGGGCTAGCCCATTGCTGCTCTGGGTTTTCTGTCTCCATAGATGATTCCAGTAGGCGAGGAGTGTTGAGAGCCACCAAACTGGGTCATAGACTTAAAAGGTGGCACTAAGGAAAAGGGTGGATTAGGAGAAACTGGTGTGTGCCTTAGGTGTGCTTTTAGCTTGCAAGCAATGGGGCAGCGTGGTGTCGACGGGGGCTTGGGTATTGGGTCCATCTCAACGGCAGCCCATGCTGGTGAGGGAAGGGGCATCTGCCCCACAGCAGAGCCATGCGGGTTAGAGGAGGTCAGATGAACAAGGCTGCCTGGCAAACAGTTCCCAAGGGAGACCCCTGATGCTGAGGTTGGCCCAGGAAAGGGGTGTTCCAGAACCCAGGAGATCAGAAATGAACTGTGTGCGGCTGAGTCTATCACGGAAGGAATGGGGCCTGGAGCTGGAGCAGAGACCCGCTGTCCAGATGCGAAGTTCTGAGACACCATACTAGAAACTTAAATCAGCTGATATGTTAGATAAGCAGTGACTCAAACTACAGTGGAAGTGATACTTAAAATATGCAAAGTCAACATTCAAATGGGACGTGAAATGGGACACTCAACGTTAAAAAGTGAGTTAGTGTACCCTGTGGCTTGGTGGCTCACCCGGGACCCAGCACCCAGAAGGCTAAGGTAAGAGGACCACAGCAAGCAAATTGTTCTCACTACAATCCATTATATTAGTGATCAAGCCTTAGTATGTATGAATAATTATCTTATCAAATACAGCTATAGGCACAAATTGTTAGAAACATTATTAGCGATAAGAGGGAGTTTCTAAAGTCTGAAAAGGTAGACACGTCATGATGAACTGACTGAAATGGCTGTTCCTGTGAGGAGTCCAGCAACTCTCTGTAGGTCAGTTACAAGCCGGGGTCAACACTTGGGTGAAATTAGTTTCTTGGCGCCCTTTACCGACACTTTAAGGCATGAAAATGTGTGAAGATTACAATAAAGGAACAGATCTGGATTTATTCATAGGAAACATGATTTTCTAGGTCCCAAACCTAAAAAGGCCATGAAGTGCTGAAGTGATCTGCAGATGAGGGCAAAGTCGTCTGGCCCTGCTCACTTCCGTAATCCAGGAAGGTGCATATGGGCGCTGACACTGTGAGCAACACAAGCTACAGCAGCAACAGAACACCACCAAGGGCTGGCAGGTGGTGGCACACACCTTTAGCCTCAGCACTCGGGAAACAGAGGCAGGCAGATCTCTGTGAATTCAAGGACATCCTGGTCTAAAGAGTGAGTTCCAGGACAGCCACGGCCACACAGAGAAACCCTGGATCTCAAAAAGAAAAAAAAAAGACCACCAAGGAATAAACCAGAACTTTATGGAAAAAGTTACAGCATACACTCGTATAGAGCCTTTGTCAGTGAGTTAGGGGCTGGCTGGTAGTTGAGATTTCATCTGTAGACTCCACCCAGTTTCAGCAAAACTGTCAGGTGCTTCAGGAACAGAAAATCACAAAGGCTACAGAATGGTGGAGCTAATCTTTAAAGAGAGCAAAACTGAAGCGCATGCACCCCCACTGCAAATTGGTGGTGAGTTCTGGTATTTTATTCACGTGTGTGGAGACGTTGTATGACAGTTTAAGTGGCGACCTCAGAAGCACACAATATCTGCGTTTGCAAGTGTGTTTCCTTCAATCTTATACCAAACATGCTAACCTATCAAGGGAATGTGAATCAAAGTGGCAGCATGAGGTCATCTTATCCTCATCAGAATGGCTACCACAGGGGGAACAGACAGCAAATGCTGGTGAAGATGGGATGGAGAGAGAAGCCTAGACACTGCTGTGGGATTGCAAACTGGAGGAGCCGCCATGGAAATTCACAAACATGGAGCCACCACAGACCCAATTTCAGCGCTCCTGGGAAAGCCAGCCCACCACGGAGATGGCCACACGCGCGCGCTCCCTTCACACCATCTACAGCAGGTGCCCAGCTGACACATACGTGAAGGAGTTGTGCTGTGGGCATGCAAGGGCCTGTTACTCAGGTGTACCGAAGAACGCAAACACATCATTTCTATTTATCAATACAATAAGCCAGATTCAAAGAGGCAAAGGTTCCATGTTTTCTGTCATAGGTGGAAAAAAATGACAGTAGAACGGGGCTAGGGAGCCAGCGGGTGAGGGGAGGGATAAGTATGGGTGGTATCGAGTAAACAGAATCAAAGTGCCTTACACACAGTATGGACATGTCCCAATAAAAATAATCTGTAGAATTAACTCACATGAGGTGCAGCACAGGTATCTAATGAGACACTTGTCAGGATGCGCATGTCTACATACCTGCACCCAAAGAAGGTTGGAAAAGAAAAGCAACACTTTCAAAAGCCAGGACTTGAAAGAACAGGTCACTGATAGGTCTACGGAACAGCCAGAGTCACACGAGAACAGCAGCCAGAAAGACTGACCAGAGGAACTGCTATTGTAAATGACAGGAAAGCAAGAGGGGCAGACTGACCTGGAGAAGGGGAAGAAGGAGAAAGGGGGGTGAGGTGCAGAAAATAAGTGCTGAAAAGCCAGGCTGGTGCCCCAGCTTGTGGTGGGGAGGATCCTGAAGCTCAGTTTAAATGCTCTCCAGGCACTCAGCTCCGCCCCGTGCTGCATGCTCACCAGAACTTCACCCGAGACTAAATACACACATCCCCAGCCCTGCTGATTCTAAGAACCCCACAGCCCTTCATGGTGAGTTAAGGGGATGCGCTGGGATGTACTGGAGTGCTACCTATGCGTGAGTGCCATAGCTCAGCGGCGACATGGGGCTAGCAGATGACCAAGTGGCAGCTAGCGCTTGCTCCGTCTTTATAGCTATCCTAATGGAAGTCATGGAGTGGTGGCGCACGCAGTGTCTGGGACGCAGGAGGACAGTGTTCCTTGGAACAGGGTCACACGCTGTTTTGTTCACTTGAGTGGAGATGAGGCAGGCATGTTCTCTTGGGCAAGTCATCCATCTATACACTTCTGTGCACCTTTTTGAGTGCTGATTTTACATATTTTCAATTAAAAGTGCCCATACTTTAGATTAAAGCAGTGTTCATACATAGATTAAAGTAGATAAGAAAAAGATCATGGTTTCCCAGTAGCTGCTCAGCCTGCTTTCAATCATCTGTCCATCTTTCTGACTTTCTAGCACCTGTAAATCTGTATTAGTTTGAGGCCTCTGTGACGTAGAACAAAATGATGGCTCCAACAGCAGAAACGTGCTGTGGCAGGGTGGGGGTCTGGAGGACAGAGTGAAGGCGGCAAGCTGTTCCCTGAGGCTGGAGGGAGCCTGTTCTGGCTTCAGTCTCGGCCTCCAGTGCAGCACTGACCACCCTGCGGTTCCTTAGTGTCTGATTCATCAGCCTGAGCCCTGCCTCATCCCCACAGGGCGTCTCCATTGGGCACACTTACGTCCATAGTTTCCCTTTCAGGAGAATCAGGCACATTGCCCGAGAGCCCTGAAATCTTGCCTTAACGGCCTCAGCAAAGCCCCCATCTCCAAATAAGGCCAGATTGTGAGCTTCTGGGGCTATGACTTCAACATATGATTCAGGCATACATAATTCATCACATGGCACTGTTAGTGTATACACACACACACACACACACACACACACGCACACACGGCTGTCAAGTATTTGTGCTCCTTTAATAAAATCCTGCCTTTGATTAAAGTTTGCTCTTGGAAAACACAATTTCCCTCCAGCACCTGGGGGTGAGTAGTGTAGCTGAGTTCAAAGTGCACACACAGTGCGCATTTAGCACATAACTTGGGACAGTAAAACATGTGTTGGTAATAATTAGCTCTAGATGAATGACTAAGAAAGTCATTGAAAGAGGTCCAACATCGTTTTTAAGCAGTAATTATCGGACGTTCCATGGAAGCCGCCAGGTTAGATCGTAGCGATGATGGTCCTGGCAAGCTGGTTGGCCTGGCTCCTGCTTCAGACTGTACCACAAGACGGGGGACTGGAGATGAAGGCACCATCGTTGAGCAGATGGTGACACCCTGCCGGCCTTCGTCCACAGGGTGGTAGATTCAGAGAACTGGGATCTCGTCTGACATCGGTCCCTCCGCACCCCCATTTGCTCTGCTTGATGCTTGATTTGCAATGACAGGGGCCCTCTGTGCAGAGCCGTGTAAGCCAGACCCGGCTCCTGGCCGCACCCCTTGTCCTGTCCACTCTGAGTCAGGAAGGTGTTCCTATGGGATCAATCGGTAGCACAGCTGGTTCCACTAGAGCTTTACAGAGAGCAAAGTACGGGGACACTTATTTTTGATCCTCAGAGCATGCTTTGGAGTAGCAAGATAAGGTCTGTGGGCCCCCTCGTCCTGGGGTGCAGCTTTGATGTACTAGTGAGAGAGGCCACCCGACACCTGACACGTAGCAAGCGCCCAGTAGTCACAGTCCTGGTGACATGCTCGTTTTTATTGTTATTGCCTCCACAAGATCACATGGCTCATAAAATTCTGAGAAAGAACTTGACCTGAGGTCACCAGACATCAGTCATTTCCCAGTGCCTTGACATGTGACAAACAGCAGGGCTGTCGTCAAGGCCGCCTGTCCTGCGGAGCCTCTGGGGCAAGCGCAGGCAGGTGCAGGGGCTGGAATGCTGCTAGCTCCTGGTGTTTCCTCTGGGTGAGCCCCAGCCTGATGAAGACAACTGGGGGACCCAGGGAGGGCCCCAAAAATCCAGTTCCCATCTGTCAATGTAGTTCATGGCAGGAAGCTAAGCAGAGACCTGGCTCCATGGCCTGTCTCAGTGAGGGGCTGTAGGATATGCTATCCGTCTCTCAGTTCTCCTCCCTCCTCCACTTAAAGCTCAGAGACAGAAGTCACATCGCTAGCCTGTGGCAGAGCTCTGGAGGAAAAGAAAGGTCGAGATGGTCCACAGCTCTGCTGGGTCTCAAAGGCAAGGCAGCTGCAGCGCCAGGAGGCCGCCTCGAGACAGCCCCTACCCTGTGTCCTTCCTCTGCCTGCTGAGAAGGCCCCACTACAGCTGACAGAGCATGTGTCTGCTCACAAGGAATTATCTGAAAATTTGGAGGACCCCCACCTAGCAGAAGCCAGACTCCAACCCAACTGAGAATCTGAAGGGAAGCCTACTGGATCTAAGAGAACAGGGTAGAGAGAGCCGTGGGGGAAAGTGATGTCACAGAACATCCATTGTGTGGAGTCACCACCCCACAGAGCTCCTGTGCTTTCCCTCAAGGCAGTGAGGAGAGGATGGCACCTCAGGCTGTGAGCATGGCAACTAGCTGCTGAGGATGATGAGGGAGCAGAGGAGCAGGCCCGTGCAGCTGGTCTCTCCTCCCTGCTCTTGGCCTACCCCTGGACCCGAGCTCTATCATCTCTGTGTCACGTTAAAGCCACCTGGCCTGAGCCCCACAAGTCCTGTGTCCCTCAAGTAGCAGAGGGCAGGCTGCACCAAACATCAGAACCACCATATCTGGGGCCTTGGAAATCACGTTTCTAGAATGTTCCTCTGAGAAGCTTGGTCCATGGATAGTCAGTCACTTGAGAAGCTGCAGGTTAGGAAGCTTGTCTGAAGCCCTCTCTCATTGTGGCCCCTCAGGACCAGAACACGCCCCTTGTGGACGCAGGCTCCTCTCCCTGGGGTCTGGAGCATGGAGGAGAGGTCTTCTGGTGAAGGTCAGCTGTGATCTCTACAGCTAGGCACTTCTGTGGGGGCTAGATTTTGGTCTCAAACTCTATTCTCTTGTTCCTTGCCTGATAAGTTTTTGTTCGTCCTTCCCTCTCTCCCTCCTTCCTTCCTTCTCTTTCTTTCCTTATTGTTTTCTTTCTCCTGTTAATAGTAGTGGGAACTGAACCCAGACCTTTCTCTATGCTAAACACGGAGCCCTCATCTAACTTTTTATTTTGAGACGGGGGCCTAATTATAATATTCCTTACTCATTCATTCCCTCACCTTGTTCTGTAGCGCAGGCAGGCCTTGAATTTCAATTCTCCCACTTCAGCCTCGCCAGCAGCTGAGCCACCAGGCCTAGCTTTGTTTGACAAGTACACGCTTAAGCTCCTTGGAGCCTAGGAACCTGAGGCCACCACTGCTTGCATCACCATGGAGCACCTACTTCACTCCCTCTTCCTATGACACAACTGGGCTGGTCTACCCTGCGGCCAGGCAGAGGCTGACTGGACACACGATTCATTCCTGAGACTGTACAGAGGGACACAGACAGCAGAGGAGACGGAATCTATCGGGCCACATAGGGAAGTGTATGAGGGGTTGTGCTGACCTTGAAAAGACAGGCGCTGGGACTGGAGAGATGTCTGGCAACACAGAGCACTTGCGGCTCTTCCCAAGGACCCTAGTTAGGTTCCCACACCCACGTGGAGGCTCATAACAATCTATAGCTCCAGTGCCAGGACATCTGATGCCCTCTTCTGGCCTCCACGGGCACCAGCCACGCATGTGCCGCACAGACATATATGCAGGCAAACAGTGCGGGGGTGGTGCACAGTGCAGCTCTGGGGCTCAGGATAAACTGTGAAGCAGCAGAATCTACACGCTTCAAACCAACAGAGACGCTCTGGAAAGCACCACAGCCGCCCGGCCCCACCCACTCAAGCTTTGTTAAGAGGCCCACCACCTGCCAGGGGCCTCAACTGAGCAGGAGATGCTGTCTCAACCCGGGTCTCAAGTGTCACAGGATTGCACCAAGCCAACCGAGGGTCCTGGATGAGGCACAGCCAACCACCCTCCTCACTGCACCTGAGGTGCCTCAAAGCCTGTTGTTAAGCCTTGTGCTGGGAAGCTACCAAGCCCTCAACAAATGGCGGTCACGGGGGCATCCTGCTTAGCAGCTGAGGAAACACAGGAGGGTCAGTGCCACTGAGGCAAGGGCTGCTTAAACACTGCAGCTCAGGTCTGTGCTCCTGCTTGTATCCCGCCTGGCGTCTCCCAAGACCCCTGTCTGAGATTCCAGCAAGAGTTAGATGGCATTTTCTTTCAAAGGCTCTCAGTATAAGGAGAAGGTGAAGCCACCCCCTGTAGTTCTGCCCGTATTAACTACGACACATAGAGACAGTGGTCCTTGACCATACATCCACACTAAGCTGTTAGTCCTGGGAACTTACACCCCACACTGGCCACATGGTGGGCCATCATTCAGATTTTCATTTCTTCTGCACACCTTTATTCTGAGTCAATTCATGCTGGTTGGTTTCAGAGCTGCACGGCAAAGCATAGCTCTATGTGGGTGGTCATCTCCGCAAGGGTTACCCATCTCAACTGTAGCTGCAGGGAAGGGGACAAACAAACACGCTTACCCCTCCTCCCTCATTGTGCGAGCCAGAGACTCGAGCAGCATGTGTGCTCGGCTTGTGCACTAGACATCGAGAAGAGAGCGTTTTGCAGAGTTGTCTCGGGTGGGCTGTCCCTCACGAAGTTCAGGTAGGAGAGGCAGCCTCACTGGGTTGAGGGGTGGGGCAGTTTTCTAAAGGCTCACAGAAAAGTCTGGAAGCCCCGCCTCTCTCAAGTAATCACGTAGACCTTGGTGAAACTGTCCCACCCTGGGTCATTTCCAGACTCTGCAAAGTGAGATGGCGGAAGAAACCAGATCCCGAAGCACCTGGGGGCTGGCCATCCTTTTAATTGAATGCACTGAGTCTCCTGCTTTGTGAGGGGAGCAGCCCTAGCTGCGATCTGTTTTCCTCACAGCGTGTCATCGCTGAGCCTTTTTTCCATACAGGAAACACTGTGTTTCTCCCAGTGGAAGAAGAGCAGGTGGCCAGTAACTTTCCCTAGGATTAATAAATTGTTGGGTTTCAGAGTTGAGTCAGTAAATACTGGCTTGGTCAGAGGCTTAGTCAGTGAGATGCTCACACGTGGTGACCTGGGGTAGGACCCCCACACACATCCAGGTGACGTTAGATGTGGTTGTGCATGCCAGTAACACCAGTTCTGCGCAGTGGGTGTGGAGACAGGCCACTCTCTGATCAGCCAGCCTAGCTGAAGTGACGAGCTTTGGTTCAGCAAGAGACCCTGTTCTGTAAAATAAAGTGGAGGACAGTTCATTTTCAAGACCCACTCCACACTGCCAGGTCTTCCATTCTGTTTCCATTCTGCTTCTTGGTAGACTTTGCTTTCTCCCCAAAAGAAATGTTGAAAGAAGACTAAAGAATGTGGAATACACACACCGCAACGCATGTAGATCCAACCACTAGGCACAAACATACAAATAAATATTATACTATCAAAGCATCTCCAAAACACCATTAATAGGAGACCCCTTGTCCTCATAAAGGTCCCAAGTCTTGTTCTGTAGCATTGCCCGTGTCTGCTCACCTTAGAGGCCCTTTTCATCTTTGCTGAGCCCTGGGGACAGCACAGGGTGGGCTGACACAGAAGATCCCAGCATCCAAATAGGGTTGGGAACACGACCTGTGGTGTCACAATGTGGCATTGCACAGGAGACTTCGGGCATCCAGGAAAGAGGAGAAGAAACAAGACCCATCACAGAAATGACCATTGGGGGGGAAACTCACTCTGCTCTCTCGCCGTCTCCCTACCCATTCTCATCCATCAGGACCTGTGGGACTCTGACGAGTCACATTCTAAAGGTAAGTAGGTGGGTCCCCTTAAACCTCAGACACCCTGGTCTGCTGTTGGAGTGGCCAAGTTAACCTTCCCAGGCCTTTGCTTAGAGCAAGCAAAGGTCCTGGAGGGTGAGCACGTGGCAGAAGCTGGTGGGATGCTGGCCACATGTGCAGAGAGTCCTGAGCACACACCTGAGCATGCCTTCTACCTCTTAGTTGATGAGCCTGTGGCCCCAGGGCTCATTTCCCCTTTATCCCTTTATTTACTCTCTGAAGGAGCAACTAACAGCCCTCTCAGGACATTCTCATCTGCTTCATCCTGCAGTGATCCCAGCACACCTGGATGGTTAGCATTTAAAGGTGCTTCTACTGGGCTCACAAAGGGCCCCTTAAGTTTTGGAAATATTATTCATCACATGGCCCTGATCTCAGCTTGTTTTCACTGGGGAAAGGACTTCTGTTGCCAACAGTACACACATCCCATCATCCTTCAGATGACTGTGAGATGTCTCAGGAGGCCACGGTTGAGTGGCTAGGTCTGCTCCTTTAACTGTTGCTATTGCTACTGTTGTTTTTTACCTTTCCCTTCTCCTCAGGCAGGCACATCCTTCCACCACAGGCATATGCTGGGAGAGGTACTGGGCTGGCATGCTGTGTTCCACTGTAGGAGAAGCCAGCACCACCCTAAGACTGTGGAGGCCTCCTCTGTGTTCATGGGGCATAGGCAGAATCTTCTGTGGTCAATGCCTGGCTTTTGCCTCGCTCAAAACCTTGCCTCTTTGCCCATTAAGACTTTGCCCTACTGGGGGTGGCAAGCACACACACAGAGGGAAATCCCACTGTGAACACAGACCTGCTGCACTCCCGTGCAGCCCTGGCTTCACCCTCATCCTCCTGTGCCTTAAAGCACAGGGTGTGGGGACTAAACGGGAAAGGGACAGAGGGGTGGTGGCAGAGACAGGGAAGCCATCCTGCTCAGCGTTCCATTGCCAAACTGCTCTTCTCGGACAAGAATGTACTCCGCCTGTGGCCTTCCCAGCACTGTCTAGACTCTGACAGTTTCCAAAATTACATAACTCACAGTGGCTGAATAGCTTCCCGTTAACTGCAGAGTTAGTCCACAAAGGTCACTGATAAAATAATGTTTTGAAGTGGTATGAAAAGCACTCAGAAATTTCAGGAAACTGGAGGGGTGTCCACACCCATACTCTTTGGTACCGATTCAGAGATAAAATGAAATCTCAGACCTGATGGCCCTATGTTCCAGTCAGTGCTTGAGAAGTAGGGGGTGGGGAAAAACAGTCTCTTTACTGTCCAGGGACAGGGACAGCCCCACAGCTTGATAATGGCCTAAAGATGGCACAGGACAGTTGCCCTAGTTGGACCATACGGAGCTGACTGGTGCATGAGGCCTTTCACAATCACATTTTGTAATGTGTTTGATAGACACTGGTGCCTTTGACTCAAAAGAGAATGAAAAATATAGAAGACAGCGAAATAGCAAAGAAGGCAGGAAGGCACGGGCCAGTTTGGGAATAGGAAGCCCGCACCCCAACCCCCCAGTCAGCAGGTCTTCCTTTAGACCTTCCTGCAGGATTTGCGGCCAATAAACCAGTACCTAAGTCGGCCATGATCCTCTCTCTGTCAGTGCTGTTTTGCCATCCACAGGCTGTGGGCTGAGCCGTACCACTCGGAGGCTTCCATAACTGCCCATGCATCTCCTGGCCCAGCTGAGGCTCTTCCTCAAGACACAGCCCTAACCGCATGAAAGGTAGTGTGCCCCTGGATTGTTGGCTGGACTCTCAGGGGGATTCCTGTCCACCACATGTGTCTGAGGACTGCCAAGGACTACTTAGGTCTCCCTAGTGAAAGCACCCCCAACCCCACCATGGATGCTGTCGCTTTAAACACTGAGCCCTTTGTGAAAGGAATTTTCTGTGAGATTCAAGGCATCTGCTGCTGCGGGCTGCTCTGCTCTTTAGGGACTCTGTCTGGTCCACTGATTTATGACTCATGATGATGTTTCTCTAAGTCCTGGCTGACCAACCCGCTGACCTTGGCGAGACCCCTCTCTGCTGCTGATTGAGGCGGAGCCACCTGTGACCATGTGTGGAGCCCCTGCCATCTGTCCCTGCGTCGGGAGCATGTGTCAGAGCAGCGTGATGGGTGCATGGGGACTTGGGAGCAAAGGGCGGCCCTGACAAGTGTCCCTCCTGGGGCCACTGAGTGTGCAGGGCTGGGACATGGTGTTCTGTAAGGAAATCAAAGGAAGCAGTACCCAGAGCAGGCCGCCATGAAGCTTGCCCTGTGCAGGATACTATTCAGTACCCAGAATCAGAGGGTGGCTCAGTCAGCAAAGTGCTTGCCACCCAGGCATGGGGACCCGAGTTCAGATCCCCAGTACCATGGAGAAGCCCAGCATGGTGCTGCCTCTTTAAGTCCAGCACTGAGGGGCAGAGACAGGTGGACTCCTGGAGCTCATTGGCCAGCTAGCCTGTCTGTGTAACTGATGAGCTTCAGGTTTACTGAGGAGAAGTTATCTCAAAACCCGATCCAGACCAGCCAACCAAAAAAACCAACAAATAAAAACAAAGCAGAGAACAAGAACACACATACACACACCTGTGTGCAAATGCATACACTTGCACACACCCACAACATACACAAAAACAAATAGCCAAACAAATACCAGATCAAGTGTCTTCAACACACTGAGTCCACATGATGGTAAGTCAGGGGCCAGGGAGAAGAGGTATGCTCATGGTACAGAGCCAACTCTTCTGTCATGGCTAGGTGGACAGACAGGGTTGGCAGGGTGGGGGCGGGGTAGAGTATGCACCAACACCACGCTGAGCTCCAGGCACGGAGTGTGCTCTACCCAGAAGACAGAAATGCCATCTAAGCGGTTGAAATATGAACACTGTGAAACTAAGATGGTATTTTGAGAATTAGATTTTTACCTTAAAAAGCAAACTATGGGTTCATATTGGTTACTTCCTACTTCTGTAGGAATGCTCGACAGGAGCTGCTTGTGGGGGGGGGGGGAGGACAGGAGCCCCTCACGTGGGGGTGGGGCCCAGCTGGAAGCAGGTGCAGCGAAGCTTCCAGGCTTCAGTCCCTAGTAACCCGCAGCCACAGCCAGCCCTCATCCCCACCATCTCCAAATTCCCAGCAGCCAGAGCCTGTTGGCATCAAGCAGCCATGGCCTTTCTCCCCTGTGAGTTCACTACCCAACCAGGGGTGCTAAGATTCCTGCACAGAAGGAGCCGGCGGGAGTGGTGCTTCTGCAGGGACACAGAGCATCCTCCCAAGGCAGTGACTTCAGGAGCGCACAAAGCTTGGTTCACAGGCCCTCAGCGACTCTCCACAAGCCATTTTTGGTGTCAGTTTCCCACAAGTCAGGAGAACTTCAGGGGTTTTTATTCATTTGTTAGGTTGGTTGGGTGTTTTTTCTTTTCTGCTTTTTTGAGATGGGGTTTCTCTGTGTAGCCTTGGCTCACTTTGTAGACCAGGCTGGCCTTGAAATCATAGCAGTCTGCCTGCCTCTGCCTCTCTGAGTGCTGGGATTAGAGGTGTGTGCCCCTACTCCCGGCTCAGGGATTTTTGTTTTAATGTAAGTAAATTCAAGCTGGATTGCAGAGATCCCGGGGCACAGTGGGCATGGAATGACCAGTACATACCATCTGCTGAGAAGCCAGGCTTTCATAGGGCACCTTTGAATCAAGATAAATATTTCATACCCATCCCTAACAACTTTGGAGGCGTTGACACATTAGTAAAATGTGAGGGACTTTTCAGACTCAAACCTTAACATGTCCCAAGAAGAGTGTGAATTTTTAGCTCCACCAAATCTTCACAGAGACCCTTTCCCAGTCTGACTGGGGATGATTTATCTCAAACCTGAGTTGTCTGTGTAGAAAGACAAGAGAAGGAAGATGGTGAGAGGTACAGTATCAGACAGGCCACAGCCTCTTCTGAACAATTCCCGGACATGTGGAAGGAGGAACAGTCCAGAAACCGTTCCCACTGAACAGGGTCTTGTGTGGACCTCCTAGAAGTTGTCTCGGCATTAGCAAGTGTCATCTGGACTCCTCATGCCAATGAGGAAGTTGTCAGAATCACAAAGAGACTTGGTCACAGCCACACAGAAAGAAAACCAGCTTCCAGGATGAAACTGGAACCCAGCCGCTTCCTGCCTGCCCGTAGCACTGTGTACCTGCCTGTCTGAAGAGATGTGGAACTGTGTGCCTGCCTGTCTGAGGAGATGTGGTGGGGTCTGAAACCCAGACTTCCAGCAAGTACAGTTCCTTCTAGTAAGATGTGACATAGTTCCTGCTGTAGTTGTGGGCCAGGTGACAAGGTGTGCTGGGGAGCCTGGGGGTGTCAGCTCATCTGTCCTCTCTGCCCATGAGCACAGGCTGCATCTCACCCATGGAGGAGATGCCGCAACGAGTTTGATCAGGCCCACAGCACCCACCTGGACATGCCACACCACCAGGACAATCAGACCTGTAACCCTGGCTTTGGGGGTGTTCCACGGCCTTAGAGCTATGGGGTGAGGAGGGCAGGGACCACAAAAGCCTGCAAGCCTGGCGTGCCCGGGACAGTACAGACTTTCTTCAAATGTCTTCACCAGCCAAATGTTCCCAAAAATGTCATGGGATATTGTAGGAGCTCGGGTACTGAAGGTACCACAGCGGGAGCCGAGCTGTACCAGCCACTTCCACAAAGGGCTCACCGTGCAGTCTTGTTCCCATACTTGTTATGCATGTCGTGGTAAGTCACGGTCTCTCGTGTTAAAACATGGCTCTTAAAGATTCTGTTTTTAAAGATTTATTCTATTTTTAATTGTGGGTATGTGCGTGTGGGTACTGAAAAGGTGGCATTAGTTCCCCTTGAGCTGGAGCTGCAGGTTGCTGGGGTCACCCCATGTCGGCAATGGACAATGAACTCGGGTCCTCTGGAAGAACAGCCAGCGTCTTGACGGCTGAGCCACCTCAGAGAACCTTTGTTTCCCTATCGTCAGTGTGTCCAGATCTGTTCTGATGTTTACTTGTTTATGCTCTAGATTGGCCCCGGCTGCATTTTGCCTGTTTTCCACACATGCACCAGGTCAGATGGAGTCCTGGAGCACTTCACTCTCTGCGGGAACACCACGGCGTGAGCCATGCTTAGGTGATGCAGCTCCAGGTTACACGCTCATTCTTCTACACCAACTTCATACACTTAAGCCAGATTTAAAGCTCCGTTCACAGGGATCCTGGTTTCTTCATTGCCTGTGCTCACCTGTCAGGTCAAGGCTCAAAATACTCCAGAGAATGTTTGCTAGTTGTCGCTCAAAGGCAATCAAGCAATCAAGAGAACCCAGCACGGGCAGTAAATGCCAACCCAAACAAACATTCCAGAGAATTCTAATTTAACAAAGCATCGATTAAAAAGCTCCCGTGCTCACTCTGAGACAGGGAGGGGAGGCAGCCGAGCTTACAGATTAAGGAGACCATATTAGCTCAAGTCCTGCAGTACTGTCTGTGCCCATCTGACGGCTTTGCTGGGTGGCATCTACTGTGAGCACAGAAGCCTCTTCTGTCCCGTGGCCGTCAGCACTCCCAAGCCTGGGCGCAGCCAATACTGGGTCACCGATGCTGGAAGCCAGAAGTGCCTTCAACAAGCAGGGACTTGAGCACTTGGGTCCATATTTCCACCAAGTGATTGTTCTGTTTGGCAACTGCCAGTCTGTCCGGTGTCCGTGTCTATCCAGAGGCGTGGAGAATTCTCGACTACCCTGCCAGCTCTACCAGACAGAGTCTGTGCATCTACGCACTCCGAGAAAACAGGTCACAAGCACATAGCTCAAGGGCCCTGAGAGAGCTAAAATCTGGTTCAAATGTATAAAATAGGAATAAAAACCGAATAAGTCCAAGTGACCCACTATGAAACTAGTGTACCTTCAGAACCTCTCTCCTCTCCCTCTTCACCCCTCTGTGTGTGTACAAAGACAAACAAAACAAAATAAAACAAAAAACCAAAAAAATGCAGTTTGGATATATAAAGCCTATAAATTAATACGAATACAAGCTGATGGGCATGGGTCAGAAACCAACATTTGGTAGCTGTAGAATGGTATAGAGTTTTCTCTTACACAGAAATAATAGTCTTTACTGCATGATTCTGATACTTAGAGCTTAATCATCAATAATTATCAGTAATTATTAGTATTCAGCTGAGGGTAGAATAATTATGCAAATGATGTCCCCTTTCAGAAATGGAAAAGTGGGGTGATGGTACAGAAACAGCCAATTTAATCCCAGGAGTTCTCTCCCTCACCAGCGGTGAGAGCCGCAAATGTGGTCCTGAATTGGCCATCTGCCCCAGGCCTGCCTGGGGTCTCTAGTCTGACCAGGAAGCCAAGACAGCCAGAGCAGAGAGCAGCCTCGCTGAGCCCACCTCACTTGAGGAAGTGGGGGCTACTCGTTAGTGTGGATCAGATCCCTGGGTGTGTCTGTGGGCTGCTTCCACCTCCACATACAGACCATACTTTGCAATGGAGAGGGTCCATGTGGTGTCACAGTGCTCACTGTTGGAGTTTCAGGACTGGGACAGCTTCCCTTTGAGTACACTTGACGGCTGGGCTGCAGTGGTCAAATACTGTGGGCAGAGAGGCGGCCACTCAGAGACTCTGTGGACAACAGATGGTGTCAATCTTGTGTCAAAAAGAAATACAAACGCTACAGAAAATGTGAATGTCAACCTTGAAAATATCAGCACTGTGTGTGTCCCATTGAAAGCTTATCAGTTTAAAAACCAACATAAAACTTCTGTCAAAGAGACGACAGGAAACTAAAGGAAGTCATTATAGTATCGGGTATAAAAGTTAAGCGTGGGCCAAGGGTGGAGAAATGATTAAGTTAGTATTTTGTCCACACACCTCTTAGAGATGAGCGGGTGTTTTAGCATACTGTGAGCAGCTCCTGCACGGTCTTAGCATTCTGCTGGCTTCCTGTTCAGCACCAACACTGGCATCTCTCGTCAGAGAGAGCGGAGCAGGTGAGACTACGGGTCTGACGTTAGGACCTGAGCTGCCTCTCTCCCTTGTCCCTTTGCAGGTCTGCCAGGCTGTGTGTAAGCCTGTGCTGTCGAGGAAGGCAGAGCCAGATTCTTGGCTCAGGCTTACTTTATGGCTTCTCAGTAGGACTTGACACAACCTTGGTCTGTTTTCCTCAGAGAGGTTGGAAGAGCTAATATAGACTCACAAGAATGATGTAACTGCAGAGAAATTATCCTCACTGTCAACCTGGTGGAAGTAGGAATTATCTGGGAGACAGGACTCTGAGCAGGTCTATAGGGGTTTTCTGAGAGGTCCAGCTCAGGAGGGAGGCCATTCTGGGTGTGGGCCACCGCACACCGTGGGCTGGTGCCCTGGAATGAAAGGAGAGAGAGAGCGCTGAGGCCCATAGTCATTCTCTGCTTCCCGACTGTGGAAGCGATGTGATCAGAGCCTCGTGTCCCCAGCGCCAGGCCTCCTACCTCGTAGGATGGAATCACGGTGAGCTTGAACTCTGAAACCCATGACACAGACCAGACCAGGGAGCTCAGCCACAGGCGTAAAAAAAAAAAAAAAAAGAGTGGCCTTGGCTGTGGACAGGGTGGAAATGTAATGCACATCATTTGGGAGTAGGAGCCACCTGCTGGCCTGGCCCAACAATTTATGGTCCTTCTGACAAAGCTTGTCAAGAATTCATCATGCACCGGGTTTCATTGTGGAGATGCAGTAAGTGACAAAAATGGTGTGGTATGAGAAAGACTTTTAAAAAATAGAATAATGTTTACACCATGCCAGAGGAATGGGGAGGGGAGACTCTGTCCCCAAGACAGCCTCCTTGCAGGCAGGAGGAGGAATAATAAAGTACCCAGCTGGGCTGAGCTTCACCTGTGAGCAGTGAGGGGAGCAAGATGGTGTAGCAGAGGCAGAGCTGGTCCTCTAGGAGGAGATGTGGGTGTCAGCCCAGCTCAAAAGAAGAGCACAGCTGCCTCCAGGGGCCAAAATACAAAGGGCCTTTTCCGAGGAGATGTGAGACCATCGTATTCGGTCTTGTTTTATTCTATATGGGGAGATGCTTAGCTCAATCAGTGTTTGAGAAGAAAATTAGGCACCAGTGAATGAACAGAACTTTCCTGTGTTAATCCAGGGAGGAGACAATGTGGGCAACAGATAGTAGGATAGCAGATGCAGGCATTGCATGCTAGAGACAGAAGATGCCTGGGACAGAGGATGCTGGGCACAGAAGATGCTGGGGACAGAGGATATAAGAGACAGAAGACGCTGGGGACAGAGAATGTAGGGAACAGAGGTTGCTGGGGACAGAGGATGTAAGAAACAGATGATGATGGGGACAGAGGATTCTGGGGACAGAGAGTGTTAATTTAGATAATGTTTCCCCAAGTCTTTCTGGAGAGGAGAGCTTCAAAGTGTAGGCACATACTGACTAGAGCGAATGGAAATGGTTTGCAGAGAGACCCCACAGGGTTTGTAGAGATGGGGAAAATTGCCCACGTTGTATTGTAGAAGAGTTGTTTGTTCTCTGGAACTCCCTGATACTAGGAATTTGGACAGAGAGTTGCAACCCCAGAGAGCTGCATGAGCAGGGCTGCAGTGCCCTCTGCCTGCTCCGCTGAAGAACATGGCTGTGAGGAACATCTGTGGTGAGCAGTCACAGTTAGCACAAAGCCTGCAGAACAGCTCAAACCCCTGCGCCCTCCCCACAGCCCTGCCCTTAGCATCTCTGCTTCACAGACACTGCGCTCAGGGCTCAGGGCAGCCTCCCAGTTAAAGAGAAGCAGAGACACACGATCTGGTTGCTAAGCCTCTGCTTCTGACCTCTACCCTCTGCAGCCTCCCTGTGAAGGTGCTGCTTGACACCAGTTATACTTGCTGGGTTTGTGTGTCAGCTCGGCACAAGCTAGTCATCAGGGCTGAAGGAGCCAAGGTTGAGGAAATGCCTCCATGAGATCCACTTCTACGGCATTTTCCCAGTTAGTGATCAGTGGGGAAGGGTCCAGTCCATGGTTGGTGCTGCCATCCCTGGACCGGTGTCCTGGGTTCTATAAGAAAGCAGCTGAGCAAGCCAGGGGAGCAAGCCAGTAAGCAGCATCCTCCATGGCCTCTGTATCAGCTCCTGCCTCCAGGCTCCTGCCCTGCTGAGTTCCTGCCCTGACTTCCTCCAGTGATACCTGTAAGCTGTAAGATGAAATGAAGCCTTCCCTCCACATGTAGCTTTTGTGCTTCGTGGTCGTGGTGTTTAACCACAGCAACAGGAACTCTGACACAATCAACATACACACACACAAGTGTACACACCCATACTCACACACATACACACCACACACCTACATACTCCCACATGCACTCATACACATACTCAAAGATACGCACACATGCACAAGTACACATACTCACACACATACACACATGCATAAGTATACACACATTCACACAATACACACATGCACAAGTATACACACATACCCACACATACGTAAATGCACACACACATTCACACACATACACACATGCACAAGTGCACACATGTATACACACTCACACACATGCACAAGTATACACATCCATGGATGCACACACACACACACACACACACACACACACACATTCCATTCTCTTCACTAAACTATGAGGCACAGAAATGCCCAATGACCCCTGACAGTCCACACCGTGCGGGACTCACGGGACAAGGGACAGGAGCATGTCGCTGACGCCTGTCACAGGGAGCCAAGAATGGTCCCTTCAGTTGCCTGATACTAGGGAAGTCCGTGCTGAAGCAGCATCAGCGTGTTAATGCTTCATGAGGTCTCATGAACCCCAGATTAGCATCCTAGCGGAGGGATACAGTCTCCTCTGATCCACCCGCGCTGCCCTGCGGTGTAATGTGCTAATTAGGGGAGCGTCCATACTGCTGCACTCTCCGCCCTCCTCGGGTGGCACCAGAGCTACCGGCTCACACTCCTCTGTGCCTTGGCGTACAACGAAAGGCACACAACTTACTTCTAAAGAAAAATTTGGTTGAGGGAGTAACTACTACAGCTGGTAGTGTGTCGCTGGTGTCCTAGGCAGATGCCATGTGCAGCCAGCCTGAGCCCTGGTCAGGAGCTGCCCATGTTTCCCGAAGGAGCCCACATGATGCTGGTGGGGACAGCCGTGGTCTGGTTTGGCGCCCATGCTGTCCCTGCTGTCACCTGACCTTGGCCTTTGTGGACATGAGTATGTCTTGGTCTTCACCGAGGTGGCTCAGTGGGGAGGGCCCTGGGCAGACAGACAGACAGACAGATAGCCCAGAAAAGAACAAGCTGGGAGTCTTCACCCGGACGCAAAGACTCCCTGGATGTGGGCCAGCTCACCAGCTCGAGGTTTATAAAAAGCATGATATGTTCTCCGCTTCTAAAATTATAACAAAACACCAATAAAACTGTCCAGAAAGAATTCGCATTCCAGTTAGAACTCTTAAAGAAATGTTAGCATATATGCACATAAAACAAAATGTTCTCATCTTGCTTGATTTTAGCGCTCAGTTGGCGTCTCTTCCCACCAGGACTCTGGCTTGCACTAAGCACGGGCTCTGCTTTCTCCTCGCGTGTGCTCCTAATTATCCTGCAGATTTCAGAATCAAGAACTCAGACCCCCCCCCCCGCTCCTGCTCTCCTCCCACTCCTCATTTCTCCTTTCCTCCAACCCTGTAAACTCAGGAAACCCTCTGGTTTTTATTGGGAGTTAGAGATTCCCTGACATCAGGACTTATGTGACATTTCAACTAATTGTTGCCAACCAATAGGACAGCTGCAGTTTGGTGACTATTCCATTGGAAACGGTGTCTAAAGACTGTTACAGTGCAAGCCGGAAGAGGCCCCTAGATGTTCATGTTTGGAGTGTTTTGTCTGGTGGTGCCTTTTGTTTCTTTGGTTTGTTTTTGTTTCGAGACAGCGCTCACTACATAGCCGAGACCATCCCAGAACTCACTACGTAGACCAGGCTGGCCTGGAACTCGCAGTGTTCCCCCTGCCTCTGCCTCGCTGCGGGCATGCACCTCTATGCTTGTCTTTGGCGGTAGGTTATTTTGAAGGCTGTGGACCCAAGGCATGGCCTTGCTGGTAGAAATGGGTCTCTTAGGCTTTGAAGGATAGAGTCCAGCCCTCATCACCATGAACTGGCAGCAACGCCATGCCCTCCCCGTTACAATGACCCCCCACTGTGGAGCATGGAAATGACATCCCAACACAATGATGTCTAAATTCTGAGGGAAGATCTGTGCGCGTCCAAGGCAAAAACACACACCTCTGAAGGGGAACGAAAGTGGGGGGGAGGGCGGGGGGTAGTGAAAAGGAGGAAATTCGGGTTGTAACACAGCAAGCCTGTGGGGTGGGGATAACAGAGGCAGAGCCATGGAAGACTAGTCTGTAGGGCTGGAGGGACTTGAGCTCTCCAGAAAGCAGCGGAGGAACAAAGCTTCCGTGTCTGTGTGGAATAGGTGTAGGAAAGCGCCACCACAGGGTGAAGCTGGCAAGCATAGCAGACATCCCACCAAAGGCTGAATCAGGAAAAGAGACTTCTAGAGCAGCCTTCTCAACCTTCCTACACTGCAACCCTTTAATACAGTCCCTCACGTAGTGGTGACCTCCAACCATAAGATTATTCCATTGCTACTTCATAGCTGTAATCCTGCTATTGTTATGAATCATAATGTAAATTTCGGATAGGAAGGGTATCTGATATTCGACCCCTGTGAATGTGAAAAAAGGCACACAACTTACTTCTAAAGAAAAATTTAGAAGTAGGCTGAAAACTGCCGATCTAAAAGGTGAAGAAATTTGAACAAGCATGCAGCCCCTAACCAGCTCTCCTAAGAGGGAGCATATGCAAGTTGCCTGAGCCGCCGTGTTTACCAGGTGACATGGTAGAAGGTAATGTGTATTTCCCTTACTTCTTTCATGAAGGGCACCCACATATGTCACATATGTAATTAACAAAGCTGATAGGAGAAATACTAAGAGCAGGCGACAGTCTCTGGTCTAACCAGTGAGAGTTTGCATGATTTCAGTAATGTGTTTTTATTGTTTCCTTTTTATAATTTTTCTCATTAAAGCATATCACTCCAGAAAAAAATTTGATAAATACTCTTAAGTCAAAATTAAATTTAACATCAGTGTTATAGATTAATTTGAAAATAAAGCCTGGAGAGTACAAAGTAATGAAATCCAAAAACTGTAGCCAAGGTAGTGCCCTGAGGCAAAACTCTTGTCCTTAAACATATTAAGTATTAAGCATAAAAGAAATACAAACAACTTAACATTCAATTTAAGAAGATGCAGAAATGACTGCAAAGAATTCGATGGGTGTGTTTTTATGTAAACATGAGCAATTCTAACTTCCTTGTGAACACAGGGCATCCACAGATTTCACAGAGCTGGAAATTGGCAGAACAGGACATTTGGGAACAGGCTGCTTCTGGCCACAGAACAGGGTGGCAGGATCAAGAAGTAGGCTCTGGAGGCAAGTCTACACTATACCTCGGTGATGTCCAAGATGCTGTGCGCTGGGCGGGGCTGTGTGGCGGGGACTGGCTAGGCCAGTGTGGTAGTCAGTTATCTCCAACGGGGTGAGGCACTAGGAAGATGAGCCATGCCCAGGAGATGAAGTGTGAACTCAGCTCTCCTGAACTAAGTGAGAAAGATAACAAGAGGTCCTCCTTGGGGTGATGATTGTACCTGGGACCCTACACACACACACACACACACACACACACACACATACGGATGCTGTAGGCCAGATCCAGCTCTCAAGGCCAATGACAAGTTCCCACCCTCACTGTGAATGAACAATGTGTCCAGCATCACTGGACAAAATGGCCGTCCTTTCCCCTCACATAGACTAGGATGTCTAGCCCCTCCGTGCCGGGGATAAAATGCTGCACGGTTTTCGATTTTCACACGGTGTACTCTACAACTTGCTTTGAACAGAAGAGAGTAAACAGAGTCCACTCTTCCCCCAGTCCACCAGTCATCATAGGCTTGTGAGGACAGGACTTCTGCCTTCCAGTGTTTATAAGCCCACTCACACAGGTCCTGCAGAACCTCAGCCTGGAACTCCAAAAGTCGGACTCCAGAGAAGGGATTGAGGACTCATTTTCTCCCGTAAACATTTAACTGAAAATGGGGGAGGATGGTTGGAGGGTGTTACAAATTATTCTGAAGATAAAAAACTTATCACTACAAAGTACCAGAGTTCAAGAATTGTAGTGAAAGCTGTCCCTTGGGGACAGAATCATTCTTAAATGATTCAGTTATTAACATCAAAGAAATACATTGTGTTCAGCCCAAGATCTAAAAACAAGCCCCCCCCACAAGCCAACGGATGTATTTGTACATAAACACGATGACTAATTCTAAGTTCCTCATGAACACACAAAAAGCAAGCACCCACAGTACAGAGTGTGTGGGAGGAGGGGTTGGAGAGTTCCTCGTGACAGGACGTTATTTGAGGACAAAGTTTAGATTCTGCAGACCTAAAATTCTTTTTTTAAATTTTTTAAATTTTTATTAATTACAGTTTATTCACTTTGTATACCACCTCTGGCTCCCTCCCTCTCCCCTCCCAATTCCACCTTCCCTCTCTCTTCTCCACCCATGTCTCTCCACCAGTCCACTGATAGGGGAGGTCCTCCTCCTCTTCTCTCTGACCCTAGTCTATCAGCTCTCATCAGGAGTGGCTGCATTGTCTTCTTCTGTGGCCTGGTAAGGCTGCTCCCCTCTCAGGGGGAGGTGATCAAAGAGCAGGCCAATCAGTTCATGTCAGAGACAGTCCCTGTTCCCCTTACTAGGGAATCCACTTGAATACTGAGCTGCCATGGGTACATCTGTGCATGGTCCTTGGTTGGAGTATCAGTCTCAGGAAAGACCCCTGTGCTCAGAATTTTTGGTTCTGTTGCTCTCATTGTGGAGCTCTCGTCCTCTCAAGCAGATCTAAAATTCTTGCCAGTAGTGCACAGCGGTTCAGTGACAGAGCACAGGCCTGGTCTGTCCAGTGTGGAGGAGGAAGGGGAGGGGAGAGGAGGGAAGGGGTAACAATGCAGGGAGGGGGAGAGGAGCACTAGCGTCCGTCATGGGTGAGGGCAGGGAAGGCCCCACCGCTCCCTGAGAAGGTACAGGCAGTTAGCAGGGAAGTCAGATTCCCCAGCGATGTCAGCGCTGGAGAGCTGCCTTTGTTCAAGTAACCCCACCCTCATCACAACCTTAACAAATGCAGCAAGACACACACATACAAAACAAACAATGACAAAGCAAGAAAGAAGAGGACTTTCTAGGACTCACAGGGGTTTCAGTGGAAAAAAAGGAATAATAGAGAAAACAGGAAGAATATGGCAAAGTACATTATGTATATATAATTATGAAAGAATGAATAAATAACTTTAAACAGAAAGACAACTATAAGAACAGCAAGAAGCTCAACAGACAGGTTCACATCATGGCCTATGGAATGGGTCTACAGCTAACCAGGCCCAATCTCATCCATGAAGACCTCATGTCACAAGCAAAACAATTCAAACATGACCACATGTTGTGTGACTTTTCTCTCAGAGTGATGTGAAGAAAGGTCTCTTCATCCTAGGTAAGGCTCCAAAATAAACCAAAGCAATGTCTTCGTCCAAGTCCATCTTAGTAAAACAAGCTTGTGGGTTTACTTGCAGGAGCTTGGGTGGCGCAGAACACCTGCATGAGCAGTCCCATCCAGTGTGAGCGTGAACTCACCAGCTGCCTCCCAGGAGTCCCCATCCTCAGACCTTTCCCACACAGCAGTACCTCCAAGACCACAGGCAGACGGAGGAGGGGATGGTGGCCAGAACCACACTGAAGATTTGTGGCCCTCCTCCACACTGTTCTGAAGACTGTACGGTCACTTGCTTATCCCTTTATTGTGACTGCAAAGCTGGGCACTCTGAAACCACAGAGTCACTGCTCCGCATTGGGCAATGGTCATGGAGGACTTGGATGAAATCACTTTCCTCTAACACCACGTCTAATGCCCTGCATGGCTTTCAGGCATGGCTTGCTTCCTTTCCCTCCTACCTGGGACTTGGTAGGGTGTCTTCTATAGACTGTGATGGAAATAGTGGTGTGGTCCTCCCAAATCCATATCTTCTGCCTCATTCTCTGAACCTCCACCCCTAGAGCCCTGAGGCAGCCATGTGTAAAGGAAGCTCAGCTTGGGGTCCAGGTAGGTACCCAATCTGACAGGCCTGTCTTTGAAGAGTGTAGTCCAGCCATACAGAAGCCTTCATAAGGCCCCCAGGAACTTCTAGCCATTGGTCACTTGGGAGTCCTTCCAGTAGAGACCACAGGCATTCTGAGACAAGCTGTTCCCATTGGCTGTGTCTGAACCCATAAAAATCAACTGTGGTTAATGCCATTGGTTCTTCTGATTTTGCTCCCTTAGAATTCATGTGCTGAAATTCTAACTCCCACTATGTCAGAATATCACTTGATTTGGCAATGGGATCACTGTGGATATAACTAATCGAGATGAGATCATCAAGTAGGGTGGATCCTTGATCTATTATTACTGATAACATCATAAAAAGCAGAATGGTGGAGAAGATAAGGGAAGCTGGAAGTCAGAGCAGGAACCTGGAGGCAGGAGCTGATGCAGGGACCATGCTGCTTGCTGGCTTGTGCCTCATGGCTTGCTCGGTCTGCTTTCTTATAGAACCCAGAACCCCTCTCCCAGGGGTGACACCACCCACAGTGGGCTCCATCCTCCCACACTGATCATCAACAGAGTTGCCCACAGGCCAATCATAGGGGGTCATTTTCTCAATCGAGATTCCCTTTCCCACAAAGACTCCAGCTTGAGTCAAGCTGACATAAAACTCCTTAGCACAGTAACCAAGTGCACTGATCACTTTCCACGTCTGTGATGTCATACTTGGCAGAAACAACATAAAGAAGGGTGGATTTCCTTTGCTCACAGTTTCAGGGGATTCAGTCCATCTTTGCTTGGCTGCACGTACTTGGATTACCATCATGGTAGCTGAAGCATAAGGTGGAGAAGAGCATCTCACAGCCTGACAAGCAGAGGCAGGGGAGATACTGGCAGCTGAGTAGCTCTCTCCTTCCCTGCCTTGTTCTGTGTTGCCCTTAGCCACTCACTCAGGGTACATCTTGGCCCCTCAGTTAATCTTCTATAAAAATGCTTTCATGGACTTTTGTAGAGGTCATTGCAAATTCTTCAGTGATTCTAAACCCAATCAAGCAAGTTCTGAGGATCAACAGTTACAAAAAGAATTGAAGTCTGTGAAGGAGTCACAAGCAAACATTTATGAAACACTTAAAAAGTTCAGCTGGCAGCAGTCGAGGTCCAGAGGGGCTTGGAAATGCATGAATGCCCCAAATGCTCATCTTCAAGAAGCATTTAGAAAATAGGGCTGTTTCGAACTCGCCCCAGATCCCTGCAGCTTCTGTGTGTGTGCAGAAGCCTCACAGACCACAGGTGGCCCCCTGGGAAGCCAGAGGCAACTCTCCAGGCTACTTCCATCCAGGTCTGGTGTTTCCCACCTTATCTCTGCTCTCCAAATGCAGTTTTCAAAATCTCAGGTGCTTTCTGTTTAGCTTCAGCTGGACCATTTTGTCTGGGTTGTGCGACTGCACATCATCTTCAAGACTGGCCTGTGTCACTGGCAGAACAGAAGTCAACCACCCTCACTGGAGGATGGCCAGATCTCCGCAGCCACTTCCTGCCAGAAACAAAACAAAACAAAACACCCAACTCCTTGTCTTTAGATGCACTCTGAGACACAGGCTCTCCCTAACTGTGAAAGAACCTAACTTTCCTGGGACTACTTCCAGGGTCAGATCTTTGGGGATAGCTCTTGCATTTGACTAACAAATGGCAAAAGTTCCCAGGCAACCATATGGCTTTAAAAGAAAAAAGAAAAAAGTACCACCATGTGTTGCAGTTCAAAGCTCAGGCTCTGAGCTCCGAGGCTCTGTTCCTTTGGGTTTGAGTCTGCCTAAATCACATATTAATACATCAAGTTTCTATGTCTAGTTCTTCACTGAAGCTTGAAAATAGGAGAGGTCTGTGCCACACAGGGATGCTTAGAGAATCAGTATTGGGAAGACACGCTTGTCTGGATCCTAGCACATGGTGACCACCATGTCAGCCTTCATTAACAGCTAGAATCGCTAACAAAGAGGGAGCTGTTCACACAAAGTCCAAATGGTTCTCTCTGCCCGGGGTCAGTGTGGTTCCCAAGATGGCAGTGGCATTTAGAAAGGTCTCTGCTATCCTCCTCAAGTCCACTCTTTTAATACCAGTTTCAGGTACCACGTTAGACACAGGTCCAAGAGTGATAAAACCACATTGAAATGCTGCCCAGGCTGGAGCACGTATTCTCCAGACCCAACAGAAATGTGTCCATTACGTCTTTCCCTTTATCCCCCATAAATTCAGCACAGGATGGCAAGACTGTACCCGGTAACCAGCATTCCTCATAAAGTCAGCTGCCTTCCTGCTCACCACATGGAACAGCCATACCATGGCCCACCTAATGACAGAGTAACCCCTCTTCCTCTTGGGTTTGCTCATGTTTGCAGACTGATGCTGCTAGCTGCAGGAAGGGAGAGCACCAGAGGTGAATGCCTGCCAGAGCAGAGCTGAAAAGGAAGCTGGATTTATGATGAGTTCCTCTGGGTGGAAGGGGCTCTGCACCCTCACCTTGGATTTCCCCACAAAGGCATGCAGTGGGGTTCACCCACAGCAGCTGCTCTGTTGGATTCGGAAGCTTTAAAGAAGCCAGAGAGAGAGTCAGGGAGGCAAAACCGGGAGCATCAGCTGCTTGGATCTGGCTGCTCTTCCTACTGCTTCCCAGGGACTCTATCCAAGGGGGAATTCGAGCTGGCGCGACTCACGCTGGGGTGCTGTAGCACAGATCCCTGAAACTCTCTGCCTTACACAACAGGCCCGTGGTTCGCTCTTCCAATTGTGAACAGTCACTGAGCACTTTGGATGTATGTGACGATGGGTGTAGGAGATGAAGCCAGTGACTCTCCTCTATGTCAGGGGCCTGACGGATAATTATGGGTAATATCATACTTGACAGAGTTCTGAAATCTGAAAGATCACCATTGCCATTTGTGCAGATTCTTTTAGGCGCACTTGGGCTTTCCCAAGGACACTGGGCAATGCATTTTGAAGAGGCCATTCCTGTCCATGCACATCGTTAGATCCTATGAAGTGTGACAGATGTGTGTCATGTTTACATTCTCCTTCTCTGACCCAGGGTTGCATGTGTTTTCTGGGAAAAGTGTGATGGTTTGAAGTGCAGACACACAGGAATTGTTGCCTGGAGCTGGCTAACACCCATCACCTCATGTTGTGAGACACTGTTCTCTGAGCTAAGCAGTCACCATCTTGGGGAGTCTTGCAGAGGGATTATCCAAGCTGGGACTGTTGACTATTTATACCCCATTGTGGGGGATGGGAAGGGTCACAAGACCCTCACTTGAGTGCCTAGCCAGTCTTTGCTACATGTGGTATACAGCTCTGTCTTAATGATTGTGCCCTTGGAAAGGGGCTGGAGTATGCGCACTGGGAGAGACTAGAAGAAGGGGACTGCATCTATTTGTCTGTGGGGAAGCTTCATCCCACTCCGTAAGTGGCTTTTCCAAGGGCGGCCTTCTGGATGTAACTCCTCACCTATGCTCAATAAATTCTTTAGTTCCCAGAATGAACCCAGAAAGAATCCCGCTTTCTGTTAGGTGTCAGAACCTTAAAGGGGGGAGGGGCAAATGGCTTCTCCTGCTTAGGGATTTCAGCAGTACCTCACACAGCTCTCATTTTCATGGAAACACATATCCTCTCTCTTCATATTTGTCAGGAATCCTGTCTGTCACCACTCACCAAGGTCACCAGGCAGCAGATCTCTGGAACTATCCTTTATCTGCAATTGTGTGGTTCTTGACCAGCGTCTCCTCAGTCTCTCTCCCACAGCCATCCCTTCTAATGTATGTTAGTTCTTTCAAAATGTGCACTCTCATACATGTGCACACATATGTGTGTGTATGTAAATCTGTGTGTGTGTTTGTGTGTGTGAGAGAGAGTGCTAAGACTGCTTACCAGATAAGAATGTCTTCATGGGAACAAAGGCCTCCTGCTTAGGAAACTGCACAGTACATTTATGCATCGTCCCAGCTAATGAAGGCAATTAGCTAACAAAAGGTTAAAGAGGGAGAAGCTGTTAAATCAACTTTTTAGATTAATGGTCTGCAGGAGGACTCTTCCCCAGGGCCACATCAAAGCATGAGGAGAACTGGAGATGAAAGATATATTTGCATATGATTTGTATCTGATTTGTATGCAATTAGCATATGTGTGGCTTGGCTCTGAAGTCCTGGGCAATTTCAACTTAAAAAATGTCCCTTAAAGTTGCCATGTCGGCATTTCTAAACAGGGTCCTTTAGTCTGGGAGTCTGGTCCTTGAGAGAACATCACAGCAAATAGTCACTGACGCCAAGCCAAAGTGCATGGGTGTGGCAACAGCAAGCATCACCCAGACACCTTTGCTTGTCCTCTAAGAACCTGGAGAGGCGGGGGAGGGAGAAGCACTTAAAGAGTTTGCTGTGCGAAAGGACCAACCTTCAGATCCCTAGAACTGAATGCAGTGGGCACATCTGCAACCCTAGCTCTACCTCAGGGTGATGGGAGGTAAAACCAGAAAAGCCCCCAAAAGCTTACTCAGCTGGGTAAGCGAAGCAGTGAAATGCAAGAGACCCTGCCTCAAACACATCTGAAGGTGAGGATCTCCACTCAGGAGCTACACAAAAATGCCTGTACTCACATGCACGAACACACACACACATATCCACACAGAAACACACACATACAAAAATACATCTTTTTCTTTTCTTTTCTTTTCTTTTTTGGTAAAATTTTCCTGCTGATAGTGGCTTCAGCCCTTCCAGGTAGGGCTCATATCTGCTAGTGAGGCCACAATAATAACAGACACACTGTTCTACAGGAGCCATGTCTAAAACAGTAGTTCTCAATCCTAGTGCTGCGACCCTTTAGCACCTCGTGTTGTGGTGACCCCCAACTGTAAAATTATTTGTGTTGCTATTCCATAATTATAATTTTGCTACTGTTATGAATCCTAATGTAAGTATCTGATCTATGGGATATCTGATCTACGAGCCCTGTGAAAGGGTCTTTCAAGCCCACAAAGGGGTCGTAGCCCACAGGGTGAGAGCGAGCCATTGTTCTAAAAAGTAGACCACAGGGCTCCTCTCCCTTATAACATGAAACCACCACAAAACACGTAAGGAAAGGCATGAGCCCAACAACGTGACCAACTCAGTTACTGTTTAAACGTGAGTATTTCTCATCCCTTTGTCCACTTGGCCTCCTGCTTCCTTGTTTGGAGGGGCCACCGACGCAGAATGTTTAGCCACTTAACATAAGCAGCAAGGTGGGGAACAGCGTGGAGAAGATGGATTATACAGGGCTGTTTGTTTCCTACGCCAGGGCAGGGCAATTTGATCATTTCTAATTTGATTAAATTACTAGAACACTTGATTTCCTCTGTAGAGTTCATGATCTTTGTTGGTTTTCTCTAATTTTCATTTCTTAGACCAATTTTAGGGGAAATAGGTTCATGCAAAAACACTGCACAAATAAAGATCATGTTGTGCAATGTCTGCCATTTGTTTCATAACCTAGGATCCAGCCACTGGGAGTAATTAGTGATCTTTGGGGCTTTTTAATGTTTCTGTTTGAGGGAAATTCCAAGCCTTTTTGTGTCCTATCTGTACAAGGTAAATTTTACAACCACAGGTGCTAGCACAACCAAAGACCATGTCTCTCCTCCATAGAGCAGAGCCTGGGGAGAGGAACTGGACAAGACCAGCTGCCAGGAGCCGCCTCCTCAGCCAGCGCCTGGCCTCTTGGAGCCTGCCTATGCCTGGGACATCCAAGGACCTGGCTCAGCTGCGCCCAGCGGCTCCACCAGGCCTGCCAGGAAGGAAGCCTCCCACTGCTGTGACCAGTAGGAGCTAAGCAAGTCTCATCTGTGACTGGCAGGCACCTCATACATAATCCCCAGCCCCAGCTCCGTGGCAGTCACGCCCACAGCTGACTCCAGGGTGTCGCCTGGCTGGGCTCACCAGGCCACTCCCACCATCCTCGTGTTTGTCTTCTGCAGAGCAAGGCTCTAAGGTTCAGCATCACCCAGGATGCTCCCCAGCAAGGATGGCCCCTACTGCCCACATCCTGCTGCTGGTGAGGGGGACACTGATTTTACTCTTATACAATTAATCTTTTTCAGACATACATTCTGCTGTCACGTGAGAGTCATTTTGGCACGCTTATGATCTGTAAGTCATCAGAAGCACATATCTCTAAGGACCTCAGACCGTTCACGCTGATAGCTTATCTACACTGGATGGCTACAGCCTTCCTAGAACATCCTGGTGTAACATTTGCCATGGTGGCTGCGGTTGTCTATGAATGGATTCTAAATTAACCCGATCACTCAAAGTCACCAGTCTGGGTTGGCTTTATGATACAGAGGTAAGATCTTCACAGCTTTCCCGAAGGAACAGAATCTGCTCCTCCAGTGTGGAGCCCTTGCACCATTGCACACTATTGAGGTTTGGACTCACTCCTCAGCAAATAGCCACAGATAGCATAGATAAAAACAGAGCCATCTTGTCTCCTTCCTGCCTCTGCATACAAGAGATGCCTCAGGTTTCAGTTAGCATCTAGATGACAGTGAATGCTAAGTCTTGGATGGGTAGATGCTCTGCTGTTCAGTTAGGGTGTCATGTCACTCCCTACAGATCTCTTCATGGAAATCTGACTCTTAACATGATCTGAGTTTGTCGATTGTCCCCTCGGTCATCCTGAGCTTGGGCTTGTAACTCGGGCAAAAGCAGCCAAGCATATCAGCCTTCCTCCTCAGAAGGCTACATAAGCCACAGAATGGGAAGTCAGATTTCCAAAGGCTCCACCATCATCCCCTTTAAGATTCGGGTCCCTCAGTGTCATGGAGCTTATCTGCCTACATGTCAGGCATCCATCCATCTGCTACATGAAGTGCCCCCACAGCACCTGAGTGGGACAGAGCACACGACTGCATCCTTGTCCTGCCAGCCTGTCGATGCCAGGGACAGAAGTGTGATGTGAATGAAGACCTGGCCAGTGATGAGCAGAGACAGTTGTTGCAGTGGGTACAGGTCTCCAGCTCTGAAGCCGAGGATGCAGGAGGGTTGGCACTTGATGCAATGCTCAGAAGGTGTCTCCTGTCCCAACAGCATCGCATCCTAAGACTCTTCACGACACAGCTGTCCTTCAGCCAGGAGCTGGTGCCGGACAAGGAGCCTCCACCAGGAATGGGTACCAGCCACACAGACTGTAACATCACTGCCCTCTCTAGTGGGAACCAAGGAGCTAATGCCATCTGGTCCTCTTCCCCATGCCAATACTGAACCAGCACGAATGGGGCTGTATCCCACCAATGCCCAACACAACAGTTCAGGCCCCTTGTTCTATGGGAAAGAAGGCCTGCGGGGTGCTCAGGAGCTGGTTCTACAAGTTCAGCCTCACCCAGCATGGTTTCAGCAACAGACCCCAGATGTCATGTTCGAGCTTTGCCAGGTGTCATGGTGTCATGAGAGGCAAAGGAAGGGCACAGCCTGAACGGTCTGCTTCTCACTTTCAGGAGGAGAAACTGCTGACTTACTTGATCTCATAGTAGTCAACATGGATGCTCTTTGCTTTGTGAGAATACTCAACTCGGGTAAGATTACATTTGTCCAAGTCTCCAGATAGCTCATAGCCCAGCACTTCTCTCTTTGAGCCAGCTCTGAGGTCCACCCAAGCCTTATCCCATCCAAATATTTGCCATGGTGGAAAAATAAAAGTGTTTAATTCATTTAAGGTAAAACTCTCTGCACTCCTGCCCACTCCCTGGGTACTATAAGGAGAGGTTCGGCTATGAAATTTCACTGTCTGGGCTGTGATTTCCGCTGCCCTGCCCCTCATAGATTTAAGAGGTTGAGTGACTCGCCTGCCTTGCCAAAGCTAAAACCTTTTCCCCGCCGAGTCCATTTCATGTGAACAGTAATTCCCATTGAGAAAGGATTGCCACAGAAGGTGTTTCCTGCCAGTGTCTGCGCTGTATCATCACTGCTGCTGCCGAAGCTTGAATCTTTGCACGGAGCCTGGAAAACGTTGCCAGCCAGCCCCAGTCTCCAGCGGCATTCCCTGGGGTTTCCTATCATTGTGTGAACTCATGCATAGGACGTGCAGGGCAAGCACAATCTTCACAGGGAGACACTAAATGGGCAGAAAACCAGGCCAGCTTTTGGCATCAGCCTGTGCCCTGCCCCAGATTACACTGCGCTGTAGAAATGGTGGCTCTTCAGGATGAGCATTGCCCCCAAGAGACTCCATTTTGAGGGAGAAGAATGGCTACAGCCCCTACGTGGACACACAGACAGCACCATCTGCCAGGCACTTCCTTGCAGCACAGACTGATAAATGCCTCACTTATCCCTGGGGGCAGAGAGGGAGCTACCAGCTGAGTTTATCTGAGGGTGTTTGGGGGCACATAGTGGCTTCACATCTTATCAGGAAAAGCAGGCCTGAGGACTTATCAGACTGACCAGGCTAAGGAAATGGTGCAATACCCTCGCGTGAACCCCATGAAGCCAGTGATGGACATGACAGTGGCCTGATCCCATACCCACCTACCATCTAATACCTAGGTGTGTGCACCAAGGACCAAGGACTCCCCAACTCAGCCCCATCTCCACTGTTGACACAACATACTCCATGTTTGTCAGTTCACCTGTTTGTACCCCAGAGCTGATCTGCTTCCAAACTAGCTCTACCTTCTACCTCACAGCTGTGCTCTACAGCTTCACCCTTGAACCCCCGACTCCAACAGCAGCGTCTTCTAGTCTGGCTCATTATCTTATCGACACAGACATTCTCAGCCACTTCTGAAACCTTCTGAACTCTGCCGCTGACTCTTTAACTCACTCGGTAAACCTCATGCAGGCATGTATGTGCTTATTCTGTCCTGTGTGCTGTGTGATATGGGAGCTGACATTACCGATTATGATTGAAATGATGATAATTTAGAGAAGAACCTCATCTGCCACCCCAAGTTATCACGGTGAGTAGGATTATAGCTCAAGGTGCTACCACCAAAGCAGCTAAACTTTTTGAGTTTATTGTTATTCAGTAAATTCTAACCTTATGGGAAGGCAGATGTGTTTGCCTAAATCACACAGTGGCAATGTGTGACCAGGCCTGTGGCAGAGACCTCCTTGCCTCTGGCAAAGCCTCCCTTAGCCACAGCAAAGGGCTTCTGCAGCTTTGATTCCCACCATATACACTGCCAGGAAAGCAAGCCTCCTCTAGGGACAGGTGGCTGTCAGGGCAAGAGACCAAGTCTGGGAAGGCCAGGAGACTTTCTGGGACTTACCATCAGTTCATCATTTCTAGCCAGAGAGGATGGGGGGGCAGTACTTTCTGTCATTCCAAGAAGATTCTCCTCCCAGGGAAAGGGGTCTGGGCCACAAGGGCAGGGAAGCAGTGGAAAGGAGGCTGATACAATGTCGATGAAAGAGCCCTGGCCACCGGAGACTCAGCTCCGAACAGGGCAGCGTGTTAAAGATTACAGTAGCATGAGCTAAAAATATTGTGCTCTAGCAAGCTTGTTTTTATAAGACTGTGGGTTGGCAATTCTGATATGAATTTATATGTATGTAGAGATTGAAAAATAAAAGGAGCTGTTCTGTTTGGGTAGTGGTAGCCAGGGCTCATGAGAGAAATGAATTAACACAGAGGTGGGGGTAGACACACGGGTGCTGGGAGGCTGAGCTGGAATGAGGGGCAGGTGTTATAAACATGTACATACAGACACATGTGGATCTAGAAATGGATACTATATGAACATGTAGTATTCTGTATCTACAGATTTTTCTCTTGATGTGTTCATCAATCATGCTACAGGCAATGACTGATTCAAGCAGCAATACATGTGCTTGCTATACACATCCTGGTTTCAAAATGCCATTTCCGGTGACTACCAGATCGGCTTCAGGCTTGAGGCAAGGAAAGTGTGAAGTGATCTAGAATGTCTTGTGATGCCAAAATCAGGCTAGATCCCCCAAAAGATGAAGATGTCAAAGAGCACAGCTTAAGGGTTCTCGGATGTCGAATCTGGGATATCCTGAACCAAATCCAAGCATTCCAACAACATCAAACACAAATGGCTTAGAGCCCCAGTTGAGAGACATTGTCAGAGTGACATTAAACACTGTGCAGCTAAAGGCAAGTGTAAAGATATAAACAAAGTGAAAAGACAGAGAAATGAGATTCCAACCAAGCATTATCTGGTTCTGATATCAGGACAAAAAAACAAAACAAAAACCTCCCAAATAAGGAAGTTCAGTTAATGAGTAAGAACTGAGCTCACAGAATGTGCACGGGACGAGCTCAAAAGCTACAGAACGCGAGAGCGGATGTGGTCCCTCACGGCAGGCAAGGAAGGTGTAGCAGGGCTCACGATGCCAGGAGCATGTGGCACTGCCAGCTGGACTCCACGTGTGCAGACACATGGGCCTAAGGCGGGCACTTCACATGAGAACAACAGCAGATAGTTAGCTGGAATACAGTCACTGTTTAAGGATTTCACGGTTGTGAACTGTCTATCTACTAAAATCGACTTCTGCTACCAAGGTCATTGCCACAACATTTTGCGCACATGCACAGGGCAGGGGTCAAGTAAACACTCTCAGATTTAGCTGGGTACCGCAGGTCATACTCTGCTCTCTGCTGTCTTGCTGCAACAATGTCCCTCGTGAGGATAATTTTTGTGCTTCTTATTAGTGATTTGTTTTAAAATCGCCCCGTGCACAGAGTTGAGGAACAACTTGCAGTGTGATTGCCCAGGGGTGTTTCACAGTCCTGTTGACCATGAAATTAATACTACAATATTCGTAGTGTGCACTAAATAAAGTGTCATTAAACATTAGAAAAAAAGTCTGATAGACCGGGGAATAGAGTGTTGTGGCATGGAAAGCTGGACTAACCAAGTTCTGAGTTGACTTCATAGAACAAGCCTGCCACACCGTGAAATAGACTCTAGCAGTGACAGTCTGGAAAAATAAACAGGAAATGAGGTCATCCATGCAAGGGAGACAGAGGCAGGACTCCTCTGTTATATCATGCCGCCTACGAGACTCCAGCGTCAGGGGCTGGACTGACGGCTGCTCTTTCAGAGAACCGGAGTTTCGTTCCCAACACCCACATGGGGCAGTGTGCAACCATCTATAACTCCAGCTCTAGGAGATTCAAAGCCCCTTCTGGACTCCATGGGCACTTGCCCTGATGTGACGCACACTCACACAAACACTTGCACATGACTTAAAAGTAGAGAAAATAAAAAGAAAATTCAGTACTGCTTACAAAATACAATTTAAAGATCCGATCCTATGATGAAAGGAGGTGGAACCTGCTGAATATTCGCCTGGAAAGAGGTCTCTTCGAAGCCGACTTAGCGTGTGCTACACCTGCTCTGAAGTCCAGGGAGGCCTCAGCGAGACAACGTACGCCCCCGTCGGCAGCATTGGCATTTAGAAGAATAGTTACTCTCGAAAAAGTTTCTCATGTCAAATGATAATTTGTATGCATGCGGATTATATGAGCAGTTGAAACTGCCGTTTTGAGTGAAAAGAGACATATTTATAAAGCCAGAATATTCGAGTATAAATATGCAAGTATATTATGCTAAAATCTGATGGGAAATAGCAAGGTAAGCTCCTTATGCACTTATGTCTCCTGGCATCTTCTCCTGCTTTCTTAATTTTTTTGCTGCTGTGGAAAAAGGCCTGACAGAAGCCACTGACTTCAGAGTTTCCAGCGTGGTGAGTGAGACCTGGCTACTGGGAGTGTGAGGCTATAGCCTCTCAAGAATTGGTGGAGCTGGAAGCAGCTCAGGCTGGAACAGGAGCAGACACCACCTTCAAGGCCCCTCCCCAGTGGCCTACTTTTTCTGGTCCCACAACCTTCCAAACAGCACCACCAGCAGTGAGTGTGTGGGGGGCCATATTCATTCATTCTATCACAAACACCCAGAAGTGATGACACTCGGCTAGCCATGAGCCCCCAACACGTTGATCTGTAGGCTGTACTCCTAAATGATTCAGGACCAGGATGCACAGAGCACTGGCTGCCTCCAGACATCGGCACAGTCCGGCAATTCTCCACCAGCTTCTTACCCCAGAGAAGAGGAAAGCAAGTAACTGCCGGCAAGGTATGAAGGTGCTGAAGCCAGACTGAAGTGCACTGTCTGGCCAAACCTGGACACGGTGGGACATCAAGAATAAGTGAGCGAGTCTGACGAAGCCCCATGGACATAGGCAACTTAGGGAAAAGTAATTTATCTTCTGCTAAGAAGATGCCCATAAAATGGTATTTATACAACAACAAACAAAACCCAAGCTTCCTCCTTGGCTTAATAGGGGGAAATGTTTAAGTAGCTTGGGTCAAAAAGTCAGTTTTCTAATATTGACCACCTTTTAAACATTCTTTACTTAAAAGCAGGTTATATATTGGTCAGTTGTTTTGGATAAAACAGGGAAGCATGGGAAGCCCTCAGGAGCTCAGTACCTCAAAACCTTAGCATCTGTTCTTGCTGTCTGCCTACAGACTTAGAAAAAGGGGCTCATCTGACTTTGATGGACTCACATGGCCAAGGGCTGAGATGGCTGTGGCCGTAAGAGATGAGACCCTATGAGAGAGAGTCCATAATGTCTCAGGGTGGTAGAGCAGCAAGCAGCCAAGGCAAAAAGCTGAGAGACCACATCTTCAATAGCAAACTCAAACAGAGAGTGAGCTGGAAGCACAGTTACAGACTTTCACCCATGCCCAGTGAAGGATCGTCCAGCAAGGCTCCGCCTTCTCAAGGCTCCGCCTTCTCAAGGCTCCGCCTTCTCAAGGCTCCGCCTTCTCAAGGCTCCATCGCCTTTCCAAGAAGTACCAACAGCTGGAGACCAAGTGCTCACATGCAGGAGCCGAGGAGGGACATTTTCTCATTGAAATCACCATGGAAACTGTAACCAACTTGAAATGCTGGTTAGGAAGAAGCTGTGCAGAGCACACGCCGTTTCTGGCAGTGACACTCTGCCCACGTCTGCCTGTGCCTTCCTGGCCCATGTCTGCCACTGCCGACTGTGCTCTCCATTTCCTGAAGATCTCAATTTAACTTAAAAGTAAGAAAAGTAGCCTCAAGGCTGTAGAGACAAGACAACCCGTGGGCACCAGGTAAAGACATACCTCCAGCTGGCCACACCGGGAGACCATTTGGGAGCGCTCACTGGCCTCCACGCCAGTGGACATTAAACCTCCTCAGGATGCTTGAGGCAGGACAGTGTTGTGCTAACTAGGAAGACAGTCTAACCTTTCAAAGATTAAATCTGGAGACACTGCTATCACAGACCTCAGGAACCAAGGTGTGAAATGAGGATTGTGCTGGCATCTACTTGATTATCAGCAGAGCTTCCGGAAGGATATACAGATAACAAGAGTGAGATTCATTCATCTGGTTTTTATCTTTACTTTTGTAGGGGAACTCACACTATAGAGAAAGAAAGGGAGGAGAGTCTGAAGGTATTCCTTTAAGACACTCTTACCGATTCCCTTTTATTCAATAAATATCTACTATTAGAAAATGAAGAAATATCCCCAGCCGTGAACAAATTCAGAAAATAATAAATTGTCAGTATACCTGAGTGAGAGTATTGTAAATGGTTGTGAAAATAATATGATTGTAACTTGTACTTTATAGCCAACTGTGCATTCTCTATGGGCATCCATAGGACCTTTACAGAAGTTGAGGCTGCCCCAGACCACATACACAATCTCACACTGAGTTTCAGAGGCAGAAATTACACAGACGAAGCATGGTGACCACAGTGAATAAAATTAAGCTTTGTTCAAAGCAGAGTCTATCCGTAAAACCATGATCATTAGACAGGAGGGAAGGAAGACAAATGCAAGCATTCACTCTGGGAAGTCAATGGAGAGAGATGAACCAGAAGGAAGTAATTTTTAAAAAAGAAAATCAAGGGCAAAATTAGAATGAAACCGGATTTTATAACACATCTAAAAGCTCGCTGTTTGACTTAAAAAGAAAATGAATCAGAATGCCAAACATCTGGCAGTCGCTTGCAGAAAAAATGAGAAAACGCATTATACAAAGTGGGGAATGAGAAAATAGTGGATAAATGATTAATAATATGCTGAGCACCCCATAACACTATGGCCGACTCCATGATTACACCTTTCGAAAACTCACAGAATTGGGTTTGTTTGATCTCAAGGGAAGAGGGGTGGAGAAACTCCCCCCCCCCAGCAAAAAAATACCACTCAGGAATAAGTCTATGACCGCCCATAAACCATCTCAGGGGTGAGGGCATGAAGAATTGTGGCACATTGTTCCCCAGAAAGCCCAGGCAGCAGTTCTGGGTGCTGTTGCTGTTTTCAGTCCTGGACCTGATAGTAGCATACTGTCGGGATGCACTGAAGGGGTGGTGGGTTGAGAAAGCCCCTGCAAAGCCCACAAAAAGCCAGCATAGCTCTGAGCCCCAAGCCTGACAGAGGTACTACAAAAAAGAGAGTGACAAGCTATGAATAGGCTTATTGTAATTCCAAATAAAATTCTAGCAATTTCAGACCAAGGCTGTGTTAAAATGACAATAGTTCATGTTCAAGTGAAATTATTCAAGGAACATGGGGGTATTTTAATATATCACATTAAAAGATTAAGAGGAAACCCAAATGTTCGGGGGGAAAAATGATGTCCATAAAAGGGCATTAAAAACAACAGCAAAACAGCAAAACAAAACCCAAGCTTAATAGGGGGGAAATGCTTCAATTGCTCAGATCAAGAAGCCAATTCTCTAATATTCACTGCCTTTTAAAGATTCTCAAACATTAGACTACAGTGCACTAACTTCAGAATTAACTGGGTGTTTACTTCAAAGCAGGTTATATATTGGTCACTTGTCTGGGATACAACAGGGCAGCGTGGGAAACTCTCAGGAGCTCAGTATCTCAAAACCATAGCATCTGTTCTTGCTGTCTGCCTACAGACTTAGAAGAAGGGGTTCATCTGATCTTGATGGACTCACACATGGCCAAGGGCTGAGCTGGCGGTGGCCGTATGAGATGACAGTCCATGGCCCTACTCCATAGTCCTCCCTCTATATGTGAGGCCAGCACCTTTGCCTGGGCATCTTCTCATGGGGGTATTAGGAGCACAAAGGGGGGGGGGATGCTTTCTTTCTTGTGCTGATGTTTCAGCATCCATATCTCATTGGCCCAAAGAGCCAAAGGTTAGCCCCATGCTGAGAGAGGGGTGACATTCTGCTAATGTTCTGACTTCCTCAGACAATGATGCCCATGGATGAGAAACAAGGTATCTAATCCTTCCACAGCTGACCCCTTAATTAAATATTTACCAAGGAAAGAGAAGTGGGAACTTGAAGGGCATTCTGTAGGTGCTGTGGGAAGAGACTGAGACTTAGATAGTAAGTGGAAGGTCTCCAGACACAGGGTAAAGGATGACAAAGAACGCCTCCAGAGTCAAGGGGTTGAGACTGTCAGGGAGCAGCTTTCGGGAAACAGGAAGTTAGAACAGGAGCTCTCAAGCTGCAGACTACAGTTCTTCAGCACACATCAGTGAACCAACAGAGTATGCTAGAAAGCACAGATAGTTTTGAGAAAAATGTGCTATGAGGCTACTTCCATCTTTTCTCTTCTTAGGAAGACTTTGCAGTAGATGAGACTTGAATATGGCCTTGAGAAAAGGAGACAGAGTAAAGCCAAGGAGGACATGGACAGAGGTCTCCACACAAAGCCCAAGGGAGCTATCAGGAGATCCTCTAATCTTCAAGTGGACCATTCTAGCTCAGACAAGAAACCATGCAGTCACCCTAGTCAGCAATAGCCTAGGAAAACCTAATGCCCACAGAAAAAAGGTAGACAGAAGTTCCCCAATAAAACTCAGGGGAGTCAGTAGGTAATGGCTTACATGAACCTATGTTACCCACAGCATCTACCTATCATCTGTCTCTCTCTACATCTACATCTTTGAACCTAATTATGCAGGTCTGTATCCATATGCTGTCTTAACACTTGCATACATGTTCACATACATGCCAGTCCCCATTAGTGTGTTTATAATATCTGAAAATCAAAGCATCAGCTGGGACAAAGTCCAGTCCTGTGGGATTCAGGTGGGTAGACTCAGCCCCATCCAGTTGGGTAGTTAGGCCTGATAATAGTCCTGGCATGTGCAGAAGTAAGGACAAGGCTCTGGAGTGAAGCATCACAACAGAGTTAAGCCTAGCTCTGCTGCTGAATCCTTACAAGGTTAGCAGCACCAATAAGACCAGTGGTTCTCTGAGATCCATTTGTCTTCTGCATTTGTATGGGCAGCTTCCCATCATGACGTTGAGAAGCCTGGAGAAATCTGTTTGAGAAATGTGGATGAAGAACATCTGAGTTAGACAGCATGTCCCCTGAAAACAGAGCCAACAGGAGATGGTATGAACATATGGATGAATGTATGGATAGATGCATGCATGGATGAATGCATGGATGGATACATGCATGCATGCATACATGGATGAATGCTTGGATAGATGGATGAATGGATGCATGGACAGACAGGTGATAGATAGCGAATAACAAATAAGAGATAGAGTATAAATAATAAATGAATACATAATAGAGAGAGGATAAATGATAGATGTGATTGATAGGTATATGATAGATAATAACTAGGTAGGTAGATTGATAGATGGTAGATGATAGATGTTATTGATAGGTAGATAACAGGTGGGTAGATTGTTGTTGGATGTGACTGATAGGTTGTTAACAAGTAGATAATAGATAAACGATAGGTAGGTAGGTAGGTAGATAGATAGATAGGTGGTAGGTAGATAAATGACAAAGAAATTATAGAGGCAAAGAGATGGAAAGGCAACTTGGGCAGGGTGTCTAACCGACTCAGTCTGAAGCCAACATCCTTCTTGCTCAAGAAGCCTTAGCCCATTAAGGTCAAACCTTCTGGTCATCAGATGAATTCCTCTGTGTGATGGAGGGATCTCTGCTTTAGTCACAGGTGCTATGGTGTTGATGATCAACAGTCACCACATCACAGCAGTGTCAACCCCCCACTCAGGCATGGTGATTGACCAGACCCTGGCACACACACACTGAGACAGCTCAGTATCACACAGGTTTCAAACCCAAGCAGACCTGGGGTGTGCATACCTTTGTTAAATAAGCTGAGCCAGGGATAGTCTTTCCTCCTCTATAGCATGGGAAGAATAAAAAAAAAAAAAACACCAAGAGCAGCTGCTGAAGGACTTAAGTGTGTACTCAGAAACCACAGGATTTTGCTACCACCATGTTGAGCACAGGGGGAGATAAAGCAAAGAAAATTGGGTGAGCCTGACAGTACAAGAGAGCTCTGAGAGCCAGGACAGAGTTCTGGAAGAGAACCTTTCTTACACTGTAAGGGGCCCTGGGCTGGAGGATGAGACTGTCATTGAGAGGGCCCTCTGGGGACCTGTCCTACTTTGGGACAATTCCACAGTCTACAAGTGCCTGATTATGATCCAGAATAGCCACCTCTGCTTGTTGGCTAAGGCAGTGCCTCCCCTGGGTGTTTCTGTCCCTCACAAACAGCAGTGAGGTCACTACCTCCTCCCAGGGTAATGCTGACACCAATGGGTGCCTTTCAAACCCCTTCCTTTCGAGGAACAAGCTGATGGCGGAAGCAGGGTTCTCCCAGTCCATGAGCAGGTCCTGCTCCACTGCCAGCCCAGTACGCACGCCTCCAGCGGAGTTCCGCAGAGCAAATAAGTCATAGAGCCCAGTGCTTCCACTCCTGAGAACAAATCACAAGGCACGAAGCAGGTGTTGATGCCCCCGTGACCCACAGCTCTGACGTGTGTGCGGCTGAGGTCACAGCTGACCGGTTGCCAGAGGTTCCTCAGTGACTGCAAAGATTGCGCGTCACTGCTTGGCCATTCTGTAACTGCCTTGACTCGAAGGACCATTGGTCCTCACGTGAGGCGGCCACCATCTTCCAGCACAAGTGCTGGGCCACAAGATACATGGCCCCCCCTTGTGCCGATGTCACGGGAGGTCATCTATCAGTCGGACCCATGAAAGAAATGGAAAGCTGGCTTTCCTGGGGGATCTCATTCATTTCCCTGCCGTTAGCGTTCTGGCTGTTTCATTTGATTACAGAGTGACTGAACCTCTAATAATATCACCAGCCAACCACATGAAAAGGGCAGCCACGAGTCTATGGGGGCAGCTTGGGGCCTCACTGCTCCTTCCTCTTCTTCTTAGTTGAAAATAATTCTTGAAGGAAAAAAAAAAACATTTCAAAAAGAACTTTTCTTTTCCCAGAGATTTGAAGCAGGACGTTATTATGCGTCTTCTATTACATTAGGAAACTTTATTAAAACCATCTTTCTCTGGCCTTTTAAATCTGAGGCATGTAGCACACTTGGCAAGCGCACAAATACCTCCCTAATGACGAACAGGGACATATATGTGTTTGTAACAGGCACACTATTGTTCTCCTAAAATATGACCCCCTTTCTATACATTTTTCCTCCTGGCATCATGGAAAAATAAACCTTAGATCATTTTGAGATTTATCACCAAATGCTTGGAACTCATGGAGCGAAATGGAGGCACAGGTTCCCTCTCTCCAGATCTTTCAGTTTCCAGCCTGGGTTTGTTCAGTGTTCACATTTGCTCAGTTAAAGCCTGCACTTACCAGCCGGGTGCGCCACAAGGGCTAGAAATCACTGAACTGGCAACGTGTGATTTCAGACTGTGTGACATGACTTGACGGGCTCTCACAGGCACTACAACAAGCCAGCCATGCACAGGAAGTCATATCTTTTCCCCCAGTATTTGATCATTTTGTGTGATTTTTGATGAGCTTCCCGCATGCCGACATCAGCCCAGTGTATGAGCTACCTGCCGCTTCAACAATGCTGAGTAACAAATAGGAAAGCTCAGTTAAAACAAAAAAGTGTTCATTGGACCCCCAGCCCTATGGGTTTCTGCCAGCCTGGCTGAGTCCAAGCCTCCTCAGCGCAGGCCCTCCAACCGGCTCCACAGGCTGGCTGGACTTTCAGAGTAACGGCTTGTCTCCGGTGACCTTAGATAAGGGGATGGTGGCTCAGTTCTAGTCCCTCTGCCTTTCTCAGACAAGTTCTCATGGGCAGACAGAGCATTGGAACAAAGAAGTGCCAGCACACAAAAACCCGCTGGCCTCTCCGGCCTTGAGGATGCCCACTGTCCAGGAAGTCGCCCAGCCTGCAAAAGTCAGAGAGGGAGAAAATCGTAGGTGAGTGGGAAACGGTTTGGCAAGGAGGCAAGCGGATGGGTGGAGAGCCCTGCTTGTCTGCAACTACTTACACTCCTGAAGGCACGTGTGGGATAGCAGTGGTGTGCAAGCCCAGAGGAAGAGAAGCAGTCCGGCCCCAGTGTCCAGGAAAGCTCCTGGGTGGAGGTCACAAAACTAGATGCACACCAAGACGTTGTGCCGTCACGGAGATTGGCTTCCACTCTGAGGCAGTGACCAGTGACACCCGAGGGCTGGTGCTCTGTGGTGCCTCCCACCCGGTGGTTCTGCTTCCTTCTTTATTGTTTGGCAACCTCTGTACTACCCCCCTCCATTCATCCTCCTACGTACACAAATACTGCCAGATCTAACCAATTCTACCAACTCATCACCCACTTTGTAAGTGGGAACAGGGTTTCAGCCAGGCAGTCCTCTGATACGGAAACTCCAGAATTCTCTGAGAAGAGAATTCCTCCCAGTTTTCCGGGATGACCGGCCAACTGGTATGTGCCCTGGGATGTAGGAGAATCAGCTACCAGACCCACTTTCTCTTCTCCCTAAACTTAAAAATAAAGTTTTTTGAAACCTAAACTCAATAAGTTTGCCATTGATAGTAAACGGAAGTGCCTATGTTGTTACTTCCCATATACAGTGACCATCAGACACACAGAAGTGTCACTTCACTTGCTAAGTGTGGGTTTAAACTTAATGTGTACACACCTGCAAAAGAGAATGGGGGTACTGAGAGAAGGGTCTTAAGTAGAAAGAAGGTCAGTGGTGGAAAAGCCTGGAGGTATTTAGGAAGAGGAAGGGAGTGATGGGAGGCAATGGGGGCAGGGGTGAACTGGAGGAGTGAATACCAACAAGCCATAGTGGTTTCTGCTCCTTCCCTCCTGTCTTGAAGATTTCTTTTTCTTTTACCACTGAAATTCAGTGAAATCCCCAATCTTGGGAGTGGGGCCTCCCTGGTATCCTGGTATATGGTCAACCTAACCAGGGACACATCACTAAAGAAAATTGATTCTCTCCATGGTAGTTTAAATGAGACTAGCCAAATATTTGAATACTTTTCCCCCAGTTTATGGAAATGTCTGGGAAGGAGGTGTGGCCTTGTTGAGGAAGGTTTGTTGTTTGGGATAAGCCTTGAAGTTTCAAATGCTCACACCAGGCCTAGTTAGTGGTCTCTCTCTCTCTCTCTCTCTCTCTCTCTCTCTTTCTCTCTCTCTCTGTGTGTGTGTGTGTGTCTCTGTCTCATCTGTGTGGATCAGATTTGAGCTCTCAGTTACTGCTCCAGCCAGCATGCTGTCCCTGCCTGCCTGCTGCCATGATCTTTCCCTGATGGTCATGGATCTAGCCCTATGTAACTGTAATTCCCCAATAAACTCTTTCTTCTGTAAGTGGCTTTGAAGACGCATCCCTATCAGCAATAGAACAGTAACTAGCATACTCCCTTTCCTAGCAGCTCTCAAATGCCAATAGCTTCCCAGCCAGTGGTGGGACTTTGTGTCTACCTTTGCTGCACCATGCTGGAGTTTTGTGCCTACCTTTTCCTCACTTTGAGAACTTGCTTCTTGTGCCTGTGAGATGACCAAGGTTTGTACGTCCATGGTGCTGAGAGAAACAACTACATCTGTGTGTGACAGGTCATGTGACTGAGGAAGTATGTGTACCAGTACTACATGACGTCACAAAAACAGGAAGCACCGTTGAGAGAGGGGCCCCAGTGGATGCAGCAGGGTTGCCTGGCTCTTACAGCAGGGTCCCTGTGGAGGGACCTAGTACCCCAATGCCCCTCCTCATCCTCCTTTTCAGACTCTGGTACCCAAAATTGGAGCCTAGAGAGCTGGCAATACGCTATGCACCAGAAACCCCCCTTCCCAGCCTCAAGCCCTAAGAAGTTCCCTTGTTTCCTTGTGCCCCAAGGAGAGAACATGGCTATCACTGCAGACTGACATGGGGACCGACACCAAGTGCTGCACTCCAAAGCCTTCCATGCTGGTATTCACAGGTGATGTTTGGTGATTCTGATGTTTGGTGTCTTAATGGTAAGAAGACTTTCACCCTTAAGAGGGAGGAGGCCAGAGCTGAGAGTGACACGGAGCCACGTGACCGCAGGACTTGGGAAACGTTTAGAGAATGTCCTCGGAGAAGCACTAACAGGAGTCTCCCGTCAGAGATTGCTGGATGTATCCTCATACCTAAGATGCTCGTGGCAGAGGTCGCCTCACTTCCTGTTTGTAAGCCGGAACCCTGCCCTGCACAGAAGGTGACACTGTAGGTGGCAGAGTGACCAGGCCTGAGGGGGCTCCCAGCCTCCTTCTGCGGGGCTTGTAGACTTCTTCTGGAAGTCTCTGCCACCAGACCTGGAGTCCATCAGTGGGGCCCACTCTTTTCAGCTACCTTAGGAAGTGGGATCTCAGGAGACTGCTTGTGGCAGCCTCGCCCAGGGACGATGGCATGGATCTCCCACTTCTGTTGTGAAGCATTTTTCAGCACTGTTCCAGAACTCAATTCACAGTGGGTCACCTGATCTTGGATGGCTGACTTTATCTCTGGCTTTGGAGGCTTGTGGGGCCATTCAGAAGACGATGACAGCATTCATTCTAGCACAGGCACGGCTCAGGCCACTGCAGCCAGAGGCAGAGGACTTGGCATTGCTGTGCTGTGCTGAAGGGAGGCTGGCCCTATAACTAGCCACCTGCTAAGGCTAAGCAGTGGTGACCTAGGGCTCTCACCCTCCCACGAGATAAGGAGATAAGACTCCACCATCCTAGATGATTCCAACTCAAGCTGTGGTTCTCAAACCCTGCACCGAGACACTCCTGGATGGCTGACCACATTTCAGAAGGACAGAGGAAAGATTGACACACACACACCATTTGAAGCTATTACTCTGGGAATGGGAGGTTAGGGCCTGTGGTCAGCCATGGCAGGAACAAGCAGTGTCTAGCTTTCTGGGGGCAAGATGATGAAGGAGCTGCCGTCTCAGAACTTTGTAGAAAAAATGAGTGTTGACTCAGCCCCCCTGTGGAGTGGGTGTTTGTGCAGGGCCCTAGTTTCAAGTCCAGATAGTAGCTGGAGGAGAAGAGGGGTGGGGGTATGCCAAGAGACAGACACGTGCAGGCATGCCATTTCCCCTTTGATGATAGAGCCCAGTGCTGACCACCAGTCATACCCTCCACCAGCTGAAAGGCCCAGGTCAGCAGCCCCACTCAGGACCCCTCCTCTAGTGGGATGAGTAAAGAAGGGAGAGGAGGCCAGGCTCCCTGATCACAGGAGGAGGATGCCGCTGGTCCAGGCTGGGAAAGCGAAGATATTCAGGATGACAGTCTCTGCGGTGAGTCATTAAAACAGGCCAAATGTCCCAGAGAGCTGGCTACTGGGAGTGAAGGAATTTGCTGGTTGGTTTTTGTCAACTTGACACAAACTAGAGAGGGATAATAGTGAGAAGGAACTCAGTTAAGGAATTGCCTCCATCACACTGGTCCGTGGGCATGTTTGTGGGGCATTTTCTTGATTAATAACTGATATGGGCAATGCTACCCAGGGCACTAAGAAACCAGGCTGAACAAGCATGAGCAAACAGTGCTCATCCTGGCCTCTGACTGAGCTCCTGCCTGGCTTCTCTTGATGGTGAACTGTGACCTGTAAGCCAAATAAACCTTTTGCTACCCAAGTTGGGTTTTGCCATGATGTTGATCACAGCAACCGCAAAGCAAACTGGGACAAAGCCAGTGCCGTGTCCTGAAAGCTGGAAGCACAGCTCAGGAATGGCAACCCCATGGTTTTCACACACAGACACATGGCAGGGACATGGCAGGCACACAGCGGGCATGGCCGCACACCTTGTCTCTGTGATCTTCCAGGCTTGCCTTCTCCAGCGGTCCCTGCCGTCCATGCACTTGGGAGTGAGCAGACAGCCTTTCTAGCAGCACAGATCTCTGTGTGATTGAAGATGCTTTCTTCCCATGACACAGCAGGAGCAACACAGCATTCATCTCTGTCATTTTAATTTCCTCATTTTTTTCTGCTTAAAAACATCACAACTTCCTTACAAATAATACCTTCCATGATGGTGATATCCAAATGCTCTCAATGTGGCTTAAAAGACTCAGAATGGACAAGCACCACGGGGATTAGACAGTGTCAAACGGTGTCTGCAGCTGCTCCCTGTCATGGTAGGCTTCAGCCCCTCCATCACACACAGGGACCTGTTCCGTCAAGCCTTTCAGGCTTGGCCCAGCAGGCTCTCAGGAGCCAGGCCTAGCGCAGCGGGATGACAGCTACATCCAGCACCCTGCGAGCGCTTTCCACCAGCCCGCTGACACGAATGGCATTTGAAATCACAAAGCTATAAACGACTAAAGGCCCTTCCGCAACAGTGTCAACGGGCCAGGGAAATGTGCTTCCGATATGTGTCACTCTGCATTTGATCAGAGATGAAAGCGTCCCACTTTGAAATGAAAGTGCACTAAAACAGCTGTTTCCCGGGACAAATGAAAGGCAGTGGAGTGGAGTGGAGATGAAGAGAAAGGCAGGGCCAGCCAGGGGCCATCCTGCGGTTTAGGGGAGTCGAGAGCTCAGGCATCTGAAAATGTCTGCTCAAATCTGTGCTGTTTTAAATAGAGGATTCTTCCTCCACCCCAGGACTTGGGAAAAGAGTGCGGCTGTCAGGAGACCAAGCTTCGTGTACACACCAGGTGTCCAGGACCCAAAGAGCAAAGGAAGCAGGTTATAGGTTTTTAACACACGTACACAATTCTTGCAGGGCTTCTGTGAAGTATGCAGTGCTCATTATTTCCTGGAATGAGACCCCTTTTCATAGCTCTTTGGCTTGTAATCATTTTAGACTAAAAAAATCAATTGCTAGTATGTGAAAGAACTGTGTTCATTACTGTACCATCCACACCGAGTTCTGGGCCTAAACTCTTATTATGCTCCTCAATGACGTTATTAAGAGCAATAGCCTTTGCTGCTGCATGAGTTTAAAGTCAATAGGTTTCAAAACTCCAGAATAAATTATTTGGAAGCCCAGAAAGCATGTAATAACCAAAATGCAATCTGTCTTAAGATTATAAATTGATATGTTTACAAGATAGCTCCTTAATTATTTTAGTTGTCTCAGGGGCATAGAACAGAGAAGGGCCCTTTGATCATCCAGCGCCTACAGTGATGTTGCCAGCCCTTGGGAGACGGATACAAAGTGAGGTCTGAGTGTAACACACAGGTACCTACAGGTGTATGTGTATTTGAACATTTGGTCCCCAGCTGTCGGCACTGTTTTGGGAGGCTGTGGGACCTTTAAGAAATGAGCCCTTTCTGGAGAAGGTGAGTCAGCAGCGTGTGACACTGTTCATACAGAGATATGGGAAAATGTCTACTCAACCCAGGTAGAAAACCAATGACAGACCAGACCAACAGTACTACCCAAAGTCTAACTTGGGGAACCAATTTATTTATTGGGGTTTTTCCTTACAGGACTGTGAGTGGGAGGATACTCACAGGAGCATGGATGACCCAAGGCAACTGCATCACAAAAGCCACACACATGAGTGACAACTCAGGAAAGCTTCAGAAATGGAGGAAGACACTCCTAGGGCATCGGTGAAACACGCCTTTAGATGTGTCTGTGAGGGCTTTTCCAGAGAGGGTTAACCGAAGAGGAAAACCACCCTGGTTATGGGTCACACACCCCATTCCTTCTCTGCCTCCTCTCTTCAGTGTTGTGGGAAAGTTTGCTCTCCCATGGCTACGAGCAGATCTTGTTACCACACCTGCCCGCCATGACTGCCGAGACTGTCAGCTTGTGAGCAGGAAACCGTTCCTGCCTCGAGACATTTGTCACCAGATATTTTGTCACAGCAACAAGAAAAGTCCCTGAGGAGCAGAGGCCAGAGGCCAGGAGAGGGGGCTGGCCAGGTTTTCACTTGGGGTGGCTTTTCTACCTGAGGTCCTACTGTGAGTGAGTAATGGGGCTGTAGAGACAGGAAGGAAGAACTCCCATCGATGCTTGGGGGTGAGGTACAAGCACAGGGTTTAAAGAACATATTCAAAGTGCAAAAATAGAAAGCAAGCTGCAATCAGATCTCTGTCTTATGTAGCATGTGAAAGCATGGCGCAGTTTGCCATGTCACCATAACACTAATCTTTTTTTCTCCTTTAACAAGGAACATAGACTTCTATTTGGGAGTAAAAATTAAGGTTTTATTGAATGAGATATGGGGATGGAGTGAAGGCCAGGGCATGAAATGTTGATGCTTAAGAAAAGGGGCATGGCTGAAACATGCTACAGAGCCGCTTGTGGAGGAGACTCTTGGCTTCTTACTCAAGAAGCTCCCCCCCCCATGGTCCCCAAGTGTACAAGCACTTGTGTAGAAGAAGTACAAGGACTTGTGCTTCCCAGGTCCTCAGGCACACACTCCTCCACACTAAGCAGGTGTGCTTGACTCGTGACTGGTGTGAATCTTAGCGACTCACCAGGGTCCCAAGAGAGGTTGATGTGTTGAAACTCAGAGCCACTGTACAGGGGGACAGACTTTCACACTGCTGAGTGCACGGAGAAAACCCCATTCCATTGCAAGCGTGGTGAAGCCACGACTTAACCACAGGCTTTGCAGACAACAGGCTAAGGATGTTATTAATAATAACGGCATGTGGTTTCCAAGGGAGCCAACGCAATTCAAGCTGCATTGCCAGAGGTATTAACTCCAGACCAAAGAAAGTACCATTCTACATGTTTTTCTAAAGATGAAGGCAGTGTATACAACATTAAGAATATGGATTCAGGAGCTGACTGACCTGGGTTAAAATCCTGGTACACAGGGGGAGAATAAGCTCAGCCCAACATGAGAAGATAAAGTAGGAAGGATGGAGAGTAGTGAAGATGAACATGCTAGTTGAGAAGTTAATACACAAATGGGTGTGTGGCCCCCAAGCCTCACAGTTTTCAATTTGCACAGGCCAAGCTTTGTGCTAATGAGTGTTTGGAAATGTGCTGGGGTGGCTCATGACTCCTTCTAGAGAAAGGCCACACAGGGCTTACGCCAAAGCTGAAACAGGTGGATTCAGCAAGTGTGGCCCTCTGTGTAACTGGAGGAGGGTGTCCTGACTGCATACAGATCAAGGATTGATGACTTCGGTCTTTTCAAAGGATAGATGCCATAAGCCATGCGCACACTCCCAGGAAGGGCTGCGAACAGTCATAGAGCTCAACAGGCCTCAAATGACGCGCTCACAGTGCCAAAGCCCAGGGTTCAGGGTTCAGCAGGGTCAGTTATGTGGGAGTTTGGGAGGATGTCTGAGTTTGTTTCTACTTTTTGCTTCCTAGATGCATAGGTTCCCCTTGCCTTCATCTCAACATGACCACCCCAGTGTATCTATGTACAAATGCACCCCCTCTACATAAGGATACCAGACATGTTGCATCAAAATTCATCTTCATGACCTAACCTTCACTTGATTTCTTCTTCAAAAACCCTCTACCTCCTAAGTGCTTTAGATCAGAACTTCAGTGGGGGAATTTGGGAGGATGATATAACATCCTAACATGATAAGTCACCCTGCAGCAGAAAATGAACTTAGAAGTAAATTAGCTTTATTTATGTTTTCCTGGAATACCACCTTTGTTCCAAGAAACTGTTTCCAATGTAATAGATTCTGAGAGACAATGGTGAACACAACGGGTATGCAGACTGTGTGCAGAAAATTATCCTTTGAGAAGGAGCAGTACAGGAGCAATCCTTCCTGGTGGGGAAGCCCCACATTGCCCATGACCCTCAGAAGCCCTTGGTTGCCCACTGAAGCTGAGGAAGACGCAGAGCCAAAGGTCATAGCTGGAGGAGTTGAAGAGTGTCTGGGTGTGGTGATGTTTGTCTAAAGGATTCGGTGTGTAAGCAAGAGGAAAGAGATGGCTCTTTCTTACAGATCATCCCGGTGTCTGACATGGAGGAGAGATAATGAGATTGCATTGCAACATCTCCAAATAACAGGACAAGCAGGAGAAATGGCTTATGTCACACATCTGAGTAGTCTCTCTGTCATGGAAGCCACGGGTCTGATAACATCTTTGATTTTCCTGCTTCTAGGAAGTAGCTTAATCCTCCTCCTCTGCACTTGGGCTGAGCCTGAGAACTTTGTGTAGACTGTAGATGGGGAAAGTAGTATGGCCACTCAATATGATGTCCAATAAGTAGACAGACAGACAGCTGACAGACCAGGTTTATGTCATGCACAAGACATGTGTTAGCTGTATGCTTTCTTCCCAGACATGTACAGCATCTTCTGATGAAAGCACCAGACAGTGCCCAGATGTGTCTCATTCCACAGAACACCTGTATGGCCCAGATTCTTCAAGAATAAAAGGGGGAATCTGGTGTGGAAGACCTACAGGGAGGGTGAGAAGGAGGGTGGTGCTGGGCAGGTTAGTGCTGACTGTCAACTTGGCAGGATAGAGAATCATGAAGAAGAGACAATGCTGTGCATGTCTGTCTAGGATATCTAGATTGGGTTTCTGCGGGTGGGGGGAGGAAAGACCCAACTGAAGTGCATGCTGCACCATTCCGTGAGCAAGGGTCTTGGCCCAAATAAAGAGCGGAGAGCAAGCTGAGTGCCAGGGCTCATCATTTTCTGCCTCCTGGCCACTGACACAGCATGAGCTCTTGTTCCATTGCCATGCCTCAGTGCCATGGCCGACCGTACTTCTTCTAACTAAAAGCCAAAATAAACTTCCTTGAGTTACGTCTCTTAGGAATTTGGTGTAAGCTACGAGAAAAGTCTCTGATATGGAACACCGATGCCAAGAAGCAAGGCCCTTGTTGTGATGAGCCTGACCACCGGTTCTGAGGCTTGCAGAACCGATTGGTGGAGGGATGGAGGAAATGCTCGGAACTTTGACCTGGGGACACCTGGAGAGCTGTGATCAGAGCTCACTCAGGGTGTTCCTAAAAGTACTCCTAAGGCTCATTTTGTTGTTGAAGGTCAAAATTTAGCTCTTAACACATGCCCCATACAGAGTGGGCATTGACACACATGTCTGGTACATAGTGGACATTAGCACATGTTTGACACATAGTGCTCATTTAAGAAATACTTACAGGCTAGGGAGATGATGCCATGTATAACATGTAACATGTTGTTTGCCTGTTTATGGGACCCTGAGTTCACATGCTCAGTCCTTATGCAACAACAGTTAAAAAAAAAAAAAGGCCACAAATTAGAAAGAGAGCAGGAGCAGAGATATAAGGAAGAGTCTGGGGGAGAATATGGAAAGGGGCAAATGACCTAACTGTTACAATCTCAAAAACTGAAGGGAATAATTTTTAAAGAGGCAGGCTCAGTCACAGGCTGTGATCCCAGCTCTGGCAGAGGGCTGAAGAAAGAAGGACCGCTGGGTCTTGCCAGCTGCCAGTCTAGCCGAAAGCAGTGACCTCCAGGTTCAGTGAGAGACTGCTGAGCTAAGGCTGTTAAACAATACACATGTCCAGGCAATAGGACAGACAGCGGTACTGACCAGGAACCTAAAAAGAAAAAATGTGGTTATGAAGAATAAAAGAAAGGCCTTTAGATTGAGACACGGGGGGGCCATGGAGACAGGATACTTGGACTTAATCCTGGACAGAATCCAAGACTTCTATCAGGAACAAAAGAACCAGGAGCGGGCAAGGTGATAATATTATACCTGCACAATTCATGTCACGTGGAAGTAACCACTTCAAGGACAGCCATCGCTGTTCTATCTCCACACCTCTACTGTGGAAATCTCAAGTTCTTTCCCAGCAAAGTTTTTTTCAAAGAAGGAGTTACGCCTTAGGGCCAGCATCGACCAGGCAGCATGCTGGTTCACTGTGTATCTTCTCTCTGGAGCGTGGATGCTCCCTGGAAGATGAAGCCTCTTATCCAGTGGGCACAGGCGAACAGGGACACAACGCTTTTAGACATAAACATTGACACTTATTTTGGTATCAGAATAAAAATCAAACTTTGTAGTTGAAGAAAGTGTTTTATAAGGAACACTTGAGTCTTTGTGTTAGTAACAAGACGGTCATGAAACAGTGTTTAATTGTGACAGAAGAGACCCACAGAGGTCAGAGGGGAAACCTGGAGGCTGGTGTGCGCACACTGCCAGTGAGAATGTGAACACGGTTGGTCATTGTGTGGCAGAAAGGCACATCAGGGCCTTTTGACAAATGTGTGGACACGGAACTTTATAGGCTTCAGCCTTCACATTAATGTCTCTGTGGCTAGCCTGGGGAAGTCTTGTTGGAGCAATCCAAGTGTGGGTAACTTGAGTCTCATTTTACTAACAAAATACTACTGATATTTCTTCTTACATGTTGAGAGAGAGAAAAAAAGATTCTTTTGGAAGAAACTTTTAAAAAAGAACTGAGGAAGTTCCCTTAAGTGAAAAAACAAAACAGAACAAAAGAAAAAAAAAACAAGGTATATTGGGTGTTAAGAGTTCTAAGCACAAGAGAAAATGAGGTGTTTGTGTAGGGAAAAATTTGACCTAGTAATTCAATGTAAAAATAAGCTGATTTATAAAAACACCTAAAAAACCTGTGACTGTTAATGATAAAATTACAGCTGTAGTTTCTGAGTGTGAGATGAGTCAATGAGTGTGAAAAATAGAACCAAAGACACAGGTGACATTAAAATCAAGTACCACAGGGCACAAGGCACAGTGCCAAGAGTTACTGTGAGTGAAATCCTGCTCTTCCCATTGGGGCGTCTTGACATTCAGCAAACAGAAGGATGGGGCCTGTTCCCTGTGAAAGCGAAGTCAAAAGATTGCAAAGTAACCACAGCCAGCTCCACTCCCTGAACGGTGTTTACAGGACAGTGCTATGGAAGAGCTTCCCCTCGCATGGAGGCAGAGAAGTGGACGGTCAGCCCCGGCTCATGCCCAGCCAGGGGTGGATTTCCAGGTCAAGGTAAATCTGGGTCTGCCTCACTGTCAGATGTGATACATTCTCCCTGGAGCTTAGGGTGAGCCAAGACTTAGGGTCTTACAGTTGGGGTGCCACGGTGGGGGGCTCAAGGTGTCCACGGTAATGAGTAATCCCCTCCAGGAAGGCCCCATGAAAAGCTGTCTCTTCATCCAAGCCCCCCAGCTGACAGAACTGTGTGAGTCAGCGTCACCCGCTTCAGTTCACACTGTGCCGGCGGCTACACCTGGGCACGTCTGTGAGAACTTTCTAGAGTGAGCAGCATCGCTCTGTGGGATAGGGTGATGCACCGAATGAAAAGGAGGAAGTGAGTTGCGCAGCTCCCTTATTGGCTGCTTCCTGAGGGTAGAGCCTGTGGCTAGCTGCTTAATGCTCTCTACCATGTTGGAATCCATCCCTTGTGAAGCTGGAGCCCAAATAATCCCGCTTTTCCTGAAGTAGTTTCTTAGCTATTTCATCGTGAGAATGAGAAAGTAACTAATATAAGCACATCCTATATTCAGTTCCTTTTGTCTGGGGGTCAGAAGCCCCACAGAACTGCATACTGCTTCAGACTTCCTAGCGGATCCTATTACATATTCAGCGCGCAGAAACCGGTGTGATTTTGACCCACCCAGCTGCATCCCAGACTCACAACCCCTGGTGTGACTCCGAGCTGAGGAAACTTAGCAGAGCTCTGGCAAGGCATTCCGGCTGCGCTACCATTGTCCTCCGGTGGATCGGCCTGTAGGCCGCGATTTAAACATTGTTGAGGCGCCTTGCTTCGTGCCTCGTTAAAGGGTCATGCAAATTCACTACAGCTCTGAACCCCCGTTTAGCACATAGCACCCCCGTTATGTTCCAGCGTGAAGAGGAAGTGCTTGGCAACCTGCCAATGTTTGACACGTGACTGACTGAAAGGCGGGGCGAGCAACGGAGGGAAGGAGGGGCACAGGCTTTGTCCAATAAAAAAGCTCAAGGGTTACTCATAACTCGAAGGCGTTCGTAATCACAGGGAAGTCATCGCTGCAAATACATCTTAAATCAGATTTGTGCCTGAGGTCATCTGAGTCTGTCCCAGCCTAGCCAGAAAATCATCCCCAAGATCGGGATGTTACTTCCTATCTCCATATTTCTGGAATAGAGTCCTCATCATTCGCTGAAGTGTCTCACAGCCTTGAGCTGGTGACCCTACGCTCGTCCTTCCCCTCAATTATCCTTCAGCGGGTTCATTTTATTCAGCAGAGTCTGAGATCCCCTCATCACGACACCTAAAGGCGTCAGGCGTTAGGACCTTTGATCTCTGTGGTCTTTGTGTGAATTCTGAACAGGCCCTATAAATGTCAGCGCAAGCTCTCAAAACGGCACATCATGACCCAAGGTTTAAATAAAAATCCCGGGAACACATATTAATTCACCTAACATTTCCTGCTCCTCACTCTCCTGACTGTATACAAATTCTCATCAGTCTCTGGGCTTTGGCTCATGGACTCACACAGAACCATTAGGAAGACGACGCAAAGGCCGGCATTCCAGCTTAATCTACAGTAACCAGCATATACGAGCACTGAACAGAGGTTGCTTATTGTGGCTTGACGGGGAAATGCCTTCCACAGTCTCCTGTGTCTGGATGCTTGGTCTCCAGAGAGCAACACTGAATCCTTGCAGTCCCGAGCCTTGCTAGAGAAAGTAGGTCATTTCGGGTAGGCCTCAAGGTTTCACATCCCATCCCTACTCCACGTCTGAAGCTTTCTGCTTCGTGATCCACCCAGAGATGAACAAATAGATCCCTAAACAGAGGGGCACCCAGCCACTCCTGACCCCAAGCATTGTTAACGGTCCCATAAAACTTAAAAATAACCCTTACTAAGTGGCTTCTTGTCGGGTATTTTCTTCTTGTCAGCAATAAGATAACTTAACTCCGTCACTGCAATGTTTTGTTAAGTAGATTAACAAGCACAAGACACAAAAAGAAGTCAGGCAAACCCACATGACTCATAGAGAGAAATGAGCTTTGAGACTACGGCAGGCTTCCATGCCAGCACAGGGAGACAGCAAACCCACTTCCACCATGCTGCTGGCAGCACAAAGTGCCATTTATCTCTCGCAACCCTGAGCACTATGTGGAGAGAACACCACCGAGAACAAACGTTAAGTAAAGTAAGATGTCGCCGTGCGCGCATACCCAGATGGAGACTCATGGGAAGTGGCCAAAAGCTTGTCAAGATTTTAACATGGCTTGCTTGAAGGAAAGAAAGAAAACAGAAAAAAAAAAAAACCTCACCCAAGCCCCTTAACTACATAGTTTTAAAATAAACTCTGACACTTTTCTTAAACAAGGGCTATGCCTACAACAGAGCTGACTTTCGGAGTATCTTATGCACTCAACTGCCTGCAATAAACGTCACGCCTTACAAAATGCTGTGTTTTGTTTTGTTTTGTTTCATAAGGAGCTATCACTGCATTCTTCAGCAAGCTGGACCCCACTCTGTGATTTGAGAAATCCTGATATCTTCCTAGAGATCCTTTCACTCAGTTCATATAGGCAAGCAAGAACCTGGACTTCATTTGCTTCCCCCCACATATTTCAAGGGTTTATAACCATTAAAAAAGAAACAACCACTTTCTGTTTGTGTGTTGACAACCACACAGGACAAATAAGTATTTGTCACAGTTCTTCGGCCCTCCTTATTACGCTCCCCAAAGGAAGCAGACGTCTCTAAACACAATCAAATGACAAATTAGCTCAGAGCTCCTCTCTGAAAAGAATAAATTGTTCTCACTTCCTCAACAGCTACTGTGACCTGTGACTAATGGAATCTCTGTGGAAAAAGGCTGGAGTTTCCTCCGAAGGGAATGTGTGCGCTTCTGCTGCCAGAGGGGCTTTGTGCAAAGGCTTCCCTTGCTGAGTGTTCATAGACAGACAGCAATGTGTAAACACCCCTTATTGGAGGGTGTTTGCAGTCAGAATAATGAGGGGGCTGCCCACTAACAAATATCGAATGCCTTCCATGACAACTTCACACCTTCCCTCTCTCCCTCCCCCCACCCCAAGTCGTTTGCAGCAACTATTTCTGGCATGGTGAAGCATCCACACTAAAAATATGGTAAGATTTCATAAGATCCCAGGGAGGGAGGGCAAGAGGGAGGGAGAAAAGGAGGAAGAAAGGGAAGGAAGGGGAAGTTTTACTTTTAGGTTTTAAGATCGAATCCAGAGACAGAGAATTGCTACTTCTCTGTAGTTTTTATATTTTTAGTTTACAGAGGTGTACACAGAGAACAGGAGAACAATTGAAGCAATCAGTAAGCCTCAGAGCAAAATCACTCAGGGTCACTGTTGCCCCAAGCCCAGAGCACCTTGCTCATCCTTGCCCAAAGTCCCCTCCATTTTCTCTGGTGTGTCTGTGGCCTCTGTGTTCCTCATTGTCCTGCCAAGTTCTAGGAACTCCTGAGCAGCTCAGAAACTCTGCATCCAAATCCAGTTTTCCCTCCTGCCCCTCTACCTACCTACAAGAACCAGAGTCAGACCAGACAAGCCCTCTCAGGAGGAGTCTGCAAACAGCGGTCTTCCCCCTGGGTGGGTTCAGAGTCACACCTGATTTCTAAGAAACAAGACTGCTACAGTTTGGTGTGAGATGCCCCAGGGGCTCTCATGTTTGGCCATTTGGTCCCCAGCCACAGGTTTGGGAAGGCATGAGACCTTTGTGGATGATGCATGGCTGTGGAAAACCCCTGAGAATGGGCCTACTTCTGGCCTGAGCTTTCAGCTCCCTGATCCACCAAGATGTGATCAAGCGGCCTCATATTCCTATTGCCACAGCCATGAGCCACTGTTAACACCCAGAATAACGCCACAAACACGACCATGACTGCTTAGCCACTGAACTGTGAGCCAAAATGAATCAGGCTGTTGCAAATATTTCATCACAATTACAAGAAACAAAGCTAGTGCACAGATCTCCTCCAGCCTTGTCTCCCTCCCTGAGCCCAGCAGGAGGAATGGCTCCAAGTCAAGCTCTCTGTCCTCTGGGGAAGGGTAAGCATCTGCCTGCATGGCCTCCCCAGGCACCATACAAATAGAGTCTGTCCTCACAGCTCTGTGCTGAACAGCTGGGAAGCAGACAGGAAAACTATCGGACATTAATAATGAATTTGCTTTGACAATGGCTTCTTTCTGTTTTCTGCTATTCACAGTCCATCACCTTAAGTACCAGCAAGTAGCTCATAGCATTACTGAGAGAACTCCACAAGGAAAAGGAACTAGTGGAGGAGAAGGCAAAGGGTTTCACAGACAGACAAAGTGGTGGATGGCAGGGGGTGATGAACTTTCCTTGCCCTGAAGAGATTATCCTGAACCCCCCCCCCCCGGGCTGGCTGTTGCCTAATGTGCATAGGCTTCTGAGCTGGCCCTGTATGGTGTCTGAGCTGGCCCTCCAAAAGACAGCCATGCCCCTGTGTATTCCATTTGCACTACAGTACGGATGCGTGAACAATTTTCACTGGACACACTTCAAACCACCCACGTCCCAGGAGCACTAATATGAATGGATGATGAGCCATAAAGAGGCAAAAAGACCTGAGAGTGGGACAGAAGAGGAGAGGGACCAGTGTGACACAGCATCAAGACAAAGGTTAGAGAAGAGGCCAGGAGAATCGAAGGAGTCTGCTCCATGCTTCCTCAGAGCTCTTGTTACTGTGTTCTGAAATCTAGCTGTCACGAGCACTCTATGCCAGAAACACAGATGAACATAGATGTGTTCATAGATGTGTCTTTCAACAATATCAGAATTTATTAAGTAGTAAATTCACAGGTTCAGCTGATTCGATGACAGCAGCTGGCCACATGACCCCACCTACCCTAGTAATCTGACTAAAAGGAACTCAGATATTTTTTACCCACTCTGAATTATTAACTCATGTCCGTCTCTCTGCACATGTACATATCTACACATCTACACACACATATGGGGTTTACAGAACGAATGCAGGATAGAGAGGCCGCTTCAAGTGGGAGGGTGTCCAGAAGTGGCTGAGAAAGGGTCTGTCCTGCTGCAATGATGAGTCAGGCCAGTGCTGGGAGACAGCTGCTGCTGAAGCCGCAGGGGCTGGGTGGGTTTGACAGCAAAGCTGCAAAGCCCCGCTGCCTTAGGAAAAGCTGAGGCAACCAGGACAGAGTAAGAAATGGCAGATTCAAGCATAGGTCCAGACAGTGGGGTAAACCACTGGACAGCAGGGGACTGGGTGGAGCTGAAGCTCTAGGCACAGGCAGGGAGTCCTCTGCTTCTTAGTTCTTGACACACACACAGAGTGTCAGAGGATAGGTTGGATGAGAGGCCACGCCACCTCAGTGTTAGGTGTCATGGGGCCCATGAGAGACTGGCACGCACTTTCCTTGGTTAGGTAGGTCTGTTGGATTCTTAGCTTGAGCCTGGTTTCCCTCATACAATTTTAATATACCCCAATCTCAAGTCAACTTCACACACTTAAAAGGGTGGCTCCTGTTCTGTTCCTGGGAATAAATTATGTCTGTGCTGCAGGACGGAGCCTGGCAGATTGGGCGGAGCCTGATAGATTGGATGGTTTCTGGACCCACCACGCTGTATTCTTTCTTTCTGCAAAATGGAGTCAAAAGCTGCTGGAAAAATGGAGTCTCCTACATCAAAGCACAGTCTAAAGAACCACTGTTTTATGTCTCGCTGGCTCGGAGAAGGCAAGGCTCCATAACTTTACGATAGATTCAGTGCAGGCTTGGGAAGGGGCATGTGGGATCCCAGATCTCTGGGATGTGCTCCAGGCCCCACCTGTCACCATGTTAAATACAAAAAGAGGCCCCGTTAGCAAAGCCTCAAGGGAACCACCAGCCCTGCAGGCCCTGCCTTGCGATGGCCACATCAGCCGATCCAATCTCCAGATGAATGCTCCCATTCCACATCCACCCAGTGTCGGAAGATTTTCCTGGCTGACAACCCCCTTTCCCTCATCTCAGTTCATGTGCTGGCCAGATCACCTGCCTAGGCCATGGAGCATAGTTGTCCTGCCCCTGAGCACACTGAATCCTCCCAGCAGTGGTGACCGAGTTACACAGGTCCTCATGGGCCGAGAGAGACTTTGGCTGATTCCATTAGAGGGGGTATCTCTTCTCTGATACATGTGAACGTGAACAGAACTTCCCCTTTCCCTCAAGGAAGTCTGAAGCAAAGCCAAGACTGGCATCAGGAAGATCACAAAACCGAATCTTAATGACATGATTTGGTCCCCAAGTCTTGGATGCAGGAAGGTAGCTTACCCCATAAACGTACCCTTCTATGAGACACCAGGTCCTTGCTTTTCCTAGCCCAGGTCATTTTTGTGTTTCTACCTCCAACAAACTTTGATAATAAACATTCTGGAAGGAGGAAAAGCCATGGGTGAGGACAGTCAAGTTCTAAGACATTTCTGGCCCACATTTTGGCCCATTGCCCCCACCTCAACCCACTACAAATCCATCTGCAATCGGTCCTACCACTGAGCCTCGTGCTAAGCCTCCTTAAAATGCCCTATGTTCTCAGAAACACAGGCATTCAAAAGAAGTTTCATGTGTGCTGACAGGATGATGAACAATCAGAGAATGCCTTCTTAAAAATGTTTCCGAATGAGCAGAAACCAGAATGTGGAGGATTGCTACTCAAAGAAGGAAAAGGTGGTATCGACTCAAAGTGCCCAAGTTCCTATCCCACTAGGAAATATCCCAAAGCCAATCCAGCTCATGGGAAAAACTGCTGGTGCTCATTCTCCCGCGCTGTTCTTCAAAATGCTTCTCCCTCGTGTTACCCTTGGTGCGTTTTGTGGCTCTGTCTCCATGTGTGGCACACAGCAATAGCGGCAGTTGGTGCCTTAAATGTGTGTGAATTACATAAAAGGCAATCCTGATTAGAGCTGAAGGTTTTAATTAAATGAGCAATTAGCCTTGAGCATGGATGTTTATACAAAAGGAAAATCAGCTAATTAATTTGGATAATGACTTGCTCCTGTGAACATGAGCCTGCCGGCGGCTTAGTGTGGCACAGGGGTGTTCGCACAACTGGGGGAGGTAACAGCTGGGGTCAGGACGGGGTCCTACCAGGAGAAACTCACACATCATTACTAAACGGCTTGTGAGGGACACCTTGGCTTCCCCCAGCCCTTCACCCAAGGGACACATGGCGCCTCCCTGCCAGCTGTCGAGGACCTCTCCCTGCAACACACCCAAGGATGGAGCTGTGTGCACTCAGTCAGCAAGAGAAAAGTGTACTGCGAACGAGGTGACTGAGGAAAGTGCTGTTAATTTTCACTGTGGCGGAACCGGAATCACCTGGGGCACCGGGACCTGGCTGGGGAGGAATCTAGCTTGCGTTGAGGCGAGAAGACCCGCCCACTATGGGTGTGGTCATTCCCTGGCTGGGTCCTCCCACTGCACACGGTTGGAGGAAGGGAACTGAGACGTGGCCAATGGCTTCAGGCCCTACTGTTTCGGTCTCCCCACCACCTTCCTCTGTATCCTTTCGTTGTTAGCTGAGATAAGACCCGTTTCCTTTAAGTTGCTTTGGTTGTTTTATCACGGCGATGGGAAGAGATACTAAGACAGTCTCCCAGCCAAAGCTTGGCATAGGAATGTTGGCTGGGTTTGGTTTCGGTGGTTCCTGGAGTGAAGTAACCAGGGACTTTGCAATGTTTCTAGATTCATTCCTGCTAAATCATTTAAAATTTGTAACAGAGAAGGGAGTTTGTGTTGGGTTTTAGCCTTGTTCCTTTTGCTTGGGAGTGAAAAGCACAAGAGTGATTTCTACTAACCTGTGTTTTCCTAGCCCCACTCATGCAGAGACCCTAATCACTGCTCAGCTGCAACTTCCTTGAAAGCAGTGATGTAGCCTGGCTGAGACCAGCGATAGCTCCGTAAAGTCCAAGGCTGCCCACCTTGAATAATGTTGTCAACATCACTGAGTGCTTGAGTCAAAGCGGTCCTAAAAGGACATAAGGGATTGTGAGCATATTTAAAAATTTACAGCTGGGACTGGGAGCCGGCTCAGCAGTTAAAGGCAAACTCTGCTCTAACAGAGGACCTGAGCACCATTGCCAGCACCCAATCAGCTGCCTATGACTACATTCCAGAGGACATCCAGCACCTCTGGCCTCTGTAAAGCACTTGCACACACACACACACACACACACACACACGCACACACACACACACAGAGAGAGAGAGAGAGAGAATGAGAGAGAGAGAATGAGAGAGAGAGAGAGAGAGAATGAGAGAGAGAGAGAATTAATAGTAAAATATTTCCGGTTTTGCTGCATGGGCAATTATAGGAGCTACCAGAGGCTTCGAGCAAGCGTCTTCACTCCCCATCCCCTTCCTTAGCTGTTGCAACTTGTCTGAAAGCAGCCCGAAGCTGTTCCTCCTTTGGAAAGAGCAGTGTGTCCCCTTTGCATATCCTGCAGTGTGCACACTCAGGCTGCTGTGTGTGCACAGCCCTTGGAGGCAGGATCCCAGACTGCCCACCACCAGCAATCCTGGAGTCTACGAGTTGCCCCAGGCTTATCATAATGTGTTCAGCCCACCCTCCTGTCCTCAGGAGATGTGTCACTGCTTCCTGATTACAGAAGACAAACCCCAGAGCAAACAGGGACCAAATTAAGACCATGGCATGACTTCAGGCCAACGGTTTTCAAACCCATTTAACTCTCGTGGGCATGCGTGCATACGTGCACGTGTATGTGTGTGTGTGTGTTTGTGTGCTGGTGCCAGAAGAGGGAGTCAGATCTCTTGGCTAGAGTCACAGACAGTTGTAAGCCACCCTGTGTGGGTGCTAAGAGCCCACCCTGGCCTTATGAGTCTCTTATCTTTGAGACTGTGGGACTAGCCTTCTGTCCCAAGTCTCTCTATTCTCAGACTAATGGGAAGAGATGACTTGCCTGCCCTAGAGCTTGCTGATGTGAGATTCTACATAGATTCAAAGTACAGAAGGGAACAGCTCATTCTGTGTGGGCAGATCTGAAAAGACATCACCGAGCTGCCAGGGGCAGAGGGCCCACACCTTGAGGGTGTACAGATAGTTGCTGAGGAGTAAAAGAAGCCCTATTGCCCCCTGAGGAGAGAGCTAGAGATGCCAGAGATACGAAGGAAGGGTCATCAGGCACCTTGGAACTGATAGAAAAGGCACAGTTGGGGCTGAGGGCATGGCTCAGTGAAAGTGTTGAGGAAAAGTGTGTGGTAATTCAAGAGAAATAAACAGACAGCTCCAGACTGGGAAGACAGATGCCCGAGCGGGTACTGCCTGGCATTGCAGAATGTCAGTGTTGTCTGTACATGTGTCGACTAAGGTTCTGCAGTACACATGACTGAAACTTTTAAGAACCAAGTGTGGGTCAGGTGTTCTCCCACTGTGGAGCACTGGGTGTGAGTGTCACTGGGTTTGAGCTTCTCGACACAGACACTTCTGTTCCAGTGTAGCCCAAACAGAGTGTGTCTGTGGCCCATGGCACAGCACAAAGCTGAGTGGCAGAGCAGACACACACACACACACACACACACGAGACCCTGTCAACTGCCTGTCAGCCACAACCACCAACTCCTGTCCCCCGAGCTCAGCTCTGACATCCAGGCTCTCAGGGCACCTTTGTTCCCTATGGGGACAGTGTTGACACAGGATCCTCCAAGGCTCCCCAAATAATTACACAGGGACTGCCTAAGTGACACCAATTTCAATGTCATAAATGCTTTCTTTCCAAACTCCCTAAATATGGTTCAGCCTATTTGTGCATCAAGAACTATTAAACGGAAGGTGTGTGTGTGTGTGTGTGTTCTTTTCACAGTACATTCCCTGAAAATTAAGTCCTATATGTTTCCCAGGGATGTGGGCCTAGGCTGCGGGGGTCATTGCCATATATGGAAGAACACAGAGCAGTGTGTCCCTTGCCCTAAGCAATGGAATGACCTGTTGCCTTTGGAGTATGCAGCTGGGAGCAAGAATGCAAACCCTAGTATGCACACGGGACACCATGACCATGTGACAATGCAGTTCCTATAGTCTTTCTGACAGCTCTATGGTGTCAGTGGCTGGGGAAACACTGTAGGCCCCACAGCAAAAAGGAGAAGACAGCCCAAGATGGTGACAAAATAAAGACGTTGCTTAGGTCTGATAAGCAAGCGGCAGGGGAGTCTGAGAATGAAGACATCAGAAGGCAGATCCTGCGGAAGAGTGCGGGAGAGGAGGGCAGGGAAGAGGAGGTGCCTGTGGCCGAGAGAAGGAGTACAGAATGAGGGGACAGAGGGAGCAGAAGTGTAGGGTGCTAGCTGGTGAGCGGTGATCACTGTGTGAGGCTTCTCTGTCAAATGACTTGGGTCTGACCAGGGACCTCACACCTACAGGCAGAGCCTTGAAGAACACAAACCTGGGATTCCTGGGCCTGAGACTGGAGACCCAGCTGAGCACCGGAAGACCCCTGAGGATCAACATGCTTGGTTCTATGACATCATCCCCGCCACATCCCAGCATCTCAGGTCTCCTTCAGCAAAGCTTAAACCAGTTTCCACCCTCAGTTTCCCGGCCTCAACAGACAACTTCACATGTCAGTTCAGGGTCTGCCCTGGCAGCACCCTCTGCCTCCCACTTTCACATCCTTTCAGGAGAGCTTCAAGCCCCACACAGAACAAACTGACTGCTGCTCAATAGCCACAGAAAGGTCCAGGCCATTCGGTTCCCACACACAAAGGTCTCTCAGCCCCTGTGCAGCTAGTTTTACTATCTGACACTAAAAGAGTAATAGTGTTTCTCCATGTGTACCATCCCCGAAACTCGTGACAGAGTGGCTTCCTGCACAAATAGGACCATCGAGAGATCATGTTGTTCCTTCCAGCATCCATAAAAGCTGAGAAGCATGTCATAACCACCCAGTGTTCTCTTCTGTCTCAATAATTCATTACAGTATTAATAGGCCAGCATTCTCTGCAAATGTGCAGTAAAATGCACACATAGTTCACATTTCTCTTGCAAGTTCACTCAATCTGGGAGAAAAATCAAAGCAATCTTCCTTGTCTTTCCATATACAGCTCAGTGAATCTCAGCTTCCTTCCATTCCATTCACTTTTCAACCAAGGGCATTTTCCAGTGAGAAGCTTCTGTGTGTTTCAGCATCACATCGCTTTGTTTTCAGTGTGTGGGTGAGCCCTCTGTAGACCCAAGTGCTGGGAAGACATTCTGCAGAGGCAAGGCTGACATTTGCAGGGTTGTGCCATCTGATCATTCAAAAAGCCCCACAGGCAAGGTGTGTGTGATCCCTGCGATCTTAACATCCAAGGGGCTCCTGTGGATTTGAGTCCAGCCTGAGATACATAGTGAATTCCTGGCCAGCCTTGGCTACTGCCTCAGACCTGGTCTCAGAAAGCCAAAGAGTTGGGAAGACATTTTCTCCTTTGGTCCTTATCACAAACGGTAGCTTTCTGGCTATCTATGGTAACTTGAGATGACAGGGAGGAACTTGGGCCTAGAATGATTTGAACCAGGAGTGTCCCTAATGAGTTCTTCATTATGCATATGTGTGGCCTCAGTCCTTTCCAACGACTTTAAACGCTGGTCACATTACTGTGTGAGCTTGGCTTGTGCTACAGTACTCAGATTTTAAAATTTTTTTTATACCCAACTTTCCTAGGTGCTTCTGTGAGGTGCTGTTTAAATAAGTCATGAATTTACATACACAGACACTGAGTAAAACAGATTATTTTCAGTGGTTGGATGGGCCTCCCACCGTTGGCTGAATCCTGCCTGCCCATGGTCTTTAGACTTGACCTGAGAGCACAGCCTCTTCCCTGGGTCTCCAGCTTGCTTGATCACCCAGAAGTTTGTGGGCTCACCATCCCTTAGTGTAGTGCAGACCAGTCCCCTTGAAAGGAATGTAAGTGAGAGGGACGCACCATACTTCTCTTTGGTACTGTCATGGTACACAACCCCATCTAATACATCTGAGCACCCACACCCCAGGGATATGGCTTTTACTGCTCCTGGGACAGCAGAGAATCCTTTGTCAGCAACAGTCACACATCCCAGCTTTGTGAGTGGACAGAGACCAGAGGACACCTACCGTAGAGTGTGTGATTAGTGTGGTTTTCACTCATGCTCCATGGGGCAATGATGCTTTTTTGGCACCCAGCTTTCCTGGATGCTTCTGTGAGGTTCTGTTTAGACACGTAGAGCTGAGACTCGATCACCTGGGAAGGTGAGCTATTTCCCTTCACTACCCCAGCCATCCCCAGTCTTCAAAATAGCAGAAGATGATTCAAAGAGCCTGGAAAACAAACCTACTGCTAGACACTCAGAGAATGTAGTTCATAGCTGGCCCTGCGAGGACAAGCTTACAGCAACTCTGTTGCAGAAGCCTACATGAGAGGAAGGCAGCTCAGAGCACACAAGTGCATGTACATGCATGAACACGCACACATACATGTGCATGAATTCACACATACACAAACACACACACACACAAGGGCTCAAATGTTTGAATACTTGATCCCTATTTGGGGGCTCCGGTTTTGGACATAAGGCCTTGCTGCAGAAGTATGTCACTGGGAGTAGGCTTTGAGAGCTCATAGGTCTGAGGACTGTGGGGAATGGGGAGGGTTAGGAGGTGAGCTCTGAATGTTCTTCTTCTGCCTCCATGCCTGCCACTTGCTGCCATTCTTCCCCGGCACAGCAGTTTCTTATCCTTCTAGAACGGTGATGCCAAATACATTTTTTATTCTATAAGTTGTCCTGGTCATTGTATTTTATGACAGTAAGTTAAAAAAACAGCTAATGTACTTAGAAGCCATCACACTTACTGGCCTTGGCATCGTGGGTCTATAAGGTGGACTCATTCTAAGGGAATGTCGGCCTTCCCTCCCCTGATACTTCCAGCCTTCTCAGAGATTTGTGTGACTTTCCACATTCCTGGGAGTTAGTCGCTACTCTACTGTGTAGGTAAACAACAGACACCTAGAGATTTGCATCATCCAATTTCTTTTTTCTCACAATTCTGACCACCAACAAAAAAAAGTTATACAACTCTATGTAGCAAAATTATCACCCAAGGCCACCATTAACACAGAGTGTCCCAAGAAAGCTAGGCTGCGTTCCTGGCTCCCTCGCCATGCCTGACCTCAAGTGAGGCCCCTCTAGTAGGCAACACCTTCCCATCGAGGTCCACATGCATTGTTTGGCCCCAGTAATACTGTGCTGTTGATCTAGCAAAGCCCAGGTGGTGTAGCAGCTCACAATCGGTGGATATGGCCTGTTTCCTGGGACACTTTCAGCAACACAGTCCATACTTATTCCTAATGACAACTCTAGCGCCCAAAGCTAACATCAGCATTTTACTCTGAATTGTTTACTCTACAGCACTCATAATCACTTTAGAAGCGATTCCAAAATTATGTGTGAAGGTTATCGGGATTGTTGGCACGACGGGACCCAGAATCCCCCAGAAGACAAAGCTCTGGGCCAGGGACATTTAAATGAGATGGAAAGGTGCACACTGAATGGGAGTGAAACACCTGTGGGCTGGGGGGTGTAGACCGAGCACCAGGCCACAGAGAGCTGAGGCCCAGCATTTACCTTTCTGCTTCCTGATTGCAGATGAGATCAACTCCCTCATGTTCTCTCTGCCATGGTTCTGTGCCCATGAGGGGCCGTGCCTTCGAACCCTGGTCAAAACAAGCCCTTCTTTGCCTAGGCTGCATCTGTCCGGAATTTTGCCGCAGCAGATGAAAGGACAGGGGATCAGAGTGTAATTTTCCAACGCCTTTTTGGATGAGAGAAAACCACCTCCCTTGTTGTTGTTATTGTTTTATTTGTTAAGGATACCACTTTATAGCATATGAGAAACAGCAAGAGCAGAACAAGAAGTCCCTGCAGACCTTATTTGGCAGTGAATGTGCTGCGGACAGTGTGACTGAGCCCCAGTTAGTACAGAACTGGGAGGCAATGGGTGGAAAGTTCCAGAAAAGCCATTCCCGGGGCCATGTTGCACTGTAACATTTTGTTCTCCCAAGCATGCTGCTCCAAGGCGTATTCATATTCCAGGGCTCATTGCTCACGGAATTTCAGATGGCTTTGCCATTTCTATTCACGCCCCAAACACAGGTAATGTTTTGAATTTTTAAGATGTATTTCATTCCTGAGAGGTGGCATGTATCAGAAGCCTTTGTACACTCAGTTAATGACCCATAAGAAAATCCCATTATCGACCAGGTTTGTCCAGACTCAACCTTCTAAACAGCCGATAGCATCTTTGTTTCTAGAAAGGTGGTGCTGGTGAGCCGGTTAACCCGTGATCCTGTGAGGCAGCTATTCCCAGCACTCAGGTGGGAAAGGGAGCTTCTGAAAGTTTCGAGAAGGCTCTGTGCTCTGACAGACCCTATCTATCAATATCATCTAATTGGGACCAGCTCCATAGCCTCCTGGGAGCTCTGGTTCTGTCGTGTACTTTGGTGCTATAGATCAAGTAGCCAGTTGTCAAGGGCCTCCATTGTTCAGCTATTGTGTTTTAGTCTTGCTTTTTAAATTTTTGTACATGTCATCCAGAGCTACTATGGCCTCTGGAGGCTCCTGGAACTGGAGTGTTGCTCAGTGGGATGGGACCTGAGACAAAGGAGAAAAGCAGCTGCCTCCTAAGGTGATGCTCCCACCATCACTCAGTCATTACCTGCCACTCAAATTCAACCTCAGGGTAAGAAGTTATAAAAAGGATCAGGGAAACTTACCATTGACCCCAGCAAAAGGCTGTACTCTCACCCTTTGGGACACCTTGGTTGACTTGGTCCTTACCTATAAACCCATCTACTAATAGAGAAAAGATATAATAAAATCTAAACCAAGAGGTCTCTGGGCACACAGAAGGACATTGGACACAAGGCTGATTTATTAGGTAACACGAAGGCAGGATTGTGCTATCTGCTCATGGATTGCCAAAGAAAAGGTGACTCAAGCCACTTCCATTTTAACTCTTGCTGCCACACAAGCAAATGAACCTAGGACGTTGTGAAGACAAGTTGCCAGGTCAGATGATAGGTCTGCTCCGATAGACTCTTGCCCAGTCTTTGGACATGGCTCATTCTGAATTGTAAGTCCCAGTTCATTATGAGTGTAGGGGTGAACTACAGCTTTGTAGGAAGCAGAAATGTTGCACAGGGGTTCTAGCCATCAGCACCATGGGATCAGGAACACCATTCCCAGTTCTGCTTGTTTGGATGGTTGGTGGGACTGCCAAGGATGGTGCCTGGGTCTTGCCATGTGGAAGCCAACAAGAGCCAAGTGTAGAGTGAGGTCAGTCATACTTATGAGAGCCAGTTCTGTCCATCTCTACCTGGCTTCAGGCGACGGCTGCCCACCACAGAAATTACATACCCAGCAGGCATGAGCCATCCACATGGACCCATATAGCCAGACAGGGGGGTCAGAAGAAGGACAAGCAGTAAAGTGATTGCTGGTGTGCCAGAGCTGTTGAGTTCTTGCTTTGGGAACACACTTGTATCCATTCTTCCTAACCTCTTGTTGTGTTCTCTTAACAGTGCCAAAACTCCCTTGATTTATTGCTTTTACCCCCCAACAGAACAATCATGACACATTCATTCTGCCAGAGTGCCACAGTGTACTTATGTCAGGAAATTAAGTAAAATACAGCTAAAAGTCTTTTTCTATCAGGGCTAAAATTGGGGAGATAGTCTTCATGGGGTATGTGAATATGATCACTAGACTTTAAAATGTAATGCTGGTATTTTCACAAAGCAATAATAAGAAGAAAGCAGTTTATTATGGTGTAATCTCACCTTAAGCCAACACCTAGGAAGAAGGGGTTCTGAGGGGAAGTAGGAAGCCGACACAGGTGGCTCTGCTATATCTTCTTACTTAAGTAGAGACAACACACTCTGGAAGGGGAAACACTGTGACCTGTGCACATCCCCACCTCCTGCTGGCAATCAACAGGTAGCCAGCCCCAGGGAAAGACACCCACAGAGACTCAAAACTCAGCAAAATATCACCAAAGAAACACCACTATATGTAGCTTAGGTAGTAAAGAAAATCACCCTCAAAGGTCAGCGCCAGTGGGTTCAAGCTGTTCCTAGAAATGGGCTCATATTTTATGACTTTCCCTAAGGATGATGGCAAATCAAAGAACAATGTCCCAGCATTGAGTTTCCTGGGGTTATATACAGGACTGTGGGTGACTTCAAGGCAGCTGCTCCACCAAAAAGGCCATCTTGGCGTGAATGGTGCATCCGCGGCGCTCCCACCCAACCCACAGGCAGCCCAGCTGCAGTCTTCGGGCCCCAGCCACTGCTGAATGTTTCTATACGAGGTCTCTCACATCTTGTAAAAGTTACCTTAAAGCATTGTAAAGGAGAGTTTTCCAGTAGAATACACAGTTTCTGTGTATTTTCCCACAAGGGCCTCCCTTCCTGTGCTTTGCCTGCTGGCCTATGGAATGGGAGACCCTCACTGGGACACGTGGGGGAGAATCAGGTTCTGTCGTGTGCCTTTACTGCAATGACACCCTCTCCACACATGCTCGGGCCAGAAGGCAGGGGCTCCTGTTCTGGCCGAGGGGGCCGCGTTGTGTGGCAGAGAAATGTGTGAACAGGTGTGAGCACCGGTGACAGTTAGCTTGCTGTGATGTAATTCCATGTGGCCCCAGATGGGATTTACACCTCCATGAGCACTCAGAAGCCCTTACAAGGAACATCACTTACACAGAGGCATGTGCACAGCACACGGACAGATCCCTTTACAGTGCACGCCATGCCACGCTTCGTGAAGCCAGGACCTGCTCACTCACATGAGTAAAGATGAATTGCCTTCAGGAAATGAGCTGCCTCTGAGGTTTTGGTTGCAGTGGCAGAGGACAAAAAGCTTTCCTCCCTCTGGAGGGAACCACGACGGTAAAATCAATGCACCCTCGTCTTTGCCGTGTGTTTTAAAGGTGGGTAACGGGAAGCAGCCGGTGAGCTGTGAACATAACCCTAAGTGAGCAGCATGCCAGAGGAAGGGAACTTACATCTGTCCCCTGCTGTGGGCATCTGGCAGAGGCTGCTTCCCACAGATGAACCCCGCATTTCTTCAGCACCAACTGCTCAAATCCAAGAGCCTTCCTATTACTCTGGCTCAACACCATAGCAAAACACATTTCCCTGAGCCTCCATGAGGAAAAGTTAGACTCATCCGTGTGCTTGTGTGTGTGTGCGTGCATGTGCATGTGTGTACTTGTATGCACATGCTTGAGGAGGCCACAAAACAACCTTCTGTGTTGCCCCTCAAGAATTATGAGCGCGTATGTTTAAACAGTGTCTCTCGTTGCTCTAAAGCTTGCTGATTCGGCTAGGCTAACTGGTCAACAAGAGCCCCAGGGACCCTCCTGACTTTCTCTCCTGGCACTGGCACATGTACCATGTTTGGTGTTTTGGCATGGGCTCTGAGAACCAGTCTCAAGAACTTCATGCCTGCAAGGCAAATGCAGATGGCTTACACACCAAACTGTAGCCTCTAGGACATCAGAAAAGGTCAGGTGGGGCTGTTGTTAGAAATCTGTATACCCTACACAGCGTGCACAAGAAGATCATGGCCTGTTCAGAACACTGTTTAACATGTCAAAGGTCTGGCAGGGTCTCATCACAGCCTGTTCATTGTTTCCCTAAAGACAGAGCCCCAAATCAGGGGAAATGGCATTCTGGGTTTCCTTATAGAATGACTTATACACAATTCAGAACAACCTACACACCCAACACCAAGCAATTGGTTACTCCATAGAGTCCAGTCTAGGATGACAGCCAGAATATCTCACACCCTTGTATGATAAAACATGGTGTTAGCATCACTGATCAACCCAGACCCCACAGGGATGGATGGACATGGCCAGAACATCAGGCTTACGCAGCCATACTTGAGGATACGTTGTAAATCAATAGAAATGTTAGCTCTCAGAGTTTCCTCCTCACAAGGAGCTCTTTGTGGCATGTAAACCTATATTTGAATAGAAGGGGAAAGCTGGTGTATATGCTAAATGCCAGGCATGGCTGTCCCTGAGCCCCAGGCTTACAATGTGTTTTCATGCTTTGTGCTTTATTCTCTTTCCCAACAGTCTATAAACAGCCCTTGTTTGTAATCAGGAAGAAATGCCTGTTCTCCCCAGCACAGCCCCAACAGCTCAGATCTCCACATTCGTCTGTCTCAGGACCTCCACGGGCACCAGCTTTCAGCCAAAAAGAGTATGCACGAATCGATTTTTATGCTGTTGGTGGAAGCATCTGGGAAAGTTTCTCCACAGTTAAAGCAATCAAGATGCTGTTCCCTTCTGCTCTTTATCAGATGTTGTTTCCCCGCTGTTCTGTTGATGCACAGAGATTTAGAAATTATATTTACGGGTAAATATGAAGTCACATTTCATTAAAAGTTTGTCATGATAAATGTAGATCCGAACACATTTTTTAAAGAAAGCCAGGGGAGAGATCCCGGGCTCCATTTACTCAGTTTGCATTGGCGGTAACGTCTTTTGAAGCACATCCAGGTACCTGCTCTGTTCTACCCTCCCATCACACTCAGATTTCCCCAGCAGGCATGGCTACCCCTCATCAGTGGGGAAAATACCCAACAGAAGCAAAGTAGATAAAAAGGAGTTCCTTCAGCCCACGTCTTGTGGAGAGGGCGGCCTGGCAGCTGGGACTCCATCCATGGTGCTAAGAGATTGCTGGTGAACTGCTACAAACTCCGTGGATAAGGAAGGAGGGTGGTCAGGCCTGAACCAGCTCAGCTATGACTCACTGGACCCGCCTTGCAGCCCTAGGTTGACCAGGGAAGTTACTCCCATGTTCCCAGACCTTCCACATTCTCCCAAAACAGTCCCCAGATGCTTGCAAGGTTGTGGGTAGGGGAGATTTGACATTCAAACCAGGCCATTGTCTGCATTCACACATCTGGAGACAGGTCTAGCTCAGCGTGGCTTTACCGCCAGGACACGGTTGCACACCACAGCCACAGTCAAGACAAAGAGCAATTCTATCACCACAAGTGTTCCTTGGTCAGCCTGTTTTTATCCTCAAATTGCAAGAAATTCCACCCAGCTAGAGCCAGTCTCTATACCTCTCCCTATGGTTGCTTCAAATTTTGCCATGTACAAAGGAATGAGACCCCGGCCACTTGCATCCTCGGACTCTCAAATTACAGCCAAGGGAAGTCAGCAGAAGAGAGGAAGTGGGATTTCCCCCCTCTCCTCAGGGTCTGCACTCTCACCGTGGGAGAGAGACTGATGACAAGGACGTTCTTCTAAACACCAGCTGGAGGAAAATAGTTTACTTTGGCTCCCCAGTCAGAGAAGGCGCATGACTTTTTCGGCACAATGTCCATTTGCAAAGCCTAATTTTACAGAATTATCTGAATGGGTGAGGCACACTTGCGGGGTCCTGAGTTGGTTCCTTGGGCTATCAAACAGATCACATATCAGCCTTAGCACCCCTGACATGACAACAGTACGTTCTAGATTTAAAAAAAAAAAAGACTCTTCAAGCTTTCCCCAAATGTCTACCTATGGGTCTAGCCTGGGTGTGTGCCTATTGTGGGCTTGGTTACAGGCAGGGGTCCAATGACTGATGGAAACCAACCACCATAGCCCCAGAGATACCAAGAGTTGACAGTCATGCAGCCTCCCAGACTGAGAGATGGAACCATGTGAAAACGTTCCTGAGAAGCTGCCATCAAAGGACCAGATTGAACACGGCTGGCTCTGCTGTCGAGTGAGCAGGGGCATGGGCCTCCTTCTCCAGTGATGATAATTTCGTTATCAAACTGGTGGAGTTTCAGGTTCCTGTACAGACCTAGACACCATTGTGCAGCCATCAGAGGTGAGCCATTAAACGGAGTGCTGTTGACCAATGAACCAATGAGAGACGAGCCATTCCAAAATTAAATGTACTTACAGAATGTCTGATATGCCTCTGCTCCTCAACCCGTGTCCCCCTCCACGCCTCCACCTCCTGCTCTGTTTTTGTTTACAGATAGTCTTGTGTAGCCTTTATTTGCCCCAAACTCTTCATCCTCCTGCCTGTGCTTCCCTAGCGCTGACACAGGACACCATGCCCAAACCCTGCCATCAAGATCGCAGAAAGATTTTTGCTTCTTCAAGTACTTCTTGCAAAAGACACCAGGATTGACAGTCTCCTGCTTTGTTCACGGCCACATCGGTGTCCTCTGTAGGCTGCTGGGCTTCTTTGGCTCCCAGACAGCCTTTTAGAAAATTAACATGGAAAAGAGTAAGCCAAAGGGATCGCTGACAACTTCCAGGTAAAGGATGGAGAAAGTCAGTGTGGTGGTCTGAATGAAATGCCCCCATAGACTTACAGGGAGCATGACGGTTGCAAGTGTGGCCGTGCTGGAGGGTATCACACGGGGTGGGCTTTGAGGTTTCAGAAACTCAGGCCAGACCGGGTGTCACTCTCTCCTCCTGCTGCCTGCGGATCCAGATGCAGAATTCTCAGCTCCTTCTTCAGTGCTATGTCTACATGCATGTCACCATGCTTCCCACTATATTGACAATGGACTGAACCTCTGAACCTGTAAGCTGGCCCCAATTAAATGTTTTTCTGTGTAAGAGTTGCTGTGTTCATGGAGTCTATTCATAGGAGTAAAACCCTAATTAAGACATGAAGAAAAAAAAATCTACTGCATCTGTGTGTTGGATTTAAGGGACTCATCACTTCTCCTTCCCTGATTCTACCGCTCAGCTCATCTATGTCACCTTTGACCTTGTTCTACAATAATTCTTCTCCTGGCCTATGTCCCCACAGACTCTTAGCCTCGAGGACAGGAAATCTGCCTTCAACCATCTTATGGGTGTGGTATAATGGGTGTGATTTGGGCTGTCTGTTGTTGTAAACCTAAGAAGACCTAACTAAGGTTAGAGGAGGTCCAGACAGATTGGAATCAGCCTTTGATCTGGATGCAGGTGCTGACAGGTATTCTCCTGATGTTTTCAGGCCAGCCATGCCTCTGAAGGAGGTGGCTGCCCAACACTGTTGTCCCCCATGAACATGTGAGCACCTGATTTGAGAAGGTTGTGGACCCATTAGGAACTAAAGGCCTGCTGAAAGAACTGATCACAAGGCTTGGTCTTCATCACCCAGCCCCATTTCCTGTTCTCTTTCTATTCCTGCCCCTTCTGGTGCTGCCAACACGGTCCTCTCTGCCATGATAGAGTGCATTCCCTGGCATAAACCAAAATCGACCATTTCTGCCCTAAGCAACTTCTTTATCACAGCAGGGGAAACAGATGACAAGGCATCAGCCACCGGCCATAGGCAGCTGCTGCCTCTGGAAGCTCCGACTTTCTCCTGCAAAGAGAGGAGGGGTCGCCTGGAATGCTCATGGGACACCCAATGGGTCTTGAGTAGAGCTGTCCCTGAGGGGTGATGCAGGCTCTTACACAGCTCAACCTGGGCAGCGCACACATTTAAACACGAGTGAATGCACATGGAAACCAACACACCCGTCTAGGTGAAGTGTGGGTGTATTTGGCAAGACCAACAGTCTTGGCAATTTCTTCTATTGCAGTAAAGGGACCTAGCCTGAACTATTGTCACAGGCTGCTGAGTGCTGCTCTGTCTAGCCACCTCCAGGCTCTATTTCTAAAGTCTCAAACACAGCAATGAAAACCCCAAGTTCTCTCTTTCTAGAGCTGTGTCTCCCTTCATGAAACAAGAGTCCATCAAAATGAATGTGAAGGCTGGAAGCCCTCTGCGCCCGCTGAACGCTCCCTGCACATTGTGAGCTCCCCATCTCTGGCCCTTCCATCCATCGTCACTTCCTGCAGGTTTCCTGTCCTCCACAGTTGCCCCAGAAAGACTGAGACTGAAGCAGATGTCACGAACATTTACTTTCACTGCCAAAGGGATTAAAACATAAACAGAAAGGGGAGAGCAGGCTCCCTAGTGCCCCGAGTAAGATTAGATACAACTAAACCTCGTGGACATTAAAGCAATAAATCTTCTCTGCAGTGGAACCCAAGCCGTCACGAGCTCTCGGGGCAGGAAATGGAGGAAGTGGAGGAGCCAAGCCGAGGAGGCCCACAAAGGGCACCACTTTCATCCCCCTGCAGCAAGACAAAGGCCAAAGCCCCATGCTTTTCTCCACTGCTCATTCATCATTGACCATAATTCTGCTGCAAGCCCATGTCCCTTGGTGACGCTGCTTCCAGACTGACAACAGCAAGAAGAAAGATGACACAGATGTGAACGTAAGAGGTAAAACTCCCAGAATGAAAGCTTTAAAATGCTGATAACAACTTTCCCCAGGCATGAGGAAGATAAGGAAGAATGTTAGCTGCCTCGTTCACAGTCTGTGTCTTTTATTTTCCTTTCAGGTATTATTATAGAGGGAGGAAAATGTCTTCCTTATAATAAAGCCCTACCCACTTCATGTGCTTTCTCATCCCAAAAACAGAAGTTAAGTAAATTAAGGTAGAAAAATATCAGCAATTTTATGTCCAGTGCCAACCCCAAATGGCACCAGGAAATAACCACTGCTCTTCTAATAATCTTCAAGTAGCTTCATAGATCCGAGTAACAGGGAACAGAGTAGATCTCTCATGCCAGCCTGGCCTGAGTGAGGATCTCTGATGCCAGCCCTGCCTGATGGTCCCAAAACTAGCTGCACACCAGAGGATGCGCTCACCTCCCGAGATCCCAGAAGTGGATTTGTTTACCATATTGTAGGAGGGGAGACGTCATACCACTCATAGGGACACCATGATGCTTAGTGAAATAACACACACTCACACACACACACACACACACACACACAGAGAGAGAGAGAGAGAGAGAGAGAGAGAGAGAAGGCGTTGCTCCCCCACAGGCACTGTACAGCTAGACCATCATCTGCAGACTCCTGGTCCTTGTTTTTGTCTTGCTAATGTCATGGGAAAGGGCTTGTTTAGAAATTTTTAAATGAATGAAAAAAAAAGCAACTAGGGAGTGCTGATACTCAAGATTAATGATGTTAAACTTTGTCTAAAGACAGTGAGAAACTCCCACCCTGTGACTCTAACTCACATCATTTGACATTGGCTCTTGGGGAGATATTAATACAGCATGCCAGAAATTTGATGTATCGTGTCCCTTGACTGCTATTAAGAGATTAGATTTATATATATATATATATATATATGTATATATATATATATAAACATATATTCATTTGCATGTAAGCTAGTTGTGTATTAAACCACAGTAAATTAATCTCCAGTGCTTTGATACATGACCCACATTCCTCTCCTATTTCTAGGAATTGAATATAAATCAAATATTGCATAAACATGGCAGCACCCCACTTCAAACTCTTCTCCAAGATTTATTTTTCCAGAGTCAAGTGTAAATATTTACTGCATTTGACAAAGTTCAAAGGGCTCTGATTAGGGAGGGCCTCTAGTGAACAGTTTCATTTACCTTGCTGGATTCTACTATAAAATTCTGCTCAGGGGCATTTGTGTTAATCAGTCAAGCCTTTTACATACAATTCACTCTTAAGTCTATTTTACAAAGGTTTGAGCCCAGGGGGACATTTGTTTTCTGGTCTTTGTCACCTTCCCAGAATACACTGAGTTTGCATTTTGGCAACGCCAATGCCTTCTCTTAAGGAGGCAACTTAGTTGCTTATACCAGAGTTTCTGCTCCCCCTAAAAGATGAGAAGGCTGAGGAAACTCAGAGCTCAGAGACCAATGCCCAGAGTCTGCCCACTCACCGGGATAGACATGGACCCAGCAGGGATGCAGAAAGCTATAGAGTATCTGTCTTGGGCAAAACGTAGTTGATCAATAGACTAAAAACACTGATCTGATCAGGGGTATGAGGTTAAGGTGAGCTGATTACCATGAATATCTAAGATGGTGCTACCCACTGACCCCATGAAAGAGTCCAGGCCTCATAGACTTAAAGCAGAGCATGAACACTGACTCTGGGATCTAAACATGCTATGCTTCTTGCCCTGACTTCCAGCTTCCGGGACTCCTGAAAGCACATGGTCCTGTTGAGCACATGGGCTGTTTAGGTAGCTGAGCAAAGCTTGTTTCTGTTCTGCTCAAGGGAACTGGGAGTCTAAGAGCAGAATTGACTCCACGGCACCCTCAAGTCAAGTGCAGGGCTACAATGACCACTTTGAGCAATGTGGACATAAAATTAGCAAAGGGTGAATGTTGTGCCATTCATCCCTGGGTACACACATACGCTTCCAGTAGAGACCAGATCTCCAAAACCAATCTACTGTCCACCAAAGAGAATGGTAGTGGGCTTAAAAAGAATCAGAAGATGGGTTCTGGGGGTGCAAGTGAGCCCAAGAAAAACCAGATCACGTCTCTGAAACATGCTCCCTGTATGTGAGGGTGCCAGTGGGTAGGCCCTTGCTTAAGTTAGAAAGAGAAACTTAGGTGACTAGTTTGGCCCGGAACACAGCCTTCCTCATTCAGTTCAATGGCTCTGAGTCATCCCTAGCTATTCCCTCTGATTCCTCTCTCTGCCCCTCCCCTCTCTTCCTCTGCCTTTCTTTACTTCCTTCTCTCTACCCAGTCTCCCCTCCTTCCTTCTTTCTCTCCATGTCTTGACCATGCTTGTGCTCTGAGTGGTCCAAGCTCTAGCTCCACCCACAGTGCCTTGTGGTCCGCTTACTGCATGCTCTATAACCCCGGGCAGGCTGAGCTCCAGCATGTCAGCTCACATGGCAGTGGCTGCTCTGTTTGCACTGGGCAGGAAGGCAGGCACAGTGCACAGAATGAAAATAATCCCAGTCTTCAGTATTCATGTTCCTGGAATCCTACAGTCAACATTGCCCAAGACGTCTGTGGACTACTAGCTCAGCCGTAGCATTTGTTTTGATTACTTTGAAAGAACACGCTGTGGGTGAACTGTGCGGGCCCTCGGTGACATGCCTGGCTTGCCCAGCACAGGATTCAAAGTCTTCCTAGTGTGGAGGTGGACCCAGACAGGAGGGCACATCACTATCTTCCAGCCTCAAAAGCATCGTTTCCAGCACGTAGGGCCTGATCATCAAGTGCCAAGTGGTGTCGGCACATGAGGTAGAAAACTTCACTCTGATTTCTCACTAAGCCTTTTTTTTTTAATAAATAGCTTTTTATTAAAGTGGAAATCAATACTTCTATCATAGACTATTTAGATATTTAAGACAGTGGGACCCTGTATAATTTATATATATGATTTTTAGCAAAGATTATTATTTTTTAAATGTAATTTTTAATGTAATTTATTTATTTTATATTAATCACAGGTTAGGTACTTTGTATCCCAGTCGTAGCCCCCCTCATTCCCTCCCACTCTCCCCATCC
>CM053764.1:113790173-113832888 GCA_028658305.1 Pachyuromys duprasi | reverse complement strand
ACCTGTGAGGTTTTGGATTTGCCTTATTTTACCTTGCCCGGGCAAATAATTTACCTACACTATCTCACATCTCCCAGCCCTCATCCGATGCCCTATGCCTCAACCATTCCTAATTGGACTACCTCCCATCCATAATCCCAAATACTTGCTAATGTTCTTCATCTGGTCTGATTCTTTCCATGCCATTTTCAGAGTTCTTTCTCCTGGCCCATCAGGTTCCTTTTCCAAGCTAACCCATCCTGTCTTCTTCCTTCCTCCTTCTCTTCCTCTGTCTCTCACCCAGGATCCTCTCTGTCCTCCGAGCCCTTGAATCTTAGCTCTGCCCTCCTCACCTTTGCCCATGTTAGCTTGTTATTAGTCAAGCGGGAGTAATTTCTTAGGCAGGATTTATATAAGGATAGGTGTACATCAGAATGTGTTTGTTCAAGCAGGGACCAGGTTTTGGGGGCCAGTAATTAGCATTAAAATACATAGCACCAGACCAACCCCCAACACCTTGCCCTCTTTGCCTTCTCCCTCTCTTTGTCTCTTGTTCTTATTGTTTAAAGCAGTGTTACTCACTTGTTCCAATGTTTCTGGCACAGGTATCTCTCCATCAGCCTTTTCCTTCCTAATTGTGGTTACCTTTTCCTGCTTCTCTTTACATCTACTGTTATCTTTTGTGTGTGTGACTGTCTTAGTCAGGATTTCTATTGCTGTGATGAGACACCATGAACAAAAAGGAGGTTGGGGATAAAAGGGGGTTATTTGGCTTTCACTTCCATGTCACTGCTCATCACTGAAGGAAGTCAGGACAGGAACTCAGCAGGACAGGAACCTGGAGGCAGGGGCTGATGCAGAGACCATGGAAGGGTGCTGCTTACTGGCTTGCTCAGCTGCTTTCTCATAGAACCCAGGACCACCAGCCTAGGGATGGCACCGCCCACAATAGGCTAGGCCCTCCCTCACTGATCACTAATTGAGAAAAATGTCTTACAGCTGGATCTCATGGAGACATTTCCTCAACTGAGGCGCCTTCCTCCTGAGGACTCCAGCTTGTGTCAAGTTGTCACAGAACCAGCCAGTACAGTGACTAACACTGAACTCTTATGGAAGATGAACATCAGCCTATAGGCAGCTGATGTGCTAGTGGCTGACAGGACTTTCTGGGCTCCTTAAGTTCATGGCTCTGCAGCAGCTTTTTCGCTAGGGAGGCAGACCTCTGCCTGGTACCTGTCTTCCAAGATCCCAATGATCAGCACTCCTAGGACTTCAGAGCTGTCTCTTGATACCCACTGTAACAGCTCTGCCTCAGCATAATGCTTTGCTGGAACTGGCCTCTGCTTACAGCTACACTGAAGCCCCAAGCAGCCCACTCTGATGACTCTGTGTGAGCTCTTCTAGTGCTTCATGCACTCACGCCAAGCGACTCAGAAGCCCCACTCTGTGTCCATCACCCCAAAACACCACATAATAATGCATCTTCCTGGCTTCCTGTGCAAGTCTCTGAGCCAGCCCCTGCCGGAAGTTGCCGAGCCCCAGCCTCAGGGGACCACAGGGGTCAAGCTTGCTGTTCCATGCATGTGGCTGAGAGCTTTGTGTGTTTGGTTTGTTTGTTGTTTGTTTGTTTTTGAGATAGGTTCTCATGTAGCGGAGGCTACCCTTCCTTTGTTTCTCCTACCTCACCTCCCGGGTGCCGGGACTGCAGGTGGACCCTGTCCTGCTCAGTTTCAGTCCAGTGTGGCAGAGGAATAAACCAAATGCCAACATTCCATTCAGTATCTGCTCAGGCTTGTTTTAGTTGGTATTCTCTAACTTTCTGGGATGGGGAGATCAAGGATATCTTACTATTTTTCTTATTTATCTCCTTTCCCCCTCTTTCCGCTAGGACCCTCTGAAGTAAATCAAATGCTTACACTTCACAAATTCTGCCTTTACAGTTTTCTCATTTGCTTGCCCTTTAAATTATTTTGATTTTTTTATGTGAATCTCCAGGAACCTAATCAACTGATTCGCCCTACCCATCCAGTTCCTGTTGTTACTGTGTGACTTCACCTCCTTTCCCCGCCCCAAGGACCTGTGGTGACGGCACATGTTCCGTAGCCCACACACTGGCTGTGGAGAGCATGGCCTCGATGCGGGCAAGTGTCAGGAAGGCAGCACTGACGAGAATATGGTTCTTTGGAGGAAACTGAGCCATGCTTCTTACTTGTCCTTTCTCACTGCTCCACAGCTGACTGCAAATCTGGAGCTGCCCCCACAAATGAGCTGAGGTTCCCCAAATCCAAAGCAAGGCGTGCCATTCCTGAGAAGCTCCAAGTTAGTTGCGTTCTGGGAACTACCTCCAGAGCCCTTCGTGCATAAAGTCTGCTCTGAAGATCCCCAAGGAAGCTTATCAGCCCCCAAGACAACCACCCAGAACCTCACTGACAGCCTCCTGGATTGCTGCCAGGTTCCCACTTGTGGGGCTGAGGATTTCTCAGTTCCCAGGGTGCTCAGGCTGGGGACTTATTGTGATTACTATTTAGGGGAGAATCTCACGGAAGGAAATCTCAATAGCAAGCCTTCTTCTTCTGTCAGACATGCTCGCTCTGGCCTCAGGCCCAGGTTTTGCCCTGCTCCCGCAGCCCAGGATTCCTAGCCTGGGCACACTTCTATATTGCCTGAATGTCTACTGTCTCTCAGGCCTGAAAAACACTGCAAAAGTGTGCCCAGGATGCCTCGCACAGTGCCCCATAAAACTGCTTGGGGCTTCAGAAAGCAGCCCAGATGGGTTGGTCTGAATAGGTTGCTTCAGAAGCTCTGAAGACCATGGTTCTGTTGCCTCATGGATACTGCTGCCTGTCTCAGCCCAGGGCCTCTGTGAGCCAGGACCCAGATCTGCTGAAGGTCATGGCAGTGTAGATGGGATGCTGGAAGAGGATCAGAGTGACTTCACCTCTTTAAGCATGTGTCCCGGTCAGCTGGTCACAGAGAGACCAAAGATCAGATCATCTCCACCCATGGACACCCCCTCCAACTAACTCTCTCTCTCTCTCTCTCTCTCTCTCTCTCTCTCTCTCTCTCTCTCTCTCTCTCTCTCTCTCTCTCTCTCATTGTCCTGAGTGTTGCACTTGTATCTAGATCATTCCGCTCCATCTTTCAACTCAGTCCAGGAACCAAATAATCTTTTATGACCTTGTTTATCCCCCCCCCCAAAAGAGTGCCAAATTCCAAACAGCAGACTTAACCTTGAACCATGAATAAAAGTCCTTTGTGTGTTGGATGGGGCTGAGGAGAGAGCGCCCAGCTGACGGTGAGGAAAACAACCCTTGCCAGCAGTGATGGGAACTGCTGCTGTTGGGCACAAGAACTTCCACACCCACATCAGCGGTGATATTCCTTTTGGGAGGCAGTGTCCATGCGTGCACTAGTGAGTGGTCTTTGATAAGTGTTCTGCCAGGAGGGTGGGGGGTGGGGTAAGAGAAGGACAGAGTTCTCCGAAAAAAAAAATGAGGTATGAAGGTTTTAAGCAGTGTACCATGGATCAAAGCCCAACACGCCGATAAGACGGTGTTCTCATTAATAGGACACAGTGTCATCAGCTTATTTTTAGCTCAGAAACCGGAATGCTCTCAATATCACATGACCCAAGTGTGACACAGGTGGCCAGAAATTAGGGCAGGTTTTGTTTTCCTCTCCTGGGGTGCAAAGTGCTCTGTTTGTTGGAGAAAACTAAGAGTGTCACCCATTCAGCAACCAACAATTCTCTTTTTCCTGACTCCGGGATGTGTTTTATGTTTTATCAGCTATGTGCAGGGCAGTGTGGGTTGAAAGGCCCTTCTGAGTTTAAGCAGATGATAAAGCCCTCCCCATGTGGCAGTGCAAACCCGAGGCTGGGAACTCAGCTCACTGTGAAGCACAGAGCCCTGGTTAGCAACTATACAAAGGGCTTGCTCTGTCTGTGTCTTTGTGTTTCTACTACCTGGTAACACACCCCTCCCCAACTTGGCCAGCCATCTAAAGTATTTAGAGTTCTGTAAGTCAGAACCTCATATAGGGATCACCGACTGAAGCCAAGGAGTCATCGGGTCTCTGGGGACCTTTAACCTCACACCTAATATGGCCTTTTCACATTTGAAAGGCCTCACTCCACGTTAGCTCTAACCTGGGGTTCTGGGTCTTGGCAAACCTTAGCAAAGTTAAATTCGTTCTGCCGGAACTGGGAGAAGCAGCTTCTTACATCAGGGCCCATGAACACGCTGTGGTGGGCTACTCTTCCTCAGGCTCTCTCTGTCTTCCTGCTGGGTCCCAGCAGAAAGCCCTGCCCACACCCCTGGCTCCCTCCTGGTCATTGTGTCCCCCTGGCCTGCAGTTGCTATACTCTCTCTGAAGTGTCAGGACCTCCTGGCCCTCAGTGATCTCTGCTTGCCCATCCTATTATTGGGCAGGGAGAGTTGCTGAGGAGACACGGCAAGGCCGGATAACAGCTCTCTCCCCCTTTCATGTGGGCCCGAGGGGTCAAACTCAGGCGGTCAGGGTTGGCAAGAAGAGCCTTTACGGGCCAAGCAGTCTGGCCAGCCCCCATGAAGTCATTTTACATTTTAGCGTATTTAATTAAAAATAAAAACGTTGCCCCCACCACCACCACCACCACACACACTGAGAGCTTTTTCCTCAAAGAAAATCACATTTTAGGGTAAAGCTGTCTTCTCCTTTTTAAACTGGGTTTATCTGTTTGTTTTATTTGTGTGTGGATGTGTGTGTGTATACACACAGGTGGGCATATGTGTGTGCCACTCTGTGCATGTGGAGGTCAGAGGATGACTTGCAGGAGTTGGGTCCCAAGGGTGGAAGGAACCCAGTCCATCAGACTTGGCAGCAAGCACCTTTGCCTGCTGAGCCATCTCGCCAACCTGAGCTCATCTCCTCATTCAAAACAAAACACAAGAGAGAGCTTCCAGCATGTAGTCATGTGTGGGCCACGATAGTTGTGAATGACACCAAACAAAAAACCATGAACCAACATGAAATATTGAGGATTTGCCTTTATTTTATATTTGCAACTTGGTTTCTACTTTCAGGCATGAGCTATCTGGATTTGGATGTCATTATCAAGTCACAAAGTTACACAAAATAAACTTGTGCCCACCCTAGCAATTTGAGGGCTAGTGGTTAGATATCCTAGATTTGATTTGTGGTCCATGGTAATTCTTTGTTCATTTGTGGCATCAGAAGAAGCAAAAATCTGGGCATCCTTGAATCTGAGAAATCTGGAGTGACCACTTTTCACCCAAGGGCTAGTTGCCCTACCTTATGGTCATGACTATTCTTTCTGGTGCTCTTAGCTCTTTTCAGATGTCTGGAGGTCCTAGCCTGCTCTGAATCCTGCATGGAGGATTGTGCGTTCTTGAGCGGAGGACAGACACACAGTGCCCTCCAGAATGCTGAATGTCTTTCTCATCAGCCTCCCTGAGGGGACCTGGGTCCTCCCCACAGACCCATCAGCAAGCAAAGGTGTCTGTACAGGTAGTGCACAGAATACAAAGGATACCACACCAGCCATCCAAAGAACAAAGGCTATTGCCTCCTCTTCTGATGTAACAGTATGATTTAAGTGGGTGTCTTGCCTATTCAGGGCTGTTTCTAGGCACAGGGCCCACACTCCAGGAGAAAGTACCCAGCTTTCCCTAAAGGATGTGAGAAGGGAAGGTTCTGGGGTGACCTGTGGGTGTGATACTTCATGTGGGTCCCAGGTATTGAAGACAAGCCCTCAGACTTGGCAGCAAGCGCTTCTACCCACTGCACCATTTCACCAACCCACAATTTGTTGTTCTAGTTACTCCTGCCATCTGCCTATTTCATTCACAAGAGGAAATGTCCCTGAGGCTCCCAGAGTAAACACTGCCACTTCTTGCTGTCTTGGAATGCAATTTCTTACCCTCCTTCCACCTGCAGATGCCTTCCCTCTGGCAAAAGTTCCTCTGCACTTCTGCCTCCTCAGGCCCTGGCCTCGCTCTCTACACCACTGCCAGGGTTCTGTTCCTCTTCAGGAGTCTCAGGATCAGCTGAAAGTTGAAGGGGATGCCCAGCACTTTCTACCGATGAGCTCTGCTAGCAGGAAGACCAGCCAGAAAAGCTAAAAAATGGCCTTCACAGTCCACCAACAAAAACTCAGGAATGAGGCTCCGAACGTCACTGTTTCCCTTAGCTCAAAGCCGTGTCTCCATGCACACCATGCCTTTCGGAGCACAGAATCCCAGGGATCTTCAGCCCCTGGTCCTCCAGGCAGAGCGGCAGCAGGGGGTCCTGTCTGATCACGCGATGAATCACTTCAGCCACTCAATGAAAACTAACAACAGCTCATGAGTTTTCAGCCAACGCTTTGTATTCCTTGTTGAAAAAAAAAAAAAAAGAAAAAGAAAAAGGTTAAAACGTGATTCTTCTTTTCTTTGCTTGCAAATGACATCGTTGGCTAAAAGTAAACTACAGTAACCAGAGTGGATTATGGGCAGGCAGAGGCAGAACCCATCTCCTGAGCTTTGAGGGTGGACAATCAGACACGGGGAGAGGGCCTTACCACGTGCAAGCCACACCCTGTCCTGATAAGAGAGGGACCCCAGAGCTCCCCACACCCGAGAACCTGAGTGGAAACCTCTGTGACTCAGCTGAGCTCCTGCTGCACATCTGTCCAAGGGGAGGGGCGTCACCAAATCTAAGAGACAACTGGTTCACTGCCTGGATCGCTGTATCTCCCTACAGGTATGAAATGATAATGACCAATCCCTTAACCGATCAACTACACATCAGCTACTTTGGAAATAGGGAACCCTTATTTGTAACTCCCGCATGCTTGGCATCACAGGGCTTTGACAGCCAGAGCACAGCACGCCTCTGAGACTACAGGACTCACCCCTCGTTTACTTCATTGAGCCTTGACCCCCCCCCCTCACACCATCACCACCCACCATCTCCAGTTCATACGGGAAGGCAGCGAGCTGTCTTCTGTGCACTAGGCCAGGCATGGGTCTCACTTGACATCTGTCAGTTCAACTACGTGATGGTGAAGTACGACATTTTCCTTTTGAACACTACTTAAAGGTCACTAGTGTGTCATCTACTCTTGCTGTCACTTTGTAACCCCAGGGCCTTCTGGGAAGCCTAGGCCAGCTGTTCCTGCAGGCTAGCAGGACCTCATAAACACTCAGGCTTGGGACTCAGGTAAACTAATCCTGTTCAAGCCAGAAGCCCGTGCCTTCTGTTATCCTCACATCAGACAGGAGACACTGACAACAACCTTCTCTCTCTCCTCAGAAAATTAGCAAAACTTTCAGGCCTGTTTTAGCCCAGAAAACCAGATCGTTTTCTCAGTCTGATCTTCCTTACTTCCACAGGTTGTGAGACTCACAGTCTATGAAACTGGTTACTCAGGGAGAAGGCAGCTGAGGAACTGTTATTTAATGTAAAGGGAAAGGATGTCTTTTACAGAATCTGAGGTCTGTAGGCGGCCACACATAACACACTGAGTGAGGAATGGGAGAAAAAGGAACTTAAGTGATCTCATTGACCTTTCCCAACCTGACACTTGGAAAAGACTATAGCCTGCTAGGAATTGGACAGCTTTACAGATGTGAATAGAAATTGTGTCATAAAATTCTTATGTTTCCAGAGCAAAGAGTTTATAGTTATTATTATTAATTTTTAGAGAATTAGGACTCGAGCGTATTTGGAAGGCTGAACTACCTGTCATTTTCCTTGTTGTTTTGAGACAGAGTCCCACTAAATTGCTCAGGCTGACCTTAAACTCATTCTGTAGACCAGATTGGCATTGAACCTGTGGTCCCCTTGTCCCAGCCTCTGAGGTAGCAAGGTCTACAGGCCTCTCCCAGTAGTCTGGACTACTGCTTTACTCCTAGACGCATATTTTGCATGACTACCTTTGCTTATATGGTTCTTTTTGAATGTTCTCTCTTTTCAGTTTTAATCTCGTCTTTTGATATTCATGATTCTGGGTCAGGTGTGCCATGTGTCTGAGGTGGAAAAGCAGTAAACAGACATCATGAGCTGAGTCCTCTCAGCCAGTCCATGCCAGAGCCAGGTGACAAGCCAACGCCACTGAGCTAGCACACATTTGACCTACGAGGCAAGATCAAGTCCCTCATGCTCCAAAGCAAGCCCCTGGGAACAGAAGCTCTCTGGACTGATAGACATCGCAGTCCAAAGGTCAGAGAGAGAGGCAGAGACCCAAGGAAAATGGATGCATGGGACGCAGTTGTCGGAAAGAAGGAAGCAGAGAGACTGCAGTCTCAAAGAGACATCCTTCCAAGACACCACACGAAACACACCTCATATCAGCTCCAGGGACAACCTGATCCCAGGACCAGAACAGAAAGATGTAGACACAAGACCCTGCAGCCCTGAGGACCAGCAGTCCTCCTGCAAGAGGGCTGAGCCCAGGGTCCCCTGAAGGACCACAACACCCACACCTGACCTGCAGACAGCGTTTGGACGTGCAGTGAGAGTGAGGTTTGGAAATGCTGCCCAGTAGAAGGCAGTGTTGGAACTTTCTGTCTCTCCTCCTTATCCCCTGGGGTTTCCTCTTCATTCTTGGTTCTCCCATGTGTCACTCACCTATAAAATTGGCTTCTGAGTCATTTGCACTCTCACCATGCCCTAGCTCCTGGCCACGTGACATTTCTGCTACTTGCTTTCCTAAAACCCTGAGGATGCAACAGGAAATTTGCGCCTTCCAGACCATGAGGTTGGTACTAGTGGATGTCCATAGCGGTGGAAGGCAGGCTGGTTACAGAAGTCTCTCCATCCAGTGTCCCAGAGGCCTACCACATGGGCGTCAGCTTCCCAGAGCCTGGGCCACCTCAAGGCTACGGCATCCTCCTTGGCTGCCTGTGTGCTCCTCCCCTCTTGACACCACAGAGCGGAAGTGCGGCTTTTCATCAATTTAAGCTTGGTCTTTGTTCCCGAGGCTTAATTTAAATCTCTGATGACTGGAACACTTAATTGGCTTTTTAAGAAGGTAAACAAAAGCAAGTAGCTTTTCATCAGGCTGCACTAATTGACTTCACCCAAAGCGTGCCTGTTGGGAAACCAGCTTTCTCCTCTTTCCTGGGTGGCCTGTGACAGATTAGGCCCCCCTGTGTCATCGGAGGCACTACATGGCTTGCCATCTCTCCAAGGAGCTCATGCTGGCAGCTGTGGCCTTGGGTCTTCTGGCCAGTAAGAGAGACGATTCCACCATTGCACAGGGTGACAGGCAAGAGGGTCTGGCTTATGGTCAGAGAGGAAATGCAGGGAATCCCAGTCTCTGGCCAGGGTTAGAGCCCTCAGAGGTCTGTGTGGCAGAAATAGTTACCATTTCTGAAGTCACTAAAACCAAACAAGCCAACTTCATGTTTCCTGAGGCTGTTGGCAGTGCAGAAAGACTGAGTCCATGGACTTTCTTGCACTCATGTGTGTTGCCCACAGTCTCCTTGCAAATAAACTCATTGAAACGTATGCAGGAAGCTTCCAGATACTTACAGCTGCTGAGGATTTGGCCCTGGCTGATGATGGAACAATGCTTTCATACACATGGCCAGCTGGTAAAATTGCCTGTTGGGTCACTCCAAAGGAAGGGGGCAGAAGAGCTGTTTCACACTAGCTCCCAGTGTCTCTGGCCCTTGAGCTGTGATGGTTGATGACAGGTGAACTGGGAAGCTGATCATGGAACAGCTTTCTGAGAAATCTGGTGTTTCACTAAAAAATATCTAGTGGATACCCTAGTTTCTATTTTTAAACCTGGCTATATCGTGATGTAAGAAAGATAATTGTAAGAAAATGTCAGGCTCCACATAGATTTTTTTTGGAGGAAATACCTCCAAGAGGCGCACCGGAGGACAACACTTCCCACTTCCACAGTGGTGAGAATGGAAAACTCCAAGGGCAGTGAGCTCCATCCCCTCAGATTGTAGTTTTGCTTCCTGTTGTTGTGAGAAGCATTAACCTGCTCTGCTGAAACATGAGACCTGGACATATGATACCAGAGTCAGAGCAATATGTTCTCTTTCAGGACATTGGTTGCTTTTATTGGAAAACACAAAGAATGCTTGAAAATCCAAACATGAGCCCTGGTGAGGTGAGGACTGAAGACTCACGTGTCAGTTTGTTTATGGACTTGTGTGCTGTGACCTTGAAGACTGATGGCTACCTGATGAGAGCAGGCTAGACCACCCTCCATACAGAAGAAAGCTCTAATGTGGTCCAGATTCATGGAAAGCACAGAACTCTTTCCCAGAAACAGAGTGGCATGTATGTATAGAAAGACACTCCTTGTTATTCAGCTTCTTTAGGTCTGTGGGTTGTATGGTTATCCTGCATTATACAGCTAATATCCCCTTATAAGCGAGTACACACCATGTGTGTCTTTCTGGTTCTGGGTTACCTCACTCAGGATGATCTTCCATCCATTTGCCTGCAAATTTCATGATTTCCTTGTTTTTAATAGCTGAGAAGATCCCATTGTGTAAATGTACCACAACTTCTGTATCCATTCCTCAGTTGAGGAACATCTGCGTTGTTTCCAGATTCCGGTTATTATGAACATAGCTAAGTAAATGTCCTTGTTGTACACTTGAGCATCTTTGAGGTATATACCCAGGAACGATACAGCTGGATCTTGAGGTAGCGCTATTCTCAATTTTCTGAGAAATCGCCAGATTGATTTCCACAGTGGTTGTACAAATTCACACTTCCACCAGCAATGGAGGAGTGTTCCCCTTTCTCCACATCCTAATTATCATTCAGAATGGCAAATAAACACCAGAAGCAGGTGATGAGAGGGAACAGGACAGGAGCCTAGCATAGATGTCCTCTGAAAGACTCCACGCAGCAGGGGCTAGTAGCAGATGCTGATACTCACAGCCAAGCTTTGGCCAGAGTGCAAGGGAATCTTAAGAAGAGTGGGGACCTAGAAGGATCAGAAGAGGGCAGGAGGTATCTGGACTCAGGGCAGCCTGCAGAGACCGATACTCCAACCAAGGACCACACATGGAGAAGACCTAGACTCCCTGCTCAGATGTAGCCCATGGGCAGCTCAGCCTCCATGTGGGTTCCCTAGCAAGGGAGCAGGGGCTGTCTCTGACATGCCCACTCTTTGATCACTTCCTTCTGGAAGGGCAGCCCTGCCAGACCACAGAGGAATAGGATACAGGCAGTCCTGATAAGACTTGATGGCCTGGAGTCAAGGTGGTAGAGAAGGAGGGCTCCCCCTTTCTGAGGACTAGAGGAAGGGGGTGGGGGAAGATAGAGGGAGAGTGGGACCAAGAGAAGATGAGGGAGGGGGGTACAATTGGGATGTGAAGTGAATACATTATAAAACAGAAATTTAAATTAAAAAAGAAAGCCACTCCTCTATTTCACATGTGTGTGTGCCTAGAGACCCCTTTAGCAGGGAAACAAGACAAAAAAATTAAGTGGCAAGAGAAGACCTTAAAATGGCATTTCCTGTGAACACTTTCCAAGCCTTGGGAGTTTAGATGATACATGCTGGTGATATCAAGATGAGAGCCATAAAATGGAGACCAGAGGCTGGACAGATGCTCATGGGTTAGGGTGCTTACTGCTCTTCTAGAGGACCTAGGTTCAGTTCCCAGAAAACTTGAGGAGTCTTCTGGACACTGTTCTATAATCCACCCTGCCTGCTATAGCCATGGGAATAGGCTCCTGGCTGGCCACTCCCTGACACATCTTCACACCTCACTAGGCAGCAGGGTTCTTGCCCATAGCAGAGCAGGCTGGAACAGCGCACCTCTGAGGGGTTTCCATGACTCCATCATGTGACCCTGCACACTATGCCATATCCACAGGACTCTAGGATGAGATGCTGAAGCCCACAGATGCCCACTCAGCTTGTGATGGCTGAGCGTCAAGGATGGAGACGGTTGCACACTTGAACTGTGTCTCTTCAAACCCAGGACCTCAGAAAGTTACTGCATTTAAAGGCAGTGGCTCTGAAGAGTCAATTAAGTTAAAATGAGGCCTTCGAAGGAAGCAGCTATGACTGATGTCCTTATAAAACTTGGATGTGGGACAACAACATACACAGAGCCATGACTGTCGAGACACACGGAGCTGATGGCATCTACCAGCCAAAGAGAGACCTCTGAGGAACTAACCAAGACAAGCTGACCCGGAGTCTGAGACAACTCCCTTCCCCCAAGGGCCCAGTGTGGGACTCCATCTGGTAGAGATTGGGAGGGAGCCGCTAACCACCTGAGGATGCAGGTACCAGCTTCCCTACCTAGCCAGAGGAATTTTTTCCCACAGAACTTGTGCTTTCAGTCCTCAGAGGCCCAACACTCACTACCTGTTCTATGGCCATGTCAGCTGAGCCCCAGGCAAGTCAGCCAGGTCTGCAGGAACCAAAACACTAAACACAGCCCCACACAATAGTGACATTTATTTCCCTCGTACTCAGTCCAGAATCTCCCACCACTGCAGGGACATATTAGTCAGAGTCCTTTGAAAGCTGATGCCACGTGGGCCTGGAGCTCTCAGAACAAGGCCTGATTGTGCTCTCACAGACAGCAGGCCCCCGCTGCCTGCAAGCCAACACCTGCCTGCAGTCAGGAACAGGACCACATGCGCTTGCACAGCCACTTCAAGGAAGTGGGGCTGCCTCTCCCGGTCTTGATCAATCAGCATGCAGTACCACACAGCCTCCCTCCAGATCCTTGCTTCCTTCTCTGGAGCCCTGCCATATCCTGCAGCCACGGCTGAGGGTCAAAGCCTTGAGGTGCTTGGGACGCAGCTTTGTGCTGAGGAAGATGCATGATCTCATCCCCCAAAATCCACTGTAGCGAAGTCCAAAGAAAGACTCTTGTGACACACTGGAGAGAACAAGAAGCCCAGGGTTCTCCTCACCTGCACAGCCTCCAGGAGAACCCCCATCCACACACCCTGACAGTGAGCACCTAAATCGCATCTAGAGAAGCCTCTCATGCAAGTAAGATGACCATGTGATGCTGGTTCCCAGGGCAGCCTGAGACAAAGGGAGGGCAGGTGGAAACAAGCAGAGGCCCCGTATTTACATCAAGACAGAATGCACTCCTGGAAGCCATTGGGGCTGGCAGAGACAAGTGAGCATTCAGGGAGAAGATCTGGTAACAATGTGGCAAGGGGACCATCTGGCACAATGATGGGACATCACCAAAGGAAGACTCAAAAAGTAGATGCAAAAACAGTTATCTCTGGGGCTCGGTCCATAAAGTGCCTGCCACTCAGGCATGAGGCCCTGAGTTCAGAACTAAGGTTAAAAAATAAACTAAAATAAAAGCCAGACACGGTGGCCTGTGTCTGTAATTCCAATACCACAGAGGCAGGTGTGGAAGGATCATGAGCTGACTGATCAGACAGGCTAGCCATCCATGAGCTCCAGATTCCACAATGAAAAAGTAAGGTGGAAAGTGACTGTGTGTTGACCTATGTCCTTTACATGTACACATGTGTTTATCTTTCCATCCATCTGCCTATCTGTCTGTCTCTATCTCTGTGTCTCTATCTCTTTCTCATATATACACAATAAGCATGTATCTCTGAGACTAACAACTTGAGTTCAATGCCTAGAGCTAACTTCCAAAACTTGTCCTCTGACTTCATCATACACACACACATACACACACACACACACACACACACACACAAGATCAGATAACTGGGCAGATAGGATGAGTCAGAAGCTGAGCCTACCATGCACAGAGAGGCACAGAGCATTAGTGTGCACCATGCAAAACTTAAAGTGAACGGTGACAACCACAGCCATGTTCGCAGCACAGAGCCCTGAGCCCTGCAATAGAAAACAAACGGATGCAGACTTCTTTACAACAGGGAGCCAAGCCAAGATGTGAGCTCTGGTACTGGCTATGCAACAGAGCCATGGACTTCCAGGGTGATGTAAGAACTACACTAAATTTCTAGAGTATTCATTCCTCCTTAAAAAAAAGAAAAAAGGTAGCTACAGTGTGACTTTGATGGCAACTCTGCTGAACCATGTCCAGAGACTTTGGTCTTCCTCCAGTGGTATTTGTGACGAACTTAACAGTTACATAGACAGTCTTTGTAAAGCAGAGAGCCTCACTATGCTAATTCTATAAGTGGTCTGACCTGGAGGAAAAAACTGGCCACTGCACAGAAGAGGAAGAACTCTTGCTTGACTGCCTTCAGCAGAGTCATCCAACTTTTCCTGCCCTGAGGCTTGAGCTACACCATCAGCTATCCTGATCATCAGGCCTTCACTATGCCCAAGATGTTCCTGGGTCTGCATTCCACCCACCACACATCTGGACATCTAGGGGCCTCTCAGTCTCCATGGTTATAAAAGCCGAACTCTATAAGGTGGATGGATGCATGGGTGTGTGGGGGGGGGGGGAAGATGGATGGATGGATAGATGAATGAATGGTTGGATGGATGGGTTGATGAGTGGATGGATGGATGGATGGATGGATGATGGATGGATGGATGGATGGATGATGGATGGATGGGTGAATGGGTAGATGGATGGGTAAATGGGTAGGTGAGTGGATGGATGGATGGATGGATGGATGGATGGGTGTGAGGGTAGATGGATGAAAGGGTGGCTGAGTGGATGGATGGATAGATGGATGGAATATTGACAGATTATAGTTAGGTAGCTAATACATTGATAGATAGATGATACATAGATGATGGATGGATAAAAGTAAGTAGGCAGAAAAATATATGAGTAGACAGATAAATAGATTATATATATATTATATATATATAATAGGTAGGCAGAAAACTAGCCAACTAGATGACTGACAGACAGAAGATTGATAGAGAAAGAAGATAGAGAATAGATAATGGAGATAAAATAGATAGGTGTAGATAGATGTGTAGATAATAAACAAAATGATGAATACATAAAAAAGACAATCACATACCAGGGAAAATATTTGTAAAATTATGTATCTTTTACAACACACTTTTTAATGTGTGTCTGAGGGTATATGCCCCACATGTGTGTTTGTGGAGGCCAGAGGTCAGTGTCAATTGCCCTTCTCCATATTGGCTAGATTGGTTGGCCAGCAAGCCCCATGGATCCTCCTGTCTCTGCTTCCAGTGCTGGAATTACAGGCACAGACCACCATGCTTAGTTTCTTACGTGGGTTTGGAACTCGGATCCTCACACCTGAACACAAGCACGTTACCCCCTGAGGTGGGGTCTCAGCCCCTTTGACACAGGATCTTTTCTGAAGAACCTTTATGATTCACAAAAGAGAAGGGGAAAAAATTTTAAATAGGCAACAGATTTGAAATTCACTGACCAAACAGGATGAGATGGTACCACATTTGGTGGTTAGTAACTGTGTGTAAACCTGTTTGACACCTTCAGTCATCAAGAAATGTCTAATGAGATGCATAGGTCACACCAAACACCACCAGCCAGCCTAAGATTAGACATGGGGGACATGGAAGGGCTCGAAGTCAGAGCAGATGTGTAAGCAAAATGCAATAGGCAATCTCCGAACAGTAAGTAGTTCAGTGCTTTCTCCAGAGGTCAAGCAGCACTTAGCATTTGGCCTCACCCCACCCTACTCCTAAGCATTTATCTAGGAGGGGGAAATCTGTCTCTTCAAGGGCCCAGATGCAAATGTTCATGGGTCCCTTCTTCCCAGAAGCTCAATCCTAAAATCCCCATCACAAACAACCACACATCCCTCAGCCCACCTGCCCCAGCAGCTGCAGCAGGCTTGTGTGTAGAAGGCTGCTCTCAATACTAGGAAAGGGCGAGTCTCAAAAGCCAAAGCAGCAATGCCCTGAGTAGCTCCAAAGGACACCTACTGTGTGTTCACACTCAGGGGAAGCCAGCACCCACTGTGCAGACTATATAAAGGCCTACGCAAGCTGCCCCCGGTGCCACAGGCCTGTAAGCCTAGCCAACCTGGAGGACTGAAACAGGAGGATCACAAGTTCAAGGCCAGCATGGACTACATAATGACCAACCTAGACATCTTGGGGAGACCCTAACTCAAATAAAAGTAAAAAAGCTGGCTAGGGATTCAACTCAGTGGTGAAGCGCTGGTCTTGACAAATGACAAAATGACAAAACCTTGGGGTCAGGTCCAGAATCTCAAAATACAATGACTAAATAAATCCACAAAGGCCCACGTATCAAGGATATTACCCGTCCTGAAAGCCCAAGAGTGAGTCCCTTTGAGGCCCTCGAGTCTTCTCCATAACCACTCAGCCAAGATACTAGTCACTGGTAAGTTTGCATAAGATACTGTCCTAGCCATTGTTCCTAGGACACTCCATCCACACCCAGCATGTACCCAGAAATGCTCCCCAAATGCCTGACACAGACTAAAACCCCATCTGGAACACATCACTCTATCAACATTCCTGTACATCACAGTTCTGGGGTGCAATTTGTGTAAGTGTGCCTATGAAGGCCAGGGATCAGCCAAGAGGTATCTTCAAGATTCTTGTGTGTGTGAGTGTGTGTGTGCTGGTGCATATGTGTAGGTATATTACGTGGGTGCGCACACGCATGTACAGACCACCATTCTGCTTTGTTTTTGAGGCAGCACCTCTCACTGGCCTGACACTCACCAAGCTGTTTTGGTAAGACGGATGACCAGCAAGCCCCAAGAATCAGCACATGCCCTCCCCAGTGCTGGGATGTAAACACACACCGCCAGCTCTCTTTTGAGAGTTCTAGGAATTGAACTCAGGCCTTCATGCTTGTGTGGTAAGCACATTATGACTGAGCCCCGCAACCCCTTCTTTGTGTATCTTTCTCCCCAAGATCAGGAGCCCCACCCAGATGCTATAGGAGAGGGACCTCTGCCAAGATCCACACCCGCAGGAGCTAAGTGCATGAGATCTTGGTTTGCATATTTCCACAGAAGCTGACTCTTTTCCATACTTCCCTTTTCATCCAATAAAATAAGCAAATGTATTGTGTGAGTGTATGTGTGTGTGTTGTCGAAGGACTATGGAGAAAACGGTAACAAATTAAACCAAACCCTTGACTGCCATCCCAGGATGTTACCAGAGCCACCTCCACCCAAGCTGTTCTGCGACGCTCCACCAGGCAGACAGACCTGTGCACTGTGTCTGTCCCTGCCTATGTCACTTGTCTCCTACTGGAGTGAAGATATTTGGATGAAAATCCTCCCAATTTATCTTCAGTAATTCTTCCAGAAGAGGTTAGAAAGCCCAGGACCAATGTTCCTGTGTGCACTCCCAATGTGGAGATACAGAGGAGCACAGGGCCATTCTAGGAAGGACCATGGTGGATGTAGTGACCTCCATTTCCTCTGACTGACAGCAACTACAACAGAGCCAGGGCACCAATGTCAGGGCAATCAGCTAAGTCATGGCCAAGATCTGCAAGCTGAACTATCTCTCTCCTTCCCTCCATCCCTCCCTTCCTTTCCCCTTTTCCCTCTCCTCCTCCCCTCCCCTCTATCTCTTTTATTCATACTACACTTTTTAATATCTCTTTTACCCACCAACTCTGTCACCCTCATCCACCAGCCTCCCACAAGCACTGCAATCCTGATTGGCCAGAAGTACTCTTCCATGTGCCAAGGTCAGTGATGGCTTGGCCTGGCAGTGCCAAACGGCACCAGGGCAGTCAGGTCCACAGAATGTCAGGGTTGTTTAAGGTAACATTCGATGCTAAGATTAATCTATTTAGTGTGGAAATAAAGGGTATGTTATGAGGTCCACTTAAGGTCTCCAGCCATGGAATCTTATTTTTTGTTTTCACAGAAGGCAAGCACAAGAACATGAGCTAACACAGCCTACCTGTTAAGGACAACCGTAAGTATTGTGTAAGGGCAGGGCACCAACTCTCTCTGTAGAGTTGTCTGACTCTTACATCTTTTCTCGGGCTAGTTATTAACTGGTACATGTACGCCGGCGAGATGGCTCAGTGAGTAAAGGCACCTGCCACCAGGCCTGATGACCTGGCATCAATTCCTGGGACTTACCCAATTCCCTAAAGTTATCCTCTAATTGTCACACGCATGACATGGCATGTAAGCACATACACACAGAGGCACACTTCATATACACAATAGTTATAAATAAAATACTTTGTATGAGTTAACACACACTAGTCATGTGTCTTTTTCCGCTAGTGAGAGACAGGTGCATTCTGCTTTACAGGCTGTTTTTCCTTTTCTTGGGGGAGCTCACTCATCTCTGCAGGACAAAAAACTCACATATTCCCACTTTGCTCCTCTGGCTTAGAGAACACAGATTCCTACTGTGTGTGAATGTCTGTGAGCAGCTCACGTAACCGCCATTCTAACGGCAGATCTGTTCTTCCACATCAGTGAAGTCATGATCAGATCTGTGTATGCTACTGAGTCCTAGAATAAATGCCTAAGAAAGGAGAACCAGAAAGACCAGGTCAGAGCCTCATACTCAGGCATAATGTGATATATGTTCAGCAATGCTCAGTGAAGCCAGGCGTCCTCACACTGTGAACTGTGTCAGGACCTCAGAGGACCATCTTGCTTAAAGCTAGTACACATATCTGGTCCCACCCAGACCACTGACTCAATGGGTCCAGGCTGGGCCTCCATGTATCTGTGACTAGATCCTAGAGCTTCTGCTGCTGCTGCTGCTGCTGCTGCTGCTGCTGCTGCTGTTGCTGTTGCTGGCCAGGCTGCCACACTTTAGGAATATTCTGCCAGAGCACCTTCTGGGAGCAGATGACACCTGACCTCTGAAGTTGCAAAAATCTGGAGCTTGGAGGTCAGGTGCCCAGGCCCACCCTTGCCAAGAGAGCAGGAAGATGGGGCTCTCAAGAGAAGCCCACACCATCGCCCATCGGCAACCCTGCCTGACGTTGGTCACCTGCCCTCGTCCTTCTCAGAGGGTGCCCCAGTGCTTCCGAGCCTCCCATGTCTGGTCACATGTCCTCCATTCATGGCTCCTCCCATCTTTTTAAAGGTGTCCGAGATATGACAGTTGCTGCCACCCCAGCGTCTCACCACCCCCATATACAAGTTATTTTAAGACAACCTTGCCCGATGATGTGAGTGGGCTTCCAGCCAGAGCACCCCTGAACTTGGAGCCAAGATGACATCACTCAGGCCAGCCAAACATTGCTGTATGAGCAGCTGCTGTGTGATCTAGGACGTCTGTGCTTCTGGAATGTCATTTTAAACTACAGATCAGGATCCCTGGGGTAGGAAGGATATGCAAATGCTGTCCGCTTTCTCAGGACTAGGGTCAGGCAGGATACACAATGCCATCCACTCTCCTCAGGGCATAGCCTGTGTGGCATTTACTCTCTGGACACTGGCCAAGAGTGGCTGGCAGCAACTGATCCAAAGTAAGTGTGTGGAAGAGTCTCACTCATGTGACAGAGAGCCAAGGGAATGAGTCATCTGAGTTCAAGGCCCATATTCAGGCCTGAGGACACTCTGCTCCTTTTTAAGATCTGACCTTGAAGTCCATGAAGGATCTTTATTTGGTCTTTTCATTTTGCTCGAAGAATATCCATTAGAAGCCACACATCTGCACAAGCCTCCAGGGTTTCCTTCATCCTGGAAACTAGAGATGTCTTAGCTCTATGCATCTTAGGAATGGGGGAGGCTTGGAATCAGTTTAGATAGAAAATACTGGGATGTCACTCCCTGTGTCTCTAGCTGGAGCCTCGTGGTTGCCAGTGAGTGTCATGGCCGCCAGCGATTTTGTGGCCATATCTCAGAGGGGAAGGGAGTGGGCTCAAAACCAGCTTTGGTGGCTTCTCTGAGGACTTTGTGAAAGTGAAAGTGCCAGGGACCCAGGCCTTTTGCTTCTTGTTTGCACTGTCTTCTATGTGTGTGGCCCTAAATAAGAAGCTGCTAGGATTCTCTGAGGCCCTGCTGTAGGATGAGCTCCTTGGTGAATGGGTGTGAGGAATACCTGTGGGCTGAGCTGGGTGCTGATACAGAAGACAGCCCCTCCTCAGACCCAAGGGGACAGATGACAGTGGATACACTGCTAGCCTAAGGCAGGGTGAATTCGCCTGCTGACGTGGTAAGGCTGAAGCTGGCAAGGAAGCCAGGGTTCCTTGCCACGCTGTCTTCAGAGCTACTGCAGAGTTCTGGGGCAGTTTGTCAGTTCCCTGTCAGCCCCTCTCTTCCTCCCCATGCACTGAGGGAGCGTGGGGCGGGTACTAATGGTTGATGTTTCGAGTTTGTGTGTCTGTCAAAGGAATTACTGCTCTTGTCACAAGGTTTGGGAACCCTTCTCCTCTCCCTGAAGCAGTGGGAGCAAGCAGGCAGGAGAAACAGGCCTGCGAGTGAAGGCGATGCCACAGTTCCTGTGACGCAGTTATCCAAGGAAGAAAAGTGAAGGCTGGAGGAGTTGGATGACGCCTTTGCTCACAGCCTCCAGGTCCTGAGGCAGCATACTGCTCACAGGGGTCATCACCTGCGGCAGTGTTAGCTCCAGCCCTACAGTCTAACAGCAGATGGAGCCAGGATTTTCTGGGCTCTCCTTTGCCTCTGGATGAGCCTTCAGCACAAGCAGCAAGACTGTATCCCAAAAGCATATCCTCACGCAGGGGACTGGCTTTTACATTTCAGTTCAGGGAGCCTAACAGGATTGCTGATCACATCTCTGAGGCTTGAAGGCCATAGGCTAACCAGAAAGCCTCAAAGAGAGTAGGCTGGGTCTAGGCCCAGGAGCCAGGAAAGCTATGACAAGAGGAGATACAGCTCCCTACTGGGACCAACAGCAGGACAACCAGTCTGAGAGAGAGCAGGGGGTTCTGCCCAAAGCCATCTTCAGAGTCTTTCTATATTCCAGAAGAAATACCAAGTGTGAGGGCCAGAGCAGTAGAATGAGGCAGGGCAAACTAATACTTCCAATAAGCTTAGGAACAGGAACGGATGGCCAGGAGGGCAGCTTTATAGCAGGATGGGAGGATGGCCTGAGGCTGTATGTCTTTATGGATGATGTTAATTCAGGGTTAATTAAAAAGTGTTAAGTAACGGTCTTTGAGAGTTCAAAAATTTCACAGCCTTGCAAAGGAAGCATTTCTGGGTGAATTGTCCGGCCCCCGTGGCATGTTAAAGTCCTGACCCAGGGGCCTATCGACAGTGGCTCAGATGTCACCTCACTGGGACACACGTCTCTGTATGAAGTAAGAAGATTGTGATGGCCTAGCCAGAGCTGGGACCTGCATAAAGAGGGAGTGGTGTGAGCACGCATGAAGTCCATGGCTGAAGGTCATGGCTCAAGTGGCACAACCGGAATGTGAGCACACTGCGAGCAAGTCACCTTCCTAAGGGCTTCACGACCACCTAGCCGGCATGCATCAGCGTGCAGAAGTGCAAGAGAATAAGTCCCTGTGGTGCCAAGCTCTGAGACAGTGGGTATGTAACCTTCATTTTCCACGGTGAGATCAAAACTAGACACTCAGCAAGGGGCTGGCAGGGGCCAGGGGCCAGGGCCATGGCTCACTCTGCCCAGCACTACCCAGGTTTGCAGTTTCTGTTCACATGCCCCTCTTTGGAGTCCCCTGTCCACCTGTAATGGGGATCCCTTTCTGCCTGGCCAACAGCTCTCCAAGGGACAGCTGGGAGAAGAGGCAACAGGAGCTTCTCAGGTCACATGCTGCTGGCAGCCTCCGGCTCACGTGGTGCCAAGTGCTCGATTGAGTCGTTGGCATGCCTGGCATCCCAGTTACTCTCTGTGGACTCGGGTGAGTCACAAAGAGAGCGTCAGCACAGCTCACGTCAGGGCCACACCGAGGCATCAGGTCCAGGGACACAGCAGCCCCTAATATAGACACATGCAAGCCGAACTTGTCATCACCCTTAGGCCTGGGGATCACCCTGGAAAGTCATGTGCTCTCCCTTGTCACCCACCCAGCGTGCCCAGGATGCCACAGAAACCAAAGCTGGTACCATGGCAGGGAGCCCAGGGCTGCCCTTTCCTATAACTATAGCCAAAGAACATGGGTGAGGGTGGGGAGGGCAGAGTCAGGGGCTGGCAGGGTGAGGGTTTCTGAGGTGGGTAGAGGTGGGGGGCGCTTGTGGTGTTTCCATGTGATAGTCAGATACTAGCTGCTCAACAGGAACCACAGGCGAAGCAGGAATGGGCCAAGCAGGAGCTGAGCTGACCTTTGTGCTCAGGGTCAGGGCTGGAACCCTGGAAAGGACCATGACCCAGGCTCGGCCACTTTGTGTGGGGTGTGCTGCCCCCTAGTGGACGAGCATCCAGGGCCCTTTGGAAATAGAAATGAATCCGTGTTGCCCTTGGGTGATTTGAGACTCTAGGCTTCGACAAAGTAGGTGAGGTGCGGTGCCAGGGGATAGCATTCCATGGGAGATAATGGGGTACAGAGATAGCATGTGAGGTGCAAGGCAGAGGGATGTGGTGTAAGAGTGGAAGGTGGAACACAGGAAAGGGAATGGAATGCAGGAAGACGGCTGGGATGAGTAGAGGGTGGGGTTCAGGGAGGAGGATGAGGAACAGGGGACATTCTGTGGTGCAGGGAGTTATGGGGTGCTGGGGATGAAGGGGTGATGGGGTACAGGGATGAGGATAAGCTGTGGGGATGGAGGCAGGATCCATCCCGTAGTGGACAGACGTGATAGTACCTCAACTGTCTGCAGACACCCTCTGCCTCACTCAACCCAAACTACCCCTTTCTTGCCTCTGCAGTTCCAGGTGCCTTTCGGCTCTGGATGTTAAGAGACCGGATCGGTCTGACCCCTGATCTCTGTGAATTTCACTGGGGGTGAGTTTGTCTCTGCATTGAGGTGGTCTTGAAAAACTGAACACATGAAGAACAGGAAGTAAATTTCCTTGTGTGGAATTTCCTCCAGCGGTGTGGCTGTAGGTCTTGGGTCAGGTGTGGCTCTTAACCTCTAACTCCAGGGCTGCTAGGGGCTTTTCCATCAGGACTTCCAGAGGGAACCATCCCTTGATAACTATTAGCTCAGCCCAGGGAGAGCCGTGCCAAACATCTGACCTCCAAAACAGTGATGGTTCTCATTAGTAAGATGGCAATCACTTGTGTCTCATTAGTGGTGAGAGGTATCGAGGGAGATGCCTTTTCTTACACACTCCTGGGAGTCAAGAGGCTTGTAGACAGGAGGGAAACGGCAGGAAAGACAGAGTGTACTTTGCCAGCGGTAGTAATAAGTAATTGCAGAGGTGTGTCGAATTCACTTCCTTCCAGCTTATCTCCTCAGACTGTACCAAAGGCCGCCTGTGCACGTGTGCCTGTAGTTATGTGTGCAATTAGCTGGTGATCCCTTGCTTAGATGTTGGGGAGGGGTAATTTCAGCTTATAAATGTAGTCCTTTATAGAGGGAGGCCAGGGCAGGTAGGAACTGAAGCAGAAGCTACAGAGAAATGCTGCTCACTGGCTGGCCCTCCATAGACTGCTCAAACTGTTTGTTTGGTTTTTTTTCTTATACAACCCAGTACTGCCAGCCCACTGTGGGTTGGCACTACCCACAGTGATCTGGGCTCTCCCACATGATCCATTAATTAATAAATTACCCCACAGGCAATCTGATCAGGGCATTTTGTCAACTGAGGTTGACATGATGACCTTCCTGATGACCCCAGCTTGTTGACAAATTGACAGAAAACTAACCAGCACAAATGGGTGACACAAACTAAAAAGAGAGAGATGGAAGCAAGGGGGGGCTGTTGAGCAGAAGAGGGGGTTAGTTAGGAGTGGCTGTGTTTAAGTATTTCACAAATGTGTATGGAATTATTTAAAAAGCGATTTTTAAGTGAAAAATAGACAAACAAGAGAAATGGAAAGCAGAGCCAGTTCTCTGGGATGGGGTTTGGAGCCCTCCAAGCAGAGCAACTCAATGAAGAGCTGCACATCTTTAGGTGGCCTTTCCTCTGAGCACACCTACACTCTTTCTGGGAAGAGAAAACTAGGCGTGACAAAAGCCTAGAAAGCTGCAATATTCATGTCAGCCATCTTTATGACACAGGCAAATGTGTCCAAGAACGTCCTAATCTTTCCCTACGTCGCCGTTTACTGAGCCAGGCATACCCAGCAGGTCGTCTGCCATCTTTCCTCCTTGAACTATGACCTTGAAATAAGCATGCTCAGTAGTGTGCCCACAGCAAACGGTTTTCCTAGATGAGCGTGTGTCAGCTCCCCAAGAAGTTTCCAGATTCTTTTGTTGAAAAGAGGAGCTTTATGACAATGACTCCATTGCTCTCTTTGCTTGCTGGGGGATGGGAGGCCAATCTTCTCACCATAACTTCTTGAATATGCTTGGTCTTTGCCCTCACCAAGAGGAAAAACCATTGATTAGTTATAGCTGCAGCATACACAGCACGCATCTTGGGCAATCTTCTCCAAAAATAGCAAGAGGAAAGAATTAAAACATGTGATTTTCATCTCCTTTTATGTGCATTCAAAAATACCGGGAGCACATGAACAATTAATCAGAGTATTTCCTGGGGCGGTGGGGAAGGAGCTTGTGGAGGAGGTGGGTAAATATGGAAGAGGAGAGAGCTCTCACAATGTTCCCTTTTTGATGTATTTTTGAACTGTGTGAATATGTTACCTATTCAAAATTTTTTATTAAATTTTTTAAAATAACAGGTTAAACAAGTTTCTCCAGACTGTGCCCAGTGGATTCCAGACCTTGGGCTGACCTGCTCTGAGACAGGCCTCTGCTGATTTCTAGGCTGTCCTGTTCCTGCCTTTGTGGGAACGCCATAGGGAAGTGTCCATGGAGTGTGTTCTCTTGCATGCCACTGCAGCACTAGAATGCCCACTAGAATGCTGGAGGAAGCTACATAGGCACAGAGGTGGCATACAGTTGAACGTGGGTAGAGTCATCCAGGTAGGGCCTGGGCTGGCTAAATGGCATGTTGGCACCCTGAGGCTGCTAGAGCAAAATAGCACAAGTTGGGAGTTCCTTCAGAAATCTATTCCTTACTGTCCTGGGGCTGAAAGCACCAACCAGAATGCACCCGGGCTTGGAAAGGCAGGGCCTCTCATGCCTCTGCCCATCCTTGTAGCTCACAGGAGACGACTGTCGAAAGGTGACTCCATCTTCACAGTTTGCTGTGCACCTCTGACTTCACACATTTCTCTCCACAGACATCAATACTATTAGATTCAGAGCCCACCCCATTCTGTCATGAGCTCTGCTTAACTATATCTGCAATGACCTTATTTCCAAATAAGGTCACTGGCTTGGTTCATTTTTTGTTGCTGTGATAAAATACTTTGAAAAAAAAAAAGCAAATGATGCAAAAATTTGTTTATTCAGTTTCCTGTTCCAGGCACAGTTCATCTCGTTCATTGTGGGAAAGTTTAGGCAGCAGGACTGTGAGACAGGTAGTAATATTCACGGTCAAGAGCAGAAAGAATCAGTGCATGTGTGTCTGCTATTTTCATCATCTGAACAGTCTAGGACTCTCTACCTAGGAAATGATGTCACCCACAGTGGGCTGAGTCTTCCCACATCACTCAGCAATCAAGACAAGCCCTCACAGGCACACGCACAAGCCAATCTAATCTAGGAGATTCTCACTGAGTCTCCCTCCCCAGGCAACCCTAGTGGTGTCTGGTTGACAGTTGGGAGTAACCATCACATTCATAGGTGTGAGATTCAGGATGTGAACACATCTCTTCACAGGGCACAACTTAGCACATGACAAAACACGATGGAAATGTTGTCTGTCAGGCTGAGTCGCCGAATTGTATTTAGCATCACTGTTCTATGATGCTAATTTTGAAGAACACAATCAAGGAATGAAGCTTCTGTCAAGGAGCCTTCTCTCAAGCAATCAGCAAAATAAAGAATTGAATTTCCTCCCGGAAACATTGTTGAGACAAGCTAACCCAAGGAAGCCGTGGTTTAGATGCATCTCGACATACCCAGACATGGTAGAATGAACCCACAAATAGTGTCTCCCTGGAGCTGTCTAGGTCCTGAGAGATTATGTTGTCCAAGAAACTCAAAAGCAGTGAGTCAATGGCCTGGGACGAGCAGCAAAGCAGGGAGCTACTTATGGTGCCTATCAAAATGAGACAGCAACTCTGCCTCAAGGGGAATAAAGAGTGGTCTACTGTGAGCTGAATATGAGTGACTACAGCCTGACAGCACAGAGCCAGGTCACCCTGAAACCACCATTAGAAGAAGAAATAAGGAACTTTTGGAGCCACGAGGGAAAACATCATAAGTCAATACACTGTCCAATCACATTGATGGGAACATCAGTTAGGTGGGTGTCAGAAGAGGGCAGGTGTTTCTTCTGTAGGCTTCAGGGGCAGCATCCTTAGCTTCAGGGTTGGTGGAAGCTAAAGGTTGGTTTAGCTTAGAGGCACATTCCAAGAAGTTGGTCAGCTTGTCACAGGGATGTTAGGTAGGTAACTTGCCATTGAAGGACTGAAGAGAGCCCGGCATGGTTTGGACTGGGTGTCTGGTGCTTTCCATAACTCAAGGGCACAGCATTCCTGTCGGCCAGGGTCAAGCCATCTGCAGGATCTAGTGCACACAGACACACATTCTTCGGTTAACCCCTGGGCTGTCCTGTGATTTTAGAAAGGCTTTAAAATCTTAGTTGGGAGTTGCAGGAGCCGGGTGAGCTCAGCTTGGAAGCTGGGGTTAGCTGCTCCTGACTCGGTTCTTCTCCACAAAACATTCTCCCCATGACCTGTGGGCCATGTGACCTCTGCTTTTCTGATGAAGGTCAAAGGAGAAAGAAAGGCAGTGACACTCAGTGCCTGTGAGTTTCTGGAGATCGCGGCTTGGTGACTTCTGTTGACACACAGCCAGAGGGAATGTGAACTCTCGAAGCAGTGTACCAGGTCCCCATCCCTCTGCAATGGGAGAACCACACACAAGGACATGAGCACACATGCTTGTGTTGCATCGGAATAAAGTCAGAACACCCCCAGCCACTGTAGCCATAACTAACCTGCTAAAGTCTCCTCAGAGCAACGGTGACTGGTGGCGAAAACTGAGTTTCCTCCGCACTGAGGATGGCAATGTTGACCACACACGCCATCTCTGTTTGTATCTTCACGGTGCCCCATTATCCAGCTTTACATATCCATGGACTATGAAGACAGGTGCTTCCTCCAGATGTGTGTCCAGGTCCCATGTAAACTGGACCAGCACTGTACTCAGGCCCACAAGCAAAAGTCTGAGGTCCTCAATGCCTGCATCATCAGGATATCATCCTCTGAGAACTAACCACGATCTCCAGCAGCCCCTGGGATCCAGAGACCACTTTCATTCCTGGACACAAATCATTGGTCAAGTCCCTGCAAACCAAGGTAGGAACTCCTACCTCAGCCGGAACCACGTCCACCCCCAAATCTTCACTGATCTCACCTGCTTCCCCTCTTTGGCCAGTAAGCACAGGCCTCATCACAGGTTACATTGGGCCACAGGCTAATTTTTGGTTTCTTTCTTTCTGCTCTCTGGCTAACACCAGCAAGGCCTTTGAGAACAGCACCTCACTGGGGTTTACATATCGAGGCTGGTGGTGAGTGACATGCTCAGACTCGTTATGGCCAGGACTCTTGTTCACAGGAAGAGGCCACCACCACTCAGGCTTCCAAGACAAGCTCCCACCCCACACCACAACGCCCCCCAGAGGACAACGGGCACTGCACACAGCAAGTGGTGCTTCCTCTGGCTCGAACAGCAACTCAACATCTCTCTTGGAGAAAACCTAATTTCCCAACTGTCCCCGCCCACATACACTCTTCCCCGGAACACCTAAAGGAGGTGCTCGTATTTCTGGGACACGGCAGCTCATTCAGAGGTTATCCTTCAAAGGAATGCAGTCTTGGAAACACTAAAAATGTGGAAGGGCACATCAGTGCCAGAGTCTGTCCTGAATCTTGGGCAGACTAGTTAGAACACAGACAACCCCCAAGAGCCCCCAGGAGCTGCAATGCGCAGGATCAGCACGGAACCAATGATGGAGACCTGGCTCTGTACTGCACATGTGCAAACCTGGACTTGGGCCCCTACAGGAAGTTTTTAAAAGGGTTCCTGGCCAGTAACAAAGGCACAGGAGCAGGGGGTCCCTCCTGGTTATCTCAAAGTCCAGAAGAAGAGACGAACAGAGGCCCCATGAGTGCAGCAGGAGAAGCCCAGACCTGGGAGTGCTTTGGTGGCCAGTGACAAACCTTGCCATGACGTCTCATCTTGAGCACCTAGGAACACTGCTTCAACTCTGCACGGCAGTGCCATGGTGGACGCAGTCACTTCACATGCTCATGGGGACAAAATGATGTGGGACGTGCCTGACAGGTACACCTGAGATCTCTCCTTACCAACATGGAAGCACACTCACTCACCCCTTATAAGGCTGGAGGAAATTTAGCTTACTGGGGCTAATTTCAGTGGTATCAGCTGAACTCCAGTCCAGTGCTCTCAGAGGGCTGGAGTCTGGGGTGATGTGAGCATGTGTTCCTCCACATGGGAAAAAGGAGCATCCTGTGACATGGACCCCTCAAGGCAGTGATGACAAGAAGGCTAAAGAACTCTCAGGTGGCTCCTCTCAGAGGATGAAGAGCCACCAGTTTCTTCCACATAACCCGACCCAGCGTGTTTCAGCTGGAAAGCACCATGGCTTCTGGTGCTCTGTCTCCCCATCAGCAGACATTAGGACGGGAATACCTCTCTCCCCTGACACCTGACCCCTCTTTGCCAAAAGACATGGTCTTCTGTAAGGAAATGAGCTTTTGGAAACAATGAAGATGCGGGTAAGGTATGGGAGAGGTGTTTCTCTCCCCCGGAATGAGAGAACGCTTGGTTTGAGCAGACAGCTGCAGCGCGCAGTCAGTGCACGGCTTGTCTGTCTTCCGTCTTTCACGCTGTGTCACTGCTGCAGATGTGCCACCTTTGATTCAACCCTTGTTTAAATCAAAACCTCTTGACCTTTCACTTAAATAAAAGGCAATTGCTGGGCTGTCACATTGTGAATAATAAATGGGGCCACTATTTGAGAGGAGCGGGGAGGCTGTTTTTGGAAAACGTATGGCAGAGGAGAGTGTAATTATAGCTTAAGTTTATGTGGCACTCAACCCCAACACATCTCAAAGCCCACTGTGGCTTTCTACCTTCCTCTAAAAACAGACAGCCAACAGTCAGACACACTTCCTCCCAGATAAAAATAAGCTCACGGACATTTGAAATCCGCACTTGCTAACAATGAGAGCAACCCTGCCCACGTTGTTGGACCAAAGCTTTGACACTTAAAAAAAAAACCCTGTTGGTAAAATAAGCCTGACCTATGACATGAGGTATGACCAGGAATCTTACAGGAAGGACACCTCAGGTGGAGAAATTTAAGAGCTTCATGCTAAGTTGAGCTCATATTGCTAGGGTACTGTGAAGACTGAATTGCTTGACCCCCCCCCCAAAAATGTAAGTCAAAGCCCAAAAACTCCTATCTTTTGACTGTTTAGAAATAAGTTCCATTCAAAAGGGAATAAGATGAGGTCATGCTCAAATGACACACCAACCCCTGATCCACAAGGGCTGTCATTAGAGGAGGGAAAAGTTTTGTCAGGACAGAGACCCCAGTGTAATGAAGATGGTGGCCAAGATGAGCGTGGAGCTTCTATAAGTTCAGGAAGGTGGGGGCCGCAGAGCTCGACGGGGCCGGAAAGGCACTAACTGGTCTTTGCATGGCAAGGCCTGCTGTGGCTTTGTTCTCAGACTCCTGTCAGAATGGCAGGAGCACCCAGTTCCCAACACGGTCAGGGAAGCCGGGGGAAATGTGCTCAGACACGAGTGGGAAATCCCACGGAACTTTCTAGTCTCCAGTGTGGTAGAGAAGCAGAGGACACACTCTCTCAGGACAGCACAGTAGGTAGCCGTAGCAGGGTGACAATGTGAGGAGGCCGGGGCCCCTTCTGCATCCTAGTTCACTGCTCTCTTGCCAGGACAGCCACACCTCTGGGGAGCACTGTGTGGCACTGCTCTTTTTCAGAGTGATGGAATCTAAGGGAGCGTGATTTGGGCACATCTGTGACTGAGCTTACCACACCTAGCAACGGGACAGGTGAGGTGCGTGTAGGTGAAGTCAGCGCAGAAAGGAGTTAAAAGAATCACTAAGGCACATGGTGTGTGGGCACATGGGTGTGCACACACGAATGCTCTACACCTGAGAGAACCAAAGGCCTTTCCAAGACGCTGGTAGGACTCTGGCCACAGATCCCAATCTCCATGCCCAGAAAACCTTCGCTATGGGCATGCGCCACTGCCAACACCCGCACACAGCAGGGCATCCTGCTTTCCCGGCTGGATGGCCAGCACAGCCCTGAAGAAAAAGCCTGCCCTGCAGGGGTGGCCTGTTCACCCTGGAGAGGATGGAAAATGCTAGTTCTGACCATGACTCCGGGCCACAACCACCTAAAGACCTTAGCTCCAGAACTGCACCCTGGGGACAAGGGAAGAACGGTGGCCAGTGTGTCACATGACAGGGGCACTTTATGTTCCCACTAGCAGGGAAGAGGGGAGATGCGAGGGAAAGCTAGCGAGTGTTACCCCAGGACACGGGTTGCATGCAGCCAAAGCTGACTTTGAACCTGCAGCCTCAGCTTCCCAGACTCTGGGCTGACAAGTCACATGCTGCCATGCCAGGTTTATTCGGACCCAGGGTTAGGATCTGGGGCTTTGTACATAGGAGGCAGGCCCCTCATCAACTGCCCTGTGTCTCCAGTCGAAGCAGTGCTTGATTCTGAGAGTGTTGATTTAAGATGGCTCTGACCTTGAAAATGAGACTCAGTTTGACCCAAAGCCTGGTTGTTTGAAATGGTTTGATTTTTGACTTCTTAATAAGCTTCATCCTTCGATTCTGTCCCACGTGGTGGGGATGGGGAAGACGAAGGGAATGGGGGGGGGGGGGTCTATGACAGAATCACTGAAAACAAGCACATAGGCTCCTATGTTCGTTTCTCCACTGCTCTAAGCTGTGTGAACACTCACACCCTGGAAAGAGCTTAGCAGGTTCAGAAGTTTCAGTCACAAACAGGGATTTCCTTTTTTTTTTTCTTTTTAAGATTTATTTATTAAGTGATGGGGAGCACAACATGAAGATGTCTGTCACCGAGAGACCGCAACAGTGAGCTATGAGCCGGACTCCATGTCTCTAAGGTGGAGTCACTTGGATGGGCAGTGGCTGGCTGACCACATTTGAACTGTCAGCCACAGCTCCTGAATGCTACCTGAAAAGGCAGGGCAGGCTGCAGAAGTCACTGGAACACAGCCACTGCCCACTGGCCTATTTATGGAGTGATTCTGCAGCGGTCAAGGTCGGCTTCCCTGGGACATGATGTCACAGGGGCCATCAGGGTCACCTAGCAACAGGACACAAGCAGCATGTCCAGCTTCTATTTATAACCGGCTGCTGGCAACATCAAGAGGCTGAACAGTTAGATCAGCCAGAGAAGCACGGGGTCATTTGATTCCTCTGAAGGCCACAGCTGTTACAAGACCTGGCAGAGGGTGCCAGAGCCCAACGCTCGCCTGTCACACTTGGTCCTGCGTGTGTTCCGTAGAACCACCACTTTACTCGCAACATCGAGAGCACTGCCACCTAGGAGAGCTGGGCAGGCTAAGCCAACGTCAGCACTCGCTGAGAACCAGCTCGGGCAAGCGGGGCTCAAAGCCAGGGGCTGGTGTTGGCAAGCTGACACAGAAGCCAGCTAGCCCAGAGTCCTCAAGGGTCTCCCTTCCTCCAGCCGTTCATTCCAGGTACAGCGTCCCCAGCAGCCGGGTGGACTCCTGGGGCTGAGGAAGGAGCCCGAGTGTCTCAGGAGATGAACAGCGTCATTACTCCTGCCCACTGCAGATTCTCATTCCTTCCTGCTGGAGGGACCCTGGGCTGCTGGCTCTCACCTCCACTGACATGTGGCCTTTCTTTATGTCCGGACCAAAGGCCACTGGTACATCTACCTGGTGTCTCTCTGGTATGAGGTGCCTATGACACACTTGACAGGACTGCCGTGGAGTCACAGTGTGCAACAGAGCAAGAGAAAGAACGGTGCTGACAGGGAAGGCCCCAAGCCCTCCTGTCATCCTGTGTCTTCTCTTCCCTTCCCTTAGGGCCCTGGAGCCTCTGGGTCTGAGTGCCAGAAAGGGCGAAGGTGAACAGAAAAGATTTCTGTCACTTGGGTTGTGCAAGCTGAGCTGTGCCCTGTACCTGCCAAGTTGTTCTTGTGTCTCGGGACATCTTCAGGGTTCTGGGGAAATGATCCCCGAAACCTCTGCTGCTAGTTCCTCCACTCTGGACAGCCAGACATGCCTTATTCCCACAAATCAACACAGCTCACAGCTTCCAGGGGCTGGAGGCCCCTCCACAGAGGGCCCTTGTGAGAGCTGGGCACAGAAGAATGAACCTCAGCTCAGCTTCCTCCCCGAGCCTGGCAACACCCAGGTCTCCAGGCTGCTCTCAGGCCTGGGAGCGGAGGTAGCTCTCTGCGGTGGTCCAGCGCCAATCCCTCCAGGGAAAGTGAGGGGGGGGCAGGGCAGTGCACAGCAGAGTCTAAGCCAGTGCTGTATATACCCCACCTCAGGAACAAGACAACGGAGCTGGTGAAATGGCTCAGTCAGTAACTCTGGAAACATGAGTTCAGATTCCCAGCACCCAAGTAAAAAGCTGGCCATGGTCACACACAGACACACACACTTGGAATCATAGCACTGGCTGGTGGAGGGACTCAGTGGCTTGCCTACCCACTCAGTCTACACAATCGATGAGCACATTCACTGAGAGACCACGTCTCAAAGGAGAAGACAGACAATGATAAAGGACACATCCATCATTGACTTCTGGCCTCCAGACATACACACACACACACACACACACACACACGTATAGACCACAGCACACTCACACATGCAAACATGCGCACACACATACACTTGCATGCACGTGCACACACACTTGAAGATGTCCACAGAGTTTGAAGATGTTTTTTGGAGCCTGAAATTCCCTGGGGAGGACACATCTGTAGGAGAGCAGCAGCTCAGTTGGCTGACAGAACCAGGCACGGCAGGAGCCTAAGCTCTCCTGGTGTCTTCAGTCCCCTTATGATCCACTGACACCAACCTAACGACCGATGGCCGTCTACATCCCTGTGACCGTTTGCTGAGCGTTCCGGGTGGTGTTCAACGGACTCCCGGCTTCACTTGCCCCAGAGCTGAGGATAGGACCAGACAGCATCTGACACCCCCAGGAGAGAGCCCCCTCTCCCCACCGCACATCCCCACCGGCACTTGTAAATGCACTGATCTGTTCGTGGCTGTGTTTTGCTCTTTGACTGCTGAAGTCACCCGTCCACAGCAGAACACATCATTCAGGGTAATGACAAATCCAGGTACCGGGTCATCTCTTGCTCTCTGCGTCAAGAGCTCCACATCACTGAGAGACCACGGCTCAAAGGAGAAGATAGACAGTAAAGGACACACCCATCATCGACTTCTGTCCTGCTCCGATGAACACTTCCCTCCGGGAAGCTGGGCACTCAGTCCCTCTTCCTTCACCCCAGGCAAGGGTGGGGTGATGGAGACGGGGCTGACTCCTGCCTGAGTCCCACCCAAGCAGCTGCAGCTCTCTGCAGAACACTGCCACACTGCATGCCTCTTTTCCATGCGGGTTTTGCCTCTTCGAATCCTTAGGGGGTCCCACCCTATGCTGTGGCTGCCCATGTCTTACCCTCCACACAAGGCCAGGTCCAGTCATCCTGAGCCTTGGGACATGTGTTGAAGTGGCTGTTAGCAGGGACAGAGTTCATTAAGGCAACAACACAGCCTTTAAGACCTGAAAACAATCCCATAGCAGCAATGCCCAATGCTGTGCCCTTACTGTGGGCACCTGTATTCTCTGTACTTTCACAGTTTTGTCTAAATTCTCCACTCGTTTTTCTTCCCACGCAGTTATATTAAAGGGTGCATGGATCCGACCGCAAATCCTGTTTTGAATCGTCTGCTGTGTTTCCTGATAAGCTCCCTAAACAGGACAGCAAGCACAACCTACCAGGGCCTTCTACCAGGGTTGAGCTCGACACCAAGTGGACAAGGGCGCCACCTACCGGCTGTTCTGGAAACCCGCATAGCTGCCTCCCAATCTGGTCACTGGGCTGCAGCAACCGCTTAGCGACTGCCCAAAGTTCCCATCCGCGTCCGCGTCAGCAAGCTGCCCGGTCCCTGCAGGGCAGCCAGGTACACGCTGTGCCAAACTTGCCCGCATCAGCAAGCCAAGGGAATCGCGTGGGAAAATGGAAAACAGGCCTGCACGCCTCCGCAGTGAGTTGATGATCAGCAGGAACCGAATCTCCGAAGTCACCAGCAACCTCGCTCAGACTGGCGGTCTAAAAAAGGCGCTTCCTGGTGGCGGGAGAGTGACTCAGTTTCCCAGTGACTCAGCGCCACAAGCGCGCGGTGGTGCGCGTGTGCAGGCTATTCCTGGTGAGGCGGTGGATCGGCCTCGCGGGCCCGCGCAGCTCAGGAAGTTCGAGTGGGGCGTGAGAGGAAGCGCTCCCCACGCGGGGGCTGCGGGGAGGTGACTCAGCTGCCACGCATGGCGCGCGCGGGAGCCGCAGCACCGCTTCTCCGTGAGCCCTGGCGCAACTGCGCTCAGGCCACTGGGTCCCCACGCGCGCCCTTGCCCCTGTGCATTCTCGCGCTAGCAAGGGACACGCAGGCCACTCAGTCCCCAAAGCACGCGCACACTCTTCCCAACATCCTGCGGCCCAGGGTCCCAGGACATGTCCCTGGGGCAGATGCGAGCAGGTGATTTCCCTGCTTTGGGCTTGAGGTCCATCCACACCCTAAAGGCCCTCTCAGGCAAGGTGTGTTCCTGTACCCTTGGAGCTTAGACGCAAACTCCACAGACATGGAGCTGAGCTCAGCTGTCCTGTTCCTGGCCTACAGTCACAACGTAGAAGTGAAAGGTTCCGTGAGTCCTGAGGGCAGTGGTGTCAGGGTCTGAGTGGCCAGCAAGGAGCTGGTCAGAGCTGTGAGCTCACAACACCCTGAACTGGCAGCTGGCATCCCAACAGTACCTGAGGGTTGGGAAAGAAATGGCCACCTGCCCTTCACCCTCCAGAGCTTGGAGTAGTGTGCACGCGTGTGGAGGTATAAGGGAAACCCAGAGAGAGGATCCCGAGGCCTTGGAGTCCGAACCTTTTCACGCTTTTTGTGACTGGTAACAGACACCAGGCTCAGGAGGGGCAAAGGGCTGTTTCCCATCGCAATTCGGAGCCCAGAGAGCCCTCCACACTGCCAGAATCAGGCATTTCATGTAAGCTGCCTCCACCTAGGCTGCATAGAGAGAAACAGTCATTTTCCAGAAGTTATGTTGGAGGAGGAGGGATATTCCTCCCGATGTATGAAAAAATTATCTTTACCTTGCTGCTGTACTCGGGGGTGATCTGAAGGGAGAAAGAGAAGCTTGAGGTACCTGTGTTCACTGCCAAGTCCCTACCACCCAGTGTGTGCTCATTTAACGCTCCGTGTACATATGCTCAGAGCGCATGTGACCCTGTATTTGTAAGGGAGGAGTGGCTACTCTGTAAACTGAGGGAATGCCGAGTGAACATTAGATTAACTGGACACATGAGGAGCTCAGGGTGCCAACCTCCGAAACCTGGAGCTGCCAAGGCCGAAGACAACAAAAGCCTCAAACTGAAAACTCACTTTCGGGACGCTTGGACTATTGCCGTAGGGTTGTCTTAAGTCCAAGAAAATGAAGTGCAGCTTTGCATTGTGGGAATTAACTCAGGCAAAGGGAGGTCAAACAACGGAATCATATCCAAAGCAATTGTGATAAGCCGGTAAAAACGCCAAAGTGTAGCCGAGGCTGGCTCCGGGGGAGCCCCTGTGTTCCTGAAGGCCGACCGCAGTCAGACTCACCTCTCTTTATGGCAACTCTGAGACGGGCACCAGGCTCTGATTTTACCCCTTCCTGTTGTGTAACTCTATTTTTAGTTCCGACCTAATTCTCACATCTGACCAGTTGCGAGTTTGTTCTGCAGTGACTTGTGTTTTACACAGAACACTGTAAAGGGTAGGATGTTTGTCAGTCCCATTGTTCCTCATACCTGAAGCACAGTGAAGTGTGTGCAACGGGAATGATGAAACAGATGGGAGAAAAGCTAGATGGATGGGTGCTGGGTGGACGGAGGAAGGTGGGGAATCGTGGTGGAAGAGAGGGTAGGTGTCTGAGTGGATGGTGGGTGAATGGGTGATGGATAGATGGGTGGGTGGGTGTTAGAGAGCAGAGGAAACAGACGGAGGCAGAGACGAGGAAGACTAGAGGAGGGAGTACAGTCTGTTTTTTTTTTTTCTCTCTCTCTCTTCCTGTAAATTCCTCCTGACTTATGATTTTGGTTCGGAAAAACTTTAAATAAAAATGACCTAAATCCTGCATATTTCTAGCCTCTTTCATAGTTCGTATGTGGAAGGATCAGAATCTATTTTCTCGTGTTGCTCGGATGGATACAGGGCCTCACTCACTCCCGCCAGGCAAGCACACGGCATCAGTGCTGTGTCCACGGCCCCAAAGACTTCCCTCTGAACTGTGAGTTTTCTAGTTCTAGTTTTCTAGTTTCTAGACGACAACATGGCGGCCTTTGGAATCAGACACAGGATGAGCAGGTAAGCTCAAGGATTTGAGGCTTCCACTGTGAAGCTGACAGGGCCTCCGGTGAACACAGACAGCCTGTGCTGTCTAATACCACCACAGACAGAGGTTCAAGAAGAGCCCAGACACACTCCAGCTAACTCCAAGATGCACAGTACACTCAAGTGTTAGGAGGTGGGTAGCAGTTAAGTGGGGGAGAAGGATGGCTCAGTGGTTAAGAGTAACTGCTAGAGTTCGAATCTCAGCTCCCATGCAATAAGCCAGGCATCCCATCAACACAGAGACAGTGGGACCACGGAGGCTAGCTGGCTTCCAGCCTGGCTGAGCAAACACAGCCACAGATGGAGGAAGAGACACCACCTCGGAGGAATCGACGGAGAGTGAAAAAGAACATTCAGTGCCCCCTTCTGCTCTCTGAATTAGCACAGACACACCCGTATACATGTTCGTGCACACACACTCATACACACCAATTAAATAAATGTGTCCTTTCAGAACAGAAAATGTACAGAGGGCAAAGTTTAGCCATCTGTTCCAGCCTCACACCACACCCTGCTACTTTGACAGCGAGTTCATGCATGACAGGCCGGCCCTCCCTTCAAATGCGTGGACTGGCCAGCAGATAGCCTGTATGTAAATGGCCCACGGCTGTTGTGGCTGAATGTGGATTACCCCCACGTTGGATGCTTGGTCCGCAAATGTGGTGAAGTCCTGGAGAGGAGAGCAGTAAATGGAGGTGATTCCTCACAGAAGGAATCAACATCTAATGGAGTAATCTAGCTGCCAAAAGAATGTGCGTCACACAAAGAACTGGCCTGACGCTTGAATCAACCTGGCCTCCTGTCTTACCCTGTGTCTTCTCCCTTTCACACCTGCTTCAGCCAGCAGACGAAGCTCAGGACTTAAGACTCCAAAAGTGTGATCTAGCGAACTTTGCTTTAGAGTAGCAATGACAGATCTGGGCAGTACTGCTAAAACTGACCAGGCATTCATACCCCACACCCCACAGGGAGAGCAGAACTTGCAGCCTGGAACCTACCCCAGCAGCTGGACTTCCGTAGCCAAAAGCAGAAATACTTTTGCGTAGAAGAAAGGCACAGATCTACGGATTTAAAAGGTCAGAGACCAGAATCTATATCAAGACACAACTAATTATCTAAAAATTAAATAAAGGCAGTGAGGAAAATTACTGGAGGCCAGAGAGCAGCATGTTCTCCTGGGTGTGATGACCTGGAGGAATGCAGGTTCTCATCTGAAACCTTGGGGCCAAGAGGAAGAAAAGAAAGTGACAGTGGAGAGTTACTGAGAGAAATGAGGTATCAGGATTCCATCTTTTGGGAAAGACACAATAAACATTTTCAGCTGGACCACCAGGACCACCCTGCACAGCAGACCTGCTTTGAAGGAAGCTCTTCAGATATATATATGGATTGTTCTAGATATAAACTGTGAATATTAAGAATAAAGGGAGAATGTCTGGTAAATTTAAAATTATTCTTAAGGTGATGTGGGTCACTCCTGGAATCCCAGCACTTGAGAGTCTGAAGCAGAAGAATTCCTGCAAGTCTAAGGCTATTGTCAGCCATATGTTGAGTTTTGGGCCAGCCTGGGATACATAGTGAGATCCTTTTTCAAAAGAAACCAAACAACAAAAAACTATTTTTTTTACTTCTGTTTTTAAAACATGTCAACATATCAAGTAACAAAATATGAGTTAAAACAGCATACTTGAAATGTCAAAAAACAGGAGAGAACTAAATCTCAGATGTAGCAAATAAAAAGTAAACAAAAACCGAGACACAAATCCAAATATAACAATAATTAGACATAAAAGCAGTCTATCACATCAGTTAAGACAAAGATCGCAGAACAGATTTGGAAAACATGATACAGCCATATGTTGTCTACAAGAATCTCACTTCAAATACATTTGTATGGTCAGGATAAAAAAAATGAAAGAACAAAAAAGAAGCCACAGCATTAAAACACTGATCCAAAGAAAAGGTGGTTGTATCAATACTGAGCAAAGTAGATTTCTGAGAAAGAAACAATTATGAAACATGACTCCATGCATGAAGCCATGAGAAAAGTTGGCTTGGCAGGGAGGTGTGAGACATTGGAGTGGGCATAAGCTTGGCAGGAGAGAGTAGGAGCTGTTCCAACTGCAGGAGAAGATAAACACCACCTCTCTAGAGACACCACCTCTGATCCCCAGAGAGGCTGCAACGGCTGTATAAAAGATAACTCAGACTGTAAGAGATGGTCCCAGCAGCAGCGGATGCAGCAAGGGGCCTGGCACACAGAACATTCAACGTACCTTGAGTTATAAAGGGAACCTGAGCATATGTTTGCAAAGCCATGGAAGTCAGGGGGTGTTTATCCTGTGGTCAGAGTGAAACAAGACCACAAGACTCTCACAAGAGACCCCACCAAGCCTGGGATACTAGCAACACATTCTCAACTAAAGCATAGTTCAAAGTAAGTGAGCTATCACTTTGGACTGGAAGTAAATGGAATAACTGAGCAGCAAAACTGATGAGACACAGCTAGCCAACACACAGAGAGGTGTTTTAGACCACCAATGGGTATGTTAAGAAAGGAAGGTCTTTAACTGATCGCCTAAAGCTTCCAGCATAAGAAGCTAGAAAAGCAGCTGGATAAACCCCAAACAAGAACATGAATGCAAATAATAAAGATAAGAGAAAAAAATCAAAGAGAAATATTTCAAATCAAGATCTCACTCTGAAACCCAAGCAGGACCTGAGCTCATGATCCCCTGCCTCAGCCTTCTAGGTGTTGGGATTAGCGGACACCTGCCACTATGCCTAGCAAATCAATGAAATTGAAAGCAGAAAAAAAATCCATCAACATTGATGCTGACCAAGAAAGAGGTGGAGATAACTTTTAATGTTGGGGAATAATTAAAGGCCATCACTGCGGGCTCCAAGCTGGTATGGGGGTTCTGTGAGCATCTGCATACACACAATCCAGTAATCCAGGAGCCTTATTACGACTTGCCTCCTCTCATTCCCTTAGACCTGCTCACAGAAGGAACACTCCCACTGCCGTCAGATTAGCAGAGAGCCCAAACTGTCGGACAGCCATTTAAAACTGATCTCACCACTGGAAAGCTTTCAAAAAGGCATTTGTAAACTCAGACTGTTTTCTTGGCAAATTCCTCTGAACATTCAAAGATGAAACAGCACCAGTTCTGCTTGATCTCTCGAAGAAAAGAGAAAAGGGAACATTGTGCTGCTCATGTCTTGTAAATAAACAATACATAAACCAGACGAAGGGCCAGCGAGATGGCTCAGTGAGTAGAGGCAATTGCTGCCAAGCCTGATGACTTGAGTTCAATCCCCAGAACCCACACGGTGGAAGAACAAAATGACTCATTCAAGTTGTTCTTCCACATGCATGTCACGGTATGTACACAAGCACATGACAACAAACAAATTTAACCAGACCACAACAACACGGGAAAAAGCTAAAAGCAGCTTTCTAACATAAAAAGTGCTTAATAAAATATTAGCAAACACAGACATGACCCCCACCTGGGACCACGAAGCCCAGGCAGGGAATGGGCCCTAAATAACCACGAGTCCAGCACCCAACAGGCCCAGGTAGGCAAGCCAGGTCTGAGATGACCCATGCCCAGTGCCACACTGCACAGGTAGGACATTGCACTCCTGAGACCCTGCCTGAGACTACCCCAGACACTGAGAGACCCCAGCGCCACTAAATCAAGCCAGTAAGTGGTAAAGAACTGGAGGAGACTGAGAAGCAGAAGGACATGGGCACATTGAAGAGAGACAGAACTGGAGACTCAAGGGTAGTGAGGAACTGGCCAGTGATGCCACCTGGAACCATGGTGGGGTCCTGGCCTGTGCTGCCACCGAGGGCCATGTATGGATCCATGGCCCTGCAACAGTGGAGGTCTGTTACCATCAAGGGCCAGGAGGGCATCCTGGTCTGGGCTGCCGCCCAGGGCCATGTTAATATCTGGGGGCTGTGCAGAACTGGCCACACCCCTCACCTGAGCACCTTGGGAGAGCTGGCCCTGCCGCTCATGCTCATCTCCCATGCAGTGGCATGAACTAGGGAGAAATGCCTCCCAATCACCCTTCAGCACCTGTGGCAGGTGAAAGAGCTTGCCCTGGGGTCATGAGAGCAGGAGAGCTGTCCCTGCCCTTCACCAGCTATAGAACTCGGGAGAGTGGGTCCTGCCCCTCAACTGGGCAACATGGTTAAGACTGACCCTGGTGGCTGAGGCATGAGCATGAATGAGCTAGCTGTGGGTGAAGGAGAGATGCTTCGCTCCAAAGAGCAAGTTCTGTACCTCGCCTGGGCAGCTCAGTAGGGCTGGCCCTCATGGTGTGGGCATGGGTGAGCCAGCCCTCAAGGGCGAGGGAACAGGAGAGCTGCCTCCCCCTTTGCTGGCTGTGACACTGAGTAACCTAGCCAGGGAAGTGCTGGAGAGCTCACCAGTGGCGTGGGTGCAGGAGAGCTGGTGGGCTGGCCAGCTCAGATACCTCTCAGGCCCAGAACCAGGGCTTTGAGTTGACCCACCCCAACATCTACCCCATCTGTGAACTGTGAAGGGCACTGTCCGACAGTTTCAAAGCTTTGGAACTTCCATGACACACAGTAGGATATCAGAGTGGAGCCTCAGTGAGGATCCAGTGTTGATAGAGCAGCAGAAGCCAGAGGCCTCGAACCAGACCAATGACTGACTGCAATGAACATTTGCAAGAAAAGAAGTGTGGACAAAAGGGCACACTGTGGGACACACTGTGACACACCACAGCTTCCAGTATAAGATTTTCTTCCGAGGTTGCAAGGGTGGATGTTGGGTACAAGGGGGTTGGAGTACATGATGTTAAATTCACAAAGAACCAATAAAAAGCTTTTAAAAATCAGCAAACAAAATGTTTGGCATACAAAAAGAATAACATACAATGACTTAATCATGGGAATATAAAACTGGTCCAATATTCAACTATCCATCACTGTCACAGATCATGTTAACAGTCTGAAGGGGAAAATCAATGTGATCCTAATAGTTGATGCAGAAAAGCAATTGACAAAATTAGCATCCACTCATGATTAGTACGTGCAAAGCATCTATAGAAAGAGACTTTCACAGTTAACACTGTTTTAATGATGAGAGCTGGTAATAAATGAATAAATAAATGGGAAGAATATGAAAAGGAACAAAATTTTCATGGACAAAAAAAGGCTATGTGGAAAATCTTAATAAAATTTCAAAAGAAAGTTCTTCAAGAACTGTAAAGTGAACGTAGCACAATCAGAGAACCCAAGGTCAGTACACAAAGATTACCCATCCTCCTGGACATGAAGCATCTACAGCCAGGGCACTGTTCACAGCGGCTCAAAAACAGGAAGAGCTAATGAAGAGCACACCAATAGCTACAAATGATGAAAAAAAAGACATTGAAAATAAAAAACAAATCTTATTTTAAAATATTAAAAATTCAGCAAAGGTGGGGCTGTGCCCCAATGGACTGATGGGTTAGCTGTGAGTCCAGTCCAGCACCAGTGCGCTTCACAAGGATTCGAGCAAGCTGCACCTCAAATTTATACAGGACTTGGGTTTGATTCCCAGGGCACAAATGATGGTTCACAATCATCCTAAAGTCTAGGGCAGGGGATCCTATGCCCTCTTCCAGCATCCAAAGGCACAGGCCCACTTTGGCACATGTACATACATGCAGGCAACATGCGCATGCGTACATTTTATTTTTTAAAAAAGATTTACTTTGGACTTAAATCAAGACATCATGGTATGCAGAGTATATTCGAGTGGGTGGATGAAACAGACCAAAGAGTCCCTAACATAAACTCACACCTAAAATTACAGATACAAAATCACCTCTCCCTAGGGGTCTAAGAACTGGATACCCACGTGTAACATAACTAAGTTGTGTAGTTAACGCCACACGATCTTTTAGAAATTAAACTGGTCACATTTCCCACACATCTAGAAACAATTGATTTTTTTAAATTTTTTGATCGTTTTTTTTAAATAATTTATTTATTTTTATATCAATCACAGGTTAGGTACTTTGCATCCCAGGCGTAGCCCCCTCCCTCATT
>CM053764.1:113745586-113789673 GCA_028658305.1 Pachyuromys duprasi | reverse complement strand
ATCCCATTTGTTCATCCAAACAAGCATTGATCATACCAACCTGGGTCCTCCTTCCTGTATATCCTCTCTAGGTGTGTAGATTTCAGCTTGACCTTCCTATCCTATAGGTCTATATAAGTGAGTATATACCATATGAAATAATTGATTTTTGACAAGCATGTCTGATGTCATTTCCATTTTGAGAGTAGATTGGCCAGGAGGAATGGCCAGAGCATGTCACAGCTTTGAATGAACCTGGAGGAGTGATTTGGTTATGGTCACAGGAAGCCAGATTATTTGATGGTCTCCACTCTCCCAGACAGAGGAAAACACAAAGAACTCTGTCCATCAGTTTCGTCAAAAGCAGGCGGAGGACCAAAACCAGACCACCCCTGTGTGTCCTGGGTCTAGGAATGTGAGTGCTCAGGGTGCCGAGCTTGGACTTCCCAGCATGTTTTCCTATTTTATCTTAGCACGATGTCTTCTCATGATCCTGTTTCTTTCTTGCACGTAAACATTGCTCGTGTATTTATCCTAAATTCATCCTCAGTACAGCTGTGCTAGGCGAGTTCGCCAAGGACATTTCAACACACAGACTCTCCATGAAAAACACATCCATCCCACATGGACAGCATTTCAACCCAGTTTAAACTGAAGCGTGCTGGGTATGGTAGCACACGCCTTTATCCAAGCACTGCGAGGCAGAAGTAGCAGGTCAGTCTCTGTGAGAGAACTCCAGACCAGCCATCAGGGCCTATAGAGTGAGACAGTGTCTCAAATAGCAAAATTAACAAAACTTAACACACACACACATACACACACACACACACACACACAAACCTTCTTTTTGTACGTGTGTGTACACACAAGCTTTTATGTGTGCACATGGAGGCTGACAGTTGATGTCCAGGGTCTTCCTTAATCACTTTTTTTCTTTGAGACAGTCTCGAACCTAGGACTCCCCAGTTTGGTTATACTGGCTGGTAAGCAAGCTCCAAGAAGCTGCCCGTCTCAGGTTCCGCAGTGCTGGGTGCCCTGGCATGTGCCACCACAGCTGGCTTTTCTGCTCATGCTGGAAATCCAAACCCTCAGCCTCTGACTGACCCACCTCTCCAGCCAGGGTCTGACTTGGCTACCTCAGGTGCTCTAGGCCCCCATGTCACAGAAAGGTGCACACCGCTCTAAGGCCTGGTAGATTCAGCTTCAGCAGCTGGATCTGTATTTCACATCACCACACTTGCCTTGTGTCTAATGATGCCTGGGCTGACAAAACAGTGAAGGAAGGCAGGCTATGTCTTCCTTGGTAGCTGGTCACTGTATGTTACCCCAGCCCAGGACTCCTGTTTGAACAAATACGAAATAAAAATGATCTAAGGTATGCAGCAAAGCTTACAGGTTTATTAGCGGTACGTGTGGAAACTTCTTTTAATGTTTCAGTGGCAGTTCTAGCAACAAATCCATAAAAGCTTAATTTTTATACAAATAGTTTTATTACAAATTTGAATTCTTAAGAAATACACATTTAAAGAAATTACACAGAAGGCCTTAGTAGTCTTAAAACCATTTTGGGGGGACTTCTTGTGGTCTGAGTCTGCCCTCCTGCGACCTGTCCACGCCCTGCAGGAGCTGCGGCACAGCTCATGAGAAGCGGGGCACTGGCCTGTGTGTGCTCGGGTGTGAAAGGCTGCCAGACTACAGGATGAGGGGTGCTGACAGAGGCCTCGGCTGACATCTGGGAAGTAAGTCATTCAGTCTGCGGATAGCGTCTAACCCTGAAAATACTTCGTACAGAGTGAAGCAAAAGCGCCAAGCGCAGGGCTCGCTACCACAGACACCGCGTTTCTGAGTGGCTTTGGCGTCAGAAGTACGCCTTCTTTGGTTTGGGGGTAAATGGGAAGAGCTGGTGTTTCACATTTGGTGGCCTAGTGTTGGAAACCCTGTGAAAGGACCTCACGGTCTTCGGGAGAGGGAAGCACAGAGTACGCTTTAGTTAGCAACGGGCTCTACGCTAGAATTCGACCTGCCTAATTGCTGACATCTATATAAATTACTAATATATATATATTTATTTATTTTCTGTCTACCTTTGGACCATCTTTATTCCACAGGAAAGCCATGACTTCCACAAAAGCAGCTGCATAGTACCACACAGGGCGTAAGTTTGTGTTTGGGGCGGAAAAGATGGAATTCCGTGTAGAGGGTTGAAGAAACCAGTTTCCTTGACTGCTATTTGCACAGCCCATCGAGGGACCTGATCTGGAAACACTAGACAGACACGCACATCTGGGATGACAGGATGAAACGGCTGTGGGTTGTCTGGAGAGCACCGCGCACCCCTAGCACCTTTGGGTCTCTTATGGAGTTCTCGCCTCACACATCAGCGCACTGGATTGCAAAAGGCAATTCATCTTTTATTTGATCACAAGTGCCATCTGGTATGTGCCACTAAGGAAAGCTCGTCGCTGTCTGTCCTTCTCCTTCAGCAAACAGAGGCCAACGAAGCGGGGTGTGTTAGTTAGGCAAATCCCTAAGGCACTTTATGGTTTTCATAGTGGACAGTGAGGTACAGAGGATATAATTCTAGGGTCATTGCTGTTAAAAATAAAACAGGAGGGAGGAGAGGACAAGGAGGGAGTAGCACCATGTTGTGACGGCGGCGGAGGCGGGCGTCGCTATGTTCTTCTCATGCACACTTGGCAGCGGCTGACGTGCGTGCGCAGTTCCCCTGCCTTCAAGGTGGACGGCGTGGGCTTCCTGTAAGACAGCAGTTACACCATCAGGTCAGCCCGGGGGTACTGGCATGTCTCCCAAGCCCGTGGTCCTTGAGCGACCAGATACACGCCCATCCACGTGGACGACGGTCAGCGACGGCCGTCCACTGCACTCTGAGCAGGCGTGCACGGAGGACTGGGGGTTCCACAACCCAGGGATGCTTTAGAGACTCTGCACGCATGAGCCCACCAGAGTCCAGCTGAGGTCACCTCTCAGCCGCAGGACCATCCTGTGCTTTGTATTGTAATTAGCTTTCCACTGTCCCCAGCAGATTGGAACCTTCCCAGGGTGTGGAGGACCATTACTTCTCTCCATAGTGCTTAACTAAGAGCGAGTGCTCTTCCAATGTTGTTGGATGACAGGGAAACTGACAAACCTGGAATAATGAACTGACACTCAAAACCCCAGAAGTGCTTAGATACGCATGGCCTGAGGTGAGGCCTAAGAGAGGAAGAGGTATTTAGCAGTTGAGACTCATCTTGACCCTAGGAATTCTACCTTATTTCAGTCATTGGGAAAGTGAATTCTCGTCTCTGATTTGTATTTATCAAGTTCTATTGGATACAGATACCCACATGTAAAAGCAGCTTTCTGAACTTGCAGGACCTTACTAGAGCCAACTCCACTGCAAATTCTAGCTTAAAAAAAAAAAAATTACCGTATCTAATTGTGTTTAAGAAGGCACTTTGGTTCATTATACCAGGCTGTTGGCTCAAAGCAAAAATCCCATTTTCAGCTATTAGTCTTATGCTGAAGCTGAGGGGTAAGGAGCACACTCTAGTGTCCTTGTTGACACTGCATCTGACAATTTCCCACGAGCTACAGGCTGAGCACAGGATGCTTTGGGATGTCTGGCAGAGCTGAGAGATAAGAACCAGCAATGTTCCCCATGGCAGTGCCCGAAACAGAGGAGGCAGAGAGAGCAGAAAGCATCAGCATCTGGGGAAGGGCCAGCAAGAGGCTGCTCCTGCCTCATCAGCTGCCTGCACCTGCTCCGGCTGCCATGGGATGGAGCGTGGGCGAGTGTGCCGTGTTCCCAACCACTGAAGATGAACCAAGTTAACTTTAACAATGTTGGCAGCCCCGGGATCATTATTTTCAGATGAATCTTAAAATGGGAAGGGACAAGAAAGAAAAGACTGCCCTATTATTTCAGTAGTATTTGTGCTGAAAGAAATTTTTATTCACACGAGTCTAAGACTGCTCTTTGTTGAGTTCCTTAGAACATACCTTCCACGCACACAGCTCTCATTGTGTAAATACCACAGGGACGAGTGGCACTGTCCTCCTCACTGGCTATTAGAAATGCAATGTTTCACATGCTGTTTGAGGCTTTCAACTGCTTTTTGTAACCTTTTAGCACATTCATCTACAAAAAAACAGGCAAGGGACCGCTTTTCTCTCTCAGCTCCCCCAGGAATGGAAGGATGGAGCCTATCACCTCCGCTCATCTCTGAGAGTCATACGGGTCATCTGCCCTCGCAGAAAGGATGTGACAGGTCATAGAAAACACAACAGAAAGAGTGCCCAGGCTCCAGGGACCTCCAACGGGGGATACTTCTGACTTACTTGAACATCTCGCTTCTCTCTATGGTGGCGAGCCAAAAGCTGTAAGCATTCGCATAGTAATTGCACGTTCCTCGGCCATGGCACTCGATGAAGGGGGCACTTCTAAACTCTTCCAGACAGGACCCAGGGGATGCAAGGGCCTGGCCAGAACCCTCAGCACCAGCACTGGTGTGCTATGGGGAAAACATAAGGCGTGAGCCGGAGGCCAGAGAGAGAGAGATCACTGTCCCTAGGAAGGAGCCAGGGTGTCTCCTCATGAGGCTCCAGATCCCCACCAGTTCCCCCCTCCCCCCTGGGATCGCCGACTCTGGGCCCAAACAACTGCTCAACACTAAGATGGCTCCGCCTCCGGGCCTGCTGACCAGGCGGGGACACTCAGGCCTGCCACAGTCCCAGAGAGCCGACACTAGCTGTACCCAGTGGGAGAGGGGCACCCCGCTTTTTTAGAAAATAACCAGGAATCCCTTTCCCTGTCAAATAACAAGGCTAACGAATGTTGTGTTATGGGTCGGACAAACAATTCAATTCTGCCCTAGGGTCTTGAGAAAAAGAAAGATGTCCGTGTGGGGTCGGCTACTTGGAGTTGGTAAATTCTTACCAGCTCAGGACTTATGTGCACCTAATCAATATTTTTCGATGTGATGATAAAAATAAAATAGGCTGTAATGAGTTCTTCACATAGGGCACTGTCCCTGAAGTCACCGGCTTTTAAAGGAAAGGATGCAAGGGGTTAACTAACACCGGAAAACAGTCAGTGAGTGAGCCTCACTGCCCAGGTGCATCCTGGGTATTAACCTGGCAAGATGGTCCTCCTGGCCCACTGCCTAGGGCATCACAAACTCACAATACCCAAATTCCCTACCATGTCAAGCTCTCTGCTTTCAAGCTCCTGTGTGTTGATAACACCCAGAGGAGCTGGCCGAGCTTTGGGTGCTGGCCACATGGCTACTGTCAGTGCTCCCTGGCAGGCAGCAGCTTCCCACACAGCAGCAGTGTCCTGGGAGACACTGCAGACCCCAGGAGCAGCAGGCCAGGGCCCCAGGTTGTGTTCAATAAGGGACAACCTGGGAAAGTCGGGCCTCAGAGGAAATAGTGGGCATTAATGGGAGCCCTCCAAGGAGACGTACTCTCCGAAACACTCACCATGACGAAGGAATACCCAATCCACAGCGAGGACCAACCGTTGGGGCACGGCGGGATCTGAATGGTCTGACTGTGCACCGCCATCACCATGGCAGGGGCTTCACAAACTGCACACCTGGACGGGGGGTGGGGGAGGGCACTCAGCATGGATGGGACCTGGAGATGACCCACCCCTTGCCCTCCATCCTTCTCCTGGCTCAACAATGGGTAATAACAATTCATTATTGTTCAAAAGTGAATAATGTGGCCAGGGTTGAGACTCAGGTGTGGAGCCTCCTTGTTAGTTGTAAAAGCCCATCTCTGTCCTAAAACATTCAATTCGAGAGCAGTTGCTTTTTATCCACCCATTCTGCAAGAGGAATGATGGGAAGGCAGGGTCATGGAAATGGGCAGGCCTCCTCAAGACAAGCGCCCTCCACTGTCAAGCCCGGCCATGACACTGTGTCCTAGGACAAGTGAAAACCATAGAGTTCTAAAGCTTGTTCAAGTATGGGAACTCCGGATGGTGGGGGTGTGCATTGCTTAAAAACACAAACAGCAGCAGCAAAATAATTACATTCCAGTCACAGAATGAAGAGACAGTGTTAGCCACGCCGCCAAGTGAGTACAAACTTGTGAATAATTACACAAATTCTGCATGCGGGCGGACTGGAAGTGGGCGGGCGGCTGGATTAGTCATTCCATTTTCTGTGCCGTGTGCGTGTGTGTGTGTCTGTATGTGAGTGTGTGTATCTGTGTGTCTGTGTGTGTGAGTGTGTGTATCTGTGTGTCTGTGTGTGTCTGTGTGTGTGTGTCTGTGTGTGTGTGTTCTACTTTATTCACACAAATGCAGATGAATTAAGAGGCTCTTCATTAAACACCAGCCCCTGAAACTGAAATTGCCTTGCCCATCTGCTGCCGTCTGTCTTCTTCTCAGGTGTGGGAAACAGGAGAACTCATGAGAGTACCCTCCTTCCCAGGATGCCTCGGTGCTGGGGGGCTTTAGAAGGCCAAATGGATGGCCAGAGAAGGCAGTGTCGGAGACTCAGTGTGCTGTCACTGGCCTCGTCCACCAAGACGCCAGTTCCATGGTGAGTGTCACAGCTCAGGCCCTCTGCAGTTTCCCTTACCCTCTAACCACTGGTCCTTCCAACCAGGTGACTAAGCTGTGGCTGCAAGGCCACTCCTGTCTGGAGAAAGCCGGAGAAAGCACCTAGAAATTGTAGCCAGAGGATGAAGACAGCAGCTGCCACCCTTTGGGTTCAAAACTCTAAAGATTTGTGTCGGTGTTTCTAAAATGAAGCTTTTGGGCCTTCCCAGGAAAGAAGGAATCTGGAAGTCCTGAGACACTAAGTAACTCTCAACGCAGAGCCAAGAGGGCACAGCCCTGCAACAGGGGGTCAGGGATGTGTGTGTGCGGCTGGGGACCACAGCTGGGGGGGGGGGAGACCTGAGGGCCCCTCAGGCTGCAGGGACATAAAGAGCCCTGAAGCGTCGAGGCCTGGTGTGCATCTCGGTGTGCTCACAGAACCAGGAGCCCCGTAAAGCCCACATCTATGAAGAAAAGGCTGCTCCCTCGGGGCCTGTGCCTGCACCCAAATCAAGCCCAGTAAGGATGCCATTCCAAGAGTAACTGACAGACATAAATGATAATCATTTTCTACCTGTTTTCCAAGGAAAGCTAAAAAGAAAAGCACATAAGAGTTAACTCCCCCTCTAGAGCTTAAACACAGTGTGGGCAGGAGTGTGCACCCAGATCTACACACAGATCACAGGGCTCATTCCTTCCGTCTCTAGTACTGCCACACATATGAAGTAAACTGTTAGCCAGATGAGTTTGTCTGTCTCCATGTTTCTGTTACTTCTTAGTACAGCTGAACAATAAACTTTTAATTTGATGGAAATCGGCTAAAAAAAAAAAAAAAAGGACAATCTCATGCTTTTCACTCCTAAAACTCCCTGTCTTACTTCCAGGCAGGCTGAAAACACTCCAGATGTCAGTGGGGCCAAGCTTAACTTAGGAATTACTCAGCCAGAGACACATGCATTCTCAATGAGAGTAACACAGCCTCCAGGTGTAAGACTTGATGGACCGGGGGAATGTGAAATGGATCTTCACTGTTGCATAATTAATTCTATGGTATTGGGAATCACATAAATAAATCTGTATAATTTTTATGCACAAACACTACATAAACAGATAAGATATATTATATGTTCAGTACTATAGCTCCATGGGCTTCACATCACAGCCACTGGGCTACTATAAAAAATACAGCAGGAACTGACAAGTGTTAGTGAGGCCATGAAGGAAGGGGAGAGAGCCCTTGGGCCTGGCTGGTGGACATGTCACAATGTCAAGGGCACAGCCACTGCGGAAGATAGTAAGGAAGCGCCTCAAACATTCAAAAATAGAATCAACGCATGACTCAGTAACTCCAGTTCTAGATGCAGCAAAAGGACTGAAGGCTAAGAAGTTGGATGTAAACGCCCACATTCTGCACCCTTAGTCAGAACGGCCAACACAAGAAACTGTGGGCAGTTGATGGATGCACCCAGCGTGCACCATTCAATGGGCCACGATTCATCCTCTAAAAAAGTAAGCATCTGGGAGCTGGAGGGAGCTCTGGGGCTAAGAACATGCCAAGGTTCCCAGCACCCACTCACAACCACCTGTAACTCCAGTTCTAGGGGGATCTGATGTCGCTAACTCCAAGGACACCTGCACTCATGCACACATAACCACACAGAGACACACACAGAAACAAAATCGTTTTTAAAAGAGCACTGTGGTCCGTGCCCTTAACCCCAGCACTGGGAAGGCAGACTCGGGCAGATCTCTGTAAGTTCAGGGCCAAGAGTGGACAGATTTTTCCCCTTTAATTCTCCGTCTGCTTACCTGCTAATGAAGGGCCGGATATTGTCCCCGGAGATGGGTGCCATGGACATGGGCATGGGCTCTGGCGTGGACAGCCAGTACGAGTAGTCGTTCCTGGAGGCGAAGTTGCACACGTTGTTGATGTTGCAGAAGAGGAAGGGCATCGTGCTGAACTTGCGCAGACAGCTGCCAGCCGTACCTGCACCGAGGGGGAGAACAGAGGTAGGTGAGTGCTGGTCCACGTTTCAGCCCATAGCACCGCTAAGGTGGAAGTCGACCCTCTACATCCTCATTGACAAGAAGGAAACAAACAGACCCAGGAGGGTATGGTAATGGTGAATGGGTTGCAGTATTTCGGCTGACCAGGTAAAAGGGAGGCTATAAAGAGCAACCCAGAGATGTCCGAGGAAAGGAAACGTGCCCGGTTTGTCTGTTCCAGGAGGAGTGTTGAGTGCATGATAGAGAATAAGCTGTCACTGTGGGTCTCACAGCCACTGTGGTTCTAACTTTATTCAGTTACATCACTAGGTACACAATACTAGGATGTGGCTTGATGGAGGGTCCCCTGGAGCACATAAAAACAATGGGCACATGTATGAGGCTCCCTAATGGGTCAGAAGCACTTGGCAGGTGGAGGAGGGCAGAAGATGCAGAGAGCTTCTATCAGAATAACATGGCATATTTTCTAAAAGAGCAGACAGCAAGCAGGCCTATTTTAAGAACATCACACAAACGGAGGGGTCCTTGTGTGTGGATAGAGGGCGATGGACCAGCCTTCCTCAAGAGACATTGCCGCCTGGCCCACCACACTGTGGCAAAGACACAAGGATGCTCTAGACCTAGCTGGGAACCCACCCCATGTCACACAGGGGAAAAGCTGCATCTCACCCAAGTCCTGCCCGTGGGCCCGCTCGTTGCCTTGCACATAGAGCAGAGAGTAGCCATGGTAAAGAATTTTGGTCCCTGGAGGACACAGGGGGTCGTCTGTTGTCTGACTATGCCTGGTCACAAGGAAGCCATGGTCCACAGATGGGGTACCCGGGGGACCCATAGATCCTGGCAGCCCATCAGGGCCTGGTGGACCAGGAAACCCTCTCGGACCTATAGGACAGAAGACAAATGAGTACCTTCATTACCATCCAGTTCCCCCCAAAGCTCCCAGAACCCGTCTCCAAGCAACTGAAGCTTATCTGCATTGCTGAACGGTAGCAGAAGTGTCTGGCCTCTAACCATACAAAACAAATGCTAAGGGCAGGGCAGAACTAAGTAAACAGAGGCAGCCCCCAGGGCCATTCCTTTCTCCTCCACATTCCGCCTTGGCATGGCTCCATGAGCCCGGCGTGTGGCAAGAGACAGGCTCTTCAGCGAGTAAGTAAAACAGTCTATGCTACAACCCCACTGTTCCATTCCTGAGGAACCCTGCCGCCCCCCAAGAGGGGAGGTCACTACAGAACCATCCATTCCTGAGGAACCCTGCCCCCGCCAGAGGGGAGGTCACTACAGAACCATCCGAACAGCTTTGCTGTCATCTGAAAGCCTGAGTATGAAGCACGGCCCTAAGGATAATCTGGGCTCTGGGTCCTGCGTTCCCTGGGACAGCTTAGCCACATGCTGCCCCAGGACCATGGGACTGTGCTCTGATCAGGGACACCTTGGTGTTGGCACCACATCGTGATGGCCCCCGAAGCTTATCCCGGATCAGTGGCTTTGTGACAAACACTGACATTATTTTCCAGTTCTACTTTCCACTAGCTGTGGCCAAAACAGAATTTTTGTAGCTGTAGGTCACTGGGCTATTAGGAAGCCACCGGGACCCACTGGCTACAGTGGAAAGCACACACTTTAATTGATCAACAGCAACCCTTAGCTTCCCATGAGCCTTTCTCTTAAGACATGGGCTTCTCCATGGCCTGTCAGGACTATTGTTAGCATCCTTTTGAGGTTTCTCAGGCCTGGATCTTTTGTTTCTGCTGTAAAGACCTACCAGGTGGTCCAAAGGGTCCGGTCTCTCCTTTCTGGCCAGGGGCACCATCGAACCCAGGGATACCTGGAGGTCCAGGCAAGCCTACTGAGCCTGTCACACCTGTGGGAGAGAGAGAAGAATTTGTGATCAAGTATGGCGGGCAGCAAGCTGTCCCTCTCTGTTTCCATCTGAAAATTTATTTTCCTCTTCGGGAAGCAAACACAGGGCCTGGGCCAATGAGAGGATGTGTCTGAGCAGCCTATGATCCCAGCCCCCCGTCAGGACCTGGGTGGACTGGGCTGCTTCCTGCAGAGCCCAAAGCTCCCCCTACTGGATTCTTAGTTAGCACACTGCTCCAACCTCATCCCTCAGACTGTCCCCTGAGCTATCCCAAGCTTCCTGCAACTGTTGTTATGTGGTAGCCATACCTGGAAAAGGCCAAGTAAAGGAGACAGGGAAAGGGGCCTGTCTAACCTCCCTCACTGCCATGCTCTAGAGCAGTGGTTCTTGATTTGTGGGTCACAGCCCCATAGGGGTCACAGGTCAGATATCCTCATATCGGATATTTACATTATGATTCATAACAGTAGCAAAATTACAGCTATGAAGTAGCAACGAAATAATGTTATGATTCCGGTCACCACAACACGAGGAACTGTTTTAAAGGGCCGCAGGATTAGGAAGGTTGGGAACCGCAACCATCAGCCACAGACAGGCTGCTGTGACAGTTTTCCATTTTCACCTGTACAGTCAACTCATAAGCAGCTTAAAGCTTAACTTTCCCTGGATACTGCCTTTGGCCCCTCTGCACTCTACCCGCCCTTTACCCACCATCTCCTGGAACAGGAATGGCCAGTAGCAGCAAGAGCCTACAGGAGGGTATACCGGAAACACAGGGGAAGAACCACAGGCCTTTGCTCACAGACAGGGCTCCAAGGTTGCTCTGAGAGTGGCAATCCCAGCAGCCCATGGGAGCCTGCTGCTCCACCTGCCAGCTTCCCTGCCAAACAAGGTTCTGGATGCTTCTAAGTCTAAATGGGTTGAGTTGTAAGTCTGTCTTCCTATCGTTTGTTTGCCTTTTTTTGAAGGGGGCAGATGTCTTTAAAAGACTCTATTACATGTTGTATGCTTTAAAGAAAGTCCTATTTAAACATGTTTGTATAACCAACCACTGTTCAAACTCTGGTCCTAACACATAGGTGATAGGAAACCCCACACACATACCCGGCACCTCTGTACCCCAAGGCCTCACCTTGCTGTCCTTTTGGACCTGGTGGTCCCTGGAGTCCTTTCAGACCAGGAGGGCCCTCAGGACCAGGGAGCCCTGGTTCTCCTTTGATGACATCAAAGGGACCTGGGGGCCCAGGAGGGCCCTGAAGACCTGTGGAATGACAGACAGAGTGACCAAAAGCAGCTTCGGTGGCCACTGGACCATCACCAAACACGCAGGCGCAGAGCCTCACCAAACACACTTTCAATGTGGGTACACCTTTCTCTGCTAGCTAAGCTGAAAACCCTGAACTCTCAACCCCAGCCTCTACTCCATTCTGGAAACTAACAGTTGCCACCCTGCCCTTGCCTGGCACTGCCAATGGGCACAGCTCAAACCATCCTGAGTGAGCAGGTGAGCAGCGGAAGGCAGATCTTGTTCTGTCCTGACTCTAAGCGGTTGGTGTCGCTCTGGTGTCAAAGTCTGTACAACATGCTGGTTCCCCGGCACATGGTGGCTCAGTGGGCCCCTCCCCTCTCCCCTGGACTTTCTGAGTCACACACTGTACAGGGACACATTGATGCCAAATCTCCAACAGAGTCTGTAAATTTCTAATCATCATTTTCTGCTGATTTTTCCACTCGTTTGACATCTGAAAAGTCAACACCTCAAATTCTCTGTGTTTGGTAGCCCCCAGATCATTGGTAAAGCCTGGTGCAGTAAGGATTCACCTACCTTTAGGGCCGGGTATGCCTTGATCTCCCTGATCGCCTTTCACTCCCTGCAGCCCAGGAAGACCTTTCTGACCTGGGTGAAGAAAGGACATTACCTTTGCAGACAGCTTTCAATCATATGCATGGACACAGGATGCAAATTCACACCCATGCACAAATGTGTATGTATGTAGGCAAAAATATACTCACAGCCGCATCCCTACATGTTTACGCAGACATACACATGCATACACCCATCGTGTGTGCATACACACACAGTGAACACCTTCCCATTTACGTTCAAGAAAGGAAACACCGTCATTTTTCAGCAGCAACAAAAGCTTCTTTCTAGAGTCAGAAGCCATCATTTTATACACAGCTACAACAGTGACAATCAGGCAGGGGCCTGCAGTGACGTCTGCAGTCACAGTCTGTCTGACAGACCCCTGTAGACTTCGTGTTCAGCCAGCAGGTGAGCGGGACTCAGCAGCAAGCGCAGGGTGTGGAAGCATCAGGAGCATGTCTGCTGACCACACCGATAAACTAACAGGCAGCCTGAAGCCACAACTTCTTGCTGGGACTCAAATGACTGAGTCACTGGCTCTTAATTAAGAAAGTCAGAATGCATTTAGTCCACCATCCACGGGTGCCCACAGACTGGGGTGCCACATAGAAGCCATTTTTAGCTGGCACAGTAGTATATGGCTGTAATCCCAGTACTCAGGGGGCTGAAGCATGAGGATCGCCATAAGCCTGAGGTCAGCCTGGGACAGACAGAAAGACCTTGTCTCAAAAACAGGGAAGTCCACTCTGCTTTTAAGTTAAAGACAGCATTATCTTTTGCTGTGGCCGTGCTGGCATCTGAATATGGAAGCGCTGTGCTTAGGAGGCCTTTGGAACAGTGTTCCCTCAACAGTAAGGCTGTCAGGCTCAGACTTCACTTGGAATCTTACCTTGGAATCCTGGAACTCCGGGGGGTCCCATATCTCCCTTTGAACCTGTGATCCCTGGAGAGCCGCCAATGCCCTAGACACACAAAGCAAGTGTGAGCTACAGATGGCTCTGGACACCCGCGGAAGTACCCCGGATACCCTGTCAGGTGAAAAGCCTGTGTTCTGCACAGGAGCTTGAGAACTGATGGGGTCTTACAACTCTTTAACTGCTGTAACATGAGGAAAGGACACTGTCAACACTGGTGCCCCGCCCTCCCTCTACTTGTCCATAGGCACAGCAAGTTCCTTCCAGCTCGTAGCCACCGTTTCCACCCACCAGCATGACGCCAGGAACACAGCCAGAATGCCCCATGGATGCTTGCCATGGAAACAAGCCCAGGGCTATCAGGACCACACCACCCTCCGGAAGCCTCCCTGATCATCAAAGGTAGCCACTGCTCTTTAGAGTCAGCTTCATGCCTCATCTGAATTATTATTTTAATTATGTGAAAATATCTAGAAACACTAAAGACCAAGCTCCTTTACAATATAATTTAAGTGCATGTGCTATAACATTCGCAAGAATATCAGCCCACCCTTTTACCATTTCAGTGAAATTGTTCCTCTCTCTAACATGCATAGCCATATGCAAAACGTTTTATATCTTAGATAGATATGCTCATCCTAATTTGAAAAGTATCATATTCAACATGTATAATCATATAAGATGGACAAACACGTTTATTTATAAAACAGACAGCTACTGGCATCAGGAATAGGGAGTGTCTGATGGACAAAATAGGACTGTATGAATAACTGGAAAGTCACCTGCAATTGTAGCACTAAGAAACTGTAATATATAATAAGGAGATGAAAATAAACTCATGAATACTCCGCATGTGCTGTACGGATGTACGCATGGCAGGGAGGGCCAGGCGTGGGTAAGAGTGATTACTGCTACTGGTTCGGTACTTGCCCTTGAACCAGCGCCGCCTCTGCTACTGATGAGCTTCACGGACAACCCGTGTGACATCAAATAAAACACTGAGTGCTACTCCCCCTGCCCCCAGCAAAGGCCACCTCTAGCTGTGATGTATCCCAACTCCCTGGGCCCACATCTTCTCTCAAAGTGCACTAGAGAGAAGGAAGAGGAGCCGGACGGAGAGAAACAGAAAGACGGAAGAAACAGAGACAGACACAGGGACAGAGAATGAATCTCCAGCATCTGTTTGACCGCCACAAGCAGGCATAGAAACTATACTCTGGTCATGGTGATGGCTGAGCCAAGAATCCAACCAGAACCTCAGCTGTGGTGGCAAGTCAGGAACACAACCAGAAGCAGCCATCTTATCTAAGAATGCAGCTCAACCGGTGCTCCAGAAGACCAATGCTAAATAAGACCCCCAACACACACAGACACACACACATATACACACAGACACACACACACATACACACAGACACACACACACATACACACAGACACACACATATATATACAGACACACACACATACATACACAGACACACACATATACACACAGACACACACACATACACACACACACACATACACACAGACACACACACATACATACACAGACACACACACATATACACAGACACACACACATATATACACAGACACACACGCATGCACACACATAGACACACACATACGCACAGGCACATAGACTAGTGGTGCTTCAGGTCATCACTTGCATCACACCTGTCCCTCTGCCAGCCTCAGACGACAACTGTCAGGCTGCGCAGAGCTGTTCTTTACCTAGTCACTGGATATTTGCATTGAATTTGTAACTAGGTTTTAAAGTCTGGCACTCAACTATAGTTTGCAGCAGTATAGTATTTCTTTTGTGATGGTTCCTATAAAAGAGATTGTTTTTAAAAGAAATGTTGTAATAGGTTTTTGTTTGTTTGTTTGTTTGTTTGTTTGTTTTTGTGCTGATGCCAAAGAAAGGAACTGAGTTAGGGGCTAGAGAGTGTCACACACGTGTACACAGGCATACACACATATGGCACTCTTGGCCAAAACACTTCCTTTTAAAAAACATTTCTACCCTCAGCCACTCACCGGCATGCCTTGGAACCCGGGGTCTCCCTTAGGGCCTGGAAGGCCAGGAGATCCTGGCCAACCTGGATTTCCCTTCTCGCCTTTTGGTCCATCAATTCCCGGGAAGCCTGGAGGCCCCATAGGTCCCGGATGCCCTACCATGAAGAACAACAGACACAGGGTTAAGGTGGGCGGGCATACTGTGGACTCGGTCACTGGGCTATGGTTCAGCAACCATTACACCATGGCCTTGTAGAGCAACTCGGGCCTCTAAGAAATTGAGGATGAATGCTCATATAAATGCCAGACTCAGCATCCAAAAGGCCTGTCTGCTGGTGGCCCAGGTCTGTCATCCCAGCTCTACCAGAGGCTGATGCAGCAGGAGAGCAAGTTTTTGTATGGAGTTAGAGTGAGTTCAAGGCCAGTACAGACTACTTAGTGAGACCTGCCTCAAGATAATGATGGTAATAGAAGGTCTGGGTATGTAACTCGGTAGTGAAGTATTTGCCCATGTTCCATCCCCAGTACCACTAACATATGTGAATAATAAAGCCACTTGGTTATGAAGTTTGGGGATGTGCGGCACCATTGCAGTGTTCATGTACATGTCACAGCGCTGGCGTCCATGATCAAGGGCCCTCTCACAGCAGCACCGTGGGAAGCCCAGGGTGGGAGGCATTAGAGCCCTGTGCCGATTAAAGCTAGAGCCCAAATGGCATCTGCGCTGCATCTTTCTCAGTCATTTTCTTTCCTGCATCTCTCGCCTCAACAGAAAAGAAACCACAGAGACCAGCCCAGCAGAAGCCGAAGTGCAGCTCTGAGCTGATACTTAAACATTTTTCTGGGGGAAAGCCCTTACCTGGCAGGCCAGGTTGACCCTGAGGTCCTCGGTCTCCTTTGGGCCCCTCCACAGGATGACCAGGAGTGCCAGGTAAGCCTGGTTGTCCTTGAGGGCCCGGAGGACCCATGAATCCTTGCTCGCCTTTTGCTCCAGGAATTCCAGGACTTCCAGCTGAGCCAGGGAAGCCCACTTCCCCCTTGGAACCTGCACAGTGGGGTGGAGGGGGAGATGATGGTGACCAGAGGAACACAGAGCACAGAAACTCTATGCCACACTGACAGCCAGGGATCTTATATGTGCTGAAGTCTTCGAGAAACTGCACTACTAAAACCAAGCGCCTGCTTATCCCAAGACATGGATGAACTGAGCCATGACATGGATGCAGTGGAGCCATATCTAACAATCATGATGGAATTACTGATACAAATAACAGGAAGACTGCAAACCAGATATGCTGTTGGAAGAACCCAGGCTATAAAAAGTGCAATTGTGTTTGCAAGAACTTGTAGGAGATACATGGTCATCCATGTCTCCTAAATTGAAATGGGTGATTGCTTTGTGTATGGGGAGGTTGGTTTGGGGGAGGTCCCAGGGTACAGGATGGAGGATTGGAAGCAGCAGAGCAGCTGTGGGGTAACAAGTGTGACACTACCCAGAATGCAATGTTTCCATGGATGCATATGTGAGTTAAAACTTAAAGAACGGCAGACTTTAAATCTGTTCTTTGAATATATGTATATATATGTGTGTATATATATATATATATACATATATATTCAAGCATACATGTTTCATTAGTTAATTAATTAGTTAAAAAACAAGAGACTAAGAGATCACAAGAGATGGGAACCCATGTTTACACGTTGCTCAGAACATAAGCAATAAGTTTAAGCATATGGTATTTGGTATGTACCATATATATGTCAATGGTGACTTAGAAGGTGTAATCACAGGACATATCAGCCACTAGATACAGCACTGCCTTGCTAAGGGGCCATGCAAGTCCTGTGGACAGCAACCCCTGCTTTTACGTGGAGGCAGCAGCAGGCACAACTGTAAACCTGAGAGTGTTACCTTTGTCTCCTTTGGTCCCTGGGAAGCCTGGGAAGCCTCTTCCTGGCAGTCCTGCAAGAAGGAGACAGAAAATGACACACCTCTTACTCAATTGCAGAGACAGCAGGCGGCAACATCTTCGCTGCTTTGATGTCACGTGTCACTTCAGAGGTACATGGAACCTGGGAGGAAGGTTACCTCCCTGTAGCTGGCTTATCATGAGTACTCCCTAAGAACTGTCTCCTCAGATCACTGAGGTGCTGAGCAGAAATGATCTGTGCTAATGGTGCTTATTTCCTGTGAGGCAGATCAGAAGGTTCACCTCTCCCTGGGCTCCAGGGCCTAAGGTAAACACAGCGAGACCCTGGCAGATGCTACCAAGTCCTGTTGATTGTTGCTAGAATTGAGAGTTCTGTGTCTAGCTTATAAGTCTTTACCATAAACACCCTTTCTATGCTTTCTGTGTGGAAACAGGCAGCCATTGGGCAGACCCTACCCTTAATAAAGTCTGGGCAGCTTCAAACAGGAGGTCCATCAGCCTAGTGGACCCCATTCTGGTACCCAGTGGACTGCCCTCATTGCAGCCAGACTGTCGGGATCCATGGCCATCTGAGGACACTCCAGTTGCCTCAGAATATAGCCAGTCAAGAACCAGGGAGCGCTAAAGGACCCTGAAGCCATCTTCACAGGGGCCACAGAGGATGCACCATCCCCTGGTAGCCCAGCAGAAAGGATGGCCTGTGATTGGTGCAAATGACCTTAACATGTCTGCTGCCTCTCCCCCCACCTCATCCAGCTGTATAAGCAGAAGCTCCCTTTAGTCTGCTGTCCACGGGTGTTCAACAAGAGGCTTCCTCTAAGTGGCTGGCAGGTCTCACTACAGCAGGCCAGGTTTCCTGCACACCTTTGATTTTTATCAGTAGAAAGGACTGAGCTAAGAACACAAGAGGAGAGTATGGCCAGAGAGACCAGACACTGGCCAGGGAACGAGAGACAGAGAGCAGAAGCAGCAGAGAAAATAACAGCCAGAAAAGGCTTATGATGAGAAATAGCACATCCTGTTGCTAGAACCCCAGGGACCTGCCGTGCTTTAAGAGACAAGGGTCCCAGACACTCTAGGCCTGGTGGCTGTGGCACTAGCTGCTAAAGAGTTGAGGGTCCCTACACCTTCAGTAGACAATACCAGCCGATGCTGCTAGAGGCTGTCCATCAGTGCTGCGTAAAACCCAGGGTTATGAGAGATATGAGGCAGCATGGGGGCCAGAATAACCCTGCCACCCCCACAATCAGTCATGGGTAGCAATGATTACTGTGGACACACAGACTGGCTTTCTACAGGTGGCCATCCCTCTCAAAGGAGGTATGAGAAGCTCAGAGAGTTGGGCAGTGCAGAGGAGAGCTGGCTGCCCATAAAGCAGCGGGTGGAGGAGCAATTCAGAGGGAGGAGAATGTGGGAAAGTTTTCCTATGAATTATCTTTACAGAGAATGGGAAAGGGAACTGAAGAACAGCCAGCGCTAAGTGACAGTCAAGAACGCCTGCTGCACCAGCCCTGCCCAGCTCAGGGTCACCTGCTTCAAACTGCCGCTGGAAACCCATGGTCCTGCCACGATACAGCTCTTCCATCATTAATAGGAGAAGATGCAGGAAGCAACGGTAACCCCACAACCCCCAGACCCTGGGAGACAAGGACCCTTCCCAAAACAAGGGGAAATTTTCTCTTCCATTTTGTCTTGTCTTGTCACAATGAACACAGGGCACAGAGTCTAGGAGGCACTTCTCCCAGAAAGTGCTGCGCTGTGTCTTCTGAACCCACCCACTTGCGGAAGAAAGGAGCATCCCCACCAGACTCGATCCCATCCCTCACGTCCACGTCTATGTTTTCAGAGCAGCTGGGAACACAGCACAGGTGCCTCTGTGCTTTTCAACATGGCGAGCAACCTCCTGCGTAGGTAGCATGACTTCCACTGGGAAGCAGAAACAGGACTCACCTGGTTCACCCTTCTCTCCTGCCGACCCTGGGATTCCATCGCTGCCAGGCTCTCCCTTCTGGCCAGCTGGACCTACAGGGCCAGGAGTGCCTGGGAGACCTTGGGGGAAAATGACATAATCACTCATGTAGCGTCTGTGAAGTGATCCCTTTCAGACATGGTAAAGCACTGTTCCCTGCATGTGCCTGGACTCCCTGAAGACAGCTCCGACACGCCCTCCCACAGGATCCTCTCAGCTGCTGGGAACAGCATGAACCCCACCCAGTGCTTGCACAGGGAAAGGGGGGAAAGGTCTGAAATGCCCATCTCATTACAAAAGCAGCTTGGAGAAGCTGGCTTCATCTCCCCCAAACCATGAGCATCCTACAGGCTCTACCTGTGGATCTGAAAGTAGAGGGTTAGAACCGCTTACTAACGCCAGACCCCAAGCAGCACACCAGGGCCCGCTCACAGTGAAGGTTCTCCCGTGAAGCTGCCACTACATTTCCCAATGCCTCACCTGCCCGCCAAGTGCCAGTAAAGGGTTCTTACCCACTTCTCCTTTGACACCAGGAATGCCATCCAGCCCTGGCAAGCCTTTGTCTCCCTTCTCTCCAGGAAGGCCCGGGCTTCCTAAAGAGAAAATGGAAGTCCAGAAGTTGTATGGACCTGAGGGTTCCTCTTCTGTAGCTCATTGCCCAGAAGTTGCCAGCACCCCCCTACCTGGATGGCCGACGCTCCCTGGAGAACCTCTGGGGCCTGGGGACCCTGGCATCCCTGGGGTTCCGGCACTGCCTTTCTCTCCTTTCTCACCAGGGCTGCCTGGGAAACCAGCAAGCCCCTGGTCTCCCTGTGAGGAAGAAGACAGCTCATTAGCTCCAGATCTGGAAGCACCTTCTTAGGTAAGAGATTTTGATGCCATGAGCAGCACATTGCAGAGTTCCATTTGCTGGGCTTTCCAGCAAAGAAATGAAGCCCATGTCTGAGAAACAGAACTGACAGTGTCTCCTTTCCATTCGCCAAGTTCCTCAGCCTGCCCTTCTCCTTCCTCCCTGGGATATGTGGCCACCCTCACCTCTCAAAGAGCATCTAGAGTTTTCCCTGGGGAGAAAAGGCAGTGAGTAGAAGCAGGAGATGACTTTGGGTTAGTTGGAAGGGGTGCTGTGTCACAGTTCATGAATGCGCTGAGATAGTTGATAAGTATGTCAGGAGCATTTCCACAGAAGGGAGATGGTCACCTTGTCACCTGGCCGCCCAGGAATCCCAACACCAGGCAGACCTGACTGCCCCTTCTCTCCTTTTGCTCCTTTCTCTCCTGGGAAGCCAGGGATACCCTGCGAGCCAGGGATGCCAGGGACGCCTTTTTCTCCAGGTAAACCTAGTGACACAGACAACAGAACAACTTGAACTTGACCACTGAACATGAATCGCTCTCCTTATTGGTCTGCCAACAATAAACCTGGGGGTCCTCAGGCAATCTGCCTCAGAGCCACATGCTGGGGAATGTTCCCTCTGCCTCTTAAAGACCACTGCTGTGTGAAAAGAGACAACCCTAACAGTGAAGTACCTTACAATTGCATCAGCTCAGGAGTATGAGACAGTGTGAAGAGTGTCACACACCATCCATGGGCTTAAGACATACAGACACAGCTGTACAGCCAGCAGCAAGTAATTGGGGCACCTCACAAAGACTTGGGAGGAGGCAGGAAGGCAGGCTTCCAGTTTTGGCCGTCACTTCCCGTGGGAAGCTCACACTTCACTTTCCAGTGTGTATTTCTTATTCACTTTTAGCAATGGCCAGTGTCAGCCAGAAGCCACCCACTCTAGACAGGAGACTGTACACTAGAGACATGGCTGCCAGGCCCTCCAGCCTCCTAGCGAGCAGGGCCACCTTGCAGACATCCCACTGTCCCCGTGTGCACGCGGTTGACCCCACATTTAAGTCACCTGGCAAGCCCATTCCTCCAACCGATCCTTTGGGTCCAGGGAGTCCAGGGGCTCCTGGTGTTCCGCTAAGACCCGGGTCACCTTTAGGTCCTAGAAAGAAACAGAGGAAGCCCCACAGGTCAACCTCTAGGGAAACCACCGAGAAGCAGATTCCTTGACAAGGACTCTGGCCATAACTGTCCACACCTACCTGGCTGTCCAGGTTGACCTGCCTGCCCATCCTTCCCAGGCACTCCTGGGGTTCCAGGATCCCCTCGGGAACCTTTATCACCAGTGGGTCCGATTTGTCCTGTATGCCACAGAAAAACATGGTGAGCGCCCATATCTGCTGAGGAAGCAACTGTTGCAGAAGAGCGGGAAGATACATGGTCATAGAGAAACAGCTTCCCCAGGGAGGCCTGCCTGTTGCCTGTCACTGAGAACTCTCTTCCCACATACCTTTCTCTCCTTGGTCTCCTTTCTGCCCCTTCATGCTGCCCATGTCCACATGATCCATTGATCCTGGCATGCCGGGAAGCCCAACATCCCCTTTGTCACCTTTGAAGCCAGGGTCACCCCTGGGTCCTGAGGAGCCTGGAAGGCCATGGTCCCCTATGGAGGAAAGAGAAGCAAGCACCCAGTGAGACCCAGACCCAGCCATGTTTGGAAGACACTCTTTCAGGCTGGGAAGGAACTAGAACGTGTCAGAAGCTGACACTAATACTTCCAGCACATATCACTTACATTTTCCCTCCTTCCTAAACGATTTTATCAATCCTCTATCCTCTGTCACCCCCAAGCGTCCCCCGCCCCCCTGAATATAAACAAATAGAATGGAAAACTTTTGCATCCTGACATCAACTTCCCTTTTTACATCTTGTTTGTAGTCAGCTGGCTTCTTCCTTTTAAAAGGGCAGGATTTTGGATCAATTTCAGAGAACAAGAAATACAAAGCCAGGCTTGCCCATGACCTGAGCTCAGGACGTGGACCCTCGTGTGACTGGGGAGTCCACAGTGTTTTGCAGAGAGAAATTAAGCCATTCTCATCTTTTCCACACCAGCGAGGCAGCCACAGCGCTGTGACCCACACTCTGTGCATGGAGGTAATTCCTCTGGAAGAGCGGCGTCTTCCAGCCCATGAGCCGCCACCTTCTGCATACATTTCATTTGCTTCTTAAAGCTAAATGTGATTGATAATAGCGCAAAAACTTCCCAGGAGTCTCAAGAAATAAAGACACAAGAGAGTGTGACACACACTCACAACAGCTGTCTGGCAAGCTGTCAGACGTCTTACCTTTTTCTCCAGGTAACCCTGGGGTGCCAGCTGGTCCTGGGGAGCCTGGTTGCCCTGGGGTTCCCATGACGCCCATTTCTCCTTTAGAACCTGTGTGCAAAAGGCATCTTAAGAAAATACCCCTTCATGGACCTCAACTGGTAAATGTCTAGGAGTCAGAAAAGAAGGAAGTGAACCATGTTTCCTCTTGAGGGATCTGGGCAAAGCTCAGACATCACTTACCTGGGAACCCTGGAATTCCAGGAGACCCCTGCTGTCCAGGAAGGCCAGGAAGGCCTGACTGTCCTGTAAGGCCAGGAAGTCCTTGAGAACCTTTATCTCCTTTGGGGCCGGGCATATCCAGGCCTGGGAATCCAGGGAAGCCCTTCTCTCCTTTGACTCCAGGTGGACCTGAGGTTGGACAAAGTGAGTAACTTACGGGATGTTCTAGTGGGCACTGTCAGGTAGAGCACTGAGGACAGCGTGTGAGGATGCCAGCACTGGGGTCTTGAGTGGTGCCCAGTGTTCAGGGTCATCAAGACAGTGGGTAAGAAGAGAAAGCCCTTCTCTTTCTGCCAGCACAGGTCATCATTACCTCTGGAAAACCCACTTTCCCTAGCCACTGTAGAGTAGTTTTCACTGAATATTTTGCCCTCCCCCCACAAAGTACTAGCATAATTTTAGGATTGTTGATATAAAGACAAAGGCAATTAGACAAAAAAAAACAATTAGTTTATATTATTAACAACTTAGTTCCTCACAAAGATAACAGACATTATGTTACATAAAATCTTAAATGCTACTGAAGATGTATGCAACAGATTTCTTTGACAAGTTAACCAGACTCAATGGGAGGAAATAATGGGAATCTACAAAGCTTGGATTAAGCAAACAACCAAACCGTTTTTACAAACTGGAGTGTACTCTTTCCCTTTATTTTGGCCACTGTGCTAACCTCCCTTCTCACCCCACAGTTCACAGGCTCTGAAAAAGGAACAGTCGTATCACCTGATGACCCTGGCGGTCCTTGCCCTCCGGGAGGGCCCATGGCTCCGGGTGGTCCTATTCCTGGAACCCCTGGTGGACCAGCGGGGCCTTGAACTCCAGGAGGTCCTGGATCACCTGTTGGGAAAGATGGGAATAAGTTCAGAATACAGTGTATTTCATTCCGTCCACCCTCCATTTGCTCAACAGACACAGATACAAAAGCCTCATAGAGTCTCACCACCCACGCAATCGTTGTGGCCTGAGCACACAACAATACTCTGAGCACATAAAGCACAATCAAAAGCATTACCTCTGATCCCCTGGAGTCCAGGAGGGCCAATTAAGCCCTGCTCTCCAGGGAAGCCTGGTCCCCCAATGTTGCCCTTCTCTCCCGGAGTACCAGGGATGCCTGGAAGGCCTGGCTGCCCCTTGTGTCCTGGTAGGCCAATGCCCGGTTCTCCCTGGAAATCACCAAGACACCAGAAACAAATTAATCATGAGCATTGGCTCTAGGTGACTGCAGCTCTGTCACCTGCCACACCTGCTGTCTCCCAGGAGAGTGGGGACAAGCCCAGACGGGTTCCATCACAGATCCTTCCCCACACTCCATGTTCATGCCTTCCAGTAGTTTCCCTTGGTTTCCCCTAATCAGAACAGGAAAGGCGTGACCAGTAGTCACCCCAAAACTCCCATCCAGTCTAGGAAGATACAGAAGGTAGACACTGGAGGGCAAGAAAACTGCTAAATCACACAGCACAAGGTTGGGCCAGAAATATGTCTACCCAGGGCACACCGGGCAAAGCAGGGATGTGTTTCCAGCTGTCACAATTAGAGGGCGCTCTGTTGGTGCCAAGAGTAGACGCCTAAAGCACCATTGCTAAACGCCCACCAGCATGGCCATCACAGCCACAGCGGCCTTTACTGGAGTGTCCAGTTGCCCTCCCAGCTGATTTATTCTCTTCTGGCAGTGGCCTTCAAACAGCTTTCATCTGCCACCCACAGTTAGAAACACATTTCACACTGGGACCAGGCACGGAGGCAAGAAATATTCACAAAGCTGAAACCATTGCTTTCCCTTCTGCCTCACTAAAAGAATAAATAAATAAAACCTACAGAATTAATAACCCATATGTTATATGCCCAATTAACAAGAAGTAGGAGCAGACAGCCTGGGAAAGTCAGCACCCACCTTTTGGCCTTGTGGTCCTGGGTTTCCAGGTAAGCCGTTGAAGCCAGGACGACCTGGACTGCCGGGTAGTCCTCTGTCTCCAGGCAAGCCATCCACACCTGTTTTGAAGAGTCAAGAAAACCATTACAGATACAAGGTCGCTCTCCGCCTACTCTTCACTGTGTCAGTAACTGCCAGGCTGCAGAGTCACCTGGGAGACGAGACCTCTCGGCACATCTGTGAAGGGGTTTGGGGGCTGGTTTAAGTGAGGTGAGAAGACCCGCCATGGCTGCAGGGCCATCCCAGGGGCTGGTCAGTGGCAGAATGAAACCATGAGCTGAGTCCCAGCGTCCATCTCTCTGTCTCTGCTCCCTGACTACAAACACGGCGTGAGGAGCCGCCATACACTGCAGTGCCAGCGCATCCCCACCACGATGCACCCTCAAGTTTTGAGCCGAGAAAAGCCCTCCCTTCCCTCCTTAATTCGCTCTTGTCAGCGGTTTTATTGCAGCACCTCACAAAGTAACTAATACAACACAGAGACAGAAACAGCGTGTGTCGATGCCTGGCAGGCTGCGTATCCCTCATCTGGAGCAGACCCTCTATACAAGATGGCACCGCGCCCGTTAGCCAGTTGCCTGAGGTGATGGGATCCTGTCACTTGAGTGACATGAACACATGGATGGACTGAGCGTGTCCTTCCTGCCAGGGCCTGCTTTTTCTCACAGGTTCACTTCACATGAAGCACATATCAAGACCCTCACTGCAGACCAGTCATTCAGTGACAGGACTCCCTTCCCCATTTGGTCTTTTGGCCAGTCACAGTCCCACACTAGGCTCACCTTTGGGGCCAGGAAGCCCGGGAAATCCAATCCCTGGCTGGCCCACAGCACCCTTCTCTCCCGGGATGCCTGGCCGTCCTGGGGCTCCTGGGAGGCCTCGGTCACCTGTGGTGAGGAAGGCAAGTGGTCAGTGTGAGAAATGCCTAAGAGAAGCCTGTGGTAGCCAGGCAAGCTAGACTTCAACAGTACCTTGTGGCCCTGGGAACCCAGGGGATCCTGGAAGTCCTGCCGCTCCAGGGGGGCCAGGGAGTGGGACAACCTTTCCTGCTTCACCCTTTGGACCTGAGGGAGAAAAACCACAGAATCATATGTGGGAACTGTCACATCTCAGTCTCTCTGAGGACAGGGTCACGTGCCAGCAATCTCTCAGTACACCTCAAAGGAGCCACCTCTCCCCAGCTGAGGCCTGTATCCTACAAGACACACCAGCTGTGGCCACCTCTCCCCAGCTCAGGCCTGCATCCCCTCAGGATACACAGGCTGTGGCCACCTCTCCCCATCCTCTACAGCATTCAAAATCCCTGCAAGAAAAGCCCTTGGGTTTCTCATTTCTCCCCTGTATGTCTAGAATTTCAACCAGACATACTCAAGATGTGTGTACCCAAGTGACCAAAATGTTTATTTGACTCCGGATTCCTTAAGAGTTTCACATTCAAGTCCCGGAGAGTTGGAAAATCTCCCAAAACAAAAAGTAAGGTTAAGGTGGCCCTGGGTCGATTCTTGGCTAGCTTTTCTCAAAAATAAAAATAAATAAAAACCAAAAGACAAAAACCAACCAACAAACAAAAAAACCCCAGACAACCCTATTTTCATTCCATCAGACAGAATCTAAGTTGCTTTCCGTCTAGCTGAACTTGCAGCTGCTCACAAGAGCATGGCAGGCAGTAGGTGGCTGTGTGTTGCCCACTCTGGCAGTGTTGCAGTTCCTAGTGCTCTGGGGTAACCCAGACCTCTCCACTTTCAGGCCCCACCTCTTCCCAGTTAAGCCTCAGGGAGCCCACGGAGGTCAGGACTCTGCTGGTCAGAATAATCAAGGCTCCTCCAAGTGTGCACAGGGATCAGCACAGCAGAGGAACGCCACATCAGAGGACCCTCCAGGAATGGCTGGTCTGCCTCTCACCACAGAGTGTGAGAACCAGCTGACCCCAGCACGCATCTGCTATCCAGGAGCCCCTGGAATCCGGGCTTTTATGGTCATCACATAAATACAGCTCTGTGGATCAAAGGTCAACTTTCCGATTCAAGAAACTGACAGGGTCGAGAGGGCTGGGAACCCTCCAGAATGTGAACAGGGTCAGCACAGCCAGCAGCACCTCCTTCTAGACCCTCCTTCCTGGTGCCGGCATCTACTGGAAGCATGCTGCCGATTCTCTCAGATCCTTCCATGGCTTCCACAAGTTGTTGATTTTGAACCACAGGGAAAGCGACTGAACTTCTCTCTCTGGCTCACTGGGGTCTTCCTAAACCAACCCAATATTTCCCTTTTCTGGGGGAGTTACTGATAGGAGAGACACTTCAGTCCCTCCATTGTCAAAGTACAGTTAGTAATGAGGTCAAGCTGACGGTGCTAATGACAATGGTGGCAACACAGGCTCCTCAGGGTGCCACCTCTGGGCTAATGCTGCCTGGGAGAAAAACCATCCCTAAGGAGGTCAGGAACTGATGTAGTCTGGCGATGGCCATGGCTAGGGGAACCATCATCGGCACTGTAAGTGCAGAGTTGTGTGTGTGGAGTTCTTGCCGGGAATTCTGTTCACGGGCTCCCTAACACTGTTTTCTAACCACCCTGAGTCCTTCCTTAACCTTTACAACTTTTTAAATCCTTCCCAGTGCACTTACCTACTTCCTCCTCTGTGGCCACTTCCAGCCTCTGCCCTCATCTTCCCAGACTGCCTTGTGATAGGCTTGTTCAGGTCAGTGTGGAATCACAGTACCAGTGCCCACTTAGGCCAGGCAGAGGGCTGCACCTCCCCCCAATGCAGCCACCCTCAGTCACCCTGGGCACTCACGGCAGAGGAAGCAGCATGTTACCTTGCTGTGGATTTTCTAATAAACCCTGATGGAAGCACAGGAAGGCAGGGCCTGAGTCTTTTTTCACAAGGCTTACCAATACTCGCTTAGGGATTGGTACATAAACCACTCTAAAGAGAGTCAGCCAGAGACCTAAGCCAGTAAGAATTAAATAGCAACCTGGGCGTTGCAACTTAGATGCCTGAACATCAACAGAGGGTGAAGATTATACTGCCTGGAAAATGCAGAAGCCAAAAGGAGCAGAAAATGGATTTAAAAATAAAATGGGCCACATGTTCCACCTACTTCTCCCCAAGAGGCTGACTAGCTGATCTGTGCTCTCTGTGCGAGCTGTGCCATCTGACACAGGGAGAAAGGAAGCACAGAGCACTGACAGACTTGCCTGGTCACATCCCTCCTCTGGGAAGAAGTGAAACACTGTGTATCCTGCATCTCTGATGCCCAGTTTCTATGACCTTGAAGAGTCCCTTTCAGGTCCTGAAGTCTCACCTGGAAGGCCTGGGGACCCGGGGCTTCCAGGAAAGCCTGCATGTCCTTTTTCACCAATGGGACCAATGGAACCAATTCCTGGGGGCCCAGGAGGGCCGGTGTCACCACGACTACCGGGGAAGCCAACTCCTCCAGGGGGACCTCGTTCTCCTTTCAATCCTACCGAACCCTGAGGAGACAAGAAGAGGACAGACTGTCAAGAAACAAGGCTGATTTCTGTACCTATTCCTGGGTCATCTGCAGCAAATTAGTGTCAAAAGTCTGGGCAGCTGACACTGTTTACAACATCACCCACCAGCAGATCAACTTGGACTTGATAAGTGACACCAGTATTCTTCTCCTGAAGCTGCGGTCACAGCTAGAGGTCTAGGATCCCGTACTTCAAACAATGACGGGTGTACTGTTAGCCTGAGAATTGTTTCCCATGAAGAATATGAGACAGGAAAGCTCATCCATTCAGTCCCAAAACATCAAAGAGCCTCAGCCATCTGTAAGCTATTATACAAGTCTACACCACTAACCCTACATTCACTGCTGAATGCTGGCAGGGTCATGAGCAAGCCTATGCCATCTGAGGGAGGCGCCATCGCTGAGACTCAAAGCATTCATTTCTGTACACTTTGCAGATCCCCATTTGCAAGACACATGTTCCAGTCTGGAAATGGACCTACCGGGGAGCCTTTGGGTCCAGGGAGCCCTGGGTGGCCATCTCTTCCAGGAGTTCCTGCTCTTCCGGGCATGCCTGGCTGTCCTGGAAAACCTGGATCTCCTTTGTCACCTTTGAGCCGCATGTCAAAAAATATCTCGCCAGGCTCTCCCTTAGCTCCAGGCTGGCCTATAAGGCCCGGTGAACCTTGGGGACCCTACAGAAACAAAGCATCTTGTGACACCAGGACCCTACTGTGAGATGCATCAACAGTCCCTCAGTCCTGAGGCTGAGGAGCCACCATTCCAGGAACCACCACATCTTCAGCTGTCATCTAGATGCCAGCCAGCAGCGTCGTGGCAAAAACAGCGCCATCACAGCTTTCTTAAAATCCGTTACTTTGTTAGGCAGTCCACATGGACCAGAAGGGAAGGGAGTAACACTGAACACAGCCTTGAGAAATCCTTGAGTAAATTTCCTTCCCGGAATGACTGCCAAGATTTCCAGGGTATGTCCTGGCAACTGTTGGAGCTCTGTCCAACCAGGAACTCAAGACACTACGTCTGAGAGCGGAGGCAGCTGGGACATCTGGAGAGCTGAGGCCGCCTGGGAGTTCACTACTAAAGCTGCCCAGGTTTCCTTTCTGCATTCGCACCCCACAGTCCGGAAGAGATAAGGGCTCCCAGGGCACCGGGACTGGGAAAACCCAGGGAGAGAAGCCCAGAGCCACCTCTTTAATTGGGTTTTTGGGAAGCTATTTGGACTTTCCCAAGACTCTGTCAAGAGACACACAAGAATATTTTTAGCTCCTGGAAGTTAAAGCTAGGAAGAATGTCCACACCCACCACCCTTCTCCCCCAGCTGCCTTGAGAGCAGAGGTACACAAAGACAGACAACAGCAGAAGAGCGAGCTCCAGTTGCTTGGTCTCTTGGGCATGAAAAAGGCTCACCAGGCCCACTGAAGTCCTGGCGGAATCCAAATTCTCCATAACTCACTGTAATCTCTTTTCATAAACTGTATCAGAAGGCCCTTTGAGTAGGTGTGAACTACAATCACAAACCACTATACACCTACAGTGTATATTTCTCCAAGGAAGAGATCAGAAGACCACTTCAGAGCAAGAGTTGTGCAAAAATTATAGAAAAAGTAACAACCACTAGTCATACAGCCATGTGGGGCAGGACTCCCGTGTACATTCCTGACCTTTACCACAACTTTGTAAGGAAAGCATGGGAGTCTCAGTCTAGCAAAGAAGTGAGCCACATACCTGAGACTAGCCAGCCAGGAAGTGTAGCGGGTGGTTATGAAACAAGTGTACCAGTCTACAAAGCCTGCCCATGGCGCCCAGCCACCTAAGCACTGATGCCAACGGGGCCTGGGGCTTGAAGTGTTCCATAGCAAACCCTCCTGGCTCACACAGGGATGGAACTCACAGATGCTCTGTGGGCTGCTCAAAGTCCATCTAGGCTGGGACTAATGTGGAAAGGATAACAAACTTTCCTGACCCAAGTGCTCCTAAAAGCCACAAGTGCAAAGGCTGGGGGACAAGGAAGTTTTACTAGCCCACTGTGCCCCGTGGAACCCTGCGGTCCACACATGAGGCTTTAATGCAGGTTTACCCAGAGAAGGAAGGTCTTAGCAGTCACTCTCTGCCATGTTCTGTACAATTTAAATATTTGTGTTATTGGGGAAAGTCAGTTCTTCAGCCATGCTATCCACATTTCAAGGGCTCATATACTACCATCGGCCACTGATACCAAGCCGAAGTGACACAAACACAGAATGACTCTGAGGTGGCTGAGCCTCCCACTGGATAGTGATAGATGCTCTGGGTTAGCCCTGAGCTAGAATCTGCGTGTGAGGTTGTTTGCACAAGGCTGAAGAATGGACAGCAACTGCTGGAAATGTTAGCAGAAGATTTTAGAAACTTCCGCGTTTCATCAAATGGCAAGGATTTCTTTCTTAGCCTGTTTTCTGGAGTTATCATGCACAGACATGTACTTATAAGTCCTGGAAGGAAATAGACAGCCCTACAAAGCCTTTCCTTGGACATTCGGGCCTTTTCTACTGTGTTGTATGGCTGTCATTCCAGAAAACAGTCAGCGTCACTGGGATTATGTGTCTGAAGTCCTCTTTGGAAGAAGAACCAAGGCTTTTTCATCTGCCTCTTTGATTTCTAGGCCAAAGAGATGTCAAGGATTTAGGAGAAGAACCTTGCTTTCCCTAATTTTTTCAATTTATTTTATGTGTATGGGTGTTTTGCCTACAAATATGGCTGTGTACCACATGAGTGGCTGGTGTCCATGGAAATTAGAAAAGGGCACTGGGTCTCCTGGAACTGAAGTTCCTTATGGTTGTAGACAGCTACATGGGTGCTAGGAATTGAACCCAGGTCCTCTGAAAGAACAGCCAGTGCTCTTAACCACTGAGCCATTGCTCCATCCCCTTTATTTCTTTAAAAGGGGCACTGATGGTACTAAGACAGCTCAGAAACCCTTTTAACACACAAACAATTTCCTGATCTGAGATGCTACTGAAAAGATGCCCCATGCAAAGTCTATATGATCCACGTGCCTTACAGGATCAATAACTGCCTTGAAAGCCCGGCCCTGGCCGCTTTACCCACATGGAACATCCGTACTATCTACTTCTGACAATGCCCACTTAGGCCCTGGGCTTAGTCAGTGCCTGTTAGATCCACTGTTTATTCCTAAAACCAAACACTTGGCTTTCAAAGGCAAAGGTCACAAAACGCCACCTAAATAGAAGGAAAAGCCACTGCACACACGTTCCCACGTCCTGCTGCTCCATATCTCCCAGCCTCCAGCCACATTCAAAATATGAGGACCACATCTGAAGCTGTGGCCCGGCTTCCCAGGAAGCCTTTACATGCCCTGCGCCTTCAGGGGCTGGGCCCATGTTGGGAAGGTCAGGCTGCTGCCTTGGGAAGCTTTTGTGTTGAGGGAGGGGTGTTTTCTTTATCTTGATGACTCCTCCAGCTGTCCCACTCCCTCACTTCCCTGCTCTTCTGGGATTTTCTGTGCTATCTTGGGTCAGGAGCTGAATGCCTGGCCTGGGTTCTAGCCAGAGCAGAGGCAAGAAGGACCCCAGGAAAACTGCGCAGGTAAAGGAGGAAGGCAATGAGCAGAGGTGGAAAGACCCTTTTCTGCCTCCTTCAAAGTCCTTCTCACTTTGATCTCCACCACGGAATGCTATTTGAACTTCTCTGCTCAGAGCTGTTTTAAACAGTCGTGCCTTCTAACTCAGCCCTGTAGGCACCAGCGGCACCCTGCGGCACAGAGCTGGGGTCTGACTTCAAAAGCTCAGGGCCACCGCAGCGTTCTTGCTGCCTCCTTCCTACTTTCAATTCTGCCCCGGCCTCCTCGAGAGACGCTTCCAGCAATATCCAAAAGCAGTGAAGAATTTTAAAGAGTTTTGTCAGAAAAGGGTAAGGTCAAATACCTAACTTTTCATTTCTAACAAAAAAAAAAAAAAAAAGAAGAAGAAGAAGAAGAAGAAGAAAGAGCTCAAAAGACTTACAGAAACTAGCAATGCTTACAGAACCTGGCAGAGGGAAGGGGAGGGAAAGCTTGCAAACAGACCAAGTGTGCACGATGGAATATTAAAGGTGGAACCCTCCTCATCTCCGAATGACTTCTCTCAGAACAAAGCTTTAGTAGCTGAGTTCTGTGCAGCAGAAAGCTTTCGTGTCCGTCCCTGTGAGCCCATGTGGATCTGCCCACAGCCTGGAATACATGAATACCATCTACACAGAATACATGCTGGTGACCTGGAGAGCCAGCTTCCCTCTTTCCCTCCCTCCCTCCGCAGGAGCTCCTGGGCTGAACCCATCCTTGGCAAAATTTTAAATCACGAAGGGGATGCCATAGGCAGTGGTCCCAAGAGATGGCTACGGCTGGCATCCTCTGAGCCTGAGGCCCTGTGGGCGGGATGCTATGTTGCCCAGTGGAACCTGAACACAGAAAGCAAGCAGGGCGGTGAGACAGCTTTGGGAACGTGGACTGTGGGTCAAAGACTCTTGTTCTCTGGGTCTCCCATGTGAGCATACAAAAAGGAGCTCACCCACAGTAACTGGGCCAGCTCCTGTACCGCACTGGAGCAAGCATAATGAGACCTCACTCCGGCTGTTCCTACAGTGATGGCTTCGAGCCTGAGTGTGCTCCCCCAGGAGTGCACTTACCGGCAATCCTTCAAGACCATCCCTGCCAGGCAGACCTCGGTCACCTTTGGCCCCTGGCTGTCCGGGGAAACCTTAAAAACAGACAGGAGCAGAGCAGCTATGAGACAAGTCTTCCAAACCCCTTTGCCCAAGACCCAACCTCATCGAAATCTTTCTGTGAAGTGGACAAGCAGGAGGAACATCCAGGGCAGTAGAGAAGTAAAACTCAAACTGCCACAACAGGCTCCGAGAGGCGGTCATGAGCCTTGTGCACAAGTCCCTGAGACGGGAGGCTGCAGTGTTCCTCACCCCAGCAGCCTGTGAGACAAACCCGCCGACCTTCCTTGAGCTGGAAGAACCACTGTGGCAGCCTCCGAAGATCAGGCAAGTGCATGGCACCGCTCTGGCAGTGGCTGTGCCCATGGCCATTCATGTGGACACGCTTGGTGACAGCGTTCATCCTCAGTGTCATGCCTCCGCATCTGAGGGAGCCAGCGTCCGACCCCAGGGCCATCTCTAACATGTTTCACCTCACGCCCTACCGCTTACCAATCTCTCCTGGGGGCCCCTGTGGCCCAGGAGGGCCTCGAAGTCCTTCTGTGTCACACGCGAGGCAGCTCTCTCCTTTCTGACCTGAAAGAGGAAGCACAGGGTTCTTAATGCATGGTTAATGGGTACTTAGTGCACGGTTGATTGGTGCCTCATGTGTGATGTGCTGACAGACCGCTCTGCGGTGCTCTGAGAGCAGACGCAGGGAGTCCTGCAGGTGGTCCAGCCGGGGTCTCCCTTCTCCATCATCACCATGGCCTGCAGCACTGCTCACTAGTTAGATGATCTCACACCCATCCCATAAGGATGGTTCAGTCCCCAACATCACACCACACACACACACACACACTCACACACATGCTGTATCTCCTAGGACTCAGAGGATAGTTAGATGGAAAGATTTCAGCCTAAAAATCTCTCGACCCTGGGTTCACCATAAAACTGGATAACTCATCTGAGTAAGCAGTGACTGTGGTGAGGAGAGTTACACGGCCACCCTAAGCTGGTCTCTGACACCGTTTCCCATGCAACATTTGGACTTCCAAAGGGCCAAAATTCTGTATAGGTCAAGCCAGAAATGGTCAAACATGGGCTGGTTTTACGAGGGCCCCAGTTTGTTCCGCTCCAAGGTTAACAAGCACGTAAATATCGGAATGCCATTGTCTACTTCCTGCTACGTCAATGCTCGAACTGTTAGTGTGGCGACAGTCCCCTGTCTCCGGATCCAACTGGTAAAGCGATAAATCAGTGTCCTGCACTGACACCACAGCAAACACTTGAAAGGCTAGAGGTAAAACTGAGAGCACACAGTAAAGCAGGTTAATCCAGCAGCGGTGGAGCTGTCTGCCCAGATTGCTCAGACACGTGGAAGCTCGTCAGTACCCGTGTATACATCCCTGACTTGGCTTAAATGGCTTGTGTCCTTCAAGAAGGACACTCTCAAGCTTTGAACTGAAGGCTTCTGGTATCCGCTGTTAATACAGCAGCAAGGCTAGACTGTCAATCCTGGGAGTGTGTGAAGGACAGTTGTCCGGCCATCGTGGCTGGGACTCCCCTCCCCCCCCCCACCAGGGCTTCAGCACCAGACATCCTCAGCTGAGCTGCAGGGTGTCTTCTTGGGAGGGGATGTAAAGGACCCTCAAGCAAAGAATAGTGAATATGCCTACACCCAGCCCTCGACTGAAAATACCTAAGCCAGTTGGTGGGCGAAGCCTAATCAGAACAAACACGGTTATCACGCAACAAGTGAAGTGAAACAGAATCCCTTACCTTTCTCTCCCATTTCTCCTGTCAAGCCTGGCGCTCCTGGAGTTCCAGGAGGACCCTGGTCCCCGGGTGGTCCAGGCTGACACTCCACAATGCCATCTGAAAGTAATGATTAAAAACCGTAAGATGTGGGTAGGCATTCCTACTCTACTAATCTGACCCTTAGTTCTAAAAAGAAAGTATGTTGGGCTGATTTGAACATTTTAAAAATTCAATTCTCATTTGCTTCCCAATGAGCCTGTGATTTTAACTTGAGAAACAAAACTAACATAGGGAAGGAAACAGCGGGTTCTGGGTGGAATGTCTCCAGGATGGCCAGCCCTCATCCTCACTTTCCACATTTCAAAAGTCAAAAGAGAAGGAAGCTCCATAAAGCCAGATATAATCTGTCCATCCTCCCACCGGGAATTGACACTAAGCCTTTCCCAAGGGAGCTGCCTATCTGGGCTCAATCACTCCCCTCAGCCCTTATCTGTCTTCCTTGCCAGCCTCATCCCGAGAACTTCCTTCCCACTCCTGAAGATGGGCTTCAGGTCTTGGAATCAGCGTCCCCAGAGTCCAAGCTCATAAATCTTAGGTGATCAGCCACACACAGAGGTTCTCCTACTGAGCCCCCTCTCCAGCCCACAGTGCTGACCAGCCTCAGATTAGGTCCCTGCTGCAGATAGCCCCTACAGCCAGAAGTCCCCAACACCCTGCTTTGGAAGTCTGACATGCTCCCACTGACCTGGTTGACTTAAATCTTCTAGAACTTTCTTATAATTATTGAAATGGAATCACAGTATCACAGTGAGCCAGTCATGAGCTTATACTTCATGCTCATCTTTTCTTGAAAGCCGATACAGGAAAAGGTCGAGGATTGTCCATCTCGGCTGCATTATACCTTGGCATATTCTAGCCCGATGTGTTCCCACATGTACCCTAAGCAGTTTTATGCAGTCTCTCTACATGAAGCAGAACACATTCAGCTGTCAATCACAGCCTAACCAACCAATCTGCTTTAACCTTTAACCTCAAATGCCAGGAGATTTAGAGCTGGCCGATGTGTCCCTCTTCCCTTTAATTTAATTCCCTTGATTGTTAGTGATTGTATTTTTGTAACAGAGCTAACGTTGTAAAACTCAAGCAAAACATGAACGGCCAATGCTGGGAAGCCCAAGCCTTTACATGGTGCTGTTTCCAGCAGCAATCACGGTGCCCATCCAGCTGTGCCCTGGGCACCTGCCATCTGATGGGACACGGACACGCATGGGCACTTACTTGTGTGGCCTGGCTGCCCAGGGGGTCCAGGAGGACCGGGAGGCCCTGGGGCTCCATCTCTTCCACTTGGTCCTGGTAACGACATGCCTGGCGATCCTTGGTCACCTTTTAATCCTCTTTCGCCTGGGAAGCCAGGAGCACCAGGCTGGCCTGGAATAGTGAAGCCTGCAACCGGCACAGGAGCTCATGTAAATAGCCTGAAGGCAGTGCAACAGCTGTGTAGAAACTCTACAGTCTTCCCGAGGAAAACTGTCTACTGGGATCCTCAGTAAGGGGTCCCTCTAGGAAAGCACAATCCAGTAAGCCAGGGGCCGTCAAGCCTAGCAAGGCCTAGAAACAAGGTGACAGGTCTGAAAATGCAGAATCCACTTTTGTCACCTGATATACCAAGGTGTTAAGGGGTCACACGAGGTGACCTGATACAGTGTAGAAGGGCTCAGGGAGCCACACACAGTCAACCCTTCTGTCTTGGGGAGGGAACAGCCACACGGGGATCCCAGTTAAAACAGGGGGACTCTGGAAGTCTCAGAACAAGTAGAGAGCAGAAAGACACTGCTGGAGGAAGCCAAAGGCATCCCATGTCGTGCACCCATCTTGGAGGAAACCACAGCCCAACAGCTGGAAGAACTTGGCGGAGCCAAGTCCCACGCAAGGGCAGGGTGTGTACCCAGAGGACCAGCCAGAGGGCAACAAGGACCCAAACTGTCTGCACGTACACCTGCAGATGGGGAATGGCACACTAATCTATATCTATGAAATACAAAGCGAGCACACACCAGGGCACACTGGGCTTTGGTCACTAGAGAGACGTGCAAGAAGCTGCAGCCTGCCTTATGCGCAGAGTGTGTATGACAGACACAAGGGGCGAGAAATGACCCAGGAAGTGTTACATTCTACAAGAAATAAGGAGCTCACCTGGAGGGCCTGGCTGGCCTTGTATTCCAGGGTAACCTTGAAAGGGGGAGAGAGAATTGGACAAAGTGAGGTGACATTGTTCACGTATGGACATTTTCTGCTTCTCTGCCACCATCTGGCCGGGGCTACTTAAAGGCATCCACAATCTAGGGTGGGACGACGGAACTGGGGTCCCCAGAACATCCCTGTAGAGACACCACAGCAGAAAGCCACAGCGGAAAAGGACTCCTGGGAACCTCATCACGGTGAGGTTGGGGAGAGAAAGGAGGAGAGGGAGGAGAGAGAAGGGAGGAAGAGGAGAGAGGGGAGGAAGAGGAAGCAAGGAAATGAGCAAGCAGACAAGCTGCAGCCTACCTTTGGGGCCCGGCTCTCCTCTAATCCCCGGCGTTCCTGGGTAGCCTCGCTCTCCTTTCTCTCCCAAAGGCCTGGTGCCCACCACCTGTACGAAAGCACAAGTCTCTGAGGATATGGAAGGAGCTGACAGCACACGGTCCTATATTCTACCACCCCACAGAATCCAAAGAAGCAGTGGTGGTGTGCGGGGGCCGGAGGAAGGGCCTGGAAGAGCTACAAAACGAGTTCCATGTACCGCTTTGTGCGGAATTGCCAGGCAGTTTGGCCTCATTTGTACAATTTCCCTGGCAGCAGTGATGCTCTCAGTCAGTCAGCTAAGGCCTAGTCTGAAATGTGCAAATGCATCCAAGCCATGAAACACACAGCTCGCCTCACGGACTACACTGGAATGCCCTTCGGTTTCTTCCGACGTACAGCTCAGGAACACACTTTCTTTCTTTCTTTCTTTCTTTCTTTCTTTCTTTCTTTCTTTCTTTCTTTCTTTCTTTCTTTCTTTTACTTTTATTGGAGGATATCTTATGCTTTTGTTCCTTTAAAAGACAAAAGGGCACTTCCTGGAAATCACGGGGACACAGGCCAGGAAGAATGCACTGCCAACCTCCCCAAGAAAGAGAAACCTGTCTCGCCATGATCCTGAATCACCACAGTGCAAGGAAAGGGGCAAAGTCAACACCCTACCTCTACAGAACCCCTCCACAACAGTAAATCAGGGGACACTGTTTAAAGTGCTGTTGGGCAGCTTTGATTCAGCCATTCTACAATGTGTACACATATTAAAAAATCACTGCACATTCCAAGTATATGTAAATTTTGTCAATTCAAAATTAAATAAAGCTAAAACTAACTAAGATGTGTTGGTGGGACTGGGTGAGGTGAGAATCTGCCGGCCCTCAGATGAGTCACGCATGAGAGCAGAGATGAAGGAATGCTGAGCACATCAAGGCAGTCAGAGGACAGCAGTCCTGTTGCTGAAATGTGGCCCCAGAAATGAACTCTGGCCTCCAAGCCCTCACTCACACAGCGAGGGGCATAGACCCACACCCAGACCGCCTTCAGCAAACAGGACAGGAGCACACACCATTTCAAAAACAATTTGGAACAGAACAGCTGAAATGACAGTGGGTCAGAATGCACATGAACAAGGAGTGAATGTTACTTGGAAAACAAAAGTTGGTTTTGCTAGAACAGTCAGGCGATGGCTGATATACTCATCTTATAAAATTTTCCTTGATGGACAATTAAAAAATAAAAAAAAACAGATTTCAAAATAGGTAGCTAGTTTATCCATGTGCAAAGTTTTTCATTTCCAGAAGTTTGAGGCTATGTAAAAATGCTAAAAGTACGATTGTTAAATATAGGAGCAAATTATTATTTGTTTCATGTAACAGGCTCCCACTTCAGATAAGAGTATCCTGCAAGGGGCGGTGGCGGCAAAGTGTCCATGCAACCCAGAGCCCGTCTCAGCTACACCCATTACTTACAGTTCCAGGGGGGCCTGGAAGTCCAGCTTCACCCTTCTCTCCCTGCAAGGAACATGCACAGTTATTTGCAGCATTACCATCTTGATGTAAAACTCGAAACTGGTCCCACACAACCCCAACCTCTGCCTCTGGGACTGGCTGTGCTACTATGTGGTCATCACAAAAAAATAGGAGCACAGCTCATCTCAGCACACAAAGGTGGCATGGGAAAAAGACATCTACACCACCTACGGAGAAGGCTGAGGAGACAGTGCTCACCCCACTACGTGGCAGCCTCCTCGAAGGAGCCTTACAGAGCCGTGTAGAAACACAACGTTCTTCTCTAAATTGCTATGAACAACAGTTTCTAATTCCTGAAGACATCTCAGCAGGTTTTTACGTCTAGATTTACATTAATAGTTCCAACAAGAACTCCAATGCTGGCTTCAGACAACTTTAGAACAACCTAGAGCCCAGTCAGCAGGCGGCACGGATGTTAGTGCCGTGTAACTGATTTATGGATGTCCATATGGATTAGAGTCTCCTTATTTTACTAACACAGCATTGTTGATTTGACAAAGCAGGATGTGGACCAGTGAGATGCCTCAGTGGTAAGCCCTGTGACCACCTGCTCTCAACCCCGGCCCCACAGGAGGACAGGAGAGAATGCATTCTCATCAGCTTTCCTCTGACCTCCTCAGGTGGCTCATGTGTGCCCACACACAACCAAGCAAACAATCAATGTAAGTTTTTAAAGAAAAAGTTTTGAAGGAAAAAAAAAAGTCAAGATGTGTCCTTCAACCCTGCTTTCTAGAAGGCACGTGCACCTGTTCAGAGAGGAACCGCAGGAGGCAGAAAACTTGGCCATTCTCTCTTTTCTTATACTTACGCATTTTCTCTTACTTTACAATCAGGGGGGAAACTAATCTCTACAAAAAAGACAGAAGCTTGACCAGGTGTGTCACATGACAGACAGTCACCTTCTACATAATTCATCAACTGCGGAGAAGTCCACAGAATAGAAGTATGTCTTCCCCTTGAGCTCAGAGTTCTTTATTCCAGAAAACAAATGAGTATGACTCTAGGACGAACAACCCAGTAAAATTAAGAACTCAAAACAATGTCAACACGTACCTGAGGGCCCTGCCGGCCTGGGAGTCCTGGGTACCCGGAATCACCAGGAAAGCCCTACAAGGAATGAAGGTGCGAGGGTTGTCAGGGAGGCGAACAGCAGCCCTTGCCCACTCAGAAGCCGCAGGGGGAGGACACTTACCGGATTCCCCTTCTCTCCTTTCTCGCCATCTTTTCCAGGTTTCCCCTGTACGGTAAAGAGACACACGTGAGTGTTTCACAAATAACTATGGCCACACCGTAGCTCTGTTCACGTCTCTCCCTAGTGAGCTACAAGATGGGGAGAGAAGAGGGCCACGTGAGTTGCTAGGTCGCCGGGGAGGAAGATGGCTCAGTTTCTGAAGAGCAGAGCACACACAGCCACAGAGGTCAATGTCTTAGGCACCAAGGCGTTATTTTGTCATTGGCAGTGAGCACAGGCTGAGATGGAAGGCTGCTTCTTCCCACACGTGACTTTGGGGAAGCACAAGCCGTTCCCAGCAACTGGCAGCTAGGCCGATGTCCCACTGCTGCTGTCCAGACAGGAGGAAGCACATGGGCCTGTCAGGGTCCCAGCCACACAGAAGTGGGGGTTCAGGTATGGTGTCAGGAAGAGTGACAAAAACACCTAAACACCTGCTCTGACAACAGGTAGGTGTCCCAGGGGACCACACAGGGGATAACTCCCGAAAAGCCCCTTCCCTAGGAGGCTCAGTGGGGTCTGAAGAAGAAGCCATTCTTCCCTTCATTTCTGTGAGGCTGGGGACCAGAGGGGAGTGTGTTCACAGTGAGGCATGGCTAGCTCTCACTTACCCGAGGCCCTTGCTTGCCAGGTTCACCTTTCTCTCCCACTCCTGGCATTCCCTGAAGAGATAAGAAGACAAGGAGTCAGACCCGCTGATATGTGCAAATTCAGCATGAAGCCAGATACAAGCTGGCTTTGGTAAGAAAAACCAATACCATGATATATCACCCTCCACATAAAGATAACATTGGCAAAGAAGCTCAGAGTGCTCACCTGGAAGCCGGGTTCCCCTTTCTGACCCTGAAAGAATGGAGGCGTTGGGAGAGACAGATTAGTACCATCTTCCAGCTGCACCCACCCATCTTACAGCCATATCACACCCCTGTTGCTTTGGTTTTCCTTCTTCTTTCCTCCCTTTCTCTCCTTTCCTTTCTTTTCTGAGACAGGGTCTCTTTATGAAGCTCTGATTAGCCTGGCATGTAGCCCAGAACTTGTGGCAATTCTCCTGCTTCAGCATTCTCAGTGTTAGGATCACACGGAGATCCTATTTTCTATGTTCGCTTGGTTGTGTGTGGGGACACATGAGCCACCTGAGGAGGTCAGAGGAAGGCTGGTGAGAATGCATTCTCTCCTGCCCTCCTGTGGGGCCTGGGGGTGGGGCATGCTGCCAGGCCTGGGTCAGTTTCTCAGATGCTATGCTGAACACTTTTTTTATTTTCTTAACCCAGGCTGCAGAGATGGCTCGGCCGTCAAGAGCAAGTACTGCTCTTCCAGAAGACCTGAGTCTATGTCCCAGCACTGCAGTGGGCTGCTGAGAGGTGCCTGTAACTAGCTCCAGGGCGGTACAATGTTTCTGGCCTCTGTCATCACATACACACGCTTGTATAAACTTACACAGAGACGCATACATGCAGATACGTGCAAAAAGAAAAAAATCCTTCTTTACCCACATTTACAAAGATGCACAATGCCCTCTAGTCATCTCTTCCCTTGTCCACTCAGAAGCTACACAGGGAGGACACTTACCAGCATGGTTTGGGCTACCGTCTAACATGACCTTGGTGAAAGAATGGGCATGGCCTCCCTCTACCCCTCAGCTGGACCCCTATTACACAGCCTCCCCAGTGTCAGGCTTACTTCAGAAGCCCTTGGTTAGGTGAGTCAGGACAGAGTAGTCCCAAGCCAACCCAGCGCAGCCATGTCTGCTCTCAAAGGACGTCTATAAACCCTCTTCCCAGGACAAGACTGACTATGGCTGGAGAACCTGAATTTTGATCCAGCTTCTCTTTGTCCCTCAGAATATGTACAAAATTAGAGAACAGACATCTGCCAAAGAGCCCAGGCATACCTTTTCTCCTGTTGGGGCAAAGTCTCCTTTCTCCTTAACTTGTGCCTGTCCAGGTACTCCAGGAGGACCACTGACCCCTTGCTCACCCTGTTATGTAAAATTTGGAGGTTGATTAGGTGCAAAAATACAACAAAGACTGAGAGAGGATGGTAAAGGCCTGAAATTGAACACTAGCACGTTTTCCTCCCATAGCAAAAGCCTTGGCTTCTGTAGGAAAATGGACCAGGGTGTGTGCCAGAGAAGTATGCTTCCCAGGCTTAGAAGCCTGCACAGCTGCAGCACACATCAGCGTGTGCACCTGTCCACAGCTGCACCCCTGTGTTAGTGAGAACACACACCAGCTGATAGGAACTTGGCAGGAAAGGGGATGTTTTAGGTGAGCCAAAACTAAGAGAACAACTTGGCTTCTTCTTCCTCAGGCAGTCTAACAGCTGGGCACATTTGGAATTAAAGTTAACCAGAAGTAAGTAGGGCCAAAGACCTCAACAGTAAAAACCAGAGACCGGGCCCTGTCCAGGCCCACCATGTCTGGCACCCACTGGTGGCAGCTGTTCGCACCAGCTTGCCAAAGACAGGCAGTAACTGTGATGATGGCCCTTTGTCTTAGCCAGGGACATGACTGGAGAGGACAGCAGGGGACCAGGTGCCCACTGTTTGCCCTTGTTGCCAAGAAAAGGATGTTTGTCCATTCTTCATCACCCCTCCCCTACCACTTCCAAGGCATACATCCTCAGTGCCCATCTAGTCCCTGAGGAGGAACCAATTACCACCTTCATCATACCTCCTTGGGCTGGCTGCCATCATTGTTGGGCTTAATACAGCTATGCTATAGGAGGCAAGTTTAACTTTCACTCTTTTGAAATGAATTTGAGATCTGATGATTTGGCTGTGTTCAGAAAAGGGGAACTGGAGTCCTTGTGTCCCTGGGCTCCACAGTTGGCTTCATTTTTAGCAAGGTGGAGTAAACCCTGCAATCCTATCAGTTCAGCTATGTCTCCACCAAACTCAAGAACACAAAGAAGAACCACAATGGGTCCTCACTCACCTTGTCACCCTTTGGTCCTTGGAAGCTGGAGCCCATCTGCCCCTGTTGATTACAAATCACTCCGTATTATTAAGGCTGTCTATCACCTTGGCCAGCCATCCTCAAGCGCCACTCAGATGGGACAAGAGGTTAGGTTTCAAACAATAGTTTTGTCCTATATGCATCATAAGCTTTGCAAGAAAAGCCACTCTGGATGGGATGACTGTGCAAAGACTTTTACAAATATTATGATACAGAATTCGTTAATGTACAGGTTTTAAACTCTGGGTCCAGAAAAGTAAGGGAACAATCAATGAATTCAAAGTAATAACTAAGGGATGAGTATATGAAAGTGGAGGGTCTCAAAGACGAGGAGAAGGAGGAGGAAGAGGAGGAGGAGAATAGTGACAGTGGTGATGAGGATGATAGTAGGTAGATAATAGATAGTAGAAAAATGACTGACAGGCGACAATCAATAGAGAGAGATGGAAGTCCCATATGTGGGTAAGGATGAGGCAATTTTCCAAAGCTCTTTACAGCAACTTACAGAAGGAATTATGGAATCTCACTACAGTCTTACACTAAGGCTGAGAGCAATCAATGAAAAAATGTCCTTACCTTTTCTCCAGGTGGGCCAGGAGGGCCTGGAGGACCCTGTAAGAGAGCATTTTAATTAAATAATATTCAAAACCAGTCATGATCTGAAAGGTCTCACACGCACACACGCATGCACACATGAACTGTGGCACTATTGAGAGGGTGCTTAACCACTGATGCGCTCCTGCGGAGGTGGGAGGGGGGTTGGAGGACATGAGTCACTAGGGCTGTTGCTTTGTCCCCACCACACTTGCCTTCTTCCTCTTCAACTATATATACCTCTGGTTCCCCACCACAATGTTCTGTGCTCCCCACAGGTTCAGAAGCCACAGACCCTTGGGCCATGTGGATCAAATCCCCAGAAACCATGAACCAAAATGAGTCTTTCCTCCTTGGAAACCATTTTTCCCCAGCCTCGTCCTAGAGAAGGAACAACTGACTCACGGTCCTCAGCACTCTGTTGTTGGCAGGATGGTGTCTATTATACGGACCTATGGAGCTTTGCAAACAGCCAGCTACAGGTCAGAATCATCATGAGGAGAGGAAGAAATCCCTCAGAGGCTGAGGACTGCTCTGTGGGTGCTAAAGGCCTGAGGTACCAGCCTGTCCTCGGGGCTGGAGTGGCCCACATCGGGTAGCAGTGGTCCGCTTACACACAAGCATCTGCCTTAGAAAATGGTTCTTCTGGGGAGTAGACTGTGGTTACACCAAAAAGGTGGTCCCACATTTGCAAGAAAATTTCAGAGCCCTACAATCATTGTTTTAAAAAAGAAAAGCCAACTTTTCTGTAATATAAAAGCAAGCCCATTGGGCCATAGCAAGACGAGTGGGTTCTCCTTAGGCA
>CM053764.1:113735217-113745486 GCA_028658305.1 Pachyuromys duprasi | reverse complement strand
GTTGGATCAGAAGGGAAAGGATTACAATACTGCAGTCCAGCCAGGGGGTCACTCGGCATGAGCAACAGTCAGCGGCTTACCGGCGCCCCAGGGATCCCAGGGAATCCTCTCTCCCCTTTCAACAGTGTTCCAGGAACTTGGCCGAGAATCTCACCAGGGTCTCCCTAAAGGACGGAAAAAAGAAGACAAGATGCAAATACTGATAGACATGTAGAGGAAAGTGGAGCCCTCTCGATACTGGGATGGGACTAGCCCCAGGCTAGGACTCAGACCTGGGGAGTCAGGGACACAGGGCAGCTTTGAAGGTTGTTCCTCAGGCATCTTCTAACTTGGGGTTTGGTTGTTTGTTTGTTGTTGTTGTTGTTGTTTTTCCTTCTTTCTTCCACTGGTCCAGAGCTCAACAAGTGGACCAGGCTGGCCAGCCAATGAGCCACCCCTGTGGTCTACGCCAGAACCACACACCCTGGACCCCTCACATGGCTCCAGCATCCCATGGTGGGAGATGAACTCAAGAGGCTCTGAAGCCTATGTCACTCTGTGTGCCTCACACACCCTTTATGTGTAACAGAGCTTAGGACATTTGTTTTGAGAGTTCTCACTTGATTTCTTATGAGTAACCCAGGGAATTGAAACAAAATTAAATTAAATTAAACATACCTTCATTCCTGGTAACCCCGGTGGTCCCTAGAAAAGAAGTTTAGCTGTAAGTTTTGTTTGTCCAAAAATATTGGCAGCAGTGAGGTATAAGCACCAAAATAAATGAGGGGAAGCGTAACCAAAGAAAGTCTGATTTCAATGATCGCATACTCACAGGATTTCCGCTGAATCCAGGCAAGCCGGGAGGACCAAGCGGCCCTCTCTCTCCCTGGGAGAGATGGAAAATGTCATGCACAGATGCACACCCAACACTTCACAACAGACACCACTCTCCCTCTTTTCAGAGAAACTGTAGTGTTGGCAGCACGCATGGTCTGCTACAAGCGAGACACTGAGTGCCACTTCATGGAGGGAGCACCACGCCCCCCATGGAGGGAGCACCACATTCTCCAGCAAGATTAACAGAGATAAGGACTCAGGGTACCAGGTCCTGGTTTGATTTAGTACTTGGCTCCAGGTAAAAATCTTTAAAAGAACCATTTTAGGCTAAAGCATACAACTAGAAAGGAACTGTTATCTTTCCCGTATGTTAAATGTGGAAAAACTGCATTTTTTCCCATCAAAGAAAGAAAGCTTCAGATAAGGAACTTCACAGTGACTGCACCCGATGCTCCCGTGCGAAGCTACAAGCACGTGCACAAGGGAGGGTCTCAGGTCCAAGCTTACCTTTGTACCGTTGCATCCTGGGATACCTGGGGGGCCTGGGGGGCCATCTTGGCCAGGAATACCCTGCAATCAATCAAATGAAGAAGTCAGCAAAACAGGAAGTCACCAGGTGGTAGGATGCTTCATGAAATCAGTGTGTGCATTTTGTATACGTACAGGAAGTCCAGGATTCCCAGGGTAGCCAGCTGCTCCGGGGGGTCCCTACAAAGACAGAATAACAGCCTTCAGCCAACTAGAGGGAGGCCTTATTTCCCTCTTCACATCCTCCCCATTCAAGGAGCTCAGAGCATGAGCACTGAGCAGAGAGCACTCTGGGAAGGAAGCACTGAGATTGCACAAGATGCAAAGACACAGGCCGGCAGAATTTTTTTCTTCCAAAGCTAACTGTTTCTTGCCTCTAAAATCAAGGCTGTGAATACCCAAAAGTAACATTGCCCTCATTGAATCTCTTGTGGTATATGAGTTTAAATTAATGTTTAATTAACATTAAAATCATAAACACTTATGAAAAAGTGTTTGCGGATAAACTCAAATATATTTGTCACAAAAGCCTTATCTTCTAATTCCTAAATGATCAAGTATGATTGACAGTCTCCAGAGAGTGACGGTGCTTCCCTCTCTGCCTCAGGAGCCCACAGGAATGCTAAGGGGCGTCCACTGACACCAGTGTCCACCTCCTTTTTCACTACGTAACCATTGCATGACACTGGCCTGTGTGTCTGTGGTTCGAGAGCTCCAGAAGAGCCCATCTTTGAGCCTTCTAGAAATGATGAAGTAGAGAAAGCAAAAAGATTGGCTCTGAAAATGCCTCTTCACATTCAATGATGTTTTCTTCCTCTACTGACTTGGGACAGATAATTAGCTACTTCCTCTTCCAAATTTTAATATCCCTTGAAGAAGAATAAACGGAAGCAGGCAAACTCATACAGCAAAGGAGTCCTGCTTGGACCTGTGGCCCCCAGGTAAGAAGGGTGATGGCCCACGACAGTGGGGAAGAGACAGAAGGGAGAGCACAGAGGAAAAGAAGAAAGGCCCTCCCTGGGGTGAAGGATGTACCCGCTCCAGATGCCTCAGTGCTCAGTCAGGGTCACCAGCCCCTGGACTTACTCTTGTTCCTTTCGTGCCTGGAAGTCCAGGTTCTCCAGCATCACCCTACAACAGAACAGAGATGCCATGAGAATGGCTTGGGCCGCTGTCACGTGACTGGAGCCATCTGCAGTGCACCCTTCCTCCATCCTGGTCAAGCTCACCTTCTGTCCTGGTGGTCCGTGTGGCCCCTCGGGTCCTTGCATCCCAGGAAACCCAATGACACCTTGTAACCCTGGAAAGCCTCTTTCTCCCTGCAGGAAAGCACACAGTCAGAGAAGGGTGAGCAAAAGCTTCACTCAACGGCAACGCATGGTTTACCAAAGCTCCAGTAAAGCAGTCCTCCTTTAAAGGACCGTGCCTGCAAGGTGCTGCTCTAAGCATGGTATCTGTGTGGGTGGGCAGAATGAGGGAGACCTGCCTCCCAGTGAAGTTGTTTGGAATATCACCCAGCAGAGGGAGGCCCTGACCGGAACCACAACAGAGCAGAGGGCAATCCTGGCTGCCTTCTGGGCTGACACAGATCTTCTTCTGTCCTCAACATCACACATTCAAGTCTTCAGCCTCAGAGACTTCCCCAGCCATCCAGGTCTTCGGGCTTGCAGCCTCAGATGGAGCTACACCACTGGGCTCCTTAAGCCACCAACTTTCAGGAGGCACGTGGTACATCTTCTCAGCTCCCAGTCACAGGACTCAATTTTACCAACAAATCTCTTCTCACCAATCCATCCACACACCCATCCATCCTTCCATGACCCCCCCCACCGACCCACACACCTGTCCGTACCTCGCCTTCCGTATCCATCCACTCACATGTCTGCCCACCTCTCCACTCACACACCCATCCCCTCATCATCCATCTTCACGTGCATCCAACACGCCATCCATCTTCCCATCCACGCACTCATTCATCCATCTACCCGTCCACCCACCAATCTGCTCATCTTCTTGGCTGTTTTGCCAAAGAAAAGGGACTAAAGCATAAGCCTTCCTAAGCCCCACCCAGCACCCTAAGCATACACCGTGAATGTCTGAGAGCGGAGGATGGAGCCTTCTCCAGGTGCTCCAGGTTCTTAATAGTTAACACCTGAAGGGCTATACAATGTGTAAAGTCTGTAAAGGAAAACATACTTGAGGGTTTTTTTTTCAGTGAGTTGATTATAATCTCACCCAGCTATGCACCTGTTTGTTCCCAACAGCTGGCTCTTTGTAACACTGTGCCGAGCCCGTCATTGTCAGGTCCTTGGAGGGGCCGGCGAGCAGACCACAGATCTCAGCACACAAATGACCAGGAGCCTGATGGTGGGCTTGGATCATTGTCCTTTGCAAAAGTGATTTTTTTTTTCAAAGAAAAGATCAACGTTTGCCGGTGGCTTCTGTCCCAAACCAGAACACGACTTTTAAAATAAGAAATATCATTCATGGTATAAATGTTTAACTAGGGCATCAATACACACGGAAAGAAAAAAGAACAATGAAGGTGGGGAAGGGAAAAAGCACAGTTTTGGACCTTAGGCTGATCTCACAAAAATGAATGCAAAGTAACTGCAGGCAGAGACAAGGGAATCTGAATACTAGGAAATGTGGGCTGGAGAGAGGCTGAGGGCACCGGCTGGATGCCACACTATGGCAAGAACAAACTGAAAAAAAAAATTCTGGTGAGGAGACACCAACCTTTGAACCTGGAAATGTTGTGTGTTCCGCAGCAAGAGGGAGCTAAGGGTCTGATTGAGTGAGGTTTTAGACATTGCCATATTTAGACTATCAATAAAAAAAAAAAAACATGAACATATTCTCTCTTTACTGTAGGTAACCTGTCGTCAAAGCATGATGCTTGGGAGCTAGCCAGCAGGACTGCTTAAGACTCGAGGCTTTTCTCTCAGCTTCATTAACGCAAAGTAAAAGGAAACTGACCTAGTGTGCATTAGGCATCATAACTGCCCCCCACTCCCCGCAGCATTAACACACCCGAGTTACTTAAAACATTTCCATCATCAAAATGAGACAAGGGGGCACTTTCAGAGCCATGCTTCCCTCCAGACTGTTTGGCTGGCCTGGCAGTCACGGTGTCTCGGGGATCCTCTGGGTCTTTATAAATACGGATGCATGATGGCGACCACGGGCGTGGGAACAATTCATTGGAGCTTAAGTCAGAGGTGTAGAAGTTGCATGTGGATAAACAAGGGGCAATGTTTCAGACTTCTAAAGGAGAGGGGGCACAGTGCATCCCTGCGTGTGAAAGCACCCCTGGGCCAGCAACAACAAGCCTACTAGAAGGAGCCAAATACAAGCACGCTGTGGGACAATGCGTGAAGTTTGACATGGATGCTGGATCCTTCTCCCAGATGCCTAGTGGGTGCTGAGGACGGAGACCCTGGCACGTCTCGTCCAAACACAGAGTGAAGCAGACCCACCCACCCTTAAACTGTCGAGATGGTGGCAACTGCGGGGAAATGGTAAAGGCAAAAAAGCTGGCACACGGTGTCACCAGACTCCAGCACCCAGTTTTCAGATGTAGAAAAATGTCTCTCAGAATAGAACATGACCAAACTGTGGATAGCTGGCCCTCAAAATAATAAAATAAAAATGGAATTGAACATCCTCGTCTAACCCAGCATGAGCCGGGGAGGAAATGAGTAGGCAGCAGAGAGCTTTCTAGCATGTCTGTGGAGTATTTTTAGTACCTAATTGATACTGGCAGTATCTCCAGAAGACCAGCAGAGATAAGAATTTTTTATTTCTCGTTTTAATCATGGAATGAGTGTGGCAGGGACGAGAGCCAAGATGAACTGATTCCTACCAGATTTTTCCCTGAGTCAGCTCTGACCCAGAATTAGAAACCAAGTCGGCCCACCCCAGGTCCCTTCCTTATCTAGGTCACTAGAGCAGGCTGGTTCCCAGCAGCGCATTAAACGAATCCACAGCACGATGTCAGCCAGGGAAACAGATTCTCTGTGTTAACGTTGTAGGGAAGGTTCGACACCCATCTGGAACTGACTGGTCACATGTCACACGTGACCCCTCATGCTCCCGGGAACAGGAAAGAGAAATCTGAATTCCCAGATTGGCCTTCACCACAAGAACACATTCTTCCCCAAATGTCACTAGAGGGCTTAAGCAACCACATCTCCCAAGAGTTCCACAATCAAGTACCTACGAAGGAAATGACCCTTCCCTTTACAAACCTTTGGCTAGTCCCCACTTTTAATTTTCCTATTTTTTTCTGGGCACATGCATAACTGGGTGCCCAGTGTCCTCTCTAAGACTACCACAAGGACAACAGCAAAGGGGCAGAAGGAGCAAGCGCCCGTGCAGTTACACAAGGAGCCCGCACACGGTGCTCACGGCCCTGGAGCCGAGCGGCTCCACCCTGCTTCTTGCACTTTTCCGCTGGGTGAGAGGCAGAGCAGAGCGCTGGGCGCGCCGTGCAAAGGCCAGAAGTTTCCAGGCCAAACCTGCAGCTGCAGCGGGCAGTATTCCAGCCGTGACCACCCTTAAGCTCAAGGCCAAATGCAGAGCGGGGGAGGGACAGTTCCCACAATGCACTACAGGCAAAGCCAAAGGTCAGGATGGCCCCAGTTCATCCCAGGAACAAGTGACCACCACAGCCGAGGCTTATCGCCACAACAGTGGGCAGCGCTGAGGGCAAGGACCTGAGGGTACTGCTCAGTAGCAGAGCATGTCGATCCCTGGTTTCTGATCCCAGCACCAAAGGAGGAATGAGAGCCATAAAGAGAAGCTTGTAAAACACTACACAGAAAGCTTTGGTGCGACCATGTTCTGTGACTTCATCCTTACAAGCAATGAAGTAGGGTAGAGAGAGAATGGGTAGGTTCTCAGCAGTGAAACATGATCTTACCTGAGCGACAAAGGCAGACATTAAATTATCCCACAGTTCCTAATAAGTATGTGCCAATAGTGTGCATCTATTTAAAAGAACTCATCATCTCTAACCCCCAAAATCATTTTAACTACATATGGACTACTAAAATTCAATCTGTATCTATCTGTCTATCTATCTATATTTATTTCTATCTATCATATATATGTATATATGTATGTATATGTGTAAAGACTCTATACAAGGAACACAACTGTGGCTATGTTCTCCAGTAAAACTCAGAACAAAATGCTATTGTTTATGAAAACGAAAGAAGGCAGTGGGCAGAGTCATCTAGGGGCTGACAGCCATCCCAAATTAGGCTTGAAATAGAGTTTCATGCTGGAGGAACTTAAAATGTTTGCTTACCGTATTATCTACAGCAAGCACATGAAGATCCTGAAAGCTGTGGACAGAAGGGTCCCTTTGTAATACCCAATCAATCATGTCCCTGCCTCTTACAGCCCTACAAAAAGAGCTTAAGATTCAGGCCTCTCGAGCCTCAGCCGGAAAGCCTAAGAGGAAGCAAGAGGAGCATGTGAAGCTGAAACAGTAGGGAGTTTCTAATTCAAGGGAGAATTACCAATCACAAAAAACTAAAGCGAACACAAAACGAATCTACAATATGTTGTCATCAAAAATCCTACTGTCAAAGCAATCATGATGGCCAGGGATGGTGACTCTGTATCCCTTGCACTTGGAAAACTGAGGCAGGAGGATTGATGCAAATTTGAAGCTAGCCTGGGCTACAGAATGAATTTACCCTGAATGATGAGTTAAAACTGTGTCCCTAAAATATTTATCTAAGGGGCTGGGGAGATGGCGCAGTGGTTAAGAGCACTGGCTGCCCTTGCAGAGGACACAGGTTTGGTTCCCAGCAGCAGCATGGCAGCTCACAACCAGCTTGAATTCCAGGAGATCAGATGTCCTCTTCTGGCCTCTAAGGGCCCTGGGCATGCATACAGGACACAGACATACATGCAGGCAAAACACACTTATACATAAAGTAAAACTAAATACATATCATTTTTAAATGCAGCATATATAAAACAGAATTCAAATGGATAAGTTGTGACTGTTTCATGGCTGACATGGAACCCCTGTTTCAATCAAGCTTTAACTGTTTTCTTTTTCACATTTTAAACAATAGGATCATACATCTTCAAGGAAACCACAACACATGCAAAAAGATTTGCTCACACCCAGAGCAAACTTGGGTAGGAGACCCTCCAAGGGTCTTCGCTGAAAACACAGGGAATCTGGTGATCAGCGGGGATTAAAGGGTGCAAGTCACCCTCTCCATGTTCTTTGAAGGAGTTATTCAGTTCATGTTTGGCACTAGAGACAGGTTTGTGAGATAAACAGTAGCACAGTGCACCCCACGCAAGGAGCAAGCACACGAACACACCTGCAGTCTTTAGCTGTTGGAAAACCCTGGGTAGAATACAGCCCAGGTCCCTAGCACACTGAGGCCCCATTAGTGCCTGGCTGATGCCTCTGCCCTCAGCTAAACAGCAACAGGAAAATCTCTATCCTGGACATGATCCTGAGCCAGCTGTGTCCTTCTGTCATCTGGCACCCTGAATGTCACTTTCCAAGCAAGGCTGAACAGAACTGAGAGATAAAAAGCCGTGCATTTTTGCCCATAGCTCCCAGTGTGCACGGTTACTGGGAAGTGATTTGGGGTGCTGGGTCGTGGTCAATGGGGGGACCACGATCAGGGGGGACCATGATCAGTAAGGGACCACGGTCAGTGGGGGACTGTGGCGCTTAGCCAAAATTCCACAAGTTGAATCCCATGAGCCTAGCCAAGCAGGCATCTTCAGGACTGCATCCGGAATGTGATACTTCTGGGAAAGTTGTAGGCAGGCTGCAATCTGTGTCACCAGGTCATGGAGAGCTCCTGTGACAGGGCCCCGCTGGGAGCTCCCTGCATGCCTTGGGCTTGACACTGCACTGGAGAGGGGACGGGACACACACGGCTGAGACAAAGGGCGGGCTTCTTCACTCGGGGGAGCCCTTCAGCCCTGTTTCCAGTCCTCTCTGTGGACTTCTCAAAGGATTAAATGTAGCACAAGAGATGCTTCACTAAACTGCGGTGTCAGTTCAACCATTCCAGGCTCACACGTTCCAACAAGACCCTCAGCTCTGCAACAAGTTAGCTGTGGGGCTCAGTGAAGCAAAGGGTGGAGAGGAGGCATGGTGAGTACCCCTGTTAACAAACAGCTACAAAAAGGAAAAACTGCAAAAAGTTTCCAGTATATAAAAAAAATCCAATTTTCTTCATCATCATTTGAGAAAAAACACAAGACTTTCTGAAGAACTGTCATTCACTCAACACAAGAATCACCAAGGAAAGGAACTACCCTCTTATCGCAGACAGTCAAGACTTTCCCACAAAGCCACCAGCAGCAAATTGACAGTGTAACTTCGCTGATGGAGGGAAAGCAGCAGCAGAACAGAGTGCTAGCAAATCACCAGCAGGAAAAGAAAGGGATTTCCAAGTCCTCCATGAAGATGTAGACATCTCCCACTAGCCGGAGAACAGTTCTCTGTAGTACCTTTCAGAGCTTCTAGGTCCCTCCCTGGAGCATGCCAGATGCCATGATAGCAAACAAGACCTATTCTGGCCTGTCTCCATGCTCACCAGGTGCTGTGGGCTCTTTCCTGCCTGTCCTTGACCTTCAGCCAGAAACTCATGAACACCAGGGGCGGTTGTACGCCTGCAGAGTGTCTCTTTGCTTAGCCTCAGGATCTGAGCTACACACTTGCTGTAAGCTCCTCTTGCCATGGTTTTCAGTAGGTGCCAGAGGCCTTCCCAGGTGACTCCAAGAAGCTCCACCTGCAGGGAAGTGCCATCCACCCCTTGGACACACACAAGAGGGAGCCCAGCCAGATGCCCCCTCCTGGAGAACAGGAGACCTCAGTCTTTCATTCTGGCCACCAGAGGGAGCGCTGAGCCTACATGTCTTCCATAGATTCTCCAGGCTGTTAACCCAGCAGGAGGGCAAAAAAAAAAAAAATGTTGGATGCAGTGGGAAGACCTGAAACCCCTGTGTTCAGAAAGCAGAGGCAACAGAATGAGGAGTTCAAGGTCAGCCAGGGCTATAGGACCCTGTCTCACCTCTGCACCGACATCCGCATGCCGTATATGTGTGCACATTCAATTGCACAACATAGAGAAATGAGCTTGACAAAGGCCTAAGAAACAGAATTGTCTAGGAAAAACTTTAAGTGGAATTGAAAAGTATGAAATTACGGATGAAATGGACAGCCTAAATACTGGGACTATGAAGTGACAAGTGCTATGACTTTAGAAACAATGTGAACTACGATTTCTCCTGGTTTTATTAGGGAATACTGGCTGTACTAAATGAAGACATCCATTCCTAGTACCCACCCTTCTTCCCTTCCCTCCTGCTGGTCCCTTTCTCTTGCATCAAGGGTATTTTTCAGTTTGGCTTTTGTATCAACTTTGTAAACTGAGAAGATCCAGTTTGTTAAATGACTACATGCAAATAACACATGACACAGAAAGAAACTAAATCCTACAAACAGGTACAGAGAGTTCTTGGGTCCACAACGGCAGCCCATCACACGGCCAACAAAACATACTGAAAGGTTTGCCTTCAGCTTCCTTCCTCAGGTCATAAAAAACTTATGCCTTACAGTAATCCATTCTCCTGCATTTGCCAGTGAAGTGTGTATGGACGGGGTGGGGAGATCCATCCAATTTTCAGTAGCTTCCAAAGAGACAGTAGTAAGAATTGTCTTGCTAACAACTAAGCAGCATGAACTCGGGAAGCTTAGAGTCACTAATACAACTTACCATCTGCTTTTCCCCTACAGACTTAAAAATACAGCCCAGGCATAGGGCTTCACACCCAGCACTCAAGGCAACAGAACTGCTGTGAATTCAAGGCCAGCCTGAGCCGCACAATGAGGTGCAGACCAACCTAAGCTATGGAGTGTTGGGGGGG
>CM053764.1:113693180-113728464 GCA_028658305.1 Pachyuromys duprasi | reverse complement strand
GGTAATCCTGGAATTCACGTCACTTCAAGAGCCATAAACCTCTCACCCAGAGCCATGAGCTGACTTCTAGACGTGACATGTTTCAGCAGGACACTGGACAAACCTTCGTGAGCCCAGGAAATATGTGAGAAATTTCCAGCTAGCAACCATTTCTGAAGGTATCCTTCCCCTACTAGCAGACAAGTCCATGAGCAGGGCTAAGAGGGGGCTAACCCTACCGAGCAGCTTGATGCTTCAGTGAAGCCTTCTGAGCAATGCTTTAGACATCTGCACCAAAACACTGCCACCTTCTCTCACCAGAGCCTCGTGGGAAGAAATTGAGCTCATTGCATGTGAAGCCAAATAAGTGTCATATCAGTAGTTCTTAACCTGCGGGTCATGACTTCTTTGGGGGTTGAACGACTCTTCCACAGGGGTCACATATCATATATTATGATTCACAACAGTAGCAAAACTACAGCTATGAAACAGCAACAAAATAATTTTATTGTTGGGGGTCAGCACAACATGAGCAACTGTATTAAAGGGTCACAGCTTAGGCAGGTTGAGAACTGCTGCATATTACCATTATAAAATCGTATAATCAGCCAGGAGGTGTGCTGAACTATATGCGGACATGGAGTTGAGGTGAACCTTTGAGATCATAATGGGTTTGCCAGATGGTAAAAATATGACAAGAGGAGCCACTCCCCCAGGGTCGTATGGTATGCTCATTAACTCTGACTAATTCTCCCTTTGTCTAATGGCCCTCTATGCTCCAACCGTTTCACAGGGACCCAGGGCTCTGGCAATGTCATTCTGAGGGTGTAGCTCCCAACGCCCACTCTCCATCGCCAGGATTAGCCTGACTGCTGCCTGGAAGTATACATTGTATACTGACAGCAACCAGCAGACAACAGGGAATCCAGGGGCCATTTTCATGTTTGGGGGCTTATGGGAAGTCTTTGATCTTCAATTAAAACATGCAACCTCATTTTGTCCATTTCAAAAGCTCTTATCCTGCCGACGGGTGTTGTGTTGGGCTTGCCAATACAAAAAGAAAATACTGTAATGTTGGCCATGTGTAGCCAAGACAAGGACTGCCAACACCTGCCTTGCTGATGCAGTGCAGCCTCGTGTGAAATGCCAGGCTACTAAAGCCACAGGACAAAACACTCCTTTGGATTGGCTGAACTCCTTGGCTCCTGGGAAAACCCACTTCCAGCTGAAGCCAAACATTTCAAATCTAGGACTATATACCACTTTCAGGGCCATGGACTTCTTCTCAGCCAGCATCACGGGCCAACCTCTGGACCTAATTTCAAGCCATGAAATTCCCTGCTGCTGTTTCTGAACATGGGAACCAAACCCACTTACTTATGCTCCGAGCTGTACTACAGGAGGTCCATTCCAAACAGCTGTGAGTGGAGATCTGTGGAGAGTCGCCCCAGAGCCTAACAGCCGAGAAAGCACGCAGCCGGGGTGGGCACGTGGGGCTAACGCCGAGATCTAGGCAGATGAGCAAGAACGGTGGCAGAGGCGGCTCCGGGTCCCTTAAAGGGTACTGAGCCAGCGGAGAGACCTAACGGGACACAGTGTGCAGACCGAAACAGGACCGTGTGGGCGTGGAGCCCTTTTAGTGGCTTCCCTGTGGCAATTTTTATAAAAGCCTTTTAAAATTCTATCCAAAAAAGACAAAAGTAGGTGGCTGTGAGAATCCACGCTGATTCTCACGATCAGGGAGCCAGAGGATGATTCATGCACAGTGTGAGGAAATAGGAAATCGGGACATCTGGAAAAAATCTTGGCATGACAAGACACCAGACGCACATGGAAAAGGACGAGTGTGCGCTGGCCCATATCACCCACCAAACGGGAAGAAAACATCCCCAGAGCCCACAGACAAACATGCATGGCCCAGAGTGCTGGATCCAGACAGCATGGAGCCCTGGAGCCCTGCATTCTCAGAAAGGCAGCAGCATTTCACACAGCATGCCCTACGATGATACCTAGCTAAGGAGAGTTGGCAAGGGAGGAGGTGAACCTGGCAGCGCTTGGAAGAAGATGCACTTTGGGGAAAGAGGTCAGCTGCAGAACTGTGAGCATTTGGGAAAGCTGGGACGCTGGCTACAGGAATCAGCTTCTCCTGGAAGTGACAGGATAATAGTGATTCTGGAAACGGGTGACGAAAATCCCAGGTGAGCTAGAAGTGGGTGGCTGATGCTTCCAGAAAGGCCTCCCAAATGTACCTAGCTCACACTTCCCTCCAGCAAAAACTACCACAGCTCTGCGGTGATTGACACCCCTCAGTCCAAGTTCTGGAAGCTGCCAGCTGGTCACCCGGTCTCACTCTCCGAAAGGAGGGGTTCACCTGTGACCCTGCCATGAGTTGAGCCAGCAGAAGAAGGGTCCTCATGGGTATCACAATTCTGAAAATACTGACACTGCGGCCATGTCTGGCGTGCACCGCACTCCAGAGAGTTCAACTTCCTAGGCAGGAGTCTGTGTTTCACACTAGCTCTGGATACATGCCAGTCTGAGCAACTAGCCTGAGCGACTTGATAGAAGCCCCTCCTTGTGAGACAGAGCCCACACTGAGTCAAGACCAACAAACAAAAGCGTCTGCCTCCTGCTGCCAAGTGTGGCACGGACCATGCCTCCTGCTGCCACGTGCCGCGCCACACCCAGAAGGTGCCTTCGGGATAATTGACAGCAAAGGGTTTTGAGCCACCTGCAGCAAAAATATGTGTGTTTTATTGCTGTTTCCCAAATTCTGTCCTCAGAGTCTTCCCAAACCAAAGGACATGTAGGAACAGGCTAAAGGCAATCTGACGACCACACTTAGGGAAAGTCTGAACAGAATGTCCCTGCCTCTCCAGACTGTTCAGATTCCTGACAAACAAAAAGACGTCCCACCAGGCTCAAAAACGCTAGGGACAGCCTCAGAGATCCTCAGGGCACTAACTAACCCTTGGCCTAGTGAGAGGGCCTTTTAGTGCTTTACAGGGAGCAGCAGGACTCCTTTCGTGCAGTTTGATTTTCCACATTTCATACATTGAAAATGAAAAAAGGGTTTTTCTTTATTTACTTATTTTATGTGCAATAGTGGTTTTGCCTGCATTTGTGTCTACATGAGGGTGTCAGATGCCCTAGATATGAGTTACAGACAGTTATGAGCTGCCACTTGGGTGCTGGGAATTGAACCCAGGTCCTCTGGAAGAACAGCCAGTGCTCTTAACCACTGAGCCCCCGAGGGATTTTCTTTTTAAACACACTAGATTCTACTAATCAAAATTCGATGAAGTATCTTCCCAGAGAAATTATTTAATAAATTTACTTATTCCTACAAATAACCTGTTGTTTACTCAAGACGGTTAACTGCTTTGAAGTTTCAAAGACTTTTCATAAGAGTGCTTTCAATGGCTACTTGACTCAAAAGAATGCATTTCCTGGGAAGAAATAGGCTACCTGTTAACATGTAAAACAACATACTTGGTGGAGCTTAATTTATGGGAGAGAAATTTACACTATTCTGCTACACATAAAAAGATAACCTTGTCCTTCTGTTATCCTTCAGGGTCTCAATTTATTCAATTATATACAGACACCGAGAATAACAGGGAAGGAAAAGAGAGCAGATAACCCACACGTGAAGCAGAGTATATAAGCACACTGTGCTTGTACATCTCTACGCCACCATAAGATCATGACCAAAGTGTTTCCAATTTGTAAAAAAAATCAACAAAATGAACGCATTTGTAAATGGAAGATTACTGGGTTCCCCCAAATTATCAATAAAGTGCAATCCTTGCCTGAGGAGAGAATGTCACCTCCGACCTAATGATGACTCAGAAAGCAGCCTGTGTTTGTGATGCTCAGAGGGTAAAGTCCTGTATCTTATAAGTGATGTTACGGCCTAAGGCATTTTTAGTGATCATCACAGCATAGCCAAAAAATGACTAGAATGCAAGCCATGACACTCTTGGAATCAGAGAATTTCCGGTCCTGAGACAGGAGGCAGCCACTGGCCCTGCAGGGATGAGAGATGGGCGGTGTAGAACAGCACTTAGATTTGAAAGGCTGGAAAATTCCACCTCTCTTCTTAGGATCAGCTGTGATTAGAGTCAGCGTTTCTTGGATAGGGCTCTGCCCCTACTTGACATGTCTTTGACACAGGTTATAACCCTGAGCAATCAGAAAAGGTGCCACCAAACACAAGCCCACCAAAGACAGACAGGCAAGTCCACTGGAGCTCCAAGGAGCCTACAGGATGTTTAGAGACAGTGGATCTTCCACATGGGGTGGAAGAAGGTGGTGGCCGTGGTCTTAGACTTGGGTCTCGACTGCGTATTTGATAAGGCCACATTTGCTGCCAGGGGGAGGTATAAAGGTGGCATGCCCAGTAAGCAATGAGGGGGTCACTGGTTTTTAACCAAGAGCCATGAGCTTCCTTCAGGGCCACCTGTCTGCCAGCGTTTACTACAGGGATTCTTGCTGAGCGGGAGGAGACACAGCTCTGCATCTCTTGACACACCCTACGTTGATTGCTCTACTTTCCCTGACATAGACTGAATGCTATTGCTCTGGGCAGGGTCCCTACAACCTGTCTCTCAGGGGAAGACCTATAGCACAGCACCCACCTGTCTGGCTCCCTGTCACAGCATCATTCCCTGAGGTCTGACTCTCTGGAAACAGGACCTGCCATTATGAATGAAACCAACCAGGCCTCCCACCAGCAGCTGTTTAGAGTGTATTAATCCACTAGGGGAGACAGCTTATTGTGAGTTCGAGGCCAACCTGGTCTACAAATCGAGTCCAGGTCACCCACAGCTACACAGAGAAACCCTGTCTTGAAAAAAACCAAAAGAGGTACCATCCTCTACCCCAAGACATACTTAGCTGCATCCAGGGACATCTGTACATCACAATAGAGCAGTGTGCTTCACAAACTGAGTGTGCAAAGACCAGGAAAGCTGCAGGGCATTCCTCAATGCACACAAACCCCCACCAAAAAAAAAAAAAAGACACTCCAAATGTAGTGACCAAGTCAAGAATCCACACTAGCTGTTTTCTGCCACGGTAAGGTAAGTGTCATTGTAACACATAAAAAATGTTCATCACCATGTGTGAGCTGGACTAGACATGGAAGATCCAGCTCCCTCCTTTTCCTTTCCGCTCTGACACACCTAAGCCTGATTCTAGTGTCTGTGAGCAACAGCTGTGGTCTGTGTGAAGATGCCGGTTAAGCAAGCAGGGTCACCGTGTGAAACGGCTCAGCAGCTGGTCAAGCACATCCTGTGGCTAGCCCAGCATGGGCAGCTCTCCTGTGCATGCTTGACACCAAATGCTCTTCGGACTTCCAAGCTAGAACCGGAATACTTGATCCCAGACTGGCCCTCCTCCACCCTTGTAGACACAGCTTGCATGTGAGGCAGCATGTAAGGGAGCCTTGAATGGGTGACGCTATCTCTGTGGTACAGAGACCACTCATGTAGAGACGGTCATGAATCACAGGCAGCATAATGAGTAGTGACAGGGAAATGTGTTTCCTCCCACATCTTTGGCAAGGGTCTGCATAACCGCTGGGTTAAAGCATCCTGTGAAGATACGAGATACCCACATGGCCTAATTAAGACTCTCTGTGCACCAGTACTGGGGAAGGCCCCTTGCATGAATCACTAAGGCAGAAAGATATAATGGTGTTCTATACGTTTCTGTAATAGTGTTCAGCAACTGGACAAGGGCAGTCTCCAGGGATTAATGAACATAAATTAACATGTCTTTCCACATGAGTGGACACCAGATTCTAACCTATATCCAAACAGGTCTGTTGCAGGAACACGGGGTATCCCTGATTCTGCTTCTCCCAGGAAGCTGTCCCATCGTGCTCCAGACTGGTGGTAATTTTATATAAATGAGGGAAGGGGCAGCATTCAGAAAGGATCATGATGTATGTCCACTCACCTTTTGTCCTTTCACGCCATGACAGTCACATTTTCCACAGCCAGAGCCACCACAGTCACCCTGAAAGAAAGAAAGCAAGTTTAGACAGGCCATCACGTTCAGGGTCCAGTCAAGACTTGAACTGAGAACCAGTGAGATGGGTCAGCGGAGAAAAGTGCTTGCCACCAAGCCTGCCAGCCGGTGTTCCATCCCACATCATGAAAGGGGAGATGTGGCAAGTTGTCCTCTGACTGCCACGTGTGTGCCATGGCACATTACACACCTTCACCCATGAAAAATAAATAAATGTAATTTTTTAAAAGGTTTGAATTATGACATCAGTATCTTCACCCAGTCATGAGACAAGTTCCTACCCATCACCGCTAGCAAGACCCAGCAGTACCAGAACCTGGAGATGACAGTGATGAGCCACACACTCCTTAGAAAAATCCTTGGGTTCCTGGGACTCAGTGAGGCATGTTACAAGGCCGGCTGTCCTTTGTCTATTAGAAATGGATTCACCTAGGGGTTGTGCGAACAGTGTTGCAAGGCAAAGAAAAGGCCTGGCTTTGATTTAAGAGTTTCATGGCTGAGACCATGAGAGAACAAGGGCCCCATGGAGTGGGCTCTGGGGACTTAGAGCTACACAAAGACTAGAGAAGGAGCAGAGAACAAGCTGACCTCAGAGTGTTTAAACTCAATGAAAGTTTGGCTGCTCATTTAAAGAATACCCATTACAAAACGCATTTGTTGTTGCCTGCTACAAGTACATCAACATGAGCTGGAGAGGAACCTGTTCAGAAGCCCAGTGAGAACCCAGCAACCATCCTATCTAAAGAGCAGCCCCATCCCACAGGTACGGAGACAAGATGGAGGGGTTTAACATAACATGCTAACACAAGATTGAAATCAGAGCCCAACCCAGCTTCTAGCATATCAAGTGGCCAACACAGAAGACAAACACAGAATAGAACATGCACACAATTCACAAAGCCCTTTTTGGCAGAACCCAAGTTCTAAACCATTATAGACTGTGATGTGGTGTAAAAAAAAAGGGGGGGGGAGGATACAGCGTGGACCATTTAGCAAGCTTTATTAGAAGCGCCAAAAGTTAGACCCAGAGTCTGTTTCAGGTGGTAACATTTTCTTCAAAATAAAAGCATGCTATTAATAGTCCCTGGCTCATGAGAAGCCTATGTTTTTAACAGCATCCTTGAGGCTGCATCGCCATGGAGATCCTTCTGCCCAAAACAACCGCATCTGGAGACACTTACTTTATGAGTTAAAGCTTTGAACAAGTGCCTCCAAGACAGTGAGCTGTTCTTAATTTTATATTTTGGAGATGGGGACACCTGACAGCTTTCCAAGTGAAACCCAGCGGTCAGGATCCGTTCCCCTCTCTGACTCACATTCCAGTCGTTTCAGCCCGTGCTCTCTCACCTCCTGCCATTTCCAACACTCCCTGTGCTCTGACGGCTTCTGCATGTGCGGCTCAGCCACCACCAGGGCCTGAGCTGAATGAAGGAGGGCCATCCACGACACGCAGAGAAAACCACTAAGGGGCTTCAGCAAGCTGAGGCAGACTTAACTGTCCTCACCTCTGACCACCTGGATCCCATGACATATTGATTTAGAGTGGCATAAGATACCCTGAGCCTTTAGCCACAACCCAAGCTTGGTATGGAGCTCTTTGAGGTTGTTTTATCAAGAACTACCTAGGTAGGAAAGCCCACGCTTGGAAAGGATGCCACTGCTTAATTGACCAGTGGCACACCACCCATCGGTGAGTCTGTCTCGGCTTCAGGATCATCGACACCAGCACAGCATCAATTCCAAGTCCCCCAAGGGTGGCCAGCTGTCCTCCTCATTGGCATCTGCCACTCCCCACACCTTCTGCTTTGAAGTTCACCCTACTTGCTAAATCATGCTCAATCTCTCCTTTCCCCATCAATTTCACCCAGAGAAACTAACCAGGCAAGAGAGTCCATGACCTGCAGGTCTGTGTATGAACTGGCTCCTGGTCACCCACATTTAGCACACTCAACAGTAGCCTGAGGTTACCAGACTTTCTCTGTGAAAGCCAATGGCAGTTCCTTTGAAATGTCGCATCTGAAGAAAAGCTAAAGGCAGGTCTGTGGTGAGGCTGGCATCGTCTGTCTGAAATGCTGCTGCCTCCTGGGAAGCTCAACTCCACACTCTGAAGGAGGTCTTTGAATCAATTTCCCAAAGTTGTTTCTAAATCCATCAGTGGATTCCATAAGCACTGGGGACAGCCCAACCCCCACCTAGGGCAGAAATGGTAAAGATCAAGGATAACAGAAGGCCTGAGGTGTGGTTAACTAGTAGGCTCTTGACTGGGACTTATTTCAGGTCTTAAACTCTTGACCGAATCTAGAGTGAACCAAAACCAAAGAGACAGAATGCTCCTCCTCCCACCACCTAGATACAAAAATGTCTAGTCCCAAAGTCAGCACATGCATCTGTATTCACATGGAAAATCTTTACCTTTTTTAGGTATGCAGGAAATCTTATCACCAAATGCTGGTCCCCAGAATGCAACCCCAAATAACATCTAAGTTATGATCTACTTTTCAGAAGGAAAGGAAAGAAAAGGAAAGGAAAGGAAAGGAAAGGAAAGGAAAGGAAAGGAAAGGAAAGGAAAGGAAAGGAAAGGAAAGGAAAGGAAAGGAAAGGAAAGGAAAGAGAAGGTGTAAAGGTGGAAGGTTGAGACAGAGTCTTACTGTATAAATCAGACTGGTCTAAAACCCTAAATACTCTGCCTCAATTTTGGTGCTGGGATTACAGGCAAAACACCACCAGAGCCACAAAGAGAAGAGTGGGAACCACCATAATCTCGGTGCCCTTGCATCTTATGTAATGACTTGATTGAAAACAAACACCAGGTTTTAGAAAAACAGCCACAAGTCCTGTGGTATTTGAGTGCTTTGTTAAACAGGAGTTAGTTTAAAATGTCACTCTTCTGGCCCTTAACGATCTCCATTTTTATGAAGTGATCGTTACTGGATTTCACCCCCGACACAGGGTTCCCCTGTGCAGCTTCAGCTGCTCTGGACTCACTTTGTAGAACAGATTGGACTTGAACTCACAGAGCTCCCGCTGCCTCTGCCCCTGCCTTCCAGAGTGCTGGGACTGATGTCACGCGCCCCCACACGAGGCTATTCACACAGTCTTACCAGTGCATGTGCATGGTAACCTGCCCTTGAGAGGGGCCCGTGACTGACTGACATGGGTTTGGGGTTATTGGGGACCTCACATGTTAAGGGTTACATCACAAACGTCATGACTTCCTGAGGCACCTCAGCAAGATGGAAAGATGTATGCATTTGTGATTCGTGAAGGATTTGTGAGCCCAGCGGTGCCCCTTGGCTCTGGATCTGAGGGTTTTTACAAGGCCTGCTCATTCTTCCTCCATGTCTGGAGCTCATTGGGCCACAGCCACCAGCTCCCAGCCCATCTGCTCCAGATTCTAGACCAGGAGGAACTGGAACATTCTGTGACTCGCACAGTCCCTTCCCCTCCTAGGGTCAATTAGATTAGCTAAGTTCTGTTCTCTCTTCCCATGAGACACAGGCAGGAGGAAGTGGGTCAGGAACGCTGCCCACTTGGGGCCCTGGAATGTGGCCGCATAACCTCAGAAGACAAACCACATAAGATTTGGTCTCTCCCACAGAAGCTGACCATCCACAGACAAGAGAGTGGACGACCCAGATAGATAGGGAAGCAGCACAGAGGGCTCTTGGCCAAAAGTTATATTTTCAAAACCGGGAGGGGGGGATGACTGAATGACAACCACACCACCTCAGAAAGCCCTGTTTGTCACGCCCTACAAAAACACCATGCAGCCAGGAACAAGCACATGACGACTGTCCCCAGGGAAGAAGAAGAGTGGACTGTGTTTCTAGTACCCGGTGTTGTGACGCTGTTTTGGTAGGAGTCAGGGTCGTAATGAAGGAAACAGGTCATTTGGGGGTGACTGTGAGGCCTGATACCTCAGCTCCACTTCTTTCTGTGTTTCCTGTTCTACCAAAATGTGAAGAGTCTCCGTAGGCTTCTGTTGCCATGGAGCCACCGGCTGCCATGCCTTCTCCATGATGGGACAGTCCCTTTGAAATATGAGCCAGATAAACCCTTCCTCTCTTTAAATTGCTTCCTGCCAGGTATTTTGTGTTAGTAACAAAAGCGTAACCAGTCTCCGCCCCCCCCACCCCACCCCCGACTCCCCCGTTAGACGTACCCAGGCTTCAACAGTAGAGACAACATGAAACAGACACAGAAGGCACAATATTCAAGGAATGCAGAAGGCCCCTCAACATAATCCCCAGAACAAATACCTTTTATATTCTTTATCTCTGCAAGTTAAAGCTACTTGCATTTGTAAAGCTTTCCCTCACACTCCCATTAAGGTTTCCAGAAAGAAGAGCCATCAGCCTTAATGGCGTCGTCGATTGAAAATGCCGAATGACTTCACAATGCACAGTGTTTCTGCAAAAGAAGCCAGGGAAGGGATGGAGGCCTATGACCTTCAGTGAAATGAAGGCTCTTCCAGGTTGTCCCTGGACTGAGGACATCAAGAAGCCCTTCTTAACATCACAGCAGACTCCCTGTGACAGACAAGCGACAAAATGCTCGTTGTGTCTGGGTACCACGTGAGTGAGCCAGAGTGTGCGGTGGCTGCCGTGCTCCTGTGGAGATGGACAGTGTGCCCTACGGAGTTGCTAGCCACGGTATGTGTGCTCCCAGTCTTGCCTGGAAGGAGCAAGGATGGACAGGATGCACCCTCCCGCCTCTCGTGTCCCCTGCCTCCTGATGCCCATGGACGTTTAACACCCACACTGGGGCAGTTTTTATTAGTTTCCTACCCCTCCAAATAGGGGCATGTGGAGCTCTGTGGAGCCCAAACAGCTTATCTTTCAGATTCCTTTTCACATTCCCTGTCCTGTGCAAAATGTCAAACTAGTCTCAAAGGGGAGATGGCTAGGCCGCTGCACTTCCTTTCACAGCGCTTCCTCGGGGGTCTTCAGAAGAATTACTTACCCAACAAAAGGAATGTGTGAGGAGGGGAAAATGAATTTCATATTTCTGCTCCTGGAGCAGAATCAAAGGCATGCAGTAACTTGCTGTGGGCGGGGTGGTCAAGGGGAATAAGCCTAATCCAGACTGGAGATGTCCACAGAATTTATCCTCAACTGTATAGAGTCATAAAATTACTGTAACTAAACACAGACCACAATATAGGTCAAATATCACAGCATAAAGAATAATCACTTATAAGACGACATTTGAATCGGCTTTGATGGCTTGTGGTACCAGTTAATTGGGAGGCGGGAGCAGTAGGATCCCAAGTTCAGGGTCTGCCTGGGCTAGATACAAAAGTTGTAAAAACTACTCTGTATCTTCATTCAAATAAAAGGAGGGTCTAGTTAGTAAAATATCATTTCTGCCTCACTTGGTAATAGAAGACAGACACAGAATAACCATTACTACCCTGTAAACTTACAAAATAACTCTGCTCTAGTTTGAAAACAACTGCAAGTGTTGATACATTCTTGGCAAAAATAAAATTAAGAATTAGCAAACCAGTTGGATTTCTAATGTCCATCTCCTTTGCCCTTCTTCCCAGCCCCCAATAATATGACTAAGGCTTAGCTGCGCCATGGATGCTCCATCTGTTTCTCATTTGAGACTGAGTTGCAGAACCCATGTGGGCTCCACGCACTGTGGAAACGAGGGTGTTGGCTTGGCTTCGGGTTCTGCCACCATGTGACTGCGCTTCTTGCCCTATTTTCCTCCCTCGTGCAATTTTGTTGACTCATTTTCATTGCTTCTCTTCTCTTTCTCCCACTGGATGGGGGAGGACATCAAATGTCCTGCTGGGGAAGAGGACAGCCCCAGAGGGAATGCAATAATGAAGCCCAGGACTCCATCTCCAGCTTATTGGTCTTTCTCCAGCTGTAGACAGATGTGGCTATACTTAGTTGTCATGTGACAGTGGCCTTGGATGGCTGTATGTGTGATGAGTTGGTGGGCTGTGTATGTCCAAGGGGACCCATGGCAAACATGACCTAGAATGAGACTTCCCGTGACTGTGAGTCACTGGCCAGGGACAGGGAAGTGGGTTCAACAAGTCCCTGCTCTCAGACAAGCCTACCTTCTATGTCTCCTGGCCCATGCATGAGGTCACAGCGACAAGTCTCTCTTCCCCACCCGACCCATAGCCACTGGCCTCTCAAAAACCATCCACATAACGCTGATCACAAAGATTTGCCAGTTATCCTTGAAGAGCAAATTCTACACAGCCAGGCATGAGAGATGAAGGACCGTCTATCTTCTCCATCTTTGGGTGAGAGGACAGTGTGTACAATCAAGCTTGATCCCATCCTTCCCTTACCTTCCTCTCCCCCTCCTTGGTGTTTCCTTCCCCTCCTTCCCCACCCTATCTCACTCTTACCCCCTTCACACTCCTAGCTTACTGTCCTGCCTCACCCTCTGAATTCAGGCATCTACCACCATTTCGTACATCTGACCCCCATGCCAAATCCTACCATCTTTCACACATTGTACCTTCAGAGAGGTCCCTAATTGGTCACATGCGGAATCTGGGAGCTCTTGGGGAATTTTTATGACCCAGAGCACAAGCTTTGCGCTCTTACATCAGTGCGTGCACTGTGCCTTCTTACAGGAGCCATTCCAACCACAAGGCCTGGTTTACCTGTGCTCCAGGCACATCGCGTACGCCCTACAGCTCTGTACCGAGGAAAGATTTCCTATCGTCAGGGCCGCCGTTCAACACCTGAGCACCTGAGCAGCGGCAGGGCAGAGGGCTTTCTTCACACACGACACAAATAAGCAGAAAAAATGTTTTATTTATCCTTCCGCATTCCATTGGCTGAGCCTTTAAGGAGCCTAGTTTGTAGCAAACTGGAAAGGGGAAAGAAAAAAGCCAAAGTGACTAGGGAAAAATTTCAGGAATGATTGACATGCGGCTCAAAAAGGGGATTCATGAAGCCAGTGGCTGGAGTATCCCCCACTGTCTTTCACTGAACAATTAAACATTTTAAAGCGCTGCTGATGTCATGCCATTTTCTCCTCTGGAGTAGAGAGGAAGGAAGGGATGCCTCTGGTGCATCTTACTTCACAACAGATGATAAAGGGCTTCATTTTCTTAGTTGGCGGCTCTGTTGTCCATTAGTGATTCCACCGTCATCAAACTCATGTGCTAATTTTTCATTCTGTTTACCATGCAGCACGCCTCATACTCTCCTCATTGTTAAAGCTTATTTAATTCATGATTCTCTTTATTTATGCAAGGAAGAGCACATGCTTTTATGCATGGAGGAATATTGGTTCAGTTCTAATTTCCAAGCTTCATCCCAGTCTATCCTGCCACTCTAAAATCTGAAGATGGAGAGAGGAAAGCCACAAATCTCCAGGGGAGACTTGGGACAGCAATCTATCCCTCCTGTTGGGAGGGAGGAGAGGGATTTGGTGACGTCATCTGATTTGTATCCTTAGGATTGTGCTTGAAAACTCAGACAGAATGTAAACAGAAAGTGCATGCATGTAATAACTGCAGCCGAATCACAAATACCCGCAAAGACAGTGGAGCACTGGTCCCTGACAAGCAGCAGAGATTTTGTCTGGATGATTTCTATGCAGCATGCTTCTCAGGCACACACCAACATGAGCAACATGGGACAAAAAAAAACCTTTCAAAGTATATGGACGAGAATGGTTGGTGCACCCCAACCACTATTGTGTAGACCATAAATGGCACTTTAAAAAGAGCTACCTAAACACTGCATATTTATGGTCAGACAAGAAAAACGAGGGAAACCACAGCAGAGAAGCGACTGCCGTCAGTCAAAGCTGTGGTTTCTAGGTCCTGCCTCACAGTGACACTGCTGCTGTGGAGGGGCTTCCTCAGTCAGCTGCACAGGGGTATTCGGAGGTCCTTGCCAGACCACACATCCCTGGCAACCCCCAGACAGAGCCATCCTCCCAAGACATGAGAAAGCCACGCTGACTCTCAGCAGCAGCGCAGACAAGGCGTGCTCTCATCCACAGAATGCTCCGGAACTGCAGAACTGAGCTATGGCATCCGAAAGCCTGTCATCTCCAAGGGAAACTAAGAAAAATATCTACCAGCATTAAATCATTTATAATTTATTATGAAAGTAAATCTGGAATAGCTTTTCAGTCAATGGCTCTGGCTCAGACTTTAAACTACAGCTAAGTTCCCTGGTCCTGAATTCAATCAATCAATCAATCAATCAATCAATAATAATAATAATAATAATAATAACTGGTTTTGCCCTCTCATTTACATCCTTAAGCACTTAAATCCCCAGGTTCCATGGAGGTTTATTTTAAGCAATCTATAGAAATAAAAACATGATCTCAGATGCAAGCATTTATATAGAATGGATTAACATCTAAAAGAGTCTGTAGGACCTTTGTTTCTACTCAGTAGAAGTCAATAGGTTTGAATCAAACAAATATATCCTGCAAGTCAAGATGAGATAGGCAGTCTTTTAAAAAATTAAGTTTAGATAATAATATGGACTTTGTATATTAAAAAAAAAAACTCAATCCCTTTTCCCTACTGTGTTTAACAGCCTGGGGTTACCAGTCGAAGTGACCCGGGCAATGATTCTCTAGCTGTTCCACCTTTCGGCAGCTCTTGGGTCAGAGCTGAGTGTTAGACACACATATCTCTCTGGAACTGAGACCCAGAGCAAAGTCCCCCCACCCTCGGCAGGGCTGCACCTATGGCCAGTTTGCTGCCCAAGCAGATCCGTAGTCCCCCACAGACTCAGAGGTGAGGGGCACACCCATCTCCACTCTTTCCCTGCAAGTCCATGGCCATAACTACTGTCCACTAGAGGCAGGCCCAGAACTAGGCCCTGAGGCCCCCATGTGCTGAGCAATACAGAGCTCTGGAGACAGGCTGTAGGGAGGCTGAGAAAGAGTGAATGTGCTTCACACCACTGAGCTGCACACTGAACGATGACTCACATGGTAAAGATTTTTAGAGTGTGTATTTCACTGCAATAACTTAAAAAGGCAGAAGATTTTTTTTTCTCAAATTCCCAGAACTCTTCTTAAGGTCTCAATGTTCCGCCAGCAATGCTTACAGCTGGGGATTAGAAAAGCCAGTCTCCTTCCTCCCCCACAAAGACATCTACAAGTGCACAGGCACAAACACCACATACACACACACCACAGGCACACAGAAACACACTACAGGCATGTGCACACACACATGAGATGTCACTCACACACACACACACACACGGCTGCTGATTCAAGGCCCTACCTACCCATCACATCCTGCTAGGGATGGGTGCCTCAGCCAGACAGGGCAGCCAAATGCATGGCTGTTGCATAATTTTGAATTCCATGAGGAAAACCTTGGTTTGGCCCCCTCCTATCCCCCACCTCCGAGAGCTGTTGTTCTACCTTATGTCACAGTGTTCCTGGTCCTCAGGTGTCCCTCGCCCGAAAACAATTGTCCTTCTACTTCCTCATGGATTACCTAGGACCTTATGTTCACAGGACAGAGGACACAGCTGCCCATTTAGGTCACTTTAAAAACAGAAGCATGTTGCCAGGATGCAAGGGGATGGGGGTGATATCCTGAACACTCCCGGCATGGAGCTGGAACATAAATCTAAACACAGGGTCCCCGCACCCAAAGCGCATTTTCTGAGAACCACTTCCTGTGAGATTTCTGGGAGAGTCCCCACCGTGGCTGGTGGCTGGAGCAAAGGAAGCCAGCATCTGGGTGCTTGCCCAGATCTTAGCCCCCTAACAACACTGGATATTCTTCCTGCTCCTTCCCCAGCAACTGTGCCTGTCATGTAACAAAAAGACACAAATCTCTGAACATTCCACAGAGCCCACGACCATGGGAGGATGGCCATCCAGCTCTGCACGGGGCAAATGGGCCTCTGTAGGCCAGCTGTGCAAAGGCAGGAGGCCAGAAAAACACTGAAATCTCTTTAAAGAAACCCAAAAGGCACAGAGAGGCATGAGTCCCTGTGAGGGACAGGACCCGGCACAGGGAACACAGGGGAGGAAGGAGAGGAACAAAGCTCTCCCCAGCACCTTTAGACACAGGTTCCCATGGAACTGTCGCCAAGAAGAATTTGTGGGTCTGCTATGGTGCCGTTGAGGTCTGGGGGTGCCTCTGTACAGTCCAGGGAATGTGGCCTGCCTAAGTCAAAGTCACGGACTCCATCACCAGATGCTGCCTCTGCAAAAAGCACTCCTAACCCTTCGCCTTCCAGGAACTGCCAGAAGAAGCTTGAGGCGCTTAAAAGAACAAAGCCATTAGAGAGAAGCAAAGAAGGAAGCTCCTTCATGTCCACAACAGGTCAGAAACAAAAGGAAAACCCACAGGCCCTTTTACACGTGTATATTAAGTAGGGGGCACCCAGAGTCTTCCTTGGACCTTTCCCTGCTCATTTTCTTGGAGACCCAGTCTCATTCTTTAGCCCAGGCTGGCCAGGAAATCACTAAGCAACCTTGAACTCATAACCATCCCCTAGCCTCGGCCTCTCGAGGGCTGAGATTTGAGGTGCCCCACCATGCCCAGCTCTGTTCTTAACTTCTGTCTTTATTTAGACAAATCTACAGAGACATCAACAACTGCCTCCCACAGCCTGCAGTTTCTGTATGGGAGGAAAATGCAAGGAGAAAAAAAAAAAAAAAAAACCTGAGCCCAGGGCCCCAGTGCACACTGCGGAAGGAAAGTACAGACAATGTGCTAGGGAAACACACGCCTGCCCGCCTGCTGCGCTCGTTATACCCCAGCCTGGAATTTCCAGGTCAAGGTCTATGGTTCCCACTGCCCTGATCCACTGCCCTTTCTAGACGCTCCTTTGTGATGCCCTTCCTGCTGAGGCTGAATGGCCAACTGTACCATATTGCCAGCATGGCAGAGTCATCCAGCACACTGCCTCTTAGGTAGGAACCTGGCACAGACCCTGCTGGACCTGGGGAGCTACAGAGATGCCGGGAGTTAGACATTCCAATTGACAACCAGAACTTTGGTTGAATAAGCCTACTTACCCCCCTCTCTACCCCAGCAGGAAACTCTGGTTACTGGACCCAGGACACCGACCAAGTGTTCCTGGAAAAACGCCACACAGCAGAAAACATGAGGATTAAACCAAGCACAAATGTGTTCTCTCCTCCACCCCACCAGAGGGCAAGCCATCTGAGACAGCAAAAGGTCTTTTGTGAACCTAAGGTCACCTTGACAACATACCCTAAACCCAATACTGCAAAATCAGGCGAAATGGCACATGCACCATGACCCTGATGAGCAATGGGAGGGACCCTGGTTACAGGTCAATCCAGGGCAAGGAGACTGTGGGGAAACTACAATACTCTGTGGCGTGGCAGACACACATGAGCAAGCTCTGCATCTCATGATGGGTACATGTGAACCCTGTCAGAAACATGCAGGAACACAGCAAGATCCTTCTTACTTTTATCACCAAAATGGAGTTGATGTATTTTCTAAATGAATGAGATGAGTGGGAACTTTAGCTCTTGTGTGGCACACATATTCAATTGTGTCTCATTACAAAACTGTGCACTAATGGAAACCTAAACCTCGTGTCTGAAATGGCTGCTGGCTACCACTAGACCTACTAGGGTTATTTCATACACTAAAGCAGTAAGGCCAGTCATCCATGATATGGCCAAGAATAGCCAAATTTCTAATGACACATTTTTTTTTAAATCTGAAATTAAACAGTTAAATGCTTAGTAGAAAAATTTAAAAAAAAAGTAGGGTATGAATTCTTTTGAGAGCCAGCACATCTGGGGAGTGCAGAACACCCTCACCCCGTCACTCTCTGGCAGGCTCAGAGGCTCAGCAGCTGTATTCCCAGTTGTTCAGAATGAGAGATGAGGACTCTACGAAAGGCTGAGGTCTCGACCTCCCCCAGCCCTGGTCAGGTCCTGCAGTAGGTCTTCCAATTAGCTTAGGGGAGTGTGGGTTGTTTGGTTCTAAACTAAAAGCCTCCTGACACCAGCCATTCATCGTGGGATGGACGAACAGACAGGTCACTGAAAAGTAACAAAGCTCCATCCATGTTCATCTTCATCTCTGAGGGACAGGCTCACTCTCTCCATCCTCTAGAGTGACCTACAAATCCCACCTGCAGTGGCTTCAACACATGCCGTTCATGGCTTAAGAATGTCAGCTGTATTCCCGCACACGATTCTCTAGACCCTTCCATGTTAACCAAAGCTCCTGCCCACTCCAGTCCGTCCTACTTCTACCTTTCTTTCCTGACAAGCCATCACCCTTCTGGTCTAGTGAAGCAGCAAGGCTAGAACGCATGCATCCCCTGAGGCCCACGAGTTGGGGAGCAAGGCCTCTTGGCCTCTGCCATGTCTTGCAACATACACTTTCCCCATCATCTGTGTTGTGTTTTAATACTTGTCTTCCCTGCCTCATCTGTTGCTAGGTAACCAATGTGTGTTCCAATGCTGGCCTGGCTAAGTGTGCCTGGAGCTCTGGAGGGCTCAGGGTTTCAGGGCGTGGTCTCACTGACCTGACTGTGGCTGTTCAGAGGTCATCTCACTTCTTTCCTATATCTCATCTACATCCCTAATGCTTCAAGTCCAAATGTTAGTATCTGGAACAGCTCATGTCCATTCAGCAAGGTGAGGAACAGGGCAGAGAAGAGAGGTATGAAGGTAGAAGAAAAATCACAAATGGTAAAAGGAGGACGTCAGCTAGAATTAAAAGTTGATTTATTACCACGTTTAGATGCCACGATCACCCCCCACATGAAGACAAAGTCAGAAAAGGCCAAGGGACTATTCTCAGTAACAAAGAGTGAAAAGGTAAGCCACACCCTATGCGGCAGAGAAACAGTGACATCCCCAACAGAAGCTGCAGGCAGCTGCAGGCAGCTGCAGTGCTCGGTCCAGCTCTGGCTTCCAGAGCCCCAACCAAAGAAGCTCTAATGCAGCACAGCCCACAGCCCTCCACACAGAAGCTCCACTCTAGGGCCGGTGAGAAATGAGGGGAGCCTCACACGATGGGGACATCGTAACTCGAGTGAGTACAGCCCCGTGTCCCTGGCGTTCAGGAAAGAAATCTCCTCAGAGGAGTCCCAAGTCCTCCTCCACCCAACCGGGGAATGTGAGGACCCTGCAGACCCAACCAGGTGCATTCCTGAGGTCAAAAGCTGGGGTTTGGGTTCTGCTGACAGGAGGCTTTGAGCTCCTGAGAACAACAGGACAAACTTTCATTACCATCTCAGCAAAAGCAGGAGAAGTAGATGGAGAAGGAGCCTGTGGTTCCATTAGTCTCCTCTGGGGATCACCGCAGACACCAACATGACTACTGGAATGACTCTGGGGGACTAGAAAGGCCTCTGCCTCAATCATTTGCTGGCATTGTCATGGACTGGCCCATGTGGCCGCCTCAGGGAGGCCAACATCCACAGGGATGGCGCCCAGTACTGAATGCTTCTAACAAGGTTATAGAGCCAGCAGCCAGAAGGGCAGTACATAACCCAGAGAGTGAAGTCATGCGCCAGGGGAAATTCTCCACACAGCAAGATTGCTACGGTGATAAAGAGCTGAAAGCTATTCCCCACCTCAGCAGTTTCGGCAGCGGAGCCCCGGAATGAGCTGACGCCCCAGAGCAGCCACCCAGCACCGTGCCCAGCACGGCCAGGACAGCAGACAACGTCCTCTGCACTGTGACAAGAATTGACGTGTCACAACAGACCAGAAGAAGGTGTCCGGCCCTGGGTCAGACTGACAGAGGGTGACCCCGAGCCTGGTTTGGGTGAGAAAATGTTCATAGCCAAAGGCAGCATGGTCGCAGACTAGCCCCTGGCTGAAGGAGGACGAGCCGCTGTAAAGGACAGTCCTAGGCCAGCTGACAAAAGTAAGCCGACAACTGTATAACGGATGTGACATTGTTAAAAATATTAAAGTTTCTGAATTCAATAAGCACATCACAGTATGTTAAAGAACATTCCACTTCAAGTCTAATGCTACCCAGCTCAGGGGCCCACACGGATAACTTTGTAAACCTGCTCTCACAGCGCTCAACAAAACTCAAAACTCTTGTTGGGGAGGATCAGAAAGGAAGCAAAATGTAAACGACTGAAGAATCAAGTGGGAAGGCATGGAAGTTTGTTTTCTTAGTTCCTGAAACTTTTTAAGAAGATTACTGTTTTTTATTTAAAAGCTCATTTAAACGAAGGTGTAGAGCTGTACACAGTGGGTGTTGATGTACACAATCCCAGCACTCAGAAGACAGAGGCAGGAGAATCACCATGATACTGAGGTCAGCATGGGCTACAGAGTGAGTTCCAAGCCATCCTGGGCCTGGCTCAGAAAAAAAAACTACGAAAGAAATTGAAAAAGCAAGCAAACAAATTTTAAAAAATCAGCCAGATAGGTCTCATTAGTATTAATGAATTAATGTAAAGAAATACTTGAAAATTGCAGAGGAAGGTCGGGGTGTGAGAGGGCAGTGGAGTTCTGTGCATCCCCACGCTGCAGCAGCTGGGGAGCAGGTTGAGGCGAGCCTTTCTGAGCAGATAGAATTAGCCACAAAGGCCACTCCACTCTCAGCACAAATAACACAATGTGCTGCTGCAGAGAGGATTTCCGGTCCCTCAGCGTGCTCCCTGCTTCCCCACCTCCTGGCCAGGCCATGGGAGCACTGAGTTCTATCTGAAGTCCAGGGAGCCCATGGAGTCAGGCACGGGGGAGGGGAGGGGAGTGCTGGCTGGGAGTAGGGCCATCATGCTCAGAGCCTCTAGGGAGGTCAGAGGGAGAAATTGGTTAGGAAGGCTTCATTCAGCCAAGGCCGAGGAGCCCCAGTCAGAGCTCACAAAGCATATCTCGTTTTTCTTACAGGCTGTAATCAGAGCATACACACACACACCACACACACACCTCTTCTGCAGGGTTATGATATCAAAAAAGCCGGGAACCTTTGAAAGTATTTGTCTGCCCCACACCCTACTGCTGTGTGCTGTCTCTGTTTAGTTGTTCCTACTCAGCCATAAGCTCTCAACCCCCACCCCAACAGCACAGCCAGGGCCACGCTCCCCACGTTAAGCATTCAGAGCGTGTTTCCCAGTGGGCTCCATCCCCTGCAGTTTAACAACATGCATGTGGGCTGTGGGAGAGGGAGGCTGGACACACACATATCCATCACCTGACGTTAAAGGGTATGTTCAGTGCAGATGGCGAATAACAGAACGGCCCTACCAACTTCATGGACCAGCACCAACTTTGAGGACCTCCATAATCACACAATCTAAAATAATCACACTATGAAAGCTCTATGAGGAGCCCCCAAACACTTGGCCAGAAGGAAAGCACTGCCTCATGCTCCTGGGATGAAAGGCCTTAGTCCTCACCAACACGGCACAGCCTACAGCTGCCCAATGGTCCGGCTTTAAAACACCAGGCTAGACCATCACCACCACCTAGCCCTGTCAGGACTAGGAGCGGCTGTGATGGCTGAGTGCACTGTGGAAGCTGAAGCCATTCTGGTTCTCCAGAAAGCCAGCACAGAAGAAATGCCATCTGGGAGTGACCCGGGACCCCTCCTGCCATATGCATTAAGGAGACCGTAGTCACAGCTTCTTGCGATTGTTTGAGTAAGAATGATGCAATTTTCCTCCCTAAGGTTTCCAATCCCAGCAAGAGGAAGAAGAAGTGCAATAGCCATTCAAGTTGCCAAGTGGGGTAAGTGGCTGGAATAAGCATCAACTGCCATGCCTCACCCTCAGGTCTCAGGAGAAGGAGCCCTCTTAGAAGAAAGGCTGGTGTCAGGGCTGGTGAAGGGCAAGAGTAACGTGTAGCTGAAGCTCCCTCCAGGACAAGAAAGCAAGGACATACGTAAACGACCCATAATTTAGGCAACAAAATAGGACACATTTTAAAATAAATGTGTAACCAAATGAATATGCAAATGAGAGGGGCTTGTTCTTCTTTTCATCAGAAGCCAAGTGCCAACATGAGCAGTGGAGAGAGGTCACACCAGGCAACACTTGCTTCAACAGGGACCCTCAGTGAGGATTTCAACTGTAAGTGTTTCTCCTGTGAAGAGGAGCAGGTCTGCTTGTGCAGCCAAACAGTGTCTTTCCAACAGATAGTGTTAGTGAACCACAGAAAGCATGGAACTTTTCAATTGAGATCCAGAAGACTAACATTAACCAGAGATGAAGTTACTTATGCCAGGAGCCCCCAAGGAACCCCACCTGCCTCCTGAGGGGGCAGCATCATGTCTGTGGTATTTCTGCCAAAAATATGGGTGCTATATATAGAGTTGAGAAAACAGAAGATGGTCCCAGGGTAAAGGACATTTCACAAGCTCACAAAAGCCGCAGAAAGGCAGAGGACCTGTTTCAGACTGGAGAGGACTATGAAGGTGAGGTCATGAACGAATGTGAGGTGAGGCCCTTCACAGATCTCAGATGGGATAATGACACAGCTGTTGTGAGCACCAACGACATCTAGGAGTTTCAGGATCGGGTTATATATAGCAGTTTGAAGACACTGCTTTCCTAGTTCTGATTGCCACTCTGCGGTTTATGGAACATTACCAGTGGGTGAATTTGGAGAACCATGAAGACTCTGAAACTTTCTTTTAAGTCTGAAATTGTTTCATATTTTAAAACTTTAGAAATTACTTTAAAAAATAATCCTGAAAGGAGCTGTGTTCGGAAGTAGGCTTGAGCTGTAAGATGTCATTTGAGTAATGAAAATAGGCAAGAGGCTTGTGTTTTGTTTTCTCTCCACAAGAACAAGACTAAGGACAGGAGGTGGGTGTGAAGTTGGCCAGGCCCCACCCTGAGTTCCGAGGTCAGAATGACCAACTGCTTGACATGACCCATGTCCATCAGCCCTACACAGATGTGAATTTTCTCTCCAATGATGGTCACAGGAAGCGAGTGCTTCCAGAAACTCACCCACAAGGGAACACAATCTTCAGACACACAAGACGCTGGCACTGTGGCTTAAAACACCAGAGAGAGGTGGCATATCTCTCCAATTTGCAACAGGCTGAATGAAACAACTGTGAGTTTGAAGACCCACGGTCCATCAGCTTGGGACCTGACAGCTCTACACCACATGATAGTTGTGGATACAGATACAGATCTGACTGTATTCCACAATTTGCTGTGGACACATCATTGACAGGTAATCCCTTTCCAGTTAGATGGGGAGAGTGTCATCCAATGGGCTGAGCTGCCATGCCACTTTGTGAGGATGGAAGCATGTGGCAGAGATGAGCCAGACTACACTCTCCCCAATGGCATCACCATGGTTATGTTAAAGGACAAACACAAAAGACAAAGATATGTCTGTAGCCCAACTACCAGGCAGTGTAGAGTGAATGAGCCTTTGGGAGACTAGTAATTCAACTTTCCCCTTCACCCAGCAAATGAATAGAATGGCCACAAAACAGTGACCATGACAAGCTCAAAAGCAGACAGATGTAAGAGGCAAGGGCAGATCAGTAAGCAATTGCAACAGGCAGTGCTAGTAACTATGGCTTTCTTTTTAAATGGAAAAAAAGAGAGAGAAATATATACACCTATGTAAAATCCAGTATATACATGTATGTGTATGTATGTGGAGCATGAATAAAATTAATCAAAAAGTGTTAAGCACTATTTAGCTCTACACATCTTCAAGAAGTTATGGAAGTCTTTTTTTTTTCCTGGATAACCTGAAATCTCTAATGTACTCCAGTTGTTTCCATTTTTTTATGCTTAAGTTTCATAAAAGCATTAAAGAGATAACATGACTGTTTGTGTAAAAAGAACTTCTGGAATTAAGAATGAATTATAGCCAGGTAGCAGGATCCAAAGTTAAAATAAAAGGCCAATCCCTTTCCAATACACCAGCAGTGAAAAGCGGAGTTTGAAATTAAAAGCCAAACCCAAGTGCCATTTACTTTTGCAACACCAAAAGTAAGCTAGTCAGATATATTCTAGTAACATATATGTGAAAAAAGACACTGAACTCTGAATGGGATTAGATAAAGACTCAAAATCTCCACAGTGAGATAGAGATGGATTTCCAGAACTAGGCATTCACATGCAAAAGTCAAAAACAAACAACAGCACATATATGTGCAAGCTTACACTTAGTACTTAAGAGTCAGAGTCGGGAAGTTTTGAGTTTAAGGTCAGCCTGGCTCAAAAGACAAACAAGTAAACTTCAAAACATAGACACAGACTTTGTGTCTTTTATAAAAAAAATTATCTCAAAAAAATTGCATAACAGTGTAGAAAAGACTAAAAAAAAAAAAATTATCTCAAAGTGAGTCATAGACCAAAATGTAAAGTGCAAAATTACAAAGTTCCTAGAGGAAAACATAGACAGCTTTGGTGATGATACTTTAGGTCCAACACCAGACATAGACTGGAGGAAAGCAAGCATTGCTCTGCTGGACTTCACAGCTGAAACTTTTGCCCGACAAACCACACTGTTCAGCATAGGCTGGGATAAAATACCTGCAAATAATAAGCAGATCAGAAGTGAAGACTGCCAACTATATACTTTAAAAACACGATCCAATTAAAGCAATGGGCTAAAGACCTTAGCAGGCACCTCACTAAATAGGAAACAGCACCAATTACAATGGTTAAAGTCAAGAACTCCGACATGATCAAATGTTGGCTAGGCTATGGAGCCACAGGAATGTGCATACATTCCCAGTGGGAACACAAAGCTGTGAGACCAATCTTACCAAACTAATCCTACTCTTGCACACAGCTCAACAATCATGCTTCTATCTATTGATTCTGATAAGTCAAAAGCACATCCACACAAAAACCTACACGTGAATGTATTTTATAGCAGCTTAAGTCACATTTGGGATTAATTAAGATGCCTTTCAAGGGGCAAACTTTAGTCTGTCCTGAGAATGGAATATTATTCAGCATTAAAAATAACTTGTCTCTTGATCTACTTTTAAAAACTGAAGGAACTTTAATGGCCAACCTGCAAAGGCTACACAGACGCATGTTACATGACAGTAGAGACTAGGGCACTGTGGGTCCAGCCAGATAATGGGCTAGAGATGAGTCAGAGGGGGAGAGAAGCAGAACACAGTAAGTGTTGAGGGCAGAGAAGCTATCTGGGGCAGTGCTATGACAGAGTAAACACATCACTTTACATTCATCCAAAGCTACAGCATGAGCCTCCCCCATTAACATGGACTCTGGGTGGAGGATGCTGGTGGCTCATGGGAGAAATTCTGATGTGCTATTCATTTGCCATGCACCACATTTTAAAAATAATTTTTAAAGATAATTTTACTATGGATACCTTAGGCTTCTAATTTCTTTCCAGATGGTCAAAAGCAGGAAATGATGGGCTCTTTTGCCAGAACATGTGCTCTCTTACAAAGTTCATGGTCTCCCTGCAATATCTCCCAGGCTACTCCAATCCTCTCTACACCATGGCTTAGATTTGCAACCTACAGAGTCCTATGCTTAACTTACTGGAATTTGCATTCTGATGAACTCAACACAGATTACGGGAAGGTTCTTCTGGAGTCACAGGCCTAGCCACTCAAATGTTCCCTTGGGTGTTTATGTCCAAACTCTCTTCTAGCCATGATAACAGGTTCCCTGTCACTGGCCTTTTCCATAAAACAGCATATGACCAAACATCACTGAAGGACCAGCTACTGACATGAAACTTTCTATAGTCTCCATTATTTTGTCTACTCTGCCTTCCCCTGAAATCTCTGATGATGTAACTCATACCTGTGCAGCAGCTTTTTGTCCTGGTTTTTAAATCAATTACAATCTGTCTGGGGAAAGCACAAGTGACATGGCAGATAAAGTGCCAGTGAGACTCCCAGGAAGCTGGCCCAGAGGCCTGGCGCCTGTGCTCTGCCTTCAGACAGTTCCCTTCAGCGAGGTGGATGCAGCCTCCCAGGCACAACTGACCCCAAGCAGATACTGGCTCTCCCTCCCACATGCCTTCCTTGACCCAAGCCTTGCACACCGAGTGAGTTAAAGTTCAACCCCACTCAACCTAGCAATTTCATTTCCCTCAGGTTTCTCAATATCCACTTGGCTTTGTTTCCTCCTTAATCCCCATTGCCATCTTTTATGATTATTGAGTAACCTCCCCAGATCTGACACTCTCACAGAGACATACATGTAGCCAAAACAACAATGCACATAACATTAAAATAAATAAATCATTAAAAAATATATTATTCTCAGTAAACCGGATTTTCAACGGTCAGTTCCAAAGAGATACTTCTGATCCATGGTGGGTGTATATAAAGTTTGGGGCAGTGAAAACTATATTTATATTATGATAAAAGCTTTGTACCAAGACGGTAGGGCATTGACAAGACTTCCTTGTAATTCCATTTCCCACTTAGTGCTTTCCAGCTGCAACCTTAATGCCCATTTCATTCTTAGTCACTCCTTTTCTTCTGTTGGCATTCTACTTTGATTTTTTTATGGCTTGAATTCTGAAAATAGCTGAATAGTCACAATTTGGAAGCCTTAGACTTAGAGTCCCTGAAGTAAGTTTTCTTTTAATTCTTATCATTATTGTTCTTGCTGTTATGTACAAGGCTTCACTACATAGTCTTTTTTTTTTAATTAATTAATTAATTTATTTATTTATTTTTGAGACAAAGTCTCACTGCCTAGCCCTGGATAAAACTCACTATGTAAATATATAGACCTGGCTGGCCTCTGTTCTTCTCAAACCAATGGCTTTGAAGTCACATGCTCTACTACTTTTGCAGCAATAGCAAAGATTCTGTCCACTGCTAGGCCACAAACACTGTCCCAAGTCTCCTGGACACAGGGTAGCCAACGGAATGAGGCCACCAACACTGTGTACAGGCAGGGGAATTGTCCTTGCCAAACTACAGTCCCAAGTCTCCTGGACACAGGGTAGCCAATGGAGTGAGGCCGCCAACACTGTGTACAGGCAGGGGAACTGTCCTTGCCAAACTACAGTCCCAAGTCTCCTGGACACAGGGTAGCCAATGGAGTGAGGCCACCAACACTGTGTACAGGCAGGGAACTGTCCTTGCCAAACTACAGTTATACTCTGAAGCTCTCACGTGGTTTATCTGGCTTCCAAACTGTGTCTCTCCCTTTTACTTTTGTGCCCTATCAGAAGGCATTTCCATGTCCCCGGTTTTCACTTCCTTCCTTCTCTTTTACTGTCTTCTGAAATGACCTCTCAATGTTCCCCTCCTAGGATTATCAGTCTCTACTCACTGAATCTTGGTCTGGTCTCCTCCCATGTATACTGTCTCAAAACTATCATCACAACAGTCTGTGGCCCCATGGTGGATGGATGGCCAGCTTCTGCTTCTTATTCCTCTGTGTGTTGTCCATAGCAGCTCCATTGTGCAGTGTCCAGAGAAAGGCTCAGACTGCCAACCCCGTAGACAGCGCTTAGAGTCAGGATATGCTGCCTTCATCACTCTCAGTGTTTGTAAGGCTGCCACACATTTTGTGTGTGCTTTTTGGCATTTACCTAAGCCATCTTTTCTGTTATCTACTGCAAACCTTTGTTCTCAAAACTCTATCTTCCTTGAGCCTGATAGAACTTTGGACAACAGCCACTGACCACAGCAGAAAGCAGGCACTTAACCACACTTCACACCCTCCCCTCTGTGACGGACCTGGCACCCCCACTTCCCACACGTCCCCTCATTTTTTTAGAATTCACACTTGCCAGGCTGGGCATAAGATGTCATCTAAGCCCATGTTTCTGTGCAGATCTCACATCCCTCGAGAGCAAACCGTGTGCCCTAAGCTCGTGTCTCATGTCCTCAACTGTACACATTCTTCTTGAGTGTGAGGACCACACACACCTACAGGTTAAGGAGGAACCCAAAATATGCAAAAATCTTGGTCTACGTGTCTTTTCTTGCAGGGCAAACCTCCCCAGGATCAAACACCGGCCACCCAGAAGCACTTAGCCTGATCCCCTTCCAAAAGTTTCTCCAACCCCAGACTCATTATTATTTTTTTTTATTTCAATATGATCATCCAACATTCTAGCCAGCTCCATATCATACTATCCTCTATTCTTCCCAACAGGCATTGCGCTACTGCTCAGTGACCCTGCTTTTGACGGCTTTGTCTTCCAGGACAGACAAGAAGAGGGCTCCACTGCTCTGTGCAGCCATCCCTGCCTGCAGGCTCCCAAAGGTGAGGTTCCCCACGACCACTGAACTAACTTTCTAGAAACATCCAGCATTTGCATGAGACTTGAGTCCTTGATTCTCTTTTCCTGGCTTCCCTTTCTTCTTTCTGTTAGTCATTCTCTCTCTGTTGGCAGTGTTTCTGCTTTGGTGAACCTAACTTTTATTTCTAAATCCAATGTGAAAAACAGGGTTACAAGCAGTATAGCGAACAGGGCGCTTTTTACAGCTCGTTTTTAAAAGAACTGAAGCAGCGTGTGTCCATTTGTCCAGTAAACCAACAGGACGCACCTAACTGCTTCGCATATGACATGTTTATCCCATCCCACAGTACCCAGAACATCAAGATCTTAGACACAATAAGTTTTTCCTCTGATGCCTACTGTGTGGCACTGGCCAACTACAGATTTCACAGAAAGGTCACAAGTGAAATGCCACTAGGAGTTCCCTCAAAAATCTTAAAATAAAAGTCACATTCCGAAGCCCATAATTCTCATGAATCCATCACAAAGTCCCCATTATGCTATTGAGAATGAAAACAATTATACACTTGTATTGCAGGGGAAAGCATTCTAAAAATGAGTTACACAGAACCTTCAGGTTCTTGTTCACAACATGAGTGAGCTTTCTTTGGCTTGGCGGTGTTACATGGCGCAAACTTCACCCATCACACCTCCATGAACAGACCCACTCCTGCTGCAGACCCACTCCGGCCTCTGCAAAGCTTTCTGGAAGGAAAGTTGTCACTGAGCCTTACTAGTCTTCCAGCTTACCCTTCTCGTCTCAAAAATGGGCGGCGACAACACTCACATAGACACGTGTGTCAATTTTCCTTCTTTGTCGAGACCCTCAGACTTTTCTGTATTCTTTTTCAATAATGTCACTTGATGTTTCCAAATCTAGTCTGAAGCTGACTTTATCCCATACTCCATGTGATAAGGGTCTACATTAATCATCTGCTTCTATCAGCCTATTACACCGTTTGCCACAGATGGAACCAAATTTTCTTGAATTGGTAAAGCAGAGAAAGGAGGGCTTTTCCTCCTACCCCAAACTGTGTGTGCATGTGTGTATGTAGAGAGCAGAGGTAGCCTTTAAGTGTTGCTCCTTAGAAGCCATTCGCCTTATTCTTTGTCACATTCTCACTGGGCATGGAGGTCACCATTTAGGCTAGACTTACTGGCCAGCAAACATCAGGAATCAGCCTGCCTTGGCCTCCCTGGCACAGGGGTTATTGGTGTGTACCACCAAGCCCAGCTCTTCTACTCAAGTGCTGAGCACTGAACTCAGGACGCACTGGACTCTCGCCCCCAAGTCCCATCCCATTCCTTACAGGACCGAGAATCCAGCCTGCACTGCAGTGCCCTTCCACGAGTCCCAACTATTTTTTAGTGCTTGGATGTTCAGAACAATTCAGCAGCTCTCATTTCCAATGAAGAAAACGTTGTTCAGCCAACAACATCATCAGCATCTCCGACAGCTGGCCGGTGCAGCTACCAGATGCATAAAATGCTCGCTGTGAGATACATGAAACACTCTCTGCAAGACCCTTCTCTTGGGAGAACAGCTGTACAAAGCAACACTGTTGTGTGGTGAGGAGACTTTAGGAAGGGTGACTCCATCCCCTCATCCCCTCCAGCTAGGACTTGGATCTCCCAAAACAAAAAATGGGAGAAACTGAGACTCTGGCTAAGCCCTTTCTCTACATTCCGAAAGGTGTTTGGTGACTCTCCCAGTAACTCTCACAGCAACCCCAGGGATGGGATCCCAAGAGCTGAGTGCCATAAATTAATCCTCTGCCTCCCCCCCCCCCCCGCACCCCATGAGTAACAGCAGGAACTTGGCTCTGTGGGAGACACAGGCAACTCCAGCTCCAGAAACCTAGCTGAAGGGCAAGAGTGGGTGCTACTGCGATGCCCAACCACCGGTTACCCAGAAAACGGGGCAGGAGAGACCAAGCATTCTTCCCAGTTCATATAGGAACTCAGTTTTATTTTTTAACTCTGAAGCTGAGTGTGATGACTCATACTTTCAATCCCAGCTCTTGGAAGGCTGAGGCAGGGAGATCAGGAGTTCAAGGTCACCCGCAAGCTCAAGACCAGCCTAGGCTATGTTAGACCATGTCTAAAATCAAAACAAAAATTTGCAAGTTAGATAATTGAGAAGACTCTCTAGTCAAGACTTGGGTGCTTGGGGACCAGTGAGATGGCTCAGCATGTAAAGGCTTTTGCCACCCAGCTTGATGACGGAGTTCAATCCCTAGATCCTACATGGTATAAAGCTACTAGCAGCATACAGACCTCCATGTGCACGCTATGATATTCACATACACACATGTACACACTCACACAAATTAATCAATTATATTTAAAAATAATTTAAAGATTTGGTCCCTGCCTTATTTGGGCATTGCTGTTCTTGATCAAAGAGAAGCCTCCACCTTCTGGAACAAATAGTAACTCACACATCCACAGACCTCGCACAAAATCAGAAATTCTCCTTCTTGCTACATGGTCGGTCAATCTATCAGGAATGTCACTCCCTCTCCCGTGCATCCACAGCCACCTGCTTTGCCCTTCGCCTGCTCACCGCCACCCTCCACCGTGGGCACTTCCTTCCAAGGTCCCTGCTGTCTACACTCCCCCTCCACCCCAGCCACCACCCCAGCCACCTGCTCCATTCTGACCTCCACCCACGGGCACCTGAAGGACTTTCCAAGCTGCAGCCCTTGTCCGGCCATGCAACTCTTGGGCCACTGTCCTACTGTCTTACTCAAGGATGGACGGCACCATCATAAATCACCATGACATGGTTTCCCGAGCATACGGCTGGGGGAGTGTGACCACACACACACACACACACACCCCTGGCATCATCCCTTCCATGCTTGGCAAATGGAGTATTTTAGACAGGCTGGTTTTACTTCCATGGCTGCATTTATATTCTGCATTTGAGAGGTTTTTTTTTTTTCCTTGTTTAATAGTAATGGTTATTCAGCCCAAAGTAAAATGTTAAGGCCAATAAGAGGGAGATGGGGAAGTATACATCCGAGCCACTTTGTATCCATAACTAACAGGAAAGGCCACATCTGGGTATTGCATAGGTGGGTACACACATAGATACATACATTCTATCATACACAACTGCATGCACATGTTCCAGTATACATACACTCATATACCCACACAAACATAGAAGCCAACTCAGCCATTCCTTCACATGAGCATCCAGAATACAGCTACATGGGCCTGCACATGCATGTGTGTCTTCTAGCGAGTGCACACACACAGAGTGGGGTGGCATTCAAAGCCTACCTGTCATCTGCCAGCTGGGAGACTCAAGCACATTCCCACCATCCTGAGCCTGCCTCACTGGACAGCACCACTGGGGCTAGCGTTTGTGGGGCTAACTTTCATGACCTCTGGGCTCTAATGGCATGTGAAAAGGCTAGGACTGGGAAGGGAAGTTCCTTGACAACAGTGCCCTGTCACATGGGTGGCCTCTGGCTGATGTCATTCAGTAGCTGCAGAGAAGATGGAGCTAGTCCCACTTTGGGCAACCTCTGGCCCACAGGGCCTTATCTGATGAGATTGAGAGCTCTTCTCCCATTCCTACAAATTCTTTTGGGAGTAGAGCAAAGCTCTGTAGGTGTATAACCCACCCATGATTCCCTTTCACAGGAGCACCAGGGCCTTTCCCAGCCAAGGAGAGCACACACAGGAGAAAGAGCAAAGGTTGTGGTCTCCCAAGCTCCTGAGCCATCCATAACTGTCCCTCATCTGCTGCAACCTGGTAGACACACCGAGCTCTTTGCAATGTCTCCATCTGCTAGCCACCTCTGAAAAGAGGGTACTTAGTCCTCCATCTAGTCTCTTTGGAGGTTGGTGCCTAGAGTCACAAAGAAAGCTCTAGGAGCAGGAGCAAAGACAACATTCTGGAAGTCAGAAACCCAGAACCCACAGTGTGCCTCTAAAGTCTGTAAACAGAATCACTGCAGCTTCCAAATTATCCTGGTCGGCTTCCGTGCTGGAGCAGAAATCCCAAAGGAACAGCATCTTCCGGAAGCTGCACGGGTGTTTGTCTAGAGACGTCAGCATCATACATCATATATCATGGTACTCTTCAATCCCCAACGGAACAGAAAGCTACTGGAGACCCTTCAGCCACCTTCATCGGTTTTGTTTAAGAAACATGGGTGTGGCATATTATCAATGAGCAATACATTTCCCAGCACAGAGAGAGCTGGATTCCTCCATCAGGTTTATCGCAGAGCGCCCAAAGCTCCTCCCACCAGAAGTGACTCTGATTTCAGGATTTCCAGATTCAGAAATACTTGCGTGTACCTTACAACTATCTTGGGGACAGAACCAGAGTCTAAATGAATAATGAAGCTTTGTGCATACAAAATGAAGGCTGTTTTACTGCACTATTGTCATAATTCTGTACGCCAAACAGAAGTCCTGTGGTGTTGTCATTTCCCACTAGACATCAGATTTCTGTCTTGGGCATATTCAACCCGTAGTATATGTAAGCGTTACTGAGCTAAGCTGCATAATAGCAAGCTATATGAGCCATGGCTGGGCCATTGGTTACCCAGTTATTCTGCTGTGTGTGAGCCTAGCCTTGAGCCAGCAGGAAACATACACCCTCTCCATTCATTGACTTTATCTAAGCACTCAGAGGTCTACACAGGACAGAAAAGTTGCAACTATATCTTCCTCTGTGACCATGGGCTTGAGACCTTGAGGTCCAGGCTAGACTGTACACTAGCTCCCCAGGCCCTCAGTCAACGGACAATCCATGGGACTCCCGAAGCCCACTCGTGGTAACCCCTTCTCCTCCCACTGGCTCCCTATGGTAATCTCAACTGGCAGTCACCTCCCAGGCTCTGCCCAAGACTGTGCCAGACCCTCTGTGAACAGAACCCAACTTGGCTTTTGCCCTGGGTTCCCACAATGCAGGAAGGGTTGACACCTAAATTCAATGTGTATGAGAGAGGGGTCTGGACAAGGGTGGAAAGAAAGAACAGTCTGGACAGGAGGAAGCCCCACAGCTGGAGGAGCTAAGCAGAGGATGACTGGATTGGGAGTGACAAACCCACAGCAGGAAGATTGAGGCAACAAGAACCAGAGAGTAACGGGAACTAAGAGAAAGGCCAGGAAGCCTCTCTCCAATTTGTTCTTATGAGGGGACACGGCTGCCTAAAGCTCTGGGGCAGGGGCCTGGCTGGAGGCCAGGAAATGAGCTGGCGTTGAAACAGAGGCTCCACCTGGGAGGGCTAGCTACCATCAGCAGTCACAGGAGGATGGAATAAAAGACAAGGAAGGTCAGGGTGGAGACACCTAGACCAGAAGAGACGCAGAGGTGAGTCATCCAAGGACATCCATCCTGGGAAAAAGGGGGGGGGGGGAAGGAGCTAGACTGGAAGAAGACAAAAGCAAGCCAGAAAGCCAGCCACCTTGGGGAGTTCACAGGGACAGGAGACACTCAGGTATAGACAAATGTGGCACAGGCCAGGCTCCCTGGCACTGAGCATAGCTCTCTGAGCGCCTCAGAGGCAGCTCTGAGGGACTGCAGGGAAGCAGAGCATTCAGCGAGGCAGCCATGTGCAGGCAGAACACAGGGCAGAGTGTGTCTGCTACCATACCCCAGGGTGTGGACCAGCACACTCCACAGGAGAGAGGCAGACCCCTCATCTGGAGGGCCCCACTCTTCTGTCCAAAGCGAGTTCTGCGATCCTCTAAAGGAGTTTGGAAACAGCACAAAACTCTAGAAAATTCAGGAGTGGCAGATGGAAAAATGAAGGCTGAGGGCGGGGAGAGGGAAGCTGAGGTTGGCCTCGTGTCTTTCCCACTCGGAGGCCACCCACCTAGGGCGCTGGGGAGAGCCAGGCTATGGGCAGGGGAGGACCTTCCTTCTCTGCGACTGGAAAATAGATGCCCTCGCTGGTTCCCGTCAGTAATAGTAGAACTTTCAGTAATGGTAGCAGCATTCCCATCCACTCCAGGGACACCTCAGCATTTCAAAAGCCAGACCCAGACAGCAGATGGCCTCGTCCCTTGATTCGATGTCCCCACCCAGGGCCCAAGGCCAGCCCAGTGGGATGTAGACCTCCAAACTGTTAGACACAGTTGCAAATCTAAACATTCCCCACCCCCAGTCTGCAACACTTCCAGGACTTTTAATACCTTATCTTCCAAGTTCCTGGTTTGCTCTAAGAGAAAACCAGGCCCTAGCCCCAACCAGAGCCAGCTTCCCAGCTGGGGTTTCTACCGGAGGAGCATGTGACAATGCAAGCTGATGGCGGCCTCACCAGACCTGAGTTGTGAAGCAGTGTGTCCTATCAGTGAGGGCCGTGTGCCAGACTGGCCTTGCCCAGCGACCACTGGCCAGAGCTCAAGGGCGTGAGGGGGTAGCATGGCTTCCTCAAATCCCACAGGGCTTCCAAGCTATTTATGGGTAGGAAGTGCATAGAGAAGAAAACAGGCTTTCTGGGAGCAATACTTCCTTTAAGGAACTAACAAGAGCTGCAACCCCAAGGCCACAGGAAACTCAACGTCAACTTAGGAGGGACAGCAGGGGCTGGAGAAGCCTGCCCACAGCCAGGTTCACATGGGATCCACTGCAAGAGCAAAGATAGATAGACAGACAGACAGACAGACAGACAGATAATGAGAGCATGCCATTACCGCCTTGGGAAATAAAGACAGTCTTAAGACACACAGAGACTTTTCACGTCTGGCAATCAAAAGCTAAGCACTCCCAACCACAGGCAATGCTGCTGGCAGGCTGGTCCTCACAGCACCTACCCTGCTGAGCTTTTTATGCCAAATGTATTTTCCTTGAACAGGTAAAAACGAGAGTCACAGGAATATGGAAGCCAACCCAGGCATGGTGGCAGATGCCTGTCTTCCCAGCATTTAGGAGGCAGGAGAATCAGGTCATCCTGGGCCAACCTGGGGTATGTGAGACCCTGCCTCAAAATAACCAGCCTAATTATAGGTAACACAGCTCTGAAGTCCACAAACCTGGCTTCTTAGTCTCTCTCTCTCTCTCTCTCTCTCTCTCTCTCTCTCTCTCTCTCTCTCTCTCTCTCTCTCTCTCTCTCTCTCTCTCTCTCTCTCTCTC
>CM053764.1:113591409-113693080 GCA_028658305.1 Pachyuromys duprasi | reverse complement strand
AATGGCCCCATCTTGCTCCAGAAGTAAAGGACTACAGTCATTAGTGATAAGGGTCAGGAGAGGTCCCTGAATGGTAAGAGGCCCAGGACCACTGCATCCTGTTCCCTGAAGCCTGGGCTCAAACCACCTCCCAGCAGCCTTCTCCTGAGAAGACAAAGCCTGTAAACCTACCTGCTGCTGTCCTTGTCCACCCTGAGGAAGCACTCATGGGCCTTTTAGCCACCAGTTTCTCAGTTTCCAGTTAAAGAAGGTTGACTAGCTAGCTACCCCCAAGCGTTAATCGCTCACGGACTCTGGGCACTTCCTGCCTCCTCATGGGCTGTGTTGCTACACATCTGTGTTCCAGACCATAAGACACAATAGTAGCCACCCCCGGGAGGCAACAGATCTGTCTGCTGAAAACCTAGAGCAGTCCAGAGACACCAGGTACCCACGATGCCCCGGGCCGCTCCTTCAGGGGCCACTGTCAGCCACCACCTGCTTCTTCCTCCATCTTCCTCAGAAAAAGCCCCCTCTGCGCCTCACATGACCAGATATGTCAGAGCAGTGATCTCTCACAGGCTCTCGGCATCAATGGAGACAAACTGGGTGTTTCAAGGGCCCCCAGGGAAGGGGTTAAAAGTTTCTGACCTTGAAAGGAGTGGATGGCATGAAGGGGCTGGCAGCAGTCCTGGCTAGAACAAAGCTATCCTCCTGGCTCCCGCCTCTCCCTTCCCCCTTAACTCCAGCTAGCCACACTGCAAGCATCTGGCTCCCTTGGAAAGCAGTTTGCTGTTTCTCTAAACAGGGCGGTCCTGTTTCACACTCAATAATTTTTACATGCTGTTGCATAGATTTTGCGATTTTTCTTCTCTTTTACAGCCTGGTTAAAGGCCTTTTAAAGTTTACTTTCTTCAGTCATGCAGCGTGTGGACGCAGTTAACCCCCCATGTGCACAGGGACCACACACGGCAAGCCTCCAGCCTCCGCAGGACGACCTTCAGGGTCTCATTCCCATGCTTCTCCAGGGGACACGCTCTGCGCAGCTTCAGTTTCATCGTCGAAACGCCGTCGCGCTATTTAAAGTTTACATCCAAGACATAATTTCTTTTGTGATTTACCCTCTTAATCAGCACATCTAATGACCAACAACATGTTTACATTACCCAAGAGTTTCCCTTAAAAGGCAGCCTCGCTGGGAACATTCTTTCTCAGTCTCCTCAGCTCACTTGCCTCCTTCCCTTTGGACTCCAACTCCACTCCCAAAGTACAACGCGAACATTCTCGGAAGCATCTGGGCCGCCTTGGGGGAAGGTACCTGTCCAAGGTCCTCTCCTGGGTCACTCCTGTTCTTGAGCCTGGGGGCCTTTCAAATCCTTCATCTCCCCTGTACATTCCACCACATCCACCTGGTACCTCTCATTCCTGGAGGGTTTGGTTTGGCATGTATTTCACTTTTGTCCTGCCAGCGGCCCTGGGCACACTGTCATGCTCCTCCGTGACAGGTGGTCAGTAAACCATGAAACTTATTTTGCACAGAAGTTGAGGTACTGAGCTGACCCACGGTTGGGTCTCCATCACTTAGATAAGCACAGGCTTGGACAGGTCAGGAAAGCGAGGGGCTCCCTTGCCCAAAGCACAGACAGGGGCGAAGTATCTGCTGGCCCCTTCTGGGAAATGGATCACCCCTAGCTTACCTGTCCGGGCATCCCAAGGCTTTCATCCTGCCTTACACCCTGCCTCTCTCACCATGCTTCTCTCAGAGGAACCTCACCAATGCCACCTGTCTTTTTGACCTACTTTATGTTTTAAAACAATTTTTTTTTCCAAACTCTTCCCTTCTTACTCCTTCAGCAGCTCCCAGCCTTTTGCTTCTGAGGCTGGGTAGAAAAGAGGTGGAAGGCTTTAGCTGTGGTCCCTTCATGAGTGGCTGCCGACGTCACGGTACAGGAGAGCCTGAGGACTGCACTGGGAATGCACGGATGGTCCCCATCAGCGGACCCTGTCACAGGAAAGATGGACCGTGGAGCCACCTCCCCTGCCTGTGCAACTGTAGACCTTCTGGAACCCTCCGTGACTGCAAGGATCAAGGTGTGTGGAGGCACACGGGGTGCTCTGTGATGCCCCACACAGCAGCTGCACTCCTCACGCTCCTGCCCCTCCCCCCCACCTGCTGTGAAAGTCTTTCTCCTGAAGCTTCTTCTGTGGGTTTTTGGTCTCTTTCCCCTCCTTCAGAACTCTGAGGTGAGCTTCTGAAATAACCAGAAGGTCCTGCCATCTGCAGGTGACCACACTCAATCAATATTTATCTTCAGAGTTCAGCTGGGTCAGCTGCTGGCTGAGTCCCTGTCTCTAGGGGGGGTATTGTCCCTGCACTGCGACAGGCACTGTATAGGACACAGGGGAGGAAACTGAACCATGCTGAAGAAAGGGGCTTCGCACACATGAGAAAGACATCAGCACTACTGGGTAGCTAATCTGCTACCCAGACCCTCTCGACCATTTATCTCTTGGAGACCAGAAAAACACCAGGCATCAATCTGGGGGCAGCGTGCTACGCAGATCCCGTTAAAACCTGACCACAACAGAAAAGCATTCACGCAGTATTGCCCAGACTATGACTTGTTGGCCCCAGCCTTTCATAGGACTCCAACTGGAGGACAGGTATTCCCAACCACTTTCCTGCTTAACCAGAAAAGCTGGCCGTCAGGGAGCAAATGTCAGGAAGACATGGCCTGGCCTGGTCTATCTCATACCCTGCTAGGGGTCTGCATATACCATTCATCACTCCCCAACTGCCTCCAGAAGAGCTCAACCCAGAGGCATGGCAGCTCACACGTGTTATTCTAGCACTTGGGAGGTGAAGGGGGGGGGGGGATTGCCAGGAGCACATAGAAAGGGATTGGGTCTGGGCTTGTGGGAAAAAAAAAAAAAAAAGATTATCAATCACTGGCCTCCTCTCCAGAGCATCCCTGAAAAGCATCTGCCCTGCGCGATGGACGATGTTGGCTTCCACTGCAGGTCTTCCTGGCTGAGTGCTGGCCTCGTTGCCCTATGGCAGTGGGGTAGGGAGTTGGCTTTTCGAAGACCATTAACAGAGGTAAAGCTTAAGCAAATATGTAAGGTCTATGTAAGACCCATGCTGTGTAAAACCTGCAGTGTGGCCTGCCCTGGCTGCTGCAGGAGCTGGTGTGGTGGGCACTCCCATCAGTCCTGGCCCTGGTTCTGGGAGCAACTATAACCCGTGCCAGCACGCAGCCACTCCACTACTCCCAAGGCCGAGACTAAGGAACAGACCTAATTTCTTCCCTTTGCCTGACAGCTTTACAGTTGATACCAACTCCTCTCAAATCACAAGGATGCAGGAATAGAGCATGGAGACGCCCCAGGAATGTCCATCAGTCATCTGTCTTTCTGACCTGAGGTCACTTGCTCCAACACAGCAACGATGGCTCACGCACAGTGAGCCAGACTCAGGGTTGCAGTTCTGAGGATGGAGTTTGGACACATTAAAAAAACACTAGCTCACCTTACTTCTTCCTCACTCTCTGATACGTTTTATTGCAGAAGAGAAAGGCCAGCAAAGGAATCACATGAAATATGAAGGATCATTTCCCACCATGTAATGTAACACATCTCACAGCAGAGGTCTGCACTCCATCACCTCCCCTTACTAAGGGCACCTCCCACCTGCAGGTCAACAGGGCATGTGCGCTGCCCACGTTTTCGAGCAATCAGCAGTGCCTTTCACCAAGACCCTGGCTTGCTTTCCCTACAAAATCAGTGATGATTTGCATAGCAACAGCTTCTCACAGCCAATGCATCATCCCCAGCCCACACCTTAGCTTCCTCTTGCCCAGGATCTGGTAAGCGTTGGTCCCAAAGAATGTCACTCCCAGGAAAAGGCTGTCATATTAACTGTGGCCAAGGTGATAAGGATACAGGTCAGAGTGGGGCTGGTTGGGGACAGGCTCTGGTTGCTGATAGGTGTGGCCAGCGTGTCCTCTGAATCTGCAAGACCACTGTGCATTTCATAACCAGAGTTCCCTAGTTCATGTGCCTGAGGATTATGAAAGCACCCCCTTTCTCATCGTCTATAAACTCCCTACCCCTCCCAACCCTACACCTGTACCCTGCACACACACTACACATACACTCACCCACACCCATACTGACGCCACTCCATCTGTGGCTCACTGTGGCTCTAAGTCAAAGAACAGCATTCTCGTGTCATTACTGTTGCGACATGCGTCATCCCTCTTGTTCTTCCATCTGGTATTCCCACATCCGATGGCCTGGCTACCGTGCACCCAAGTCCTTTCCCATGGCTAGCTTTGGGTAAATCAGAGAATTAAGCGAGCCCATTTCCTACTCTACAGACAGTTCATAATTCCTTTTTAAAATGGAGCAACTCTGAATGTCTGTTGGTCTCGAGACAGTACTTCAGGTCACACTGCAGACAAGCCTTCCAGGGAAGGACTCAGGCTTTCTTCCTGCATCTATAGCAAATTTGAGTTTCTGAGCCTGAGACACTCCTGAATTAAGAAAGAAGGACACAGTTTAAATCGTGTCTAGTTGAGTCTGATAAAAAGTAAAAACCGTTTACTTGTATTAATTCCATAAGTAGTCATCAAGGGCAGCTACTCATACACACTCTTCTCAAGACTGGTGCAGGTCACTGCATGCATGCATGAGTGAACATCATTTAGCATGTGTAATACACGAATGCACATATCAACACAGAGTACACAATACACGTGCATATGTATTTGTACAGCCAGTCTGTAGGAAGTCCAGCTATTAGCTTGCTTGTGAGCACACTTCGCACACAGCCAGCACTCGGATAGAACAGCCTACAGAGGGCTGGGATGATGCCTCGATGCTTAAGAGGGTTTATGCTCTGCAGAGGACCCAGGCTGGGTTCCCAGCACTCACACTGTAGCTCACAACTTCCCGTTACAGCAGGCCCTACAGACCCATCTGACCTCTAGAGGCTCCTGCATACACACGGTTCACATGTGGCACATACATTCAGGGACACACACATACATGTAAGATTAAATAAATAAGAGATGATATAAAATCAGACCTGTGCGGAGCACTTTTTACAGGGCCACCTGCAGCTTTCCCATTTTTAGGGTTTTTAGCATATAACTACCCTCAGTGAATCAGATTTCATGTTTACTCTCTCCCACAGAGTCACTTTCTGACCTGAACTACACTGCATTTGAAGATGGCTTCAGCCCTGAGTGTGCACAGGGCAGGAAGCACCCTGTGGTATGATCACTTTGTTTTTAAATTTTTAGTTTTTATCTTATGTACATGTGTATGTGTGTGCATGTTTGTAAGTGTTCTTGTGTGTGCACATGCATGTGAGGCCTGAATGCACATGAGTTCTGAGAACTGAATTCAGGTTCTTAGGCACTTTTGCAACTGAGTGATCATGTTGACCCCAAGATCAACATTTCTGCTACAGACTAAGTAAGGGGCTTCACCACGGCATTTTCAGAGCTGGGTCTCACTGGTAACGCCCTATAATCCTCTAGCCTCCTTCTCACTGGTCCCTCGTCTCCCCACACGGCTCCTTTTCCACCTTCACATCTTTCAGTATATGGTTTGGGTTGTTGTTGTTGCTGTTGTTTTGTGTTAGAATCTTGATTCCACGTTTAAGAAAAAAACATCATATTTATCTTTTTCTTCTTCCTTCCCTTTACTTTCTTTCCCTACAAAATGGCCCCCCATTCTGCCTTCATGTCCTAAACACATACACGCATACACCTAGATTTAGCACTTGAGAGAAAATGTTTATCTTTCCGAGTCTGGTTCATCTCACTTAAAATGATGGTCTCCAGTTCCACCCATTCTCCTACAGATGACATAATTCTAACTGAAGCTACATGGTCTGTATCTACCATGCTTCCCTTATGCCCACACGCTGATGGGCTGACTCCCTAACTGGGCTGCTCCTCGCTGGGCACAGTAGGGCCCACGTACTGCCCATTCTCTGTCATGGACATGCCATGCTGAGGCAGTAGGACACGGTTACTTCTCAGTAAGTCAGGAACCCAACCTCACGTCCTAGGACTCCAAGTGTGCAGGTGTACATGACACTCCTCTTAGGGGTTCAGGACCTCCGTGAACAACCTTTGAGGCTCAGCAGGAAGCTATCATCGCTCACTGTTGGTAGAACATCGTTACTAAACTTGCTCTGATCACACACCAGAAATCAAAGTGTATGGACAATCTTAGCCATGTGCAGTTTTCCATACAAACACACAATGAATGAATGAATGAATGAATGAATGAATGAATGAATGAATGAATGAATGAATGAGTGAATGCAAACACACATTTACAAAATGAATTTTAAAAGCCAGGGCAAGAAGCGCCCTATAGTACCCACTATCTAATATTCTGCATTTGTATTCAGGAGAGCTCTTGATATTTTATTTTCACTTATATAAAAAATGATAATAAATTCAAAAAATAAAGCGATCCCAAATGACTATGATGACTTGGTGAAGGGGGAAGCCATGTCTCAGAACGTTATAGTAGATCATGGCCCCACGAAAGAAAAGATACCCAAAGTCAACAAGAAAATATTAAACTATTCTTTTAAAAAGAATTTTTTTTGAATTTCAAAAGCCTGAATTCCAGAATAAAGAAATATAACCATTCCATTTTCAAGTACTTGGGAAAGCAAAATCTAATTATGAAGAAGGCGCCCAATGGCGGCTGGGTCAGACTAGGGTAATGTACTGCTATGAAGCGTGAGGTGCTGGCCGCAGCCATGTGTGCTAAAGCGGCTGTCAGTGACCAGCTCTTGATGAGGAGCACGTCGAAAAAGCTCCCCTGATGCATCAACAGTGTCCTGAAAACCAGAGTGCCACCAATCAGCACCATTGGCCCTAAGCTGAGTGTGCATACACATCCAAAGTAAACCTAACTGATCCAGAGACTGAGCGACTATCTGATAGCTAGGATATTTACCCCCCAGCACTGACCCATTTTCCTGCCTGCCTTGGCAACCTCCTCTTAATTTTATAGGCTACTTCCTGACCAAAATTTAGGAGTTATTTTAAACCGCTAACCCCAAATGGTTCTTAATCTCCAGGAAATGGGTTTGGTTGTAATGGGACACAAATCAGATACTCCTCGTCAGGAAACCAGGTGGCTGAACCCAGGGAAAGCAAGCATGGAGTGCTCTGGCCTACATACAGGTCATCACCTGCCCCAGATGGGCTCTGCTGGGGCTGAGCTCCACACAAACACTTACCACCACCCTCAGCAAGAGAGTTGCCTAAACCCTGACATTAAGCCTGGCAAGACCCGGGCAAAGCCCTGTGAAATGGCTCACTCTTTTCCCAGTGAAGAGAAGGGTTCTCAGGGAACCAGGGCAAATTAATTCGCCAGAATCTGCTTCATATGGATGCTGGGACCTTCCAAGGAACAAACCAGCTGTCAGCAATAATGACCCCAACAAGAGTCAAGCTGAGGAGGGACATTTCACATACAATTGGTATGGCTTCAATCTAAGGACAAGTAGATGGAGGTCCCTAGATGTTGGTATGACTGATACGAGGCTGCTGGCCAGAACCTAATCATCCATCATGCCACTGCCGAGAAAAAGTACACAGAACAGCCAGAACCTATGTTCTCTAGACCAGTACCAGCACCCCACACTGCTGATCCAGAAACGCTGGGTCTCCCATCTATCCCTTGGTGATGAGCTCCACAGTGCTGACGTAATGATCCAAGTCCCAACTGCCTCCTAACATCATCACTTGGCTATGTACTTCTCGAAGTTTGCTTTTCACTGAGCCAACATGATATTGCTTGGCATTACACAAGCTCTGCTAAACACTTTGCAAACAATGGTTCATTTTCTTCCCATCACCAGGGTCACTGCCTTTCACACATGAGAAGGCCAGAGCCCGTGTACCAACATGTACCCCAAGTAGGGCAAGGCAGGTCCTTAGTCCCTTCCTCCCTAGATATGTGCTTCCATCTGGTTTCCTAATATTCACTTATTAGAGAAATGGGCTTTTTTTTGGTTGTGGGGGATGGGGGTGACTGGCTAAGCTTAGGTAACCTGAATTAAAACCAACTCTTCTCCTCAGATGTGTACATTGGCTTCTAGCCAGGTTCCCAAGTTATAGATTTCTTTTCTAAGTAAACATAATAAATAAACCAGTCTCTGGGTCTGTGTTGTTTACCTGCTGAAACCTCACATGCTGCCACAGAAGTGACGACGTCATCACCGTCCACTGAGCTCTGACGCAGGCACGCTGGTCCTAGCTCCCGCACAGCGCTTTCCTAGATGGCAAGCCTGCAGACTGAGACACCATCGTGTTCCTTAGGAAAGTCAAAGCTGTAACTCAAGACTTCAGGGCTAACTAGAGGGCTGGAGAGACGGATGGGTGGCTAAGGATGCTTGCTGATCTTGCAGAAGACCCGAGCTTCGTTCCTGGCACTGTGCCAGGAGGCTTATAATCACCTGTGACTCCAACTCCGAAGGTGACACTCCTCTAATCCCTAGGTGCTACACTGAGGCACACGTAAGCCACAGTTAAAAGACAAAATCCTCCTTTAAAATTAAATTAAGAGCTGATTAGGAAACATAATTGCCCCAAAATAAAAGATATTAGGAAGCTACATAGTAGCACAATCCTTCACCAACTGTATTACATATTCATGTTGATTTTGGTAAGAAAAATACAGGGGGAAAATATTACAATAGTTATCATTGGGTTCATCCGTCACCTGCTTAAACAGGAAATAAGTACCGGACTAGAAGCTAGAGTGCTAGGTAAAGTCTATCCTTCAGAAAAGAAAAATACTACTGCTAGAATCCAGGAAATGTCATTGTTCCCAGCAGGAGAATATGTGGCTGTCTTAGTGACGGTTTCTATTGCTTTGATGAAACTCCATAACTGAAAACCAAGTTGGGGAGGAAAAGGTTTATTTGGCTTACACTTCCAAATCACTATTCATCATTGAAGAAACTCAGGGCAGGAACTCAAACAGGACAGGAACCTGGAGGCAGGAGCTGATGCAGAGGCCACAGAGGGGTGCTGCTTACTGGCTTGCTCCTCATGGTCTTCTCAGCCAGCTTTTTTATAGAACCCAGGAATAGCACCACGCACAATGAGCTGAGTCCTCTCCCATCAATCATTAATTAAGAAAATGCCCTAGAGCTGGAACTTATGGAGGTATGTTCTCAATTGAGACTCCCTCCTTTCAGATAACTCTAGCTGTGTCAATTTTACATAAAACTATCCAGCACAGTGGCTCAAAATGTCTTGGGAATACTGAGTTACATCTGTCTCTATAAAAGCAGGTCTTTATTTTCCAAAGTAGAAATTTAACAACCAAAAAAATTAAACCCTTTAATTAAGCATCAAATGCAGGAGGAATTTGGCACCTCTAGAAATTGTGCTGAGTGGTGGCGGCACACGCCTTTAACCCCAGTACTTGGAAGGCAGAAGCAGGAAGATTTCTGTGAGTTTGAGGCTGGCCTGGTCTATAGAAAGAGTTCTAAGACAGCCAGGGCTGTGTAGCCAGGACTAAACAGAGAAACCTTGTCTTGAAAAACAGAAAAGAAAGAAAAAGAAAGAGAAAGGAAGAAAAGAAAAAAGAAAGGTGTGCTGAGGAGTGTCGAAGTCTAATCAGCCAAATCTTGTGGGATGAGTGATCACATGAGTGGCTTTCCAGTTGATGTGCTAGGCAAATGAAATGGGACAACTGCGTCTCCCAGTTCGCAGTCAGTGTCTCCCACTGTCTCTAGAATAAGAAGGACCCCCAATATAATAAAACATGGACTCAATTGTGAGTTGTAGTCATCCCTAAAGACTGGGTTACCAGGGCAACCGAAGATGACTCTTCACACAGCACACTTAGGTGCCTTTGGCAGGTGAAGTGAATCTGTTACGTCTGACTCAGACATCACACTCACCTCTTAACCTACCACACACCAGGAGATATTTAAATCCCAGACAACATGAAGTGTGCTCATAGTGTGCGGTGTAAAAACCAAACCTAGCCAGGCTTCCATAATGAACATTACTAGCCCACGGAATAAACTATTTACATAGGAAGGTCAGCATTGTGTGTATTTCCATGTCATGTTTAGTCTGTGCTGGAATATCTGCTGAGAATTCCAAATCCAGGGGAAACACCTTCCTTGGCCATCATTTTCCTTTGTGTTCTCTAATAATACTTCAGGATGGACACTGTGACATAGTTTCCATGAGCCAGTACACAGCCCCACCAGGACTCCCCAGGGGATGCTGAGGGAACAGCCTAGAAATATCAGGACCAATTAATTACCAGTGATTAATGTCTGCCTCCACCTATGTGTCAGGCTCTCTCCCTAACAGAGTCAAGGTGCTTTAAAAAGATGTGTCCTTAGGCATCTTATAATTGGCAGGGATGTCAGAACCACCAAGATGATGCCATAACAAACTATGTGGCAGAGAGAGCAGCCTGCCTTTCCTGGTGTTTGCTTACTTACCTCATGCACACAGCGTTTCTTCAAGGCGCAGGCCTCCGTGGCCCCTGTGACTATCCGCCCTCTTTTTTTAAGGCGGGAGAAGTAGATTGAAGGTTTACCCTTATAGCCTGGGATGAGGGGCTTGAAGATGACACGGTCCGAACAACACTCCTCACTTAGGATGAACTTTTAAGTCCTATACCACGCTGTACCCCTAGCGAATACTCAACAGGGGATTCATAAGAATAGGGGAGATTAGAAGACAGGCCTGTCACAGGTGTGCAAGCATCAGAACCCAGCCCCTCGGACAGAAAGATAGCTTCGTGATGTCAGGTAGTGAGGTGATGCCCACCCATACCACGCACCCATACGAAAAGGGGGTGGGGCATCACAAGGCCAGGCAATAGGAGGAAAAGCTGGCAAGTTGAGCTCCACATAACTTTGAAATCAATGGGCTGTAAGCTCAGAAAGGTCATAGGCAAGGGTGATGGAGAATGCCGGGAGCAGATCCCCAGGTAGAGAGCTTAGAAGAAAAATAAATAAAAATTTAAAAAAGCAGAGGCCTACTCCATAAACAATCCCAGTGGGGCCTGACAGGAAGTGAAGAGCAGGAAGATAACCCTACACCCCAGGATGGGACCAGGAGAACAATGGCGCGGAGCACAGGGTGGACTCAGGCCTCTGAGTAACAGAAAGCCAAACATTAACCTCACAGGAATCCCAGAGTTAATAGCTCCGAAGGAATTCCCAATGACCTGGTTCTGATTTTGACCCCTTCATTGTGTGCCAGACAATGGCAGACATCGTCCTTGGTATTGTTCTGCAGCTGACACGTTTGCTGGTCAGGAAGAACAATGCGCCAAGATACTATGTTAGGCATTCCATTGTTGTTCCTGCTTGCTTTATCCCGAGTTCCAAATGCCAACCCTGCTTGAGAGACACTTTAATGAGGTTAATCTGTTTCCAGTGTTGGGAACAATCACTGTTCGATGCTGTTCTGTGGTGGACAAACATTGTACAATCATCCCTCACAGAGATTCGTGCTGGGTCGCCTTATGAAGCGACACCCCCCCCCTCCCCTTATGGACAGGGCTCTGTGGTCCTGCTTGACTCTGGGTTCCATTGTCTGTGAAATCTTTATCAGCTCTTCACTAAATAACCCAGCTTGTTAAGCCTGCCCCCATTCTCAGGAGAACACCACTCCTGTTAATGAATAATGTGGGGGTTCGTGAGGTCCCTCCTGCCCTTGTCCAAATCCACATAAGTTTTCTGGGTCAGTTCCCGCAGGCACTCCCATCTCGAGTAGGTCACCCTTGCCTAACTTTTCAACCTCCCCCACTCGCAGTACATCTCCCACCTGGAGGGGACACGTCACAAGCTGGGCTGGGCACCCTTTATCTCTGATGGCGTAGACCTGCCCTTTCACTCCCCTTAGGCTCTGTAAGACCAAAGGTCAGCCACTCCCACAGACTTCTCCAAGAAGAGATATCAAGGTCATTGTGGAATGCTAGGACCCTAAGATTGACAGAAGCCAGGAAATGTCATCCTGCATCCTGCTACAGGGCAGTGTCCTAACAGCCAGGGGCTACTGGTCTAGCCCCCATGCCTCCCACAGATTTGGGGGGATAACATTCCCCCAGAAGTTTCTCTGTCCCCTCAAAAACTGGACTAAGTTCTCCCATGTCTTTGCGTGCTCCTCTACTCAGTTTTTCTCATCAATCTGTGCCCTCAGGCCAGGACTGCATGCTACTCCCTGGGACAGGCTATGTGGCCAGCGCCTGCCTGGGACAGGACAGGAAGTAGGTGTTCCAAAAGCATTTTAAATAAAGGAAGAACAAAAGAGTACATATAAGGAAGCGATAAGTGTGACTTCGAGGGACACTGAGGCACAGGGTTCAAAAGAGCTCTAATTATCTGCTTCATTAAAAAAAAAAAAAAAAGCCCTTATCGGTGACCGCACTCATGCTCTGAACACCCAGTAATCTAAAGTGTCAATCAGCTCCTCCTGTGAAGCCCAGTCTAGCACACACATAGTTAACCCACAGACCTCTGTCTGGCTTCAGGGGCCCTTGCCCTTTCCCAGCTCTGCTCCTTGTGAAAAAGGGCAAGAGGGTTGAGGACTGCCCCCATCAGCATCATACCCCACCCCAATGTGCCCTGCTGGGGCTTACGGAGGAAACCAGCCCTCCCATCTAAATACAAACTTCAGGAGAGCCGCCCGTACTGGCATGGGAACAAACTCTCCCTTCCTTGAGCTCTTTGGTTGTTTGGTCCCTGGAGATGTGACTAATGGTCAGGAGACAGCAAGGCTTCTGGGCAGGCATGGCAACACTTAGGGGAAAGTTCGCATTTCAGACCCAGAGAGGTAATTTGATAGGCACTCAGATAGAGTGCTTGCCTAGCATGTAAGTGACCCTGGGTCCATCACCAGGCAGACCTGTAGCATCTTACCACCTACAGGCTGTGCCTAGAGTATGTGGTACTTGGGTAGATACAATGGAAGCTACTTTGTTGCTGCGGCATCTCTTAACAGCTGGATTTTAGAAGGAGCAGCACAAACATGCTATCCATAGCATGAAGAGGACACTTTATTTCTATTAAGGTGATGTTGTTTTAAAATGGATCTTTTTCTATCCCCGAAAGTCATAGGCACATTAACAGGTTTTCTAATTCTGGGTAACTATCACACCAAGGTAATGCCTTAGGTGGCCAGGCTGCTTAAGATGCTCATGGCAGCTTAAGGAGTAGCACAGAGTCAGTGGCCAGGAACTGTACAACAATTGATAGGAAATAAATCAGTCTCAAACCTCAATATTAATTTGTTTAAGTTTTCCAGTGAAATCGGGAGTTTGTGTGGCTGACTAGTTCTTTTCAAAGTTCTCAGTGTCTGGAAGTTAGGTCCTGCAATTAGCTTTGCTAACACAGTCAGTCATTCAGAAAAACCTATATACAAATGGTGGCTTGTGCTTTCCCATCAGAATGGCCTTGCCTGGTCCCCTTAGAAGTACTAGATCTTTCGGTTAATATTCCCCACCTGGGCTGAACCCGGGGCACTGCACGCACTGGGCCAGCACTTCAGCCCAGCTACATCCAGAGAGCACTTTTTACCTTTTTTATTTTATTTTATTTTTAGGGAGCGACTCACTAAGTTTCCTGGGCTAGCCTCAAACTCACTCCGTTGCTAAGGCTGGCCTTGAACTTGAGATACTACTGCCTCAGTCTCCAAGTAGCAAGAACTACAGGCCTGCACCAGCAGACCCAGACCAGCAAGCCTGCTCTTTTGAGAAACTACCCTCACCATGAGAAAGGGTAGTTAAACAACTACCTGAGGTGAAGGAGGAGACCCTGGACAGGGAGGGAACTCTCTGAAGTTGGCTGCTGATGTAGTCATCCTTCTTCAGTGACCAATGAAGAAGCTGTCACCAGGGAGGCAAAACTCACTTAAGAAACCCTAGCACATATTACCAGTTTATTCTAGTATGTAACAGTTAATAATTTATAGTATAGTTGATCAGTATCGCTCCTGCAGAAAAGAAGTGAAATTCTTAAAAGGAAAAAAAAATGCAGAATTAAGAAACAGTTCATATATATTGGAAGTGCCCGTAAGCAGCGGACACCTTTTTTTACACATCTGAGGGGGAAGGCAAACTGTTGAGAGGCCACACCTTGTGGCCTTTGGGCCCCGCATGGCTGTCACAGCAGCAGCTGAAGTGCATTCTCTAGAGGCGAAGGCAGAAAGTCTGGCCCGGCTTCCCCAGAGCTGGAAGTCTGGCTCTTGCAAATATCTCCCAGCGCCCTCCCGGCCAAGCACCAGAGGAAACAAAACTAAAAAAACAATTTGCTCAGAGAACAATGCGATGGAGTTTCGCTTTGCTTTCACACTCAAGTCTAAATGTGGTTATAATTTTCAGACACACATTCATAAAAGGCAAGAGTTGAAGTAGTGACTTTTAGGATGCGTAGAAGTGCCCGCATCTGTTCTCAAGCGTGCCGTAGGCTACACAAAAGTCGTGGGAAAGCAAAAATACAGATGTTTCCAGGCAAACGGCCCAAAGCTGTTCGGCCTCAACCATTACGGTCTCCCAAACAACCAAAAACACGCCCAAAGCGATTCCCCTTACACATGTGTGTGAGAATCTGAGTGGCGTGGGGTGTGCGTGCCCACCCTTCCAGCCCCGACCCACTCGCGCGCCCCGCCGTTTAGCGCCTGGGCGATGAAGGTTCAAATCTCGCTGGCTGCCCGGCACCCTCACCCCGCCGCAGTGCGCGCTAAGTTTCAAGTCCCTTCCTAAGTCTCCCGCACCCAGCCCGTAACAAAGGAGGTTCCGTAATGGATGCGCGACCGCAGCCCACAGGGACCGCGAGCGGAGAGCCGCCGGAAGAGTGCACCTGGCCGTGCCACCCGCGACACCCTCAGGGGCCGGGCCGGCTGACCGCGCCAGGCGCTGGACAAAGAGGCCTCGCGGGGCGGCGGGGGTGCAGGGTGGGAGGCTGGGGAGCGGAGCCCGCGGGGGACTCACCTTCGCGGCGGCCCTGCTGCGCTCCTCGTGGAGCAGAAGGGCGCCGAGCAGCAGGAGAAGGCAGACGCTGAGCCGGGGCCCCATGGTGGCTGCGCCCGGCGCGGCGGGGGACCGACAGAGGCGGCGGGAACTGCAGCCCGGCTCCCGGGGGCCGCGGCGAGCAACTCAGTCTCGAAGGGCCCGAGTGTGAGCCCTGCTCACCGTCCCGGGCGCGGCGGCTCTGAGCAGAGACCTGAGCGCGCGGCCCGAGGAGCTCCCCAATTTGTTGGCGCTGCCCCCTCCCCTCGGCAGCGCGCGGGCGGCGTCTCCAAGGGGAGGACCCTGCGGCGCGGGTAAGAGGCGGAGGCTGCGCGCCGCTCGGGACTTGGTGTCGCTGAGCGTCCGGCCGCCGCGGCTCTGCGCTCCGCACCCAGCTCCTCCCGCGCCCGGGTCCTCTAAGCCACCCTCGGCTCGCCGATCCCGGGGAGGCACGGGCGAGGGGCGCCGGGGCCGAGAGTCCGGCGCCCGCGGAGCGAGGCCAGGCGGGCCTGGCGCTGGTGTGCTGCGGACCGACGCTTCTGCGGGGCCCATGCGCGCGGGCAGCCGCTCCTGACGCGGGAGCCTGAGGTGAGAGCCGCCCCCGGGAGGCGCCGACACCGAGGCCTCAAGTCCTGGACGGAGCGCTGGAGACAGGCAGAGCTGCGCGCCCGGCTGGATCGGAGTGGGAAGGAGATGGAGGACCGGGGGTTGCGCTGCGTGGGCTAAGCGGCTCCAGGCAGAGCCCAGGGAGAAGAGTGCCTCTTTCTCTGTCTCCTGATCACCCCTCAGAGAATCGAGGGACGGCACTGCGGAGTCAGGGTGCTGCGTGACTGTGCCTTCCCTGCCAGCCACCCTTGCTAACCCGCTTTGTCTCTCGCCTTCAGGTTAGGAGGGGACCGAGCCGAGCCTAGACCTGAAAGACTCGGATCATGGACCGAGTGCGGTTCGCAGCGTCTGGCCCTGCCCTGCGAGGGTAAGTCACCTTCTGCCCGGTCTCCTGGCTGCAGACAACTTTGAGGAGTTGGCAAGTTGGGGCCCGCACGTTCGTGTCATTCTCTCACCCTCCCTCCCTTCCCCGTGCAGGTGGCTGCTGCTGGCGACTGTGACCCTGGGGCTCCTGGCTCAGAGCGCCTTCGCGGTAAGTTCCGCTCGCGAACCCCACGCGGTTGGGCTTCCGCGCCCGCGAGGGCTTTGGAGGTTCGCAAAGCCTCGTGGAAGACAGGCACGCTGAGCCACCTGAGCGTGCTTGAGTGTGTGTGTGTGTATGTAGGTGTGCGTTACTGTGCCAGCCAGCCGTGCGTCTAGTGCAATGCAGGCGTTGGCCCTCTCTAGGGAGCTAATAATTAAAACGTAGCCCGAGGCACCGTTTGCTGCCAAGCTTTGGCCGTAGCAGCGAGGGAGGAATGTCTGTCACTAGGCCATGAGGCACACGGATGAAGGGGGTTGGGAGCAAAGAGTTTCCAGAAACTCAGCGATGGTGTCCAGGCACTGCGGTGGGCAGAGAGCTTCTTAAATATGAGACTCGGGAGGGGAGGAGCAAGGAACAGACAGCCTCCTGCTTTAACGCTGTTTAGGGAACAATGGGCTGGAAACCCGAGGTCTCTCCCAAATGTTGAGTAGGCCCTGAAGAGCCACAGGCCAGAAGGAGGCCTGTGGTCCGGGTCCCCTGTGACCTATTCACTATGCCCCTTGCTCTTTCCATGGCCAGAGCAGGCCCGACAGAACTGCCTTTGGACTGGAGGGATGTTGTGGGGCTTCCACACATGCTGAGTGTAGCCGATCTGGGTAGAGCTGATTACCGGTGCCACCCCAGGAGAGGGTCTCCAGGAGAGGGTCTCCTCGGAGACTGTTTAAAAGAGGTGTGAAAACTGAGGGCACTGGCCAGGTTTGCCTGTCCACCTGTCTGCATAGGGCTCAGTGCCTAGACAGAGCTTGGGGACACCAGTGTACTCTACCACTCTGGAACCCACACACCCAGGGCAAGAAGGTGGGCTTCGGTGTTCTTGGCCTTCCCTCACCTAGCCGAAACCATCTGTAATTCTCAGGCTTGCAGTAAGTGGAAACAAGTCCCAGCAAAGAGTTGCCTTCTCTCTGGGATCCAGCATGAGGAGAAAGGGGGGGCTCTGACCAGACTCTGGACAGTGAATCCTGGCCAGTCTTACAGCTTGAGTCTGTCTCTTCCTTCCCCAGTCCTCAGCCCTGCCTTAAGAAGAACAGAACCTAAATGTTAGAGAAGCCATTACCTGTGAGCCCTCATGCATGGCTCCCACTTGGCCAGGATCCATAGACCATAGCACACACTTTAACGCAAGTTCCTAGAAAGTTCCAGGATGCGTGCTGACACCCACAGCACGGCCCCAGAGCCACTGCCCGGCTGTCTTCATTCCCCGAGGCTGAAGGCCTTACTGGGTGTCGTTTTTAAAACGCCGGAAAGGGCTTGCTATGGAAAGGCATTTACACAGCTCTGCCCTCACCTCACCAAACCTCAGTTCACACATTTCTCAGAGTATCTACATCTTGTCACAAAGGCCACATTTCCTGCTTGTACAATATAGCTTCATGCCTCCATACATCCTTTCACATGCTACAAACCCACCTTAAAGTCTTGTCCTCTCTACACTTGGATGTGACCAAGAGCATGTATTTCCCAGCAAAGCCAAATAGCCTAGAACGGCTTTCTCAAAATTTCAGATCCCTGACCCTCATTGCAAACATCCCTGCAGGACTCTCTGAGGCACTACCTGAAACCCTGCATTTCCAAGACAGAAAAACTTTGGGAATCTTGATCTGTGCATGTGAGCTGAGATACAGCCTCTGAGGTCTTGTGTGTGCTTATTTCATTCTCTGGGCTGTAGATTCTGAATGTGCAAATACAGTGGGCGAATACCGTGAGGGCTTTCCCAGAGCCGTGTGAATCTGTGTGCCTGAAACAACATGGGACTGGTGATTGTCAACAGCACGTTGATAACTTCTAAGCCTCTTGCTAGGCCACTGGCTTTTTCACAGCTAGTACCTGTGACATAATGTCTTGATCCTAAACGTTGTGCATGGAATTCTTACTTGTGGCAAGCTTTGTCCCTCCCCTCTTTGTCTGCCTGATTCTGTGGCGCTGTCTCATTGTTTCTGGAATCCGGAATCTTCGCGGGGTGGGTCAGTGCAGCCACTAGGATCACTGGTTGCGTTGTGCGGCGCTTCATGCAGAAACCGCCGAGACTTGTAAGGGATGGGTAATTATTTAATGAAAGCTTCTTGTATACCAATTTGTATGCGTGAGTACATCAAAGCCTCCAGGAAAATACTCCCAAGGTGGGTAACTCTTATGCCCATTTTACATGCTAGGAAAAAAGAAGCAGAAAATAGAAATAACCTGCCTGGGATTTCTCTTGTAAATGGTTAAGGGTGTGGGAGCCAGGCACCTCACCACCACACCAGCCTCCTGGGTTCCTAAGCCACAGTGAGGATGTTCTCAGGGTCTTCGCATGTGGGGGCTTTCCTTGGTCTTGAACTTGACAGACAGTAAAGCTGAGACACTGGTTTCTGGGAGGGGGAGATGGTGGAGCGGTGTCTCCTGTGGTACTCTGCAGACCAGGAGCACAGAGGGAAAGAAAAGAGGGAAGCAGGAGAGAGCATCATCACCTCAGCTCAGGGTGCCATAGACCCAGATGGTCTGCCTCCGCATCTCTGGACCACTTACTGCCATCCACATAGTCACTTCTGAAGGCTCCTAAATGTGAATGCAAGGCCAGAAAAACTACTGCCCATCCTAAGAGCAAGGCTTGAGTCATAAAGGGGTGCCAGTCCCAGAATCCTCCACGGCAGGCTGCCTGGGTAGGAACCCCAGCTGGATGAGCAGCTGAAGCCTACTGTGGTCACATCTGTGTATGCTTGAGTCAGGACTTGAGGGTAGGGTCCACCTCACAGGGCTGTGAAGGGACCAGGCCTGCCTGGAGGCAAAGGAGGACTGTGTGTTCCCACTTCCCTTTGATCCTTTTGTGTGAAACGTGGGCCCCTGAGAAGCGGAAGTGAGTGTGAACTCTGCCTTGACTTGGAGTGGAGTCACCAGCACTTCCAGACCCCTGGAGCCTTGGTGATCACCTTCCCTGAGGAGCTCAGATGGCTTAGTCACAGCAGATTCTGCAGCCCACCACTTAGAGATGGGTTGGAAATGGTTGCTGAAGAGCATGGACAGGAAAGGGCTCCAGCCCTGTCTGGGCAATGGTCAGACCCACAAGGAGAGAATGTGAAACTCGAGGACAATTTTCCAGAGCAGAAGAAAAAGCTAAGACTTTGCTGTAAATAAAACTCAAAGGGCTGTAACTGTAGGCATGGAGAGAAGCAAGTAAGTGCTCGGTGAGGGTAAGTCAGGGCAGAGCCTACACACACACACACACGCGCGCGCACACACACACACACACACACACACACTTTCCAACAAAGAGGTGAGAAAGCAACTGGGGGTCATCAAGAGGTGTCTAGGATCTGAGAATTCCAGAAAACGCCTTGAAATTAACCTCTGGCTTCTTACTGCCAAGGTTTTGGGCATGCTCGCTGCAGAGGGGAGTTGGGCACCAGCCTGAGGTGCTTCACCTTGAGAGCTGAGCACTCTTGGCTGTTAACTGGCTGCGAGAGCTCAGAGGGAGGGGCTGGAGGGACAGTGGATGAGCTGCAAGCTGCTCATGCACACAACCCAGGCTAGGCAGAGACAGACCCAGCCTGAGCTGCCCACCTCTGCCAACCGGGCATGGGCCTGGGGTTAGCCCACTGCGAGTGAGGAAACTTGTCTGGGTGGATGCCAGAGTTCTCTAGCATGTAACATAACAGCAACCTGGGTGTGAGACCTTCCCAGCCTGCCGTGCTGTGGCGAAGCTTCTGGAATCCAGAGAATAAATGGAACTCCTCGCAGCCAGTCCTTCCAGTTAATGTTGCTATCTCCAGCCGCAGCCTTTGACCCCGCTGACATTGTCTCCCTGACAATGAGGTTTTTTGTTTACGTGGTCTATCAGAGAATGAGGTGATACGGAATCTTAGGGGGCATCTGTGGGTATCTAAGTCCTGTGGGTATAGTTGGAGGGTGAATTTCAAAGAAAGCTAAGTAGCCAGTGCTTCCCTAGTGAACTCTAACCTAGTCACGGAGGGTGGTGTAGGGGAGCCTCCTGTCTTTGGTTCCTCGGAGGTCCCTGCTCTCTGACCATCTCTGCTGAGGCCTGTTCTGCTCTGGCTGAGGCTGATTTTGCAGCACTGAGCTTTACTGTACATCACCCAAAGTGGATCCTGGCACAGAAAAGCCATGTTAGTGAAAACCATAGCAGAAATCTATTGGAGGCTATAGATGAATGTGCTAATGTTCATTTCTTCCTTTGGAGAAGTGTGCAAATATCCATACAGTGTTAGCTCATCCTCTTGTCTAGGTAGAGGTTGAGCAGGAACTTGTACTGTCTTTGCAATCTTTCTGCCACTGTCAACTATTTAAGAGTATAGATAATTGAAGCTCTTGGGTATTTTGGTGGGGGTGGAGGTGATGGTGGTAATGACAACGTTTGAAATATGATTTTGCTGTATAGCCCAGGCTAGCCTTTAACTCACAAAGATCAGACTGCCCCTGCCTTTGGAGTGCTGGGATTAAAGGCGTGCACCATCCTGCCCAGCTCTTAGGAGTTTTAGCAGCTAGTGAAATGTCAGCTATGGGTGAATCGTGTGTCAGTGACAACAGAAGCGCTAAGGCAGGGGAATACTGTCAAAGTCACTCTACTGACTTGGGAACTATGGCAAGGGTGGCCCTATGCTCAAAGAGGTTTGTCCCCTGGCTTGGGTGGGGGTTTCCTCTCCCAGAAGGCGGTGCAGAGGAGCAGCAGGAGCACTCTCCACCCCCACAGGGAGGTGGGGCAGTGTGTACACGAGGCATCTGCTGCCCTTATCCTGGCACTCCCCTGTGTTCAATGTCCTTTGTAATGGCTGACTGGCTGGCTGATAGCTGCCTCTACAGGGAGCAAGAGGACGAGGTCTCCTGATGGACCTACGCAGCTTTAGAGGCTGGGACTTACAACCCCAACCTCTAAGAGAGGGGCCCAGAAACAGGGATTACCCGTGACCAGTGAATTGAGCCACCATGTGGATGGCAACATGGCTCCCCTGACATCCCCCAAGGCTGGTTGGCGGCTTCCCACCTGTAGCCTGGGGTTTTCTAGAAGCTGGTGCATCTGCTGAGAGTATGGTGCCTAATCGCTCCCAGACCCAAGTGTGTTCACAGAGTTTTAGTGAATTTATGGACCCAGAGACAGGACAAAGGAACCCCAGTGGATCAGAGACACAGAAAAGACTTTTGGCCAGAACCTGGAGTCAGGGCAGCTTGGGAACACTCTTCCCAGGTGAACAAGGTCAGGATGGAAGGAGAGGAGCCCAGGTGATGCACATGGTCTCCTCGGCATGGGGAGCGGGGCACACATCCAGGTCACAAAGGGATTCTGCATTCATGAGAGAAGAGAGGAGAGGAGTGGAGTTTGAAGAAACAGTTATTTCCTCAAAGCTGGGAAGGAAGATGGCGCCTCTGTTGTTTCTTCAGCTTGAGGTGGAATGGCTGAGTTGAGGAGTTTGCTGCCTCCAAGATGGCAGAGGCCTCCCCACAGCCCAGCAGGGCGATAGCTCAGCCTCCCTCAGGCGGTGTCCTCACTGCTGTGGAGGACGGAAGAGTTCCACATCCTATCCCACATGAGCTAAGGGTTAAGTGCTGAGGAAGTGGTGAACCAGGACATCCTGTGTCCCCAGCGACCCCTTCACACACCACACACATACACACAGCTCTGCACGGCACAGGCCTCAATGTGAGATCTTTCAGGGACCACGGCCTCTGTTTCAGGTAACCCTTGGGGAAAAGTACCAGGAACATGAGTGACGCTCGGTCAGTGGTGTGGCCTGGCACACTGGCCATCCACCCACCTGTCACCACTCTACTCCTGATAACCAGAGGCCAGTGGCAGGGACAGGACAGCCTCTGCCCTGGCCTGCCAGGTCTGCCCTGTGCACGCCTGTGTGTGCTTCTCACTCAGGTCTGAAGACACCATTGTCCCCTTCCCACTAGCGGTTGATCAGAGCGAAGACAAAGATGCCTGTGCTCACACAGAGAAGGGGCCCATTGATGAGTCTAATTGAAGAGCCCTCTCTCTAACCGGTAGGATTTCAAACCATCCTTGGAGACACGGAATCTTAGAGTATCGCTCACAAGCTTCACGAAGCTGGGGAAGGCAGCTCACCCTAGTACTTAGGAGGCTGGAAAGAAGGGATTGTGTGCTTGAGGTCAGCGTGGGCCGTATAAGCAACACCCTGTCTCAAAACCTTATCCCAGAGGGAAGTGAAGGCTGATGAGGGCATGTGCCAACAGAGTATCACATACCCATGTGAAAATGGCCTCATGTGATCATTTATGATGAAAAAGAGGAGGAAGAGGAAGCGTAGACACTGAATGTGATCTACACCCACCCTAGGCTTGTCTGCCCAGACATGCCCCTTCAACTCCACACTAAGGTGTGGGCACCCCCCTGGAGACGGTGCTCTGAAGCCTAACAGCAGTGAGGCCTAGAGGAAGCCGTGGTTGATTCGGATTAAGTGAAGGTGAATTTGGTCGCCAGTGCTGAAACACATCATTTGGGTGAAGACTGTATTCAAAGAGAGTGAAAGACTACATCAAAATGTGGTTTTTCTCACTGACTTCCTGCTCCCCCCCCAAAAAAAATTTAATGATACCTCCAGTGGATAAAACAGCGGGGGGGGGGGGATGCGCCCGTGGAGATTTGCATTTTTTCCTAGGGATTTTTCAGACCCCACCCATAAAATTCCTGTGTGCTGTTTCTGCCCATTTTGGTGATCTCTCACATGGGAATTGGAGAGTTTGTGTTTTGAATTCCATAGAGCCGTAATCCAGAGACCGGTGGAACCCACTGAGCACTGTACTCCTTCTCTGCATGTTGATCTTGGTGACTGGGGTGACAGGGCCCTGTGAGAGCAGGGGAAAGGGGCTTCGGGACTCACGTGATCACAATCATAGCGGCGGCGTTGTTCTGTCCTAGGGCTCTGGCAGGGCTTAGGGTGCAGTCCCTCCGTGGCCCCATCCTCTCCAGGTCTCACCCACAGTGGCCCGCGCGGAGAAAGAGAGAGAGGAGGGCCCCACAGAGAATGTAAGCCCTGAAGATGCTTTAGCAGCTGAGATTCCTGAGCCAGGGGGAAATAGCGTGGCTGGTGCTTCAGCCGCAGGTTCTTAGCCCAGACCCAGCTACTGACACTTCCTGAGGGACAGACTGAGGAAGAGAGGGCAGAAGAGCCCAGTGTCAGTAGGACCGGAGGTGGGAGGGGACCCAGGACCTGTCCATTCTAAGCCTCTGCCCCTCACTTGGGCCCAGGGTGCTGAATCACCAGTAAGCTCCCAGTAAATGCCTGTCTGTAAGTGTGTGAGGTCTTCTAGCCTTCATTCATTCACTTCCTAAAGCTTTCATTGCGTCGGACTCCTTCGTTACTTTATTCATAGGTGTCTTATGAAGTTATTGAAGGGATTGAAAAGGAGAAGCCCCTACCTCCCAGGCCTGATTCCTTCCTTGGTGAGTTTCTTATTGGCAGACAGCAAAGCTAATAATTTTTGTGAATGTGAATTTTGTATCCTGTTTTGCCCAAAGTGCTTATGAGATAAAAAGAGATCTCTGGTGGTATTAGGGGTGTTTCCTTGATGATGTTTTCTTCCATGTGACTACTTTTCTTATTCCATTTGGATGACTTTCCCCGCTAGTTTCTGAATTTGTTTGCGTGTGTCTGCTCTCAGGCTGTTGACCATTTTTGACAGAACACTTTGAAAATCTTTCTCTTTTTGGATTTTACTTACCTCAGAATATTTGAATTCAGTAGCTGAGTTATGATCTTGGGAGTGTTGTCTGGCTCTTTCGTATTTCGTATTTCTTGCCGTTTTTGGCTGTCTCTTCTTGGCTGAAGAATCTTGTTTCCAAGCAGCCTGCTCTTGAGGGCCCAGTTCTAGACACCACTCAGCAAGGGAGCCACAAACCACTGCAGCATCAGAACCCTCAAGCCATGCAAGATATAAAAAACTTTTTTTTTTTCAGTTTTTTGAGACAGGGTTTCTCTGTGTGGCCTTGGCTGACCTGAACTCACTCTGTAGAACTGGCTGGCCTTGGACTCACAGAGATCTGCCTGCCTCTGCCTCCCCAAGTGCTGGGATTACAGGCGTGTGCCTCCGTGCCTGGCTAGAAATACACTTAAAAGTCTATACACTTTCTGGTGTGCACCTATATTAGGCCTACCTTGAGCATCCTGGTGTCTTGCCTGTCACTGTAAGCCTTCTCTCAGCCCTGACAAAATCGGATTTCTCTCCTCTACTGATCCATATACCAGAAGATCCTCACAACTGCGCTGAGGATTGTGAGGCTGTGTGCTTATCTGGAGGGGGGGGGCTGCTAGGTCCCCAACCAGGGAAGTGCACAGCCCACTGTATTCATTGTGACCCCTTTTCTACCTTTTGCTTCTTTCACTCAGCTCTGCCTTTCGGATGAAATCTGTCTTGCTTACTGTCCCTGTCTCTCTGTTACCTGCTTACAGAGAAGCATCCTCTAGTCCACTATCCAACCAGGCAGTCCTCAGTGGGGTGAAGGTTCTTGACCACTTTCTCAGTGTCTGGAGCATGGAACCCTCCTGCATCTTCATGGCTCTTGTTAAGCCATTGCTGTGGTGACCGAAAACCTGAGCCCATGCACTGCCCCGCAGAGTGGGAGCTGGTCTTGCACACCACAGACGCCATGAGACAGCTAGTTCCATTTTCTTCATGAGTCTGAGAAAACTTCATGCTCATTAAAGCCAAGTCAAAGTATAGCTACATTCCTTCCAGAACAAAGGCTTATCACAAAGAACATGGTACTCAAGGGTAGTGTGATTGGGAGAGAAAGCTCGAGGGTCCTGGTTTGTCAGAGTGTGGCATGGAGAAGCAACTGAAACCTTGTATAAAGAATAGAAACGTCGCTCCACCCATGTCCTAACAGCATGCGCTTCTGGACTGGCATGCCTTCACTTCCTCTATAGCCCTACGAAGACCAGCTGGCCCTCTGGTCGAGGCCAGCCATGAGCATCTCCGAGGGAAATGCCTCCTTCCCTTCTTTCTTACTTGGTGACTTTATTCTTTGTCACAAACAGCTGAGTCATAACTGCGAAAGGACCAGGATACACTCCTTTCCTGTCTGCGATCCACCTTCCCCTGCCAGTTCCCACAGGAAGAGCCGGGTGTCCCGTCCCCCACCCCCATCCTTCAGAGAGGACCTCAGCTTTGACAGGATTTCCCACCATCTTACTGTCTGGCCTCCTCCCTCTTCCTGCAATACAAGGAACGCTGAGACCAAGGTCTGGCCCTCTCTCACTTCTGTGGCAGCATTTATTGCTGTCAAGCTTAGTTGGGCGTGCTCACCCACTTGTGAACACTGCGACCTAAGAAGAGTATTTCTAGCTATTACCGAGACAGGCAGCTCCAGCCCTGGCTTTTGTGGGCTGTCTTCTGTTCACCTGCAGACTCTGCTCATCCACCACGGTCGCCTTTTGCCAGGCTGGCCGTGAGTTACAGCTCCCACTCTCCCACCATACAGGATGGCTAGTGCCATTTGGCCCTGGTCACCTCTTCTACTGGGCCCAGAGGGACCCCTGCCCCCAGTGCACTTTGGCCTGGGCGCCTGTGTTCTTCCCTTGTATGGTCCTGAGTCTCGAGCAACAGCACTTTGTTATCTGTGCACCTCACCTGATTGGAATTTAATGTTCTAGAAATGAATGAGCCATTCCACTGTAGAGGGGGAAGGAAGTGAGATTACTCATGCTGGGCTTTTTTTTCTTTTTTTTTTTTTTTTTTTTGGAAACCAAAAATTCTTTACTTAGGAAGTATAAGCAATTAAGAGCAGAGTTGAGCCTCAGTTGGTGTTGCAGGCCTGTAGTTCTAGTTACTTGGCAGACTGAGGCAGGAGGACCACAAGCGCAAAGCTTATCCGAGCTACAGAGTGAATTCAACACCAGCCTGGATGGTGTGGTAGATCCTGTTTCAATATAGAAAGCAAAAAGCAGACTAGATTGTAGCCCAACAGTGGAGCACTTGCCTAACATGCAGGAGACCCAGGGTTCCATCCCAGACACTGAGAAACAAGCAGAACAAACCTGTAAGAACAAGGCAGTCTGGTTGGACAGTTCTCGAATAAAGACAGCTGCGCTGCAGTGGTATTTGACACGGCTGTGGTTGGATTCTCGAGCAAATTCTGACCTTTGGGCTCTCCAGGTCCATGTCCTATAAAAACAAGGGAGCAAAGCAGCTAAAAGTCTGTTTCTTTCATGGAAGAGCCACAGACAGACAGACAGATGGACTGACAGAAAGACTGGATTTTAAAATTGCCTTTTTCAAGCTGGGCGGTGGTGGCACACGCCTTTAATCTCAGTGCTCAAGAGGTAGAGATAGGCAGATGTCTGTGAGTTCAAGGCCACCCTGGTCTACAAAGTGAATTCCGGGATAACCAGGACTACACAGAGAAACCTTGTCTAAAAAAAAAAAAGAAAAGAAATGTTTTCCAAAGCCACATGGAGGAGGGCTGTTGCCATGCCAAAGGTTCACCCGTGGGCCAGACGTCTGCCTTCTAGTCAGGACTTCCTCCTCCCTGTGTTTACCTTGAATCTCTAAGGATGAAGGCAGAAGTGAGGCGTTATGGTCTCTCACCTTTTTAGAGCCTTGTTCCTGTACACATTTCACAACTTAAAAGATATGGAACTCTTAGGGTATGATTGACACATTGTGTGAGTGTGTGTGTGTGTGTATTGTGGTTTTCCTAAGCTTTTCTTTTTCAATTAAAACTGTGGTAAAACATACAACATGAAATTGCCATCTTGGTCTCTGCAGTGGAGAGCCTGGGCTTTTAACCAATAGCAGCCAGGACACTGTGAGAACTGTCTGCTGCATGGAGAAGGCTGCTGGAGAGACACTTCTCTCAGTCTGTGCTACCTGCCATGGAGGCCGAGGACAGGGGAGGAGGAAGCATCAAAACAAGGAAAAGAGGCTCCTTCCCGCCCCAACCCCCCGCCAGGGGCTTAAATGTGGCCTCGGGGACTTTGCAGGACCAGAGACAGGGACACGGACACCTGTGCGTGGCTGGTGTCTGGTGCCGTGCCGAGAGCCTGACTCAGAAGGCTCTAGAGGTTAGAGAAAGAGCAAAGACGCATCCTGGGCAGAGCCCAAGTGGGGGGGGGGGCTTTTTGTTCAGAATCACAGTGCTAATCTGTGTGCTGAGTGCCAGGGGCATGTCCATCAAAAATGTGTGCTCAGAGTCAGCCAGGGACATTCTTCTCCGTTGGTTCTACTTGATTTGAATTGCCGTATTTAAAACTACTGGGGTAGGCAGACATTGGCTTATCTGCAGAGTCAAGCTAATGCAAAATATGCTTCAACTGCAAGACAGCGTGCCAAAGTATTTCCCTTTAATAGCTGCATTTTTTTCCTTGAGCTGAAGAGCCAGAGGGGAGAGGGCACGCGGCCAGTAAGCACACTGGGCCGAGTGAGTTCTGTCCTCAGGGTCGCAGAGGCTGCCAGAGGCCTCCTTGATGCTTCTGAAAATTCAGCCTTCACGTTGCTCATCAGGGGTGAGACTGTGGAAAGTGGGGGGCTGCACAGAGGAGACATAGTCCCCTTCTTGAATGCACAAAATGCCAAACTAGGGACAGTCTGGCTATAGGTCAGAAACGAGAACAGGAACGAGCATGCCATGCCCACCTCCCCTTGTACAGGCCATCCATGGGACTTTGCATTTCGGACTCCCATAGTCCCAAAGGTTGAGGACCACAGTGTGGGCAACTATCCTGAAAGCCAGGAGGGCCCCTGCAGCCGTGGAACTGGCTGTGCCATGGCTTCACTGCCCGGGCAGCAGTAGTGTGTATAACTGAGTCTTCTCGAATGCATCCGCCTGCTTGCATGCTGCAGGTAAGCATTAGGAAATGCTGTGAGGAAGCTGTTCTTCTTTTGCTAACCCCTGACAAGGCAAACGAATTAGTGTTCTGCAAACCTCTTAGCTTTGTGCATGAGGACCTGAACCCTAAAGGCAGCTCACCAGCTCGACCCTGATCTGCAGTAAAGAACATAAAAGAGGACAATCTGATATGTGGCTTATAACCCTTATAAAAATGAGCTTTCCCACGCAGTCATACTTAACTAGCACTTTCACAAAGCTGAGTCTGAATGAATCAAGGTGCATCTGAGATCAACCACCCTTGAATAAGCATTGAGGGTGGATTATGGGAAACAGAAAGCTACACCAGGCTTCAAGAGCTGTTCCTGGAAGTTCAGAGTTGCTGGAAGCTCCTTCCTTTGAAGTGAGCCTGGCAGTCAGTCCCTCCCACGGGCCCTCCTCCATTGCTCTCTTCAGGCTTTTGCTGATTATTTCTGATTGGCAGTGCTCAGTGCATTACTCTGTAGCCAAACATCTATTCATTGTCAGCAAAATTCCACGTAATTCCATGCACAGTTCTAGCCACATCTTACAGGTTCACATAGAGATGAGATGCTGTGAGGGCTCACACAGGTGTCTCCTAGAGAGATCACACTGGAAGTTACCTGAGTAAAGCAGAGACTGAGTGATGGGAACATAGCAAATCTAGGACCGTGGGACTTCCTCACACAGACACTTCAACGTGACTGTGTGTCTGTGCCCACCCCTGCTCTGGACCTGTCTTCACAGTTCAGGATTTACACATTGTCTTCCTCCAAGAAGGGAGAGCCAGTTCTTCCATGACACCAACGTGTCCTGTGTCTGAAGCTCTTTCTAAGTCACTTGCACAGAATGCAAGATACGCCTACAACCTTTCATGTCTTAAGCCTTCACCCCCCTCGGTGAGAGGACTTCACAGTCCTCCATCGAATGTGGCCAAGAGGATTCCATTTGGTAATGAAGGGGAAGCCCTTAACAGGGCCTGGTGTAGAATAACCACCTCCCCAGAGGCTCTGGTTACTATGCTTCCTGTCCAGTCCCCCCACCCCCACCTCTGGACTTCAGTAGGCCTCCTCCTGGTGGCTCTAAAGCAACCCAGGCTTCTCTGCTTCGCAACCCAGGCTTCTCTGCTTCGCTGAGTCATGAAGCCTGGGACAGCAGCTCCTTCCATCTCCTGCTGCAGGCCTGTAAAGCCCCCACTGCGATCCCGGGTCTTCATTCTAATCTGCTCGGCAGCAGAGGAGAAGCCCGGCCTGATTGTGGAGCCGCTATCAGAAGTCTGTGGACGCTCTGGCCATCTCTGACTAAAGGGTCTTGGTTGCGGGTGAGGAGTAGCCTGTGGCTGCAAATGGTTCCGTTTGAGTATCTGCCTGAGGCTGGGGAGTGCCTTTCGCCCATACCACAGCCTCCTTTGCCAGTCCGCTCGCCTACCTGGACCTGTTCTGGCGTTCCGCCAGTCTGTGGCCTGTCCATCCTAGCCACAAAGCTGGCGCTGCACTGGCCCTCCCCTGACTGGCCTTATCCCCTGGCCTCAGTTCTCACGCACCCCCAGAGAGCACACACCACGGTTGAACTGACCATGCAGAACCAGGTTACCTCCCAGCCAGCCCCCCTGCTATCCAGCCTCTGTCACCTTCTTGAGACAGATTCACAGCTAAGCCTCAACTCTCAAAGAGGGGAGAGTGACCCTCTCCCACACTCCCAGCTGCCTTTTCTGAGTGTTGTCCCCCACAGTGAAGAGGTCAGGGGATGTTGGAATGAAAAACAAAGAAATCCAGTTTGAAGTCATTGGCTTGTGTTGTTTTAAGAGAGGAATTTATACGGTGGTGTCAGCGAAGCGCTAAAATCCCCCAGCTCCCTACAGAGGCCTCCTGCTGTGACCCACACCCCAAGAAGCCTGCTCTTGAGATCAGTTACAGCCATGCCAGAGAGCAGTCTCAGGGCACGCCTGCGGACTTTCAAACAAAGCTGTGAACATAAACATCTTCATAGTTCCTCAGCCACATGTACAGCATGATTAGAAAGATTACTGTTATTTTCCTGAGGTTTTGCTTTAGAAGCATAGTAAACTTGTTGAATGGTTGCTGAGTGGTGACTTGAGCTATTGGCTAGAACCAAGTTCTGAAGACTTCATAGTATAGACTTGACCAAAGAGTGACCTTAGGCAAGAAGGAGTCTTGAGCTGACGCTTGGCAGTGTTCATCAAAGTATTCTTTGTTTTATTTGTTTTCCAAAACAGGGTTTTTCTGTGTAGCCCTGGTTGTCCTAGAACTCACTCTGTAGGCCAGGCTGACCTCAATCTCAAGGATCTGCCTGCCTCTGTCTCTGCTGGGATGAAAGGCGCACACCACCATGCCCAGCTCATCCATGTACTCTTAACATCTGTAGGAAAACCTCTCAGAACCCTGCAAACACTTAGGATGGGAACAGTCACTGTTAACAACTAGTGCGGTCTATTTGATTGGCCCATCCTAAAGAGCCTGACCGGACACCATGATGTCTAAGCTTGTGGTGAGTTGATAAAAATCAGTGGTAGACTCTAGAATGCCTGGAATCTACCAGTGGGGGGTTGGGACTGTGGCTTAGTGCCCAGAACCCCCCCCCCCATGAGGTCATGGGTGGTTAGTGAAGCACCTGCTTGTTGTACATAAGGCCAGGCTTCTACACTCAGTGCACCTTCTGCTAATGCACACGCATGCACGGGCACACACACCTTAAAATTTTGTTTCTCCCTTCAGAGTTTTTCAGGTCATATTTTGTTGTTGTTGGTTCATCTAATCCTTCCATAGACAAATGAGGGAAATATTTTAACCTAGCTTTGTGCTGAGGAAGCACGAGCCCCTGCTGGCCCAGTTTGCCTCAGTATGGTACATGGAGATCCGTCTCTATAAGCATCTTGCTACTACTTCCTGCCTTGCTTTTATGACATATGGAAACCAAACCCCAGAATTTCACAAGAAAATTGATGCTATTGATGTGGTTATCTCAATAGCTGACTTGTATATTTACTTTGATGAATGTACAATACTTAGGACAATAAGGATGTTCTCTGCGAATGCCCTTTATAAGTATAGCATCTTAGAGTCAGACTGTACCTAAAGGTTGACAAGCCAAACTTTTCTTAAACTTGTGGTAGGATAGAGCACACATATCAGAGCCTGGAAGAATGGAGACTCCATGCCCTAGCCCATGTTAGCTTGATAAATAAATGTTCTCATGTAATTCCTCTAATTAAATCATTTTCTATTTAGATCACTTGGGGGATAAATTACATGATTCACTGTCTCCAAAGGCTTGTTTTGGAAGCAATGAGCAGGACACTCCCTAGCCAGAACTCATAGACTTTGGTAGAACTAATCTGTGCCATGAACTTTCATGCTTGTTTGAGGCCCCATATTATGGCTAAACAAATAAATAGAAATCTATTCTTCTATTTCAAAAAATAAATAAATAAATATCCAGTCACTATAAAAGCAGAGGTAAATTAAATGAAGAAGTTTAGACTATTGGACAAGTTACTTGTTTCTTCAATCCCTGGAATATTAAATGCACATGTTTTCAATGCAAATGTTTTCAAAGACAGACTAGTTTCAATTGATGTCAGACACAGACACAGCTTTTCTTGTATTCTAAATCTGAACCCCTGACACAAGGTAACCCATTGTTACTTTAAATCAGCATTGGAAAGGGGTATATTATGAGGCAGGAGCAACATTCCTTCATACGGAGGAAGATGAGACAGAAACACTGGCCAGCTTCCGAAGAGCTAACGCTGAAGCTGCAGCTCCCTCTTGCTTGAAGTGTTTGTCCCAAGCACATTATTTATGGGTCACTTATCTCTGTATGAAGTGCTTCTGGATGTTGTCAGTCGGGACATGAGGAAACAGAAGAATGTATGTTTTGTAGTGGTCACGGTAGGAAGGGAAGGTTCCCATTGACATCTCCTCACACTCAGAAGGATGCCATGCCATAGCCGGAAGAAAACATAAAATGTAGCCAGGTTGTCATATTTTTTTATGGTGTGTATGTGTGTGTGTGGCCTTAGGTCATTGTTGAATATCTTCTTTTATTGCACCCCACCTTATTTTTGCATTGGAGTCTCCCACTAGACTGGCTGGCCAGTGAGCTACAAAAATCTATCCAAGTTCTTCCCAGCCAAAGTGTCAGTCTGATTGGGGCAAATGCCCCTGAAGTCTATTGAACCGCCCAGCTGCCTGTCCCTTGGTCCTGAGGCAGCTCAGAGAAGAGGGCAAACCCTGCCCAGGCCCCTGTCTCTGCGCGCCCTCCCCCAGCAGTAGAATTTCTGATGTAGGCCACAGTGCCAGATTTTACACGGGTTCTGAGGATTTGAACCCGGGTCCTGATGCTTGCATGGCAGGCGGTCTGCTGACTGTACCAGCCCCTAGTCATAAAAGCAGTATGATAGACGTGGTATGGCTTTGAGTTGAGCAGACACTGTGCCTTCTCTTTCTCACTCTTTCTAAAACTGAGATGTGCTGGGCAGTTTTCTAATAAAATGTGATGGGTGCAGGGCTTGACCCTGAAGATTTTAAGGCTTCCTGCTGCCTCTTGAACCAGGAGAAGGATTTGATTTTATTTTGAAAGTCACTCTATAGCTGCATGACTTCACCCCAAGCCGGCTAAATAAATGAATTTTCAACCTCATGATGGACACTAAGCAGACAGCTGATGCGTCAGCGATTTGAAGGGGGTGAAGTTGCAGGGCCAGCGTGGAAAGATACCGTGGTCCCCAGGCACTTTCCTTGGATGGCTTCATTGTGTAGGTGTGTGGTGGGTCGGAATGAGATGGGAGGTGGGGGCAGGGCTGGGACACTGTCCAGAGCCCAAGTTCTTCCCAGCCAGAGTGTCAGTCTGATTGGGGCAAATCCCCTGAAGTCTATTGAACCGCCCAGCTGCCTGTCCTCCGGTCCTGAGGCAGCTCAGAGAAGAGGGCAAACCTCCTCAGGCCACTGTTTTTGGGAGCCACTTGTGGTTCAAAGCCAAGTGCATGGCTTTGTTTGCCCAAGTGTTCTGTGAGCGCCTGCCACATCCTCTTTCAAAATCACTGCTAACCCAGTGTCCCACTACTTGGATGGAGAGGCCAGGGCCCTTCCCAGGTGCTTCCTGCATTTCAGAGGGCCTGGCCCTCACCTGCAGCTGAGCTCAGGCAGTAACCTCTCTAGCAGTTCCCTGCCGGCTTCCTACCAGCCCCTGTCGGGCTGCAGGTTTTGACCTAGTTTGGCTGAGTGATTCTTCTCTAAATAGCTTGGCAATCAGGCCACAGTCCTGGTTAGGAGCCATCCCACCGCATTCCTCTGGGTGTGCCTAACACCCTGCTGACCCTTGCCTGAAACAACTCCTGGAGAAATGCTGTTTAAATAAATCCTGCGTGTCCAGATTCTCCTGGGCTCAGCTATGTCATCTTTTCATGCAGCTTTTTTTTTTTTAAATAAAGGAAATTCACTGATGTGATTTTCTTTTAGAATGATCTCTGCCTTTTCCAGCTTAAGAGATGAGTTTATACTGAGCCTAAATTACAGCAATAAAGAGCCAGGACAAAGCCAGGCCACAGCAAAGGGGAAGCAGCCGGCATCAGGAAGCCAGGCATGCTGGTTCATGTTTATAACAGCCTCAACCAACTCCAGGAGGTGTGTCTTCATTGTGTCAGAAAATGGAACACGATGCTTGCAGGGAGGGGGGGGCATAGATTAGGGTGCCCCAACCCCCACACAATGCTTTCCTGCACCAACTTTCCATTTTTCTCATCTCAGAGATTTCCATGTTGTTGGAAAATGTTGGAAAGACATGAAGAGTTCTTCATTTTTCCATTTCTTCACCACGTAGCAGTCAAATCCACCAGAGGAAGATTGACAGGGGCCACATCCATGGCCACTTTGGTTCCCCCTTAGACTGCTGTAGTGACAAGAGGGACAGGGGAGCTCGTCCACCCTTGTAGCCTCATGATTGGTGTTCTAGCTTGTCTTTCTGCCACTGTGATAAATGCCAAGACTAAAAGCATCACACGCCCATGTGTGTAAGATCCTGTGCACACTGAAGTCAAAGACAGCTCTCAAGAGCTGATTCTCCCCTTCCATCATGTAGATCCAAAGATTCAAACTCATCATCCAAAGATTCAGACTCGTCTCAGATGCCTTTACTGTTGAGCCATCTTGCTGGCCTAATGCCTCCATTTTAATGTAGCTCAACTTAAGAATCTCTATATATGGTTACTGTTTTTCCTAAGTCACTCTGTGTTTGGACTTCTACAACAGATCCTATTATGTTTTGTTTAAGTGAAATTGTGTGTCTAAAAATAACAGTGGCTTTTTATTTTGTGTGCTTTTCTTTTTCTTGTCTTATTTCACTGGCTACATCTTAGCCACACTGAGTCAGGAAGTACTTATCAACCACTGGCATATTACATAGGCTTGGAAGTGGATATTAGAAATGTCCACAGAGGTTCTGGACTCTTTTCAACTAGAAAGTGGCATGGGAAAGTTTTCTAGTCTTCCTATCCCTAACAAGGTTGATCAGATACAGAGAACACACAGTAAGGACACATTGACACATTACACAATGTCTCATGGCCACTGCTCTGAAGAATGTGACATCTCCACTCTCAGGACACTTTCTAACAGAGAGAGTATGCTCTTTCTCTCCTCTTGTCTTCCTCGACTTGAACATTGACTGTGGCTTATGGTTTCCCCCAAAGCAAGCATGATCTACAGAAGACAAGAAATGAGCTCGTAAGAAACAGATTTGTGAAGTTTTTTAACATTAACTTTTCCCAGGATAATTACCTTCTTTGTCTGTGCTACAACTTGCTGACCTTGAAATTTTAATTTGGCAAGGTTACCAGGGAATCCTTCCAGTACTAGCTGGTTTTCTGTGAGATTGATTTATGTCATATTCTTGATGTCAGCAGTAGTCTCAAGGGTGTTGCTGGCTTTTGGGAACAGCAGTGCCTGTGCCAAGCTCAGTTGGAGGTCTTCACCACCTAAACACACGGTGATATTTCTGGAAGTTCTATTCCAACAGTACTTACAAAGGTCAGGGCTCCAAGTGAGTAAGAAGTGGATGTGGGAAGCATTACAGCTGTTGAGGTCTTGCAGGACTTGGAATAGGCGGGTCCCAGATCACCCCTACTCTGACCTGGGTAGGCTCCTAAGTGTAGGTGCCACTTGTAAACACCTTTCTGTCTTGCCTTATTTGACCTTAACTGGCCTTGCCACTAGGAAGAAATGTGTTCCAGCTTCTTATTAATGAAACCAGAGATGCTTCCAATTTCTTAGAAGGCATCATGGATCTCTGCTTACCTGTTCTAGGACCTCATGTCCATCCCACACCCAGCCATGCAAAAAAATCGAGTCTTCCACAGGTGTGCAGTGACTCGAAGCCCTGCTGAGCCTCCACACCTACAGAGTCCCAACATCTTCTCCAGGGCCTCCTCAAGGGTAGCCTCGTGTAACCCCTTTTCTTCTTCAAAGACTTCTTGACTGAGGTGCCAGACCAGTAAATGTCCATCTAACAGCAGCAAGCTCCTGAGCCCGGGGCAGGAGTGGCCCACAGCCTGAGGCCTGTTTCACTAGCCCACAGTACATGATCCCTATGGGGTCCTCAGTGCTGTATGCCAGAAGCCTGGCTTGTGGCCGTCCATGTTCACAGCTGCTTCTCTGCATGGTTCTGACTATAAATAATTACATTGTTCTGTTCCAAGATAAGTTCTTATCATGACAGAGGCCCTGAACTAAGTGTTTCAGGCACATGACCTTATGTTACCTTCCCTGGGGACACAGGAAGTAGGAACACTCTCCTCATTCAACTGACCGGGAAGCCAGGCCCAGAAACTTAAGCTGGTGATGCCAGCTACTGCTCAAGATGCTGGACTCCAATACTTCTTCCACAGTTGCAGTGTTTGGTGACAGTGTGGAAGGAGTTGTATGCAGCGTGCATACATGCCTGAACTCAGGGCTCTGGGCTACAGTTTGTAACAGAAATACTGTTGTCCCCTATGGAGCTGGGTAGCACATGCCATGAAGCTGAGCTGTAAAGCGCATCTTTTTGGAAGGCAGTCAAGAGCAATGGCTCTTAACCATGAATCTCTGAAGAGGGCCTGGGCTTTTGAAGCACTTGCTTATCAATCAGAGCAGGCCTTGTTGTGCTTGGTTGCCCCTGTGAGTATTGTTGCTATGCACATATCAAAAGGGACTAGAATTATGTGCCTAGCATTCTATCCCTGATCCTTTCTCCTGGACCACACCACAGAGACCAACACATGAGGGCAGAGTCACGGCTGTGCCCATGTCTAAGAGCAGCTTTCATTGTGGAATAGAGAACGATCCTATTTCCTCTCTGTCCACAGCACACATTTGAGATGCGTATCAGCAAAACAAACGTATTCCTTACCAGGTAGACATGTAATCCCCAAAGTCCCTGCAGCAAATGCCGGGCAGGCATCCTTTACGAGCAGTTGACTTATGGGAAGCTTTGGTTGCAGGAGGATTGGCTGATGCTAAAAAAAGAAAAAAAAAAATTGGAATGAGATATTTTGTAGAGTGTCATCTCCGCTCTATAGAAAGATGTGTAGCAGGAACCTGTTATCTTTTGTGTTCTCCCTCTGGTGCTTCAGGTAACGGTTAAGTTCTTGATTCTGCCCCACAGAGTTCACTCCGCTTTATTCCTGTGACTGTCCCCGGGACTTCAGGATACGTCCCCAAAGAGTGAAGAAAAAAAGTCTAGGAAGGAATTGTTGTTTCTCTTTGGAGACATGATTTCACTGTGTTGTCTGGACAGGCTTGGAGGCTCTCCTGCCTCAGCCTCCTCAGTGCTGGGCGTCCAGTCAGCGTTACCATATACGCCTTTCTTCTGGGAGAAAGCTCTTGGTGGGTTCTATATACCATGTATGGGAAGTAAGGATGGGAAAGAGGTAGGTTTGTCAAGCAATGTTCAAAGGTTACCATGAAAACCTTGCTGCCTGCCCGCTTCTGTTGAACTCTGTGTTCTTCCGGTGGCAATACAACTGTCACTCTTGCCCCCAGATGGTCACCAGGCTGTTTCTCCTCCCTTCAGCCTACAGCTGCTTACATCTGTGTATGTTCCCAGACAGTTTGGGATTTTTTTTTTAATTCACTTTTTTCCTCCAGGCCATTCTGAATTATTTTCTCCGCTATTCTGGAACATTGATGCCGAGAATTAAGAGTTGGCCATTTCCTCTTTTCCTGGAAAATATTCTAATGACCCTCTGATAATATGTTTGATTGTGTGTCTCGGGCACAGCCAACCCCTCATGAACATTCGGAGAGCCATAATGCTGCCATACTTGGGGTGCCGAGTATAATGGTGCTATTCATGCCAACAGATGAATAAAAAAGTAGGCACTGAATATCAAAATGAAGTTGAACAAGCAAGTTTTTATGGGGTCCTTAAGACAGATTGCAGTTTGGAGAGCGGCCTGGGAGCCTGGCACAGCGGCTGTCCTCATCGAAGCTGCTGGTGCGTGGCCTGGCTTCTCCCGCCTTTGCTTCTGACCAGCCAAGTCAGCTTGATTATGCCGCAGACTACTACGTCCCACCAAGGAGACGTGCAGTTGTTACATGTCCTGGAGAAGATGAGTCTTTTCCTGGCTGCATCAGGGGTTCTGAGAGGAGCATAAGCAGAGGGCGTCCTGCTGGGACTCACCTCAAAACTACCTGGTTCAGCATCAGTGCTGTCTGGGGCCTTGATCCAAGGAGGATTAGCTTCTGCTGTAAATGGTAGACTACTGCACAGGATTTCACACCCAGCAGTGGCGTTGACCCTGCACACTTCCCTGGGATCCCCTGCTGGCCGCTCTGCTAATTACAGACGTTCCAACACGCGCCTGTGAGCAGTGGCCATGTGTGGACGGTTCAGGAGGCATTGCAGTGGTCCCCATCAGTTTTCAGAGCATCTTAGGATAATCAAAGCATTCACTTATCAAAAGCAGATCATTGGGTCTGGAGCTCAGTATTAAAGCGCATACCGAAGACAAACAGGTCCTAAGTTCATTCCCAGCATCAGTACTTTATTGATGTTTTGGCAATTAAATGTGACCAGCAAAGGACCTGCTTCTAAAGTAAGCATGTGGTAGCAAAGCCTTGGAGCTACTGTTCTTTGGGGCTCTAGAACCACCCAGAAACTCTTCCAAATGGGCCATCTACCACTGTGTGGGTGTTTGTTACTAAATTATCCTGAGCTAATTTTTAAACAGATGTTATGAGCCCTTACTGAGGCAGCGTTCTATGTGTTTTATAGTCTGTAAATATGTCTGTAGTTGGCTGAGATACTTGGATCCACAAAATCTTTCACAAATTTAAGCGAAGGAGTAAGGGAATCAACTAAGCCAATCAGGAAATAGTACCATAAGGCTTGCCCACCATGGACTGCAAAAAGAGTGACATGCCATGAAAAACTAATGATGAGAAGAAAGTGAATAAAGCAAAAATTAGTTCCCACAAAGCACCGGGCTGCCAGGAGCCACTGAACCTGGTTGTTGTGTGGTGGTTGCGTTTGCACATGATGAGAGCTGGTATAGGTCCACCTGGCCAGCACACACTACCGACCCAGCATCTGGTGGAAGCTGAAGTGGGCACGTTAGAGGTCTAGTCCATGAGCCTGAGGGCACACACAAGTCCCTGCTGCCGCTGAGGAAGGAGTGAGTGTGTGTTAGCGACTTTTGTGTCGCCGACCACAGTACCTGGCAGAATGACTCAAAGGAAGAAAGATTGACTTTGCCTCAGTTCCGTCTCTCGTGGTAGGAAAGACATGGCCTGGGTCAGCTGGCAGCAGGTGGGGCATGTGAGGGAAGCTGGTCACAGCACAGTAAAGGGGAAGCAGGGTGGAATGGAAACCAGGACCAGTCTCCAACCTTCCAAGGCCTGCTCCTAGCGATCTGCCTTCCCCAGCTAGGTTCACCGCCTCCCAAAATAATATCATCAGATGGGGAGCAAACATTCAACACATGAGCCTGTGAGGGTCTTTTCAGACTCGAACCATGACACATGGTTTTCCTGATCTGTTGGCCTCGATTTTGCAAGGGTGCCTTGCCTTCTGTGCCCTGAAGGCATGAGCTTCTCCTCATGATGTTCTGGCCTCCTCAGCCCCAGCTCCTGGCTTCTGGCCTGTGGCACATGCTGAATAAGAGGCCAGGTTTTTGTTTGGGGATTTGTTCTGTTCTTGAGGCTGCAAGACAGTTTCTGGGAGAGTTGTGTGCCCCATAAAAGGAATGACGCAGTTCATTGGAGGAGAAATTGGTGGCCTGTGGTTGGCAGAGCTAAGCCTGCCTCTGCTTCTGTGGGCCAGGCCGTCAGCAGCCATTAATACCATCCATGGAGATGAGGGGCTGCTTAGCAACATCTCTGCAGGGTACCACCTTGCAGAGATGAGCCTGAGATGGAACTCAAAGGAAGTTCAATCATTTGTTTCTGAGTTAAAAAAAAAAAAAAGCGAGAGCTGTTTTCTATGCAGAAAAATCACTGCTAAATTAAGAGGACCAAATCCAGTTGCTGAAAAGAGAGTATGGGAGGAGAGGCAGTGTGTTCTTATGGCAGTTACTGAAAGTTTTCCAAATGGAGAGGGAGTCTTCTGCGTCTTACACACATGCCTCTCAGTGGGGACTCAGCCAAGGTGTCTATTCCATGCAGCCTTTCCCTGTGCCGAAAGCCCTGCAGGGTTCACACACCTTTGCCGCTGCTATTTTTCCATCAGACAGTCTGTGTGGATGCTCAGTGACCTCTGTCTTCCCCACATCTTCTTCCCCTTTTGGCCTAAGACACAGATGAAGAGAGAAAGACGAGCCTAGAATCAATCTCCTCTAAGAAAGAGCTCCCAATCTCAGCGCTTAGGAGGCTGAGGCAGGAGAACTACAAGTGAGGGGAGCCTGGCTAAGCTATAAAGTGAGATCTTGTGCTGATATGGGGCATGGGGTGTCAGCCATCTTATCCAGTTCCAAAAACCAATCTTAAACGTGAATGCTGGTGCTTGAACCGTATGGTTTAAACCAGCATTTCTCAACTTTCCTGTCCTGTGGCCCTTTAATACAGTCCCTTATGTTGTGGTGACCCCTGGCCATAAAATTATTTTGTTGGTATTTATAACTGTAATTTTATTACTGTTATGAGTCATCATAATGTAAATATCTGATATGCAGGATACCTGATATGCGACCTCAAAGGGGTCACCACACACTGGTTAAGAACCATTGGTTTAGATGGAGCCTGAACTGTAATGGTGCTTTATCAGGTTTGGTGGGAGGAGAAATCAGGGAGGTAACTGGGGGCCTCCAGATGCTGGCCTTCTGCCGTATAGGCTATCTACAGCTATTCAGACACATCCAGAGACTGAGCAATGACTAGGATGAGCTGAGGTATACCAGGCATGTGCTGGTTTTTTGAGGGCCTCCCCAAACTCTTGTAAAGCAATGGTAATGTGCACAGTGATTAGCTCGGCTTTTGCCTATGATGACACTGTAAAAGTATCTGGGTCGGGTTCAGAGTAAGAAGGTTCCATGACTCTCAAGTGTGCAAACTTCTGGTCCAGCAGTCACCAGTGTCACAAGCAGTCCAGGCTATAGCTACAACTCAGCGTGGCTGCATCTAAACCAGCAACCATCCTGTAAGCTGACTCCTGTTCTTTGGAAGACATCTCATTCTGAAGATGGAAAAGGAATGAGAAGGGTCCAGGCACCCGTGAAGCCAGTGGGAGTATGAAGAGCCAGGACTGCATGCTGTGGCTCCTCTAGAGAAAGGAGGGCGTGGGTCTGGCCCCTGCTCCACTCTGACATCCTTCTGTAGCACCACGCTCTGGTTCCCTGAGTGGCCTCACCCTGAGCGTCCTCATCACCCCAGGGACCAGGCCAGTTCCACCAGAAGGCAGAGCCCGTCTTTGCAACATGCGTTGTCAAACATAGCTGAAGAAAAGTGCAGGTCTTGCAGGGTTTGGGGGGTCTCTCTGTGTCCTGGACTCCTACGTCACCTTACGTCCCTCCCCTGGTATGTACACGCACATCCTCTGACCTCCCTGATCCTCTGCTGTGCAATCTCAGGGGCACCGCTGGGGCACCACTGGCACAGACTTCAAAGGGCCTTGGCCTTTCATCTGCCTAGGGTGTTTGGGGGTTGCCGCTGAGCAAAGGAAGATTGTCCACTAAGGGAAAGGCCTTAGCATATGTGCAGAGGTCACGGAAGGCTCACCCAGCCTGGACGTTTATGGTATTGTGAGGGAGCTGCAGTTCCTGGCAGTGGCTTCCTCCTGGGTGGAGATTTGGGAGAAAGGAAGCACTGGATAATGACAAGGTCAAAGTTGGGAAGGAGGCAGGCAGCTGACAAGCTGATCATTGAAGGGAACAGTTGCATCACTGCCTAAAAGGCGGAGCGCAGTACAGAGTGGGTTCAAGCCAGAGGCCCACACCACAGCCCTTAGGACAAACTGTCAGACATAGCCAAACCGACTACCCGATCCACACTCTCCACACCCATCACCCAAAAGCATCCTGTCCTCTGCTTTGTGACATGATGTCACCACAGTCCAGAAGTCTCTGTGCTGGGCTTCCTGGCCAGAAAGTGACAGGAGCTAAGCCCAAAGAATACCTCCAAACCTGGCATGCAGAAGGAACTGGACACATGACTGACATTAGGAAAGCGAGAAGTTGAGGCAGACAGTGCAGAGAAGCAAGCACAGCTCAGGCTAAATGCAGGAGTCAGGGGCAGGGCCTCCCTCTGTCCTGTGTGGTGTCTGTCTGCCTCGGTCCCCTGCAGCTTGTTCTGTGTGGTTGAGTGACTGTGGTTCAGAGAAACTGAGATTGCCGCCCCTGGGACAGGGACAGGGACCTGTGTGCTTTTAGCTCTCAGACACTTGGGAATGCTCTGGAGGAGACAGGGCCTGAGCAGGGAGGCAGGGGTGACATTGGTGGTTTGCCAATGGGAGCAAGGGTTCCGGGTTAGAAGGAATGGCAGCTCAATGGTAGGGCACTTGCCTGGCAGGCAATGGCCCTGGGTTTGAAGCCACCAGACCAAACTGCTTTATGAGAGTCCATCCTCCTCCCTCCCGGCCTGGAGGTGTTTGAACTTTATCAGTTTCCTCTTGCTCCCAGGTCTGTGGCTGCCAGCGGTGACGTTTCCTGGCTTTTGTGGGACTGTGGTACAGACTCTGTTTTGAAAGGGCAGGAACATAATAAAAACGGATATGAAAGAGGGGCCAGATGACATCACTTAGAATATTTGAGGAAGTCCACTCTTGGATGTTTATAGACCCAGCATGTTACTTGCTTGTGTTTGATAAGGGTACTTTTGATACTTATAGAGAATTTTGATCTTGGGCATAGAGCAACACATAGAAAGTAGGGGCCTTGGCTTGAGTCCCAAAAGACCCTGGCTTGTTAGCTGACCTTGGGTTCAAGGTTCAGCAGTTAAGCCACACAAAACATGCCTAAGCCAGATCTTTCTTAAAAAGAAAATGAATGAAAGAAAGAAAGGAAGAAAGAAAACCAAGAGACCTATTTATTAGGAATAAATCAACAAGCTAAATGTTTCTCAAAATCTTACTCCAGAGAAAACAATAGTTTGTGGGACTTAAGAAGAAGGGAATACCTTTCTCATGTTAATTCTGTTAGCGAGTGCTATATGCAGGTCGCTGAATAAAGACTTAAAACATCCCCCTGACTCCATAAACAGTAAGCTCTCTGGTTGATAAATGTCACCTGTTCTGAGTTCTGGGCCAGGGATGGCCTGGCCTTGCCCCTCGGTCAGTGGGAATAAACCAAGATCAAGATTTGAACAGGGAGACCTCCAGCCTCAGCCAGCACTGCCCACACACATCTCCTGTTAGTCTCATGCAGCCCCTCATGACAGGATGATAGATTCCATGTGTCCTGTATGAGACAGGAGGACAGGGGTGTTCATTGCAGGGCTATTGGGCAGGAAAACCTCCTCCCAGATGGAGCCCGATTCACAGCAGACCTGTGTTCCTTGCTGTGAGATGGACCAACTCTACACCCCAGGCAGGTCAAAGACACCAGGCAGCTGGAGGCCCGGGAGCGCCTGTCTGCATTTAGGGCCCCTCTTTCAGGATATGAAGCTGGAAAAGTCACATGTGCATGTAGGTTCAGTAGACAGAAATAGCTCCTGAAGTTCTACTGCCCTGGTACAGGCCGCCTCGACATTGGCTCATTCCTGGAAATGTGTGCAGATGGACGCTGAACAAGCCCCATCAGTAGGGTCAGCAAACAAAACCAGGTCTAGGCAAACCAAGGACCAGCTCAGTGTGTAGGGTAATGCCAAAATCTAAGGATGCAGCGAATGAGAATTAGAACAAGCTGAGCCCTCTGCCAGGGGCATGGGGGCGAAGAGAACAGGATTCAGAGTGGCTGTTGGAAAGGTGGCTAGGGAAATGGCTCAGGTGGTGAAGGGACTGCCACCCCAGTGCTGTGAAAGGGGAGACAGGAGACTCGCTGGGCCTCCCTAAACAGTCAGCCTAGCGGAACTGGTAAGCTCCAGTTTCAGGGAGAGACCCTGCCTCAAAACCTAAAGTAGAGATTGATTGAGAAAGACAGCAGCATCAGCCTCTGGCCTCGCAGGCTCATGCACATACATGTACACCTGCATATACACACACGTGCACTTGCACAGGCACGCACTCACAACTCTGGTAGACAACGCACACAGCAGCAGTAGCGCGCTGCACACTGGGCATGTCTGGTGAGCACTCTCCTCTCTGGACCAAGAGCTCCTCCCTGCTACATTTCTAAGTAGACCATCCACAGGCCTTCCAGTGTAATGAGCAGACTGCTAAAGAGTATGAGGTCACAACAAAGGAATCCTGAGTCATTACTCATGTGTGAGGTCACATGTATGCCCTTCCAAACACCACCAGGGCCGACGACCTTGGCCAAGCACACACGAGAGAAAGGGAGAAATTACATCTCAGAAGTCGGGCAAGCAGGCCCTTCCAACAGCCGTGAGGTCAGAGTTCCACCATCCCGGGGCCCCTGTGACAGGGACAGGGTTTGCAAGGTGAACTCACGAATATCAAGAGCACAGCCTGCCCAGGCAGAGCCTCACCATTCCTTACATGCCAATACAAACCAAGGCACTCCGTGCCTGGACCAGTCTCCAGCACTCAGAACAGAAATGTTATTGTGTGGTGCGAGGGATTGCTCGGGTCTCTCCTGCTCTGTTCTTCTCAGATCTTTCGCAAAATGTATGGCCAGAGGCTACTGAACCAAGCTCTTCAGTTAAGCACATTTCACAGGGGGGGAAAAACGGCTTCAGGGGTGGATCTACTTCTCTTTTATGAGCTCTGTTAAATATTCACATCAGACCTATATGCCAACACCAACGTACAAATTTTTATTCCTGGCCAGAGAACACCAAGAACTGACATGCCATATGAATAATTAGAATTTAGTGTAGGTAGGCTGTGAGGTAATGCCTGCATTCAACTTTGTCTTGGTGGATAGGCTGTGTCTCTCCCGCTGAACAGCACATGTGCAGCATAACGTAAATATTTAAGGACACTTAGTGTGGATAAAATATGTGACACTTCTGAGACATCCTCTGCCTGTAATTGCATCCCTAGCCCCTGGGATGGAGGCTGTAAGTCCCTGACTAGTCTCAACACTGAGACAGAGCAATGCCTCAGGCTACAACAGGGCCGCTGTCACCAGCCCGCATGAGGGGTCCTTAACTGGGCCAGCTTCCTTCTCGCTGGAGTGGGAACAGCTACCCAGCTGAGCGTGCAGTGAGCAACCTCACAGCCTCTGCTTCATCAGAGTACAGCTCTAACGCATCCCGGCTCGTGGACAGTTGGCATGGACAGTATGGGTTCATGTGTGCTGTCTTCCATTTGGCCTGGCCTATGTGAAGGGAGATTCACCAGAGCTGGAGGTGAAGGCCACCCGTTCGGGTGCCACACAGCACAGGCTGCATTCAGGGCCAACACCTGCCTCTGCCAGGACGGCCGTGCTGTCAGTGCGTACTGCAGGCTCTTCCCCAGTGCTGGGTACATTAGCTGTGTCCTCTGTGTGCCCATCACCACCTCCTCACACCCTTCTCCCAACCCCAGGCCTGCGCTTTTCTTCACGAGGCACTATTTTTAACTTACTGGGAGGTTAGCATGTCTTTCAAACTCTGCTATTACTTTAATTGGGTTAATTTTATTAGAGCCCTGGCCACGAAGTCAGAAGGTATGGTGTGCTCGGCCCAGCGCTTTCTTCTCGTGTGCCTCCTTAGTTTGCTGTGGACTGTGAATAGCCTTCAGCTATAGCCAGGTGGTATGTTGTAGCAGCAATCCCTGCACCTAAAATGGACGGGCAGAGATGAGAAGTATAGCCAGCGTGGCTCTGATTTCCTTTTCCCCAGCGTAAGCGGCTGCGGTGAGTGAGTCTTGATTGCACAGGGTGGTGGACTGCGAAGGACATTCCAGGCTGGGGAACAGCATGTACACGTTCTTTGGGGAAGATGCAAAGTCAGAGGTGCTCACGCTCGGTGCATTTAAGATCCTTGACATTCCCTCATCGTGGGAAAAGATATTACAAAACACTCAGTTGGAGCTGAAAGGGGAAGGAGGCTTTGAAAGTGGGAGAATAGCAGAGCTGAGGTGGTAGGTGAGAGCAGGGAAAGGGTGCTGTCCCAGGGACCACCGAGGGAGGGAGGGATCTGAGGGGCAAACATGAGAAGTGTGTGAGGTGACTCCAAACTAAAGGATCACTACCAGAAGTACCCACCGGCCAGATGTGGCAATAGGGAAACTGAAGGGCGATAGTCCAACGGATGGAACCAAGGGACAAGAGGAGGTGGGTCCATTGACAGACCCAACAACAAAAACCTTCGAGAAATCAGTAGGCTGGCTTTGAGTGGACTCTGTCATCTTGGCTGTTTGTGCATATACAACAGTGCCCCCCCCCCCAGGGTGGCTAGTTACATGGATGATTTCAGCATGGTACCAACTGTGTGCAACATCAGCAAGAAGGCTGTAGGACCAGGACCTAGATATGCTCCCCCCCCCAGATGTGCTGAGGGACAGCAGACAGACCCTAGCACCAGCTCAGCCATGCTCCTGGAATGGCAGGGGGAAGGGTTAAAGGGAGTTGCAGTTGGGACCAAAGGACACATTCTTGTTTGACCAGGCTTTTTAGATCAAGCACAACTCAGCTCCTGAAGGCAGGTAAACAAGAGCCCTGCTCAGCTTGGAGTTGCTCATGGATTCACATATCCACCCACCTGCAATGAAAAGAAATCTTTAGTTGTCTTAGCAGTTGACCACGTTGCCATAGTGATGCTAAGGAGCAGGTAACAGCTGGAATTAGAAATCAAGGATGGGCTGGAAAGATGGTTCAGCAGTTGCAGGGGACCCTGTTTCTGTTCCCATCACCCACATCATGCAGCTTACAACCACGTGTAATTCCAGAGGGGACCTGACACCCCTGACCTCTGTGAGCACATACTCTCCCGAAACACACACATAATTAAAACAGTAAAATAAATATTTAAAAAATAAATCTGTGCCAGGCATGGTAGAGTACATTTTTTAATCCTTGCACTCTGGAGGCAGAGGTAGGTGAACCTCTGTGAGTTTGAGGCCAGCCTGGTCTACACAGGGAGTCTCTGTCTCAAAACAAAACAACCAAGCAAACAAAAACAGGTCAAAGGGCTACAGCATGCAGACCTCAGATCTGGTGATGGGGCTCAAGAGATGGCTCAGCCATTAAGAGTGCGTACTGTTCTTATAAAGACCGAGTTCAGATCCAGCACCTGTGTTAGCCTCACAACCACCTGTAAGTCCAGCTGCAGGGAAGCTTCTGGCCGACACGGACGTCTGCACTCATGTGCATGCACTCCCATATATACACACTCACGTACACACGGTGATTAAAAATGATAGAAACTAAACCTTAAAAAAATGCATCGGGCGCTAGGGAAGGAAACCCATAGAGTGCAGGCATTCTGTGGTGCAGACAGAACACCCCCCCCCATGCCAGCTGTCACCTGCATTTCTTGTGTTTTCCATGGCTCAAGGCTGGACCTTTGCCCAGTTCCACCCCAGCTGACCACACCTGTCTGGTCACCGACTTTTGCCTCTTGACTCCTCCCAGCGGCCTCCCCCCTCCCCCCCTCCCCGGGTGCACCGCCTGTCTTGACTAAGTTCCAGCCTTCTGGATGAGATGACTCAAGATGAAGGATCTCCAAGTCCCCACCCAGCACTCAATGAAGCCACACAGCAAAGGAACCTAGGCTCATCCTTGCAGTGACCCACTTGCTCTCTGAAGCAAGGGGAAGTGGGGTGCATCTGGACAAGAGGCTAGGGGCAGCTTATCAGACACCAAAACCTGCATGGCCTTCTCCCTGGTAGAAGGCAAGCTCTCCTGCCTGGTAGAGAGGGGACACACACAGGCCAGCCGGATTTGCCTCCATAAAGGAAGCAGCCAAGGCAGGAAGAGCATGCGAGACAGGAAATGCCAAGACCCCCTCTCCTCACTCTGCCCAAGGCCCGCTTGTCTCCACCTGCAGTCCAGGCCCACCCACACCTGAGATCATGCTCGCCCTAGGCCAGGTGTTTTCTGCGGCAGTGTCTGGCCCACACCTCCTTGGCTGGGACTCAGCTCTCATTCCTGCGTCTGCAGCCCCAGGCCCCCATGCTAGGCTGTCTGTCTGAGTTTAACGACCCTGGGCTCGGACAGCAAAGAGCCTCTAAGAAGCTATCAGTGGCTGCTCAGCTCCTGTGGGAGGGTGAGGGACTGGCCTCAATTTGGAGTTCTGCAAGATTAGGGCACACTCTACCCAGACTGTCCCCTTTACCATGTCCTCTTCCTGGCCTGGTCTTTCTCCCCCTGGTTTGCATCTTCTTCCCACCACCCCCACCTCACTCGGTGTCAGCAGCCCCTACCCAGAGTTCCTCCTGTATTCCGTTCCTCATGCTCAAGTCTACTAGCCCACCAGTCTGCCATCTTGCCCTTGTTACCATCACAAAACCAATGATGTGACTTGGGGAGAATTCAGGAAGGCTCCCCCATCTGTCAGGTTCCTGCTCTCAGCCCTGGTTCCCCAGCATGGTGCCTCATGTCACCTCATCAGAAGCGGCTTCAGGTTTGGGAAGTGCCATCTTGGAGTTGCCTTGGTGGCCGTGTAGCTAAAGCTGACCTTAGCTTCCTCACCCTCCTGCATGTGCCTCCCAGAATGGGCATTGTTCCCTAGACTCAGATGAGGCATGTACAGATGTGCTGCCATGGGGGTGAGAATGCAGTCAGGCGGGCTGCTCCACAGGTGTGCACCGGGCCAATGCAGGAGCACTCTCGAGGCCATGGCCACCATCCTGGAAACTCTGCAGCCCTCCATCCACCTGCCTTTCTTGTTCTAAGGACAGCCTGACCTCTCCCTTCCCTGTGAGACTTCCCATCCATGAATTCACAAGGCAACAGTGGCCACGTCGCCCTGGAATGAGTTGGTGCTTGGTGGCAAGCCATACTTCCCAGCTCTCAGTCCCCTAGGTGAGCAGGGAGAGTGCCTCTGTCCATCATCTGCCTTCCTCCCCGGCTGGCAATGGTTTCAGGAATCTCTAGAGTGCCTGTGCTTGATTCGGGTGCCCTTAAGATGCTTTAAACAAAGGCAGTGAGTTGGCTGGACCTCCAGGCTGCCGACTGTGTGTGCCGCTGAGATCTGCGTTTCCTTTCCATATACCTTGTCTTGCTAATACCATGTTGGAATTATTTCCTTAATTTCTAAAGCTGCATGTGCGGAAATGGCTTATACTTCCTGTTTTGATAAACTAATAGAACTTTACTGGGAACCTTGTTCCCAAGTTGGCTCTCTCCCCTGAGTTGGCCTGTTGCTGAATTAAAGAGACCTTTAAAACACCCAGCTTGACTGGACTTGTGACAAAACAAAGACTTGTATAGATTATCTTGGCTGCAAATTAGAAACATATTACCTTTGACAATGAGGCTTACCTCTCATGTTGCTTAGAATCAGTTATTCAAGACTCCTCTGCAGAGGAAGTTGGGGTTGGGTGCTGGGGGCGATCAACAGTAAGATATCTGTACGTTCCCTTCAAAGCGGCTCCTTTTGGCTGGAGCTATACTGGCTTAAAAATACTTCCTTGGACAAGATGTTTCTTGGAACATGTGGAGGACAAAATATTCTTTGTTTTAGGACAGATGAGTTTTGTTCTTGGATCTTCATATAAATTTGAGTAATCGTTTTTTTTTTTTTTTATGGACAAGTCAAAAACAATAGCCAGCAATCTTTTTCTTCCCTTTCATTCACATATGTGTGTCAATTTTAAAGGATGCTCATGTCTGCAGGGACCTGGGAGCATTTCTGTCAGTTCACACTCTTCCTGTACCTGGTTTGTCTGCACAAGTAGCTAGAGAAATTGTCTTAAGAGCTGTGGATTTCTTGTGAGTTTTATTTTCTGGTATCTAAGTTATCATTCAAAGACAGTTTTCTGAGTCCTGAATGTAAATGCTAGTCTCTCTGGGAGGATTAGTGCTGAGACGCTTTCACGGCTCTTGGGACCGAGCACAGGGAAGAAAGTCTCCCTGTCTGTCTGGTGGGACATGGTGCTTGGTGAAGGCAACGTGATACTGTCTTGTCACTGTCATCGGGCTGCTGGACTGGGAGCCAGAGCCAGCTCCCTGTGGGACCGGATGTGCACTTAATCCTGCAGCTGCCAGCACTGATCTCTGCCATACCCTGCCACATTCCATTTATAGATGGCAGAACCAGAGGGCCAGCAGCCTGGGGCATGACTTTCTCCAGGGGAGCCTGGAAGAAGGCTGGTCAGGAAGCTGGAGCCTGGCTTTCCTTACAAGGTGTTACGAGCTCTGCTCTTGCAGAGGCAGGCAGCTCACTAAGAACCCAGACCGTGCATCCAAAGTGGTGTGGGGGTATACAGAATGAACACGATAAAGTAATGGTGTCTCGAGACAGAAACGCTGCCTGGTACCCATCCATTGTGCCAAGTGCAGTGCAATCCCGGTCCTCCATGAAAGACGGTTTAGGCCTTCGCTTCACTACCTGCTGCTAAATGGAGCAGGTCATCCCAAGTTCTGTGACTTCCAACCATGCAGCGGTGCTGGCTACCAGTTCAGGGTAGGATAAAACTCGGCAGAGAGAGAAGAGATCTAAAAGGAAGTGTATGAGAAGAAAAGGAACTGAAATTCATTTCTGTAATCCAGCATCTCACACCTGGGCTCTGAGTCTCTTAGTTCCCATAGGAAACAGGGTCAGGGTCAGAGGGAGGCCTGAGAAGGCATTTATTTCCTGGGATGGACAGGCTACAGTCCACCTTGCCATGGACCTCACAGACCTAGGAGATTCTTCTGCTTCAATGAAGGGCCCACTTGTTGAGGGTGTGTTCGGGCTGTAAGCAGGCCTGTCCCTTGATCAGCTGTTCTTCTGAGTTCCTCTTTTCATAGTGTCTGCATGCTACTTGGACTTGGAAATGGTTGAGGAAGCAGGCTGTGGGAACTCTTGTCTGTGACCCTGACTGGCTCCAGATCCACACTCCCGAGACACTTAGGGTATCAGGGCTAGTGGGAGGACAGCTGTCACTCAAAGATGACCTATTTGAGTGACAGTCCCAGCCTCTATTCTGTTGTCCCTTCCCCCATTTCACCAATGAAGCCACCTCCAGGTCCCTCCTCCTCCACCTTACCCAGCGTCTTGCCACTGCGCTACCTGGCTTTCCAAGGCTGTGGAGTCCCTGCTCTCCCCCCAGCTGCCCACATAGTCCTGGGAACCACTCGAAGGACTTACCCCCACTCATGACTCCTGTGGGTGCAGCTAGCCTCCCACACGTGCAGCTCTGTCTCGTGCTCTGGACTTAGCATTACTTCCGAGTTACTGGATTCAGCACGTGTTCAGAATGGGCGAGTGGGTGTTAGTGTACCCTGCCCGCCTCTGACAGCCTCGGCCAGTCTTTGGCCTTGTATGCTGAGCCAGTATTCTCAATAGGGCTCAGCATCTGGTATGGCAGGTGATGGGACTGTTAGGGTGGTTTCTCCAGGAAGGAGTTGATGGTCGGCATCCCTAGTCCTGGCTGAGTTTGGAAGAGCGGTCTACCAACAGATGCCAGCAAGGCAGTCTCCACAGGGAGAACCTTGGGCAAGTCCAAGTGAGTCTTGAAAGATTTAGACCCATCACCTCTTCTTCTCCAAAACACGTGCCAGAGTTCAAGCACTGTAGATTTAGGCATTGGTGTGTTTACTTAACCAGTCTTCTCTGTTTATTCACGCACCGTGAAGGTAGGATTGTGTCCAATATGTCTCTGCTTTACACCAGAGCCTAGTGCAGCGTGTAATCCAAAGGAAGCACTTAGCAGAGGATGGGAGAATGGGTGGTGCGTGTGAGTGTGAGAAAGAGACAAGTATGTGAATATGAGCTAGCAATTGCATGGGGGTGCGCGAGTGGGTATGAGTGTGCATGGGTGTGTAAGTATGTAAGTTCATGAGTGAGTGAACTTGTCAAGAGAAGCTGGTGACTGGCCCCAGACACCCTTGCAGCTTCCAGGTGATTTGCAGTTGGGGTACCAGGTGCTGCCTCACAGGACAATGAGGCCACATACAGGCTCCTTATTGGTCCCAGAATTCCAGGACAGGAGTAACCTCAGAGGAGACTTAAACACTTGAGGCTGGCCTCTCAGGGGATGAAACTTGATACCGCTTTTGTGGATTCTCGGTGTAACTAACACCTTGGGCCATGAGCCCTTTTCAGCCTGCATAGAGGACAGCCAGTAAGCAGGGTCTGGCCAGCTCAGCTGAATGAACGTGAGCAGCTTAACTTCACCTGGTGGAGCTTTGGGAGCCTCTCACCCTAGGAACTTCATCTCAGCTGCCTGTGGCTGGGGCCCCTGGGGCCCTTGACTTCACCTGTGACTTTTGCAAACTGCTTGGAGAGGACACTAGGGCTATGTAGGGAGAGGCTCTAGAGTGGCCTCCGTCACTGTGGTGGCAAACAGGCCTCCAAGATGCTCAGGTGGGGAGAACTCGCAATCCTTAAGTACTTGACAAGAATTAGGACTGTGATTTGACTTTGAATAGCACTGAGCAGTAGACTTAGAAATCAGACTGAGTGTGGAATGCTGGGGCTCAGGTGAGCTAGCACCATTCCTCTCGGGGGTAGGGGACTGGTATCCAGGCCCAGAGCCCATGGGGAAGTTCCCCTTCATTCTCACACACAATCTTAGGAAGGCATTCACATCTTGAGAATGTTCCAGAGCCCCACATCCTGTTGGGAGAATGCAGTAGTTCAGTCCAGAGACATCCGGTCTCTAAGCATCTGTCTGGAGCACTTGCCCTGCCCAAGTGTGTCAATATTTCTGTTCATCCTAGAGACCTGACCCTCCACTCAGAGTCCTGAGGGCTCTTGTAGATGATGGAATTCTCAAGAGAACCCCTGAAGGACAGATGAGTTGGCTGAAAAGGCCGTGGCAGAACCAGCCTGGTGTCTAGCGGGCCACCTCCCAGTCCTGTGTTTGGCCCTCTCCTCAGGAGACAGGTGCTCCCTCAGCTGCTGCTCATTTCTACAGTTAAATCCTGGGACCACCTCACCTTCCAGTCAGGGAGCTTGTTGGATAAATTCTAATCCTTGAAGATTATTTCAACCCGTTGAGTCATGTACAGGGATTTGGCAAGTGGCTCTGAAATCAAATTTGAAACTAGCAGGTGGAACATCACATGGAGAATAGAAACATAGATTTTTCTCTTCGTAGCCAAAGACTTCCTGACACTTTCCCAACAAGTACTGGCGAAAATATTGGCGAATGAGGGATAACTGCCAAAAACTCTCTAGTCAGGTCATGGTTGCAAGTAATGAGGCATGAGAGTGGCCCATCCAGGCTCATGCCTCAGTGCCCAGGGTCTTTCAGGAAGCCCACAGTTCAACGTGTACCTTTTTTCTAAAACTCTTATCTTCAAAACCTGCCCTTGATAAGCCAAAGTGTAGAGAGGTATGTGCCAAAGGGGAGAGGAAAAAATGGATGAAAATGTAGATCTGTATTTTGAAGGCCCAAAAGGGCTTTTATAGATGTTGACACCACCTCCTGCCATTTTGTTGTCTCACAAAGGAGCTCTGGGGGAATCGCTTCTAGAAAAATCTGAGAATGTTGGGCTCTTTGAAACTCGCCGGACAGCAGATTAGGTAGAGAATGATTATCGGGGCTCCAGCTGTGGGGCTGTGGAGTAAGACGGCTGGTGGGGGCCGCTCCACCCATGGCAGGACCGTCAGCATCTCCACAGGAGCACAACGGACTCGTGTGCTGAGAGACTTACGTCTCCCGATGACCTCCCCACATGCACCAGCCCAACTCACATGCACACACAGAAAATATATAAGCATAAAAGAAAGTGTCAATTCTGTGGCTAAGAATGTTTTGACATTGGAGCGGTACCGTCAGCAGCTGGCCCCCGCTGGCATAAAGCTTGGCTGACTGGGTTCCAGAAGAGAGCTGTGCCCACTGTGCACACTTACAGGGTCCCTTGGGTTATCCAGGTTGGATGGCATCAGACTGTGGCCACGAGAGAGCAGGCCGAGTCCCTGTGATTGAGCTCTCTCCTGGAGCATGGGGAAGGGCTGCCCCAGCCCGTCTGTGCAGGACCAGAGACCACAGCAGAGAAAGGGAGTATGGGTACTTGTCATTCCCTGTGTCCTGGGGGCATGGTCTGAGAGGGAAAGTCCAGACTTCAGGCCACTCGGTCTTCCCCCTTTGTTCATCTGAAGTGTTGGGATGGAGGAACGGAGAAGACACCCGCAGGCCCTGGAGATTCAAGAAGCTACCCCTGCCAACCAGCCCAGCACTTAGGAAAGGCTCATTCCTCAGTTTCTCCTCACCACAAAGAGCATGGGTGGTTGAAGGAGAAAAAGGGGGTAGACTCTGCTGATGATGCACCCCACCTGATCTGCAGGTGCTGTTGGGGGTATCATGCCACAGTAGTGTGGGATATGGCCAAGAGTGAACCAGCCGGGCTCAGAACAGCACGGTGTGGGGGACTCTACCTTCTGCGCAGTTTGGCTGTGAACGTAGTCTGTCCTAAGATGGGCTTGTGCACCGTGTTGAGTGGTGGTTTGACGTTAGCGTGAGAAGGACTTGCAGCAGGATACAGAGGCACCTAAGTAAACTGTCTTGTGTCTGGTTCCTACAGGGCGTGAAGAAGTTGGATGTGCCCTGCGGAGGGAGAGACTGCAGCGGGGGCTGCCAATGCTACCCCGAGAAAGGAGCACGGGTAAGTCACTGCAGTGTGAATATTTCTTGATGCTGCTTCAAAGTGCCTTAAATTGCCCAGTTCAATCACACTTCACTATGACACAATTTACAACTGATTTCCTTTCGCTGTGTAATAAGTCACGAAATGAGTCACAAATAAGCCACGGAACTCCAACCACTTTCCTGTTTCTTATGGTGGTGAATACGCACAAACACAGACGTGCCTAGGTAGCCATGGGGGCTTGGCTCCAGAGACCCCTGGCTGCCAAACCTGAGAATATTCAGTCTCTTTATATGACACAGCCTGTGACTGATGCTTGTCTCCTGTGTCTGGAGTCAGCAGGTCACTTGCAACAATGTGTGTAACCATGAGGTATTTGCATGAAGTATTGTGACGTTTAGGGAAGAATGTGAGAGCTCTGTGGTGAGCAGTGTAGACATAAGGGTGTTTTCTAAGATCAAGTGTGTGTGTGTTGACTCAGAGATGTTCTAGACTCATGTTCCATATCGGCAACTGTTTCATTAAGATACTTAGGTTATATGAGGAAAAGCGTGGTTGTCCCAGTGAAGCAGTGTGGGTGAGCAAACGAGGACTTTGGGAATTGCACCGAGGACAGGAATCCCAAGGGTGAAGTCCCTTGTGCCCTGAGTATGTGCTTCCTGAGGGTCACTTCCTAGACACTGAGTGAGTGTCATGGCCATGTCTTTAACGCGGTCCTTCAGTCGGTAGGCGGTCGCTTTTGCTCTGTTTTGTTTTTAAATTTTTGTTTGTTTTATGTGTATGAATGTTGGCACACATATATGCACTACCTGTGTGCAGTGCTCACAGAGGCCAGAAGAGGGGAACTGGGGTCACAGACAGTTGTGAGCCACCACATGAGCGCTGGGACTGACCCCTGTGTCCTCTATAAGAGCAACATATGTTCTTTACTGCTGAGCCATCTTGCCAGGAAGCTAGACTTCCGGGACACACAATGATACGCTGATGCTTCTTTTTTTAAGGTGTATATGCATATTATTCTTCATTAGGCAAAGTGTATTTTTTTGGCAATATCATATTTGTTCAGAGTATACTGGGACCACACTCACCCCTCACTGCCCTGGCTCACCCACACCCACACTTCCCATCCCCATTCTCAACCAGTCCCCCTCCCAACCTCATTTCCCCTCTTCTCTCTCTCTCCCTGACTGTCCTGCAAGAACCACACAGGTTTACTATTGTGTGAACCATAAATGTTTAAATTAGTAACCTCAGCTTTGGACATTTTAGTATATTAAAGACTGAAAACAGCAGTTTGTTTCCGCCCTGTTTTCAGACATGTTTACCACATGATGACTTAGACTTTTAAAAATAATTAATGTAGCCCAGACTATTAACTATTCTTTAAATCTTGTAAAATGTAATTCATCTATATTTTATTTTTTTAGAGGAGGTAGTCTTTTCACTGGGACAGAGCTGAGTGTAGGGCTGTCTCAGCCTTCTGTGGACCACAGGCAGTTCAGTCAGTGCTGGGCCGAGCTCTCCAGAACCTAGCCAGGGAAATGGGTTAGACAGAAGGTCTAGTGTCTCTATGAGGATTTGTTTCTCCCTGAGACCATGATTACTGTGGGAACAGGGACCACTGTCTGCATGGCTCTCACATGCCACACAAGGTCTTCTCAGAGGTTCTAGGAGGGAGTTGCCAAGGGTTCCTGCCTGTCTGTAATTGAGGGAGTCCACACTACATGAGGTCTCATCATTTCCCAGTGTCCCTCACAAAGTAAGCACCTGAGTCTGGTGTAGCCATGGCCACATGAAGTGATAAGCTCTTCGCTTCACTTGACTAGTCATCAGAGCTTATCCTGGTGTGGCTGCCTTCTCCGTGTTAGCCAGATTGTCATGGCAGAGGGAGCAACACCCACCAGGGGCTTCCCCTGGGCATCATCCAAGTTCCGGGGTCAGTCACGCGGTGCCCTCCTATGCTTGATTCTATCTCATCCTTGCACCTGTGCGGGGACAGAAAGATACCTTAAGGATGCAGGCTCACAAGATGCTGGCCCACGTCACTGTGCAGTGCAGAGTAAGACAGCTCTGACAGGGGGACGGCTAATGATATTATGTTCACTCCTGAAGATGTCACTGGGCACTAGACCAAAGATACTTTCTTCCCGGGCCAACCGTGTGTGCTCACCCCAAACAACGGTGAAGACTTAGAGTTTGCTTCCATATTACGGGCCAGGCATGTGCATTCAGAGAGGCCACTTGTGACGTTTCTACCCAGACATGCTTCTGCAGAGAGCACGGGTCACTTCTGAACTGCTTTTACTTCAATAATATTTTTCTTAAATAATGTAATTGTAAAAATAGCGGTGGGTGGAGTCTGCCGTCCAGAAACCCTGCGCATGGCGTGTTCTTTCCCACCGCTTCCCCTGGGGTCACTTACCATATATTTTCCCCACGGTGCTACTGTAACCGCCACACGGCCTCCCTGCAGACTGTGCTCAGCTAACTCGGCCTTATATGGACATGGTACCCTCGGCACTGTGTTCTCACCATGGTGACAGCCAACAGCAGGAACTCTGTCACTGGATGACTTTTGGACTCCAAGCAGAAATCACAAACGCATTGGAGTCCAGTTCCAAGGGAACACTCAAGTTACAAAGTGAACGGGTCGGTGTAAAATGCACAGAGCACAATTCTCCGTCCTACAGGCTGAGCTGCAGGACGATCGTTGCTTCCCCAACCCCTAGAATATTCTAGCGAGGCGCAGGACTGGGGAAGGAAGAGGCAGGAACTGGGCAGGACCCTCTGGCCCCTCAGCCCCTGGTCAGAGCTGGGAGCCGCAGAGCAGGGGACTGACCTTCCTCTCCCGGTAAATTACGACATATACAACTCTGACAGATGGCTGAAGACCTCCTAACCTGCCCTTTCTCCTTAAACACCGAGAGGCCAGCAGGCAGCTCAGCGGAAAACATGGAGTGAAATCAGCACCGTCTAACAGCTAAAAGGGTGGAGGAGGGGCCCGTGAAGACAGCTCTGTGCGTGGGCAATCCATGACTATCCAAGGCTGGTCTAAGCCAGTGGTTCTCCACCTTCCTCAGGCTGGGGCCCTTCAAGCCAGTTCCTCAGGCTGTGGTGATCTCCAGCCGTAAAACTGTTTTCATTGCTACTTCAGAACTGCAGTTTTGCTACCATTATGAATCATAAATATTTTTGGCGATAGAGGGTTGCCACAGGTTGAGAACCACTGGCCTAGAACTTTTCCCAGGGAGCTCGATTTTAGCTCATTTTTTTAGTTAGCTAGCCAGCATCCTGATCCTCTGACATGATCCTTACTTGCAGTGCTTTTGTGTGTGTGTGTGTGTGTGTGTATATATATATATATATATATATATATATATATATATATATATATATATATATATATATAAATTTTTAAAACTTCATTATTGTGCATATATGGTACCGGTGCTCAAGGCATCAAGGAATGCCCAGCTGTTGCATTTTTTCATTCAGAGAATCTCCTACTACCACGAGTCTCTGTTCTGGGGGTCAAATTGTTCTCAACTTCCTGGGATTCCGTGAATCTAACAATGGAAATCAAAGTGAAAGAAACTGGGAAAACTGAAGGGGACAGTGGCTGGTTTTGGTAGTACATGCCTTTGATCCCAGAGGATCCACTCAGAGTGGATCTCTGAGTCTGAAGTCAGCCCGGTCTGTGTAGTGAGTCCCAGGCCAGCCAGGGCTGTACAGTGAGACACAGTCTTTACAGAAAGAAGAAGCTGGTTGGCAGCAATGCCTTGTCATTGGGTCTTTCCTGTTGTTTGTGAGTAGCAGAGACTCTAGATGATATATAAAAAGCCCGTAGATCCGGAACAGAAAGGACAGAGGCGCTGGCTGCTGGGCGCAGTCAGCCATTGATGAGGCCTTCTCTCTAAGGAGCGGTGCTGCGGCTGATGCCGCCTTCACTGATAGGTTGATGTGGCACAGCCACTCTGCATACCCAGCAGAAGTCGCCACAGAACATGGCAATAAAATATTTCACAGATCACAACACCAGGCCCGCTTCCGGGTCCCTGTGACTCACGTTTACATCTGGTTCTCACCCACCTAAGAAACCAGGGGCCTATATCACTGGAACCAGGGAGCATGGGTCACCTGACATCCCTAAGACCCGGGGCTGCAGCTTGGTTACCTGAAAATTTTCGTGGGGACAGGTTTGCATCAGAGCCGTGTCCCCTCAATGTGCGTATGGGTGCTGGGCTTTGAAAATCGCACTTTGCCAGTCCATGCTGCATCAGGAAGAGCCCCAGCTTCCTCTGGGGATGGCCCCTGCACCCCAGCACTCACTGGCCCCACTCCAGCGGCCACAGGCAAGGCCTCTGTGTAGGAGCAAGGTCTTGACCCCTGGGCCTGCAGATAGTGTCCCCAGTGACCAAAGGTACTTGGTGTGCTTCAAGGACAAAGTCAGGTTGCCCATGTGGGGGGAGGGGGCTGAGAGCAGGAGAGTTGGGGAGATGACGAGGAGAGACTACACAAGCCTGGGGAACATCTGCAGGGGATGAAAAGCTCAGGAAGCTGCTTAGCTGAACCAGGGTCACGGTCCTGGAAGGAAGCTGGTTGAGGGTGGAGTTCTAGGCTCCATTCAAACACAGGTGGGTCTGAGTCTAAGGAAGTGCTGCCAAGGACCTGAAACCTGGCTTCAACACAGGGAACGAGCTACAGGCAGCAGTGCTGGCCATCCGTGTACAGGGCATCTGTTTACTCAGGAATGCTCACTGCACACCCATCACCTGTCAGGAGGAACCAAAGACACACAGTACGCCGAGCAGTGCTATGTGCACTTTTAAAAAGAATTTCCTTTAAACGTGTGTGGTCGGCAGTGTCCCCGTGGTCGTGTAAGGGTTGGAAACGTGCCACTGAGCAGGCAAGATGGACTTCAGATCTCATGTTAATTGATAAATTCATGTAAAAGAGTGCAGGTCCAGGGGGCCACTGTCCTGGAGATCGGCCATGTCCTTAAGGTCAGTTCTGGTGAAGACAGGCTGGAGGGAGGAGCAAGTAGGAAGACACTGAACTTTTAATCAATGAGTAAGAGCATCTTAGATAGTAAATCCTAGATAAGAATGGGACAATAAGAAGCCAGGGTTTCCTGCATGTTAGGCCGGGATTTGTGACCTACTGAACTCATATCTTTACAAAATGATGTGATCTCAAAAGCAAACAGGCCAAGGCCCAGCCTGTATAAACTGCTGACTAATAGACTGTCAATCACACATAAAGGGAGTTCCTGGGGGAGCTGGGGTCACCAGGTTCTCGGCCTCTTAGGAGCATCGATCTTGCTTTTCTAACGTGAGGCTCCATGTGTCACTCTGAGATCCCAGCCTGTCTAGTGGCTTCTGTACAGGTGACTTTGGTGGTCTGACTGCCTCCGGCACACAGGGACTGTGAGCATCTGTGGAGATGAATTAATCTTTCTACCAGGGCAGGTCGCTGTTTCAAACAGTGCCCACCACTTTATTCTAATGTGACAATATTTAATGTCAGAAGAAGATTGAAACATTGTTATTCAGGATTTCATACCCAAAACAGGCCAGTGTGTAGCTACATCCAAAAGGGAAAAATACAGGCAGGTATGATGTCACACACCTGTGATCCCGGCATCAGGAGACAGGAGCCGACTTCAAAGGCAGGCTGGGCTACAGAAAGAAAAAAACACATTGCCAAGAGACAAAATTTGACACAACTTTACTGAATGGTATCACACAAGGTCACTGTAGGAAGAACGGGGCAGTTGTCGGATAGTGTGCTTAGAACCAGGGTGAGAAGTGACACGCCCCGCACACACAAGTTCATGGTTCTATTACCAGCACCCTTCCCGCACATACACTCACAAAAGGGGAAATGTGTTTCCATTATCTCTGAAACCGTCGTTCTCTTCACCAAGATAAACCTTACTCTAGCTTTTGTTCTTATCAACAAAATGCATTGTTAAATAATGGGAAATGGAGAGCTCTTTGGGACAAGTTCACTGGTCTTAACAGGAGTGTCTCACATCATGGTGGTGTACTCTAACAGCTAAGCCAGTGCCTGATAAACACCACAGCACAGGACAGACACAGCCATGTGCAGTGACAGACAGACACTCTGATGTGGGGGAGGGAGTTGTCCCCAAGAATTTCAGTGTGTCTCCATGTTGTTTGCCCCCCATCTCTTCTGGATGAACTCTGCACACTCATATGCCGCCTTCGCCACATTCTTTCATAATGAAAAAGTAAACATCTTGACTCTTGACATTGCCAAGGAAGGCAGCTGCTTCAGAGGCACACCACTCAGAGTCCTTCCTGAATCCCACCACCGCCCTGGAGGTTCAGAGAGAGAGCCACATTCTCCACAGATGCCCTCTGGACCAGGGAACTGACATCAAAACAAGTCAGCCCTTGAGAAGGAACTTTCTAGTTCAGAGGAGGCAATGAAGTGCCAAAAAAGATTAACCCCTTTGTTGCCTGGTTCCTGGTAGCAAGTGTTTTCTGAAAAAATGGGATAGAAAAATGAACTTGCTTTGGATGCTCGGAAGCAGAGATACGATCCAGGAGCTGATGCAGGTGGAGAAGGTCCATCTGAGAGTTCAAAGCACGCCTCCTCAGGGACTCACATCCATACGGTCCACCAAACAGGAATGGCAGCGCAGTTCCCACAGGCCGCTGATGACTGAAGTTAAAGGAAGCCCCTTGTAAATGAGACAAGAGCCTCAGACAGCTTCCCTTTTCCGCCCCTTGATGGAATGTTTTGACAAGTTGGGCATTCAAGCATTTTTCCCATGAGCATTCAAGCATTCTTCCCTCTCTGTGAAAGAAGCTATGCTGCTGTCAAGGTCATTGTTTCTTTTCTACACTTCTAGTTCATGCTGAACAATTACAGGATTTCTACAAAGACCCAAAGTTTTGAGAAAATGTTGCATGGTATCGCAAGTACCTTCTGTGGCTTTATCTCCCTCACGCAGCAGCTGAGACTGTTGGGTCTTCGTATGGAAGTGGTGACAGTATGTCTGCCAGTCCAGTTGGTCACAAAGGCCCTCTAGAGTTAGTCTACACATGGCTCTAAATGAGCACCCTTGTGGGCAGGCATCTGTCCAGTGGCTGCAGACATAAAGAGGAAGTGTATGCGTTACCATGTTACTCTTCTCATTTTCTTTTAGACACATTAAAACAATAACCAGAGAAAAGTATGGCAGAAATGACCCACTCACACAATTCTTTATGCTTTCTTCTCCCAGGGCACTTTTTAACTGGCTCTTTCTCCATGCATGCAATGCACACTGGGAAACAGAAAATAGGACCCAGTTTCTCCATCTTGTCACAGCAAGAACTGCTCTCTTCAATATTCAAAGAGTAAAGAGGCCACATCCATCTTGTGTTTCTGTCATTGCCATCAGGGCAAATAATAAATTAATTTATTGTTGACAACCTTAGGCATTTTAGAATAAGAAGCTAGCCAACCTGTGGCCCTGAGCAGCCTTCAGCACTCAGCCCTCTTCCCCATTCCCCACCCAAGTTACATTTCTGTGGTGAGGACAAGTGATCATTCAAGGGGTCAAACATCTGACTCATGGGAAGCACAAAGCAGCCTCCAAATGCCACATGTCCCCACTGATTAGGAAGATCAAAATATCTCTGTTCTTGCCCCTGTGTCCAGACCAGACACTGACGTTCTAGGAGAAGTTATACAGAAATAGCCTCTCTGGAAACTCTGCATAAGGCCCACATTAATTGGCCAGTTTCCCGTTAGCACAGTGAAGGCAGAAAAGACACACTCACTGTAGGACAAAAGCTTATGCTGTCTGGAAGGAGTCCTAAAGGTTTGGGACCACAATGGAAAGAAAAGGAATGGAAGTAATTAGTGCAGAGTGAATGAGGTCTGAGCTCTTCGGCTCCTTACACTGTCAGCATTGGGGTTTTATTGCACTGTTGCCTTTGGGAGGCACAGAACTGATCTTCAAACCTAAGGCCTGTTTTAAATAAAGAAACAGATGTTGTTGGGGTTGCAGAACACTGGTGGGCACAGGCTCTCCTTGGGAATACTTGCATTTAGAAAGATGCATGTTATATGCACAGTGTTCTTAGGGCTCATGATGACAATAGTCAGAGACCTTTAGCTCTCTGTACCACATCCTCGCCAGTGTCTGTCAGCCAAACTGGCCTCTATCAGGTTTGGTGAAAAGAACATGTGCCCTGAGCACTAGTGGTCCACATTGGGTTGCCACAAAGTTCACAGAATCTGCTCAGAAGAGGCTGTTCTCTTTTGTATTTGTTGTATTAGGCTTTTCAGCTCAGCTCAGTCTGTAGAATCAGCAGATCTGATTTATCAGTGAGGATACAGCGGTCCCAAAGGGTAAGCTGCGTGAACCCCCACGGGTCTACTGTGTGCCTCAAGCTGAATGTACCATTGCAAACTTACAAGAAAGGAGGACTGAGTGTACAGGAGCGCACATGCCATTAATCTCAGTAATAGGGAGACAGAGGCAGACTGACCTCTGTGAGTTCAAGGCTGGCCTGGTATATACATAGTTCCAGAAAGCCAGGGCCACCTAAAGAGACCCTGGAGAGGAAGGAGAGAGAGAAGCAGCTGCAGAAGCCAGCTTATGCTTTCCAGACACTTTGCAAATTCTCCCATTTCTCTGTGAACAGCATAGAAATTAGTAGTATAGACCAATTGACAGGACACTGAACTGCATTTTAAGAAAGAGAGGAAGAAAGCTCTGAGGCTGAGGAAGGGCTCCAAGTGGCTCCAGAGATGGAAGTCTGACAGATTCTTGGTAACCCAGGGAGATGAGGAAAAGCTTTGTAACCTTCCAGAGTGAAATCCAGGTAGAATACAGGGCCTAAAAGTGTTGCACATGCCTGCTCTACATGGAGAGTGCCAGGATAGCCAAGGCTACATAAGAGACCCTGTCACATCACCACAAACAGCTGTTAAATGTTGGGCTCAAAGCCTTCCAGTTTCAGCATTGAGCTCTTCTGTGGAAGCATCACTCAACATTGAGTCCCCACATGAAAGCTCACAGCTTCCCTCAAAAGAAACTTTCGAGAATGGGCTGGGCATGGTTCAATGGCAGAATGGCTGCCAGCTATGTGTGAGGGCTCAGGGTTCATTCAGCACCACAGGTGAGAGGAATGAAAGGAAAAGAAGCCCAAGGGTAGCCTGCCTTAGCAGAGGAAGCAAGCTCTCCATCTGGAGCCCGCTTCTCTTGTCAGTTGCCATCCTTCCTCCTCCAGCCGTCACTGTTGAGCTTGTCTGCTCTTTAAAGGGGACAGACAAGGGGGCTTCGGAGCCGTGTGCAGTCTGCTCACCTGTGAACGATGCCCGTGAGGAAGCTAAAAGCCCTTGCTCTAAAACCCAATATTTTCAAGAGCATGACTCACACATGAAGTTAACCTCTCTATAATGTGCAGGGTAGGTGGAGTTGCTCATCTGCCACAATCGAGCTGCACACAAATAGTAACGGTTCAAATGCATGGAAGGGTGGAGGAAAGTGAACTGAACTAAATAGTGCGTTAAGATGTTTCCTTGCAGGTCCAAGAAGACTGAAACAGAGTTACACAGCTACATAGTTCCAGAACAGCCAGGGCCACCTAAAGAGACCCTGGAAAGGAGGGAGAGAGAGAGAGACCTAGCTGCTTCCTAGGTCTTTCATGGCATCTAGTGTTTGGTGCTGTCAGGCAGAGCAATAATTGGTAGCACACAAGTGTCATGGTGCACACGTAATGGTCACTAGCGCCCAGGCTCTGTGAAATTGCAGAACAAGAGGTTGGCAGTGACACATGCTGCCTCCTCTTTGGGATCTCTACCATCCCAGTCCAGCTCCCAAAGGCTCTCAGGTGAGGTACCTCATGACAATGCATTCTAACAATGTGCCAGCCCGCCCTGAACTCAGCCTTTCAACTCCAAGTGAGCTTCCTCTCTGTCATCCTCCATCACCTCTGTTCCTTCAAACCTTCGCTTCCACTAAGCTTACGGAAGACGTGGTTTCAGCCTTTTTTGTAGTGAAGGCTGATGCTGTGCACTCAGAAAACCAAGGCATGAGTATTACTGCAAATTTCTAAGCCACCCTGGGCTACAGGGACCCTGTCTTTGAAAAATATTTAATTTGAAAATAACCATTTATAACTATAGGTGTACCCTGACTTGCTGGTCAAAGCCTCACGCTGGCCTCATGACCACCCTAGCCTGAGTTCCTCACCTTTCTTCTGAGAGGCTTATCTTCCAATACAGTCCTCTTCAGCACCTGCTGCCCCAGCAGTGGGGAGTGGAGTGGGGCAAATCTCCTCCCTAAAGACCAGAAGCTATGCTGCCGAAACTCTGCCTTCACCTCCCATTACCCTGACCAAATACACTAATACATTTCTACCAAGGTAACCAGATGTGATGGCGCATGCCTTTAATCCCAGCATTCAGGAGGCAGAAGCAGATGTATCTCTGTGAATTCCGGGTCATTCTGGTCTACATAGTAAATTCCAGGCCAGCTGAGGCTACATGGTGAGACCTAGTCTCATTCATTCAGAGAGAGAGACAGACAGACAGACGGGTAGATAGATCTGCCAAAATAGCTATTAAATTTTCAGTAGACTTTCACTATGAACTTTTCTCTCTTCTTCACACTTGGTTTTTGAGGCAGCTGCCTTTGAATCTCAGTCCAGGATGATGCTCTGAGTCCTGTTAAATTACTAAAAAGTGTAACTGAAACTTGTGGTATGGAAAAGAGAGGGGGCATTCTTCTTCCTTTAGTGTGTCTCTTTGTCTTTGTCTCTCTGTCTCTGTCACTCTGTGTTTGTGTTTGTCTGTCTGCCTACCTGCCTGCCTGTATATGTCTGTCTGTCTGTCTGTCTGTCTGTCTCTGTCAACTAAATCTGACCCACTTCAAACACAGACATCCCATCAAAGTGGCCATGGACCAAGAAAGATGTTTCTAAATGTGAATTGCCACTGGTATTTTGGGGGCTTTATTTTGAAGCTAGCATTGATAGACAGGGTATGTGGCTGTCTGCATATCCCCAAGGAGGACAAGACACAAAGGAATAAACAGAAAGGACTTTGTGGGTGAAAAAAATGGCCTCCCAAGTCCAGAAAATGAAAGCGACTTCTCTAGTAGAGGGAAATAAAATTTAATGAAAAGGGTGCCCTTCAAAAATGTCAGTTATCTTGGCAGGAAAGATGAGTCATGGGAAGCCAAAGCCAAAGGCACAGCTAAATAAGTTGTCTTCTGAAATTGACATTTGCAGGGGACAAGAACTGTCCTCATGACTGAGCGTCCCTCCCAGCTGTTGTTGGGCTAGGAAGACATACTTCTGGTTGCCATTCTGCCTCCTAGAGCTAAGAGATGTACAGCAACCAGCTAGGAACTGCAGGATCTGCATACCATGCATGTATACGCGTAGGCTTTTACATACATTTCTGTATTGAAATTTATATTCTCTGCCTTTCAACAACTTAGGTTATAGAAAACCCTTCTATTGGCCAGCGTTGCACACTATGGGACTTTTGTTATTTTTAGCACTTAATCTTGTCTGAAAAATTTTTAAAAGGCCCAGTGTGTACTTTCAATGTCCTGGGATGTTTTTTTTTTTTTTTTATTACACTGTTGCCTTCTAAAGTTCTTCCCATGTCTAGATCAAACCCTGAGTGACTTACTGATTGCCGTTTCACAGCACATCCTGCCTTCTTCATGTCCTTCTACCCTGGCCACACCCGTAGCTGAGATGCCTAGACACACCTAGACTTCACTGGCTATGGTCTGAGGCTGGCTGTGCCCCAAGAGCACGCTCCTTCTATTGTCACTGTGTCCCCTGTTGATCCCTGTTTGCTCTTGGCTTTGAGCCACAAAGACTCCAGACACAGTTAGAGATTTGGCTCACAGGTGGTAAAGTAGGCCAGCGAAGCCAAGATGGAATTTTACCCTAAGGAGCTGGGGAACCCCCACACATTTACCCTCCCTCCTCTTTCTGTCTCTCCACTGCCCCCTAATCCCACTCCAGGAGGTCCTAACAATTTTCCCCTCAGTCCACAGACGCTGATGCTGTAAATGAAGCATGAACAATCCAGTATTAAGTGATTGACAGTGACCATTGATCTCCCTGCACCCAACAACTCAGCCTCAGGGTCCCCTTTCAGAGGTGGTTCCTGGAAATAGGGCCTTACTACCTCGCATGGGACTGTGATAGGCACAAAGGCCTGCCCAAAGTCCTTCAACAGCCTTTCTGGTTTAATGGTAAATTTCTGCCTGTGAAGACACAGGCAAACTGCCTGTCCTTTCAAGTGATTTCTGAGCTGGGCAGGGTAGCGTGTGGAAATGGGAAGGCTGGTCCCACATAGCTTCTCTTCCTGGGTTTGCCCACACCCTGTTCTTACGACCAAAGCTAGCAGTATTGTCCTGTTGTCTAAAATTTAAACCTTTTATTGTTTGTTTATCACTGTGATTATTTTTAACACACGTTATTTGTAGAAGATAGCTTTTTCTGGTATGTACAAAAATCTTATCTCATTTTGCCGAGAAAGATAACCTATAAAGATAAATCTCCCAATTTAAACAGAAGATATAATTGTAATGAAACATTTTTGTTTTTTTTAACAATGTTTTATTCAAATCTCATTTTGTGGCCACTACAGTAAAGCGAGTGTTATTTTTAACATTCATCTGAAATAGTAATTAGTGTCTTGCTCCGCTTTGGGGGCGACATGACCAAGTGTTTCCTGAACCTTCTTGGCAGGTTTTGCTGTTTGTCTCTTGTTTGTGTCTGAATTTCCCGTCATCTGCATGTACAATGGGTGTTATGGAAAGCCATTGTTCTGACTCAGAGGGCTTGATTTCCAAAATTCAGGTGGGTTCTGACATTTGGGAGCTATGGTGGAATATTTATCCCATTTCTTACTAGCCATATGGTTTAGTGACTAAAAGTTTATTTTTGTCCACATCACCTTTCTCACAGGTAGGGTGTCCGTTACCTCTTTTTTTTTTTTTTTTTTGCAATTAAAAAAAATCATAATGACTTGATTGTGAAGTCTTTCAAACCTAGGCTATTACTCCTTTGGGGTACCTGTTGATAATATGCCTAGGCTTCAGAATCCTTGAGATTTGGAACCCCTAAGTCAGGGTCCCCTTTTTCCTGCCTTCGAGCCCAGTGTGAAAGCAACACATCCCTCGGTGGGAAGACATCAGCACCCTCCTCTTTCCCTTCATGGAGCTGGGTGCAGATACCTCAGAGAGCATTGCTTCCACAATGACCAACTTCCATCAGTCTGTGCTCAGAAGGAAAAACAGGGGCATGAACTTTGAAGTGAAGGCTGTGCTGTCTCCTTCATATCAGGCTCAGCCACATGCAGAGATAGGGTCCCCCTGCCTGACCTGCAGGGAGTCGGAGCTCTCAAATACTTGTTACACATGTGTTCTGTAAGTGACTGTGTCTCGGTGCTTAGGAACACTGGAAATGTGAGGATTTCCAAAGTTGTACCCTCTTTAAGAGTCAATGCCATCTTCACACCTGTCTTCAACATCTGCCAGGTTAGTGCCTTCCTGCCTCTACATTTTCCTTGCCCTCTGATAGGCGTATTTGGTAGAAGGTGTGCCAGAGTGGAACACCACTTGGCCTCATTCTTGCATGGATTCCTGCTTGCCCAAGACCTAGCCTAGCATTGCACAACCATGGTCAGTGTGTCATCTAAGAAATCCCAGGGAACCCACAAATCCTGCAACTTGCACTATGCAATCAAGATGAAGCTTTACCACGTCCATCACCACAACTGTGTTCGGTTTGAGTGCTCGGTGTGAGTTATGGGGGGAGGAAGTGGCATGCTCCTGGTTGCTATGGTGATGCCTGCGCTTATTGGGAGTACTTTTTGTACAAGAAATTCCTGTAGACCTCATTAGACCTCCTATAGTCCCCATTTCATTTTGAGGAAATTAAATCAAGAACAATAAAGTGAACTGCCCACAGTCACATACTTGGAGAGTCTGGGACCAAAAATTGAACTGAGATCCAGTGCTGGCCTGAATGAGCATCCTCGATATCTGAGTACCATACCGCATACTGAAACTTACTGGTCCAAAATTGGCCCTGCCGCCTCAAGCTCATTTCTGCATGGGTGGTTTCTTTTCCTAACAAAGCTGAGTCAGGGAGGAGACAGTGCTGTAAATTGGTTCCCCAGTCTCCCTGTCTGGTGTGCGCGCTCTTCCCTTGCCTCTTTTGGAGACAGTTCTGTGGCAGGAATTGCCATCACCTACCTCCCCACTCACTCTTGCCCCTTGGTGCTCAGAGTCTCCTGCTGGTGCACTAGGAGGCCTCTGCAAACATGACCAATGCTCCCTCCAGGCGCCTAGACACCGTAGATCCCTAAGTCCTGCTTGCCCAAGCCCAACCCTGCCCCCCACCCCCGCTCCTAACCTTAGCCTGATTACGCCACCACAGCCTCCTGAAATCTCCCCTCTCAGAGCATTCCTGAGCTCAAGAACACCCTGGCTGCCCTGGAAGGCTCTCAAGTCTCCTCCTGGGAGCCATGGGTGGTACCCTGCAGGTCCGCCAGTAGCTCTCCTGTGGGGGCTGTGGGTCCAGGAAGTCATTCTTGTAATCCCTGGTTTTCTCAGGCCTCCCACCCACCCTGCTCAGTGTGGAGGAAAGGTATCCCACACCAGGCCATGTGCGCATGTGCCGCAGAGTTTGCCATCCAGGGCCAGAAGTGACATCCCACGTAAGCAACTCCATCTTGGAGTCCACTCCCCACTCCAACATATAGAAGCCCAGGCACTCCATGCACCAGACATGCCCTCCCAGTCAGTTTACCCTCTGTCAAACGGGGCAGAGCACCCACAGCAGCTATAGTGAGGCAAGTGTCTACTTATCCTAACTCCTCTCCCTCACCCCCCCCCATCTTATAGTCGAGCCTGGGATTCGTACTACAGTGTGTAAGATGAACCCCTCAACGGAGGCAGGTCACCTGACCTAAAGGACTGTTCTCGAGGCCATCTCTAGAAATATTCCTTTCCCTCCGTTTCACTCACTAGTGTCTGCTACCAGGTACTGTGTCTTAGATAAAGAAGCCAGAGCCAGGGCAGAGTGGAGCTCGAAGCTCCTCCACCCTGTCAATGGCCACTGCCCACCCAGTTCCTCAAAAATGGGTTCAAGAGGAGCCATGATACTGCGCAGAAACTGTCTGGAAAAGCTCGGGTCCAGGGTTGGGCCCTTTCTGGTCTCTAGGGGCATTTGTCATGGGCTATGTGGTCTCATTTCAGGGGCATCCCTGAAATGGTGGTCTGTGGAAGCAAGGCAGTTAGCAGTGTGGGAACAGAGTCCTCCTCATCACCCCGGAGGGCAGCAAAGCCAGAGCTAACTCCATCTGCCTTCCCGCTCCAGGGTGGGCCCTTCTGAGCGCCTCTGTCCCCTAGGCAGCGTCCTTAGCAATCATCAGGGTGACAGAGACCCTCCCCCCACCCATGTCTTCCACACACACCATCTCTCCAGGAGCAGTCTAAGACCTGAGCCCAGCTGGACCAGACCTGTATCTGATAAGACCTGACCAGCCCCAGGGAGCCTCTTATCGGGCAGGTTTTCAAAGGAATCCTTTGGAATGCCTTTGTCTGGAAGGAAAAGTTGGAAGGGGTGGCAAGGTCTTCTTCATTCCGACACACCCACACGCAGTAGTTACCAAGCTTTCCTATTTAACAGGGGGATTTACCAGGTTTCGTATTTAACGGGGAGGGTTGTTTTTTAAAGAAGCCTTTCCTGTGCCTTTCCTTAATCCACAGTAACAGTGACCACTTGTATGCACGATTCTAGTTTTTAAATTGAACACTAACATTTTTAAATATGCTCCTATCTGGACCCACAGGAGCTGACTACGTCTTTGGAATCTCTGATTGACTTAGAGGTAGTCTAGGGATCGGTGAGCCACGGCCATAGTTGTCAGCTCCTGCAGATGCAGGCAATAGGAGGGGAGAAGGCTCCCCAAAGACCTCACTGTCTCTAGACCAAGAATGCCTGGTTCCCGTCTCCTCTATACCACACCCCAAGCACAGCGACCCAAGCCAAACACAGCCCAATTTCTGAATAACTGTGTTTCCTCGGAAATTTTGAAACTTTTAAAAATTAAATCAAAGCAAATCCTACAGAGAAGCAATCGATAAAGCCATTGTTCAAGGGCCTCAGGTATGAGCTTGTGCTTTGCGGCTCCGGCCACAGGAAGTGATTGATCCACACACAGGATCAGTTTCGCAGCCTCAGGCACAGAGAAGTGAGTCTCAGATGAGCACCTTCTCAATGCGGCTGGGATTTACCTTGAGAAATCCTCCAGCTAGACCAGAGGTCAAGCACGCAAACTGTCAGGGGTCACCTGCCTCCCTTCCAGCCAGGGACAGACAAAGCGAATTTAAGCTCATTGCATAAAGCACACTGCCAGGCATGGCAGTCATCCCAACACCTTATCATTGATTATAGTAGGTTTTATACTGTCACCTCTTCCCGTGGGCTTTATTTTTCTTTCTAGGAGCTAGATGCTACTTATACCTTCCGTAGGACAGGTTTCAAAGGGATACTTTTGTTTTGAGGCTGCTCTGGTCCTGTTACCTGGCTCCCAGGGGCTAGCCTCTGTCCACCAGCGTTATTTGTTTCCTGCTGTTGGGACCAGTTCTCAGATCAGAAGACAAAGGCAGTGTGGCAGTCTAGAAGGACTTGCATTCATCAGCTCATCCACAGAGCAGAAGCGCTGCCTTCCGTAAGGAAGCCTTTGCTACATCTCCAAGGCAGCTTTGGGACCCTGGAGACCATGTTTTCTTAAAACAGCTGTATCGTGTCTTTAGCATGCTGTTGGTGAGCTGTGTGTAGTAAACTCTTTCCACAGTGAACATAAAGACTTAAGGAGAAGAAACAAGACTTGAAGTTTGCACAGAACAATGTGCTCCGGTCTTCCGCCTGCGTCCCCAGAGAGAGCTCTGAATCATGGCCTGCTGATGAATAAGTACCAAAGCAGGTGCTGCAGGCAACAGGCATGAGTCATCTTCTTCCTTAGAAACCTCATAAATACAGCAGCTTTATTTACGGAAAGCCTTCATAGTTGCTTCACAGATGGTTCAAAGTGAACATGCTAAGGTGTACATACGAGGTACGAAAAGTGTGTCACACCAAGTAAATAAGATTGAAGGCACCAGGTGACACCCTGTGACAATTGTGCTGAAGATAGTAGTAAGCAGGGAGGATTAAGAGGATAAATTCACACAAATTCCCTTTATTCTTACTCAACTCAGTAGTAAGAGGTTGCCCTTTATAATCTGTGGAAAGAGGGCCCAGGGCAGAGATGGCCAGTTCATTGTGTGGTGTCCAAAATATGTACAGAAATCCTGATTGTGCTCTTACTTCAGCTTTAAGATTCCAGCCAGAACCCAGGCATGGTGGCATCAAGGAGGCAGAGGCAGGAGGATTTCTGTAAGTTGCAGACCAGTCTAGTCTACATAGCAGCTTCAGGCCTCTCAAGGATACATAGTAAGACCTGTCTTAACAGAAAAAACAAACAAACAAACAAACAAAAAAACCAGTCTGGCCAAAAAGCAAACTAGCGTTCTAAAGACCACTTTAGAAGGGCCAGGCTAAGACAAATGGAAGAGAGGTATGCTGCAAGGTCCATTCTGCTGGTGGAGTCTGGACTGGTCTGAGATAGGGAGAGAAAGGGAAAAATGCTGTTTTCCTGTTGCTTAGTTGGGTTAGCCGTATATACTGTTCATATTACCCTCAGGGCCCAGAGGAAAAGGAGGGAAGGAACCACTGTTTGTGAATCCGGAAGCTGTTGTTTCACAAGCCATATTCTTTGGGAGTCTGGATTCACTTAACAAAGGGTAGTCTGCTACAGTGCAATTGTGGTTTTGAGTGTAGGATTCCCGAGTTTATATCAGGTCAAAAAGAGACCTATCTTCATTTGAATATTCAAATTAGACAAGACTGTGCCACACAGTAAGCAAGGAAATTAACCCTACAAAGCAGTCCGTGGAGATTCATTTAAATTGCTGCACTCGGCCACCATCACCCAGTCTAAAGACCTGCTACACTATGAAGAGCACAAATTCTGCCTGTCCCTTTTGCTCTACATAGCCATTGTGTGCAGAGAAAGGCAGCAGATCTGTGGCCCATCCCACATCAGCAGGGAGATCAGACCCATCCATAAGGGAACAAAGACAACCAGTCCGTATACAAACTAGGTAGCAATTTTAAATTGACTACAGGAGGACCGTGTAGAAGACTGGAGAGAAAATACCAACAACTACTTTTGATGTCCTGTTAAAATAAGGTGGACTCAAGTCTTCCTTCCATCTTCAGCTCTGGGTCCTCCTGACCCAGCCCCACAGGTGCCGTCCCTATCACATTGGCATGGCCAACAGTCCGGCAGGATCATGTGTGCCCTGTCCTCAGGCAAGCAGCCCTGGTCCTTCCTCACTAATGAGATCACACTCTAGCCAAAACAGATGCTTCCCAGTCCCCAGATACCTCCTCTCTGGCACAAGTAAGGCCACCCCTTCCTGAGTCTCCCCGAACACCTCCCACATGTGTCAAGACCCTACCCAGGGTCAGCTTCTCAGAGGCCCCTCGCCTGCCTGCACTGGCTACATCAGGCATGTACCTTCCACGTATCTCTGACTAACAGTTCTGAACCCCGCTGAGGGTGCTGCCCAGCCACATGGCTGATGCTTAGGAACACATTTCCCAGAAAGCTAAGGCAAGCTGAGTTGTCCACTTTTCCAACAAACAGGACATTAGAAAGATTCGGGGAGAGAGGAGACAGGAGTACTGTGGGAAGGCAAGAGGGGAGGTCTGTGAATTAATGGCAAAGGACAAGAGCAATGACGTGAACTAAAGGGGCTCAGAGCCCTGATTGGTCTCATGAAGGGAATGTGTATCTGAACACCGGAATCAGGGGGACTAACCAGATGGCTCGGCAAATAAAGGCGTCTGATACCCAGCATGGCAAGCCGACAACCTGGGCTCTGTCCCTGGCATCCATGTGGTCGAAGGAGAGAACTGACCACCTTAGTGAGCTGAGAGAAGCTCAGGTAGGCTGCCGTTGTTGGTGGCAGTCAGTGAAGTACTGAGGCCAGGTTAAGCCACACTGTATCCCCAGGGTCTTGGGGAACCTGCATCCCCAAGCCAACCTGCATCTGATGCAGAGCCCAGCACTCAGCAGAGGAGCTCAGAGGATGACCAGCTTAATGGCTTCTCAGAAGACACACTTGGATGTGTCTGCCAGTGTGAAACACAGTCCACGAGAAACAAAATCAGTGCTGAGGTAACACAAAACAAACAAACAAACGAACAAAAGTTCACACACAACCCAACCCGTCCCACTCGGCCGTTCTGTTGCTACCATGGTGTCTTTAACAGTATAAAAGATGTTCCCATCATCTCCATTGCCGTGTCGCTATCTTCCAGATTAGCCCACAGACCTAATGAGTGTCTGTCGTGTGGCTTCTTCAGTGGAGGAGAAAGCCCTGGTCTGTGACTCATCACAGAAGGCGAGCTGGTCCTCTGCGGTGGTCTTCCGAGTCCAGGGTTTTTAGAAAGGCTTTGCTGAAGGTGCTGGGGGAGAGTCAGATGTTTAGTGGGGAAACCTTCCCCCAGAAAACTCACTTGAAAGGACCATACCCAAACACACCAGCCGTTCCCCAACAGCTGGCGTTCGAATCTCGCGAGAAGAAGCCTCTCACACATGCAGACACTGAGCTGGTTGGAGTCCTATGACTGGAATCCCGAGTCTCATGTGTCTGGGATCCTGAGTCAGGTTGACTGAAGAAACCTGCCCACGACTTCAGCCCACCTGTGCTGGCCAAGTGGGGGCTCTGCCGCCTTGTGGACAAAAGCTCTGCAGGAAAACCAAGTACCGCCGCACTTGCCACTGGTCCCCGCATCCTACGCTGACCTGGACGATTGCCTGCCTGGCTGCTGGTAGCACCAATCTGGGAATGAACACAACAGGCCCAACCCAGTGGGAGCCCTGAGCTCTTTTCTAAGTTTAGAAGTTTTCTGGGATTTGGGGTTTGGGTTGTTCTAAATTCACGTCAGCTCGGGACCCAGCGGCCAGCACTGAAGCCAGACGAGCAGCATTTCCTGGCGGGGACACAAGACCCCAGCTTAAAGTTGAACAGAGCAGCAGCCCTCCTCCATGCTCCACCCCTTCCTGGCACCCTCACTGGGCCCTGTGGAACACTGGCTGGTCAGCCCTGGTTCTGGCTTTGCTGTGTGCTGGGCTCAAGGCCCTTTGGGTCTTGAAGCGATGAAGTCAGAGCATGAAGAGTGTCCATTCTTTGCTTCTGCTCACCTGCCCTCCAACGTGAACCTCTGGGGCTGTGTGCAAAGCCCACCAATTACACAAGCAAAAATAGTGTTTCAAGTATCCCTAGGTCATTATTCTGTTTAAAACAATTCAGTGCTACCTTGACAATAAACCACCAAAAATGGCCAAGGAGAGAACTTAGGGTCAAGGCTTGATTTGAACAGAATTCCTAAGAGTATGCCTCCATGGCCAAAGATAAGCTGTTATGTTCTTATTTATATGCCCCCTGAAACCCTAGACAGCTCATAATAGCTCAGCCCTGTGCCCGCCCGCCTCCAGGCAGAGAGAGTCCAGGCACTGCCTGCATCTGCCTCTTCCAGGAGGCTCCGCCGGGTGTGGCTCCCACTGCAGACACTACTGGAAAAGGGAAGGTTTCTGGGCTTCTGGCGCTGCTACCTCCCCTCTGCCCGAAATCCAAGATTTATTTTTACTCCTTGAATGAGAAAGAGAACAAGTCTTGCGATCCATAACACTCTTGCCACATGTTCTAAGTCCAAGAGCAAGATGAATTGCTGCTGGGAGGAAAGTGTTTATAGAACGAGAGTTTTTATCCATCAGAAAGCAGTGCTTCTCGCCCTTAAACCTGGCGCCCAGAGACAAAACTTCCACATGGTGAGTCAGCAGAAAGCTCTGTGCCCCTCGCAGGCACCAGGGTCAGCTCATTGCCTGCAGTCTAGCTAGTGGATGGCACAGACTCCAATTTATATATAACCCAAGGGAAAACTCTGACACCAGAGCCCATGCATGGCAGACAGTGTCACCGAAACTTCAAAGTTCTGCTTGCCACTGCTTCCCAGACCTCCCTGCCTCCCAGAGACAGACTCCTCATGTTACATGGCCAGCCATGTGTTCCACGTTCTCTGCTCTGCACCCCTTGGGTGCCCCCACTCCTGGGATTCCCACCCCCAGCCCCTGCTGGATGTGCCCAGGCCACCATGCTCCAGGGTACTGGAAGCTGGCTTGCCCATCACGCAGAGCTTCTGGCTCCAGGCCTACTTTCTCTTGTGTGTGGCACCTCCAGCTGGGCTGATAATGAGGCAGATAAGCCTCCAGCTCATCCGGGACATCATTCTAAACCAGCATGAGGCTGTACTGGAGACCTATGGAAACAGTGCAAGGGCAGGCCATCTCACCTCCCAGCATTCCAAAGTAGCACATAACTAGGATACTGCTTAACAGGGGCTGTGCTCACTCTCCCTTTACCCCCCATACACACACACACAAGCACACACACACACACAGATACACACAGATAGACACACACACACACATACCACATACACATACGCAGAGAAGGAGACAGAACTGGAGTGAATCCATTTTGTAGTTGAAATCACTGAGATGAGCAGTGACAGTGAAGATGAACACAAAGCCATAAGGCCAGCTCCTGGTGTGGTTAGCAGTGCCTCCCTGAAAGCAAGAAGCCGTCTCCTCAGCTCTGGGTCTTCCCTGCGGGCCACCAGATTCCCTGTCCAAGGCAAGCTGACACACAGGGTGCTGTTCTATTATAGGCATTCTCAGGATGACCTCGGAACAGGCTCCCACAGTGTGTTCTCTGCGCGGATAGTCAGTGACAGCCACATGTGGTTGAAGCGGCCTTCTTTGTTGAGTATATCCAATACTTTTTGCTTTAGACATTTTTAAGGCTAAAAAAAAAAAAAAAAAAACTTTAAGCTGGGCATGGTGATATGTACCCGTAATCCCAACATTCAGGAGGTTAAGGCATGAGGGCCAAGAGTTCAGGGCCATCCACCGCTACATAGTGAGTTCAAGGTCAGTCTCTGCTACACAGTGAGTTTAAGGCCATCTGCTACATGAGACTTTTTCTCTACATGAGACTCTGTAGAAAGGAAAAAAATATGTTTTAAATGACCTCTCTCCTTATGCAGTTCCCACTCCTCCCTTTAAAAATACCCATATTTAATAAATACACATTAGTCGAACATTTCCAGTCAGCATGCTGTGTGCTTGCTCAAGCAAAGTCAATCTTATCAAGTACTGTTTTACTTGATATGGGGTAATATGGGGGAAAAAAACAACTAGAGGGCTCTGTTATGCACATGCATTGTGTGTGTCCTGGGTATTTGGTCCCATGCTGGACACGAGCGTGTCAGCTGTCCTGCAGCACAGCACCCTGGCAGGACCCCTGCCCCTCCTATTTGTACTCTCTCCAGAGGTACAGAGAGCAGTTGTCCTTGTGTCCCATGGCAATCCTAAAGACTAGAATCCTTGGAGCTTAACAGGGATTGCACTTCCAAGGAAGACAGCAAGGCCATCGCCCCGCCCTACACACACACACAAGCACATGACGAACCACCCAAAGAGCCTTAGACAGTAGCCTGGGCACCTGGAGCTCCGGGAACTCAGGTTACTGAGGTCACAGGAGGCCCTCAAGCACAGGTGAGGCTGAGTGGCAGGTCCATGCTCTCATCTGCCTGTGGATGCTCCATTAAGTCCTGTCTTGAAGCTTGGTGGTAGGCATTCCGATCTGTGATTTCTGAGCTCAGTGTAGCTATTCCACAGAGCAACGGAAACCCATCCTCCCGGGACTGTTCTCACAGCCTTTGACTCCCCTGACGGTGATTCTCAATGACGCGTTCCCAGCATGTTTCTCAGAGAGGAATTCTATACAGAGGGCTGTGCATGCCTGAGAGGCCCCCTCAGCCAGCCGAGGACCCCAGAGAGCTCCCCTCACATCAAGCCTGCGGTCAGTGAGTCCTCGTTCCCATGGTGTTCTGAACATTTGGGATCACTAACAAACTTGAATCGAATCCTTATTTATATATTGACAACTGTTTTCTAAACAGACGGATATTGAGTGGAAAGCTCTTGTTTAGGTCTGGCAGTATTCTTTTCCTGCTGTTTATTCAGTATTTGGGTCACAAGTAAATTATAAATGTGAATAAGAGTAGAGTCCAGACTTGGTTTTAGGACATTTTCTCATTCATGGAAAGATGCATTTACTTTTAGTCGGGCTCTGGACCAGTTTTTGTTGTTGTTTCTTTTTGTTTGGGGTTGAATTTGAAAAATTGTATTGGAAACTGTGTGCTCAGAACCTTTTGCTGACCACAATGGGTTTTCTTGCCCCCTGCATGGGTCAAAGTCCCAAGGACTAAGCTCTGGAGACTCCTGAGCTTTGCAGCAGGCTGGGACTTTGGGTTTGCTGAAGAGTCTTCTGCTAACTCAGCCACCAGACACGAGGGCCCAGGCAAGACTGCAGGAGGTGTGGCTGCCTGGTATTCTGTGCAGTCTGTGGCGGTCTCCAGACTCTGGAAGTATTAAATCCTGCTAACGATACCTTGACTTGAAAGCATTCCCAGAGGACTCACAACACATTCTTTCATTGTTCATCCAGTCCCTAGGGATGACTCTTGAAGAAGAAATTGAATAGAAAGGCTCGGATCCAGGGTCTGGCAGATCTTCCCTTAAGAATGGATCTACCATGACCTGGCCCTGTGGCCTTGCATAAACTCCTGAGCACTGAGGCCTGCAGAGTTAAAACCCTGCCCACTAGGTAATACCTTATTAACCAAGTGATCAGAAGGCTAGGGAGAAATGGAGGAGCCTCCAGTATCCAGTGTGTGACCATGGAGATGAATGATGACTATGGCTCCTCAGTGACTTCCCACCATCCCAGGAGGGGCACTTCACTCTTTAGACTGCACAGTCTCAGCGCACTGGTGGTTGCTTCTCTCCAAGTCACGCTAGAAACCTCTTAATCATTCTTTGCTTTGAGTATCTTAGTCCTCCTTACATGCCTATACAACTTAAGCAGTTTGTAGACTTCTGTTTTGGAACCTCTCTCTCCTTCTCCCTCTCTCTCTCTCTCCTTCTCTCTCTCTCTCTGTATGTGTATGAATCTCTGTCTCTGTCTCTCTCTGTTTCTGTCTCTTTCTCTCTCACACACACACACTGTTTCCTCTAGGGTGAGTTAATAAAGTTTTCAACAATACATGGTACAGGTGAGACACTTCAGACTTAGGATTCTAAAACACAGGAAGGGCTGAAATCCTGACAGCCTGGATTGATCAGTGAAGGAAAAAAAAAGAGTCACAAAGAAACAAACAAATCAACAACTCTGGTCAAGAAAGCCCATGTGGAGCTTGAGGGATGTTCCAGAAGACTTAAAGGAGCCCAAGAGTGACGCTGGAAGGTGACCGCTGTGGGCTGTTCATCTCCAGAGGGAGAGAAGTAAGCAAGGCTAACACCTCCACCCTCCAAAGCAGCATTTCTCAACCCGTGGGTCACGACCCTTTCGGCAAACCGCCATCTCCAAAGATACTTACATTATGTTTCATGAAAGTAGCAAAATTGCAATTATGAAGTAGCAACTAACATAATTTTCTGGTTGGGGGTCACCACAACATGAGCTGTGTTAAAGGGTTGCCGCACTAGGATTGAGAACCGCTGGTCTAGGGGCTCCAGAGAGAAAGGAATAACTTGGAGACGAGTTCAAGCTGGGAAAAAAAGGGACCACGGCCAGAGCTGCAAGTCTGCAGGGTTCTCCTCAGCCCCGCTATGCCTCCACTGGCAACGCCTGCCGTCTTTACCCACAGATGGTGTTCCTTCCCCAGCAGAAAGAAGCCCATATTAGTGCAAGGCCTGTCTCATTCCCGTTCCCTCAAGGGACGCCTGAGAATCCCCTCCACTTCCTCCCTGTCCTTCCCACCCCTTATCTAATTGTGGCAGGAATAATTATTGGAGATTTCCTGCCCTGGAATTGTCTGCTCTGCTGTGGGGGCCTCCATATCCTTCTTCCTCCCTTAATTGCCACTTAGTCCTTACATTAAAATATGGCGCGGGGCAATTTTCATCCCCAGAAAATAAAATACGAAATATGAAATGTGTCCATAAGTCCAGGAAGAGGCTATGGCTATGGCAGGGACCTGATTGGTTGGTTTCTGTCCTGGCTGTGAGGAGAATTAGAAGGGAAAAGATTTACCGGAAGGCATAGGTTAAGAACAAAAAGGAAGCCTGCCATCAGATCTTAAGCATCGATGAACTGAGCAAGCTCCATGGGGCTGCTCTTCTCTCCGGGACAGTGCCCTGGATAACCTTTCTGAAGACAGAGCAGACGCCCACAGCTGTCCACATCCAGGAAAGGCTCGGGGTAAAACTGTTGAAGTCGCTAGAGGCCTTCTGGTGTGAGGTAAAACTGAGTGTTTGCAGTTTTCTGGCAAGCTCGTTTTAAAGCTTACCAAAGTGGGAAGCGAATTCAAAACATGAAACTACGCCTCCCACCAGCTGCTCTCCTGCCTAACAGTGATAAAGGGCAGATGCTGCAGGGCTGAAGTGACGTCGGGATGACTTTTCTGTGAGCGCAGCACCGTGTGGTGTAAGCCTGTGTAAGATGAGGCGACACTTACGTCGAGAATCAGTATGTATTTCGATTGTCAGGGGGTAAGCTTTTTAGTCTTCAGTTTTCTTGGGTGTGCCATTCTAAAGAAAAACCATTACTCTCACTGACTCAGATGAGGCCATGCCATCCGGCTCCTCACAGAGTGGATACTGGCTCGCCTCCCCAGTGTCAGTGCTATGAAGGTGCTGATGTCTGGCTGGGAGCTGACTGTCACAAAAGCACCGGGAAGCACATAGCACGCAGGGACATGACCAGCAGGGTGGAAACCTCCTGAAGATATGCTAAAGAGGCATTGTGCCCCTCCCTTTGGCTATCAGAGTATTGAAACAAAGGACCCAAGGAACTGGGATTGCTGGGGAGTGAGTGCTGGGCCTGCTCTCCCCCAGCCGCAGAGCAATCCGAGGCATCCCGGCCCCCACTCAGTCCTCAGCCAGTGTCCAGCTACCTGTTGCTGCCTCCTTTTCACCATGCTTTAGCATATCAGGAGTGACGCTTTTCCCTATGGCTGAAGCATCGCCTTCCATTGCTCGGCTAGAAGGAAATCCCACTAAAACATCCAGCCCAGGAGCCTAGGTCCGTGCGCTGCTCGTAACACGGGCCTGGCAGGCACCACCTTCTCTCAGCTTGCTGACATAGATTTGGTTGTCAGTTGATGCTCATTCAAACATGAGTCAAAATGAAACCACGTGGGGAATCGCCCCCGCTTGCTAGAAACACACAGGGGAAAGGGCTGTTCGTGTATAACTAAGGATCTGGGAGCTGCTCTTGTTCCTCTCCCCTGGGCCAGCACATAGCTCCTGGAAAATTAGACCTCAGTCAGTGGCTAACAGGATGTTAGGTGTGGCCAGCACTCTCCCTACATTGACTCAAAAGGACAGTTTCAGGGAGCCCGCACCCAGGGTTTCCTCTGTGCAGGGACAGGTTGCTTGTCCTTTGGCTATGACGAGAAACTGTCATACTAAGAGAAGGTTCCAGGGGTTGGTTTACTGAACGCTCGTGAGCTTCATGCCAGGAACGAGCCACCGTTGCAGGACCTCCTCAGTCTGTGAGGTGCAATGTCTCCCTCTTACCCATTCATCAGTCTGAAGTTCCCTGAGGGTGTGGCTGTCATTCATCAACCAGCCCAGGACGTGGGACGGGACGTTCTAGGGATGTTACTCTGACCCTGCAGTCAGAGGGTCCAGATGGTCTCAGAAGACCACAGGCTGGAGACGGAAAGCCTTCACCTGCCCTACACTCCCATTCTCCCAAGCCATTTATTTGGGGACTTGCCGTTCCTCTGAGACAGGAACCCCAGGCGTGATGAAAGCTGGCCAAGCAGGTCTGTGGATAGAGAGCATGCCCCTTGCCTTGGAGTATCTTAGTGAAAAGCGCAGGTGCCCCATGCCTTCATTTCTCACTTGCACAGTTGAGGAGGCAACACAGGCATGTGTCACCACATGCCGGGATCAAACTCGGAGCTTCACGCATGCTGGGTACTCTCTGTGCCAGCTGAACTCAGCCCTTCCCATCCCTTTCCAGATAACTCCCAGAAGGTAAGTCCTGAGCATCTTATAATTGAACCCCACCTGAAATCCATTCACAGCCATGATAGGAAGGAGTGAGTCTCCCCTTTCATCCCATTTCTCCGGAACAGAGCACTGCAGGTTGTTACCAGCCAGTCAGCATTAGATTTGCATTAGATCGGACCAGAGGGCCGATTTGTAAACAGCACAGAGCGATTTCAGGAAACGGACCTCATAAATGTGCAAATGTTCTGTGGTTTATGTTGTGGTTCAAGCCAAGCCCCCTGAATTCCCCAAGTCCTGAGCCCTGCCAGCCCTGGGCTGACCTACATGACTAAGGCAAGTTACCCACAACCTTACCATCCTTGGTCATAAAGCCGCTCCAGCCGGAGCAGGCCTGCCGAGGGTGCAGGGAATCCTGCTAACAATGCATGGCAGTCGGAGGGCTTTTGGAAAAGTTCCCCCAGCCAGCTGTCTGTCCACCCCCACACTTGTCTGTCTGGAGATAAGGCTCCCACGCTGGTCACTCGCAGATGCGTCACAGCAGTCTTGGATGCTGCTCCTAGCAGGGCTCTGCCAGACAGGTCCACAGAGAAGTGGCCTGCGCTGACCTGGAACCAAAACTATTCCCCCACAGTGTCCCAAGCCATCCGTTTTGCCTCCGTGTTCCAGATCTGTCATTCATTCCAATGTGTCCTCAGGCAGGGTTGGGTTCCTTATATGTGGGAGATTGAGTAGAGAAGGAGAAAGAGAGGAAAGGGGGGAGGGAAGGAGGGAGAGAGAGATTTAAAATGAGCTTCTATTTCTCCTTTCCACTTAGTGATGGATACATATTTTCCATTACTAAGACATTAAACTCTTTTCACTTTTTAAGAACTGCGTAGGTGGCATATTTCACAATATTGGCAAGGGAGGCATGACATTTAGGTAGTAAATCAAAAGTGGAAGCCAGAAGTATTGGCCCAGACTTGGACTGCCACTTAGGTAAATGCAGCAAAAGGAATCGGGTGAAGAGGACAGGGCGATCTGCAGCGATCCACTGGCTTCCCTGGGGATGGATGGTCGTCCATGGAGAAGGGAAGGAGTGGGCTAGGGTAAGACCCACCCTGGGTGTGGAGGCTGTGGGTGGACAGAGGGCACGAGGCCGCTCTGCCCTAGTCTTTATAGCCACAAAGTTACTTTTTGTGCCTTTGAATTCAGTAAGAGATTCTCTAAAGTTAGGCTCATCTGATGAGCTGAGAAGAGGGGCTAGTACTGGCTTAAAAGCAGCTGTACCCTATCTAGAAAAAAGCCATCCATGCTGGGAAAACTGACGAACAAACAGATCAGCCAGATCACTAGGACAGCCAGCGTGTGGAAGGCTTTCATGTTATTTTTAGAACACAAAAATCTGAATCAACATCAGATTTCACTTCTTTCCCTGTTTCCTCTTCCTTGTACTGTCCCTTCTTGGAAATTCATTTCCCTAGCCATCTTTCCATGTCGCTGTGAGAGAAGAAAGTGTTTACTCTGGAGAAACATGTTGCCTATTTAAACACCAACTGTGAAGAAGTGGAGTTTAAAGAGAACCTGGGAGTCACCATTGCTTAGAGATGGGATGGAGGAAGCCACAGTCAGCCGTGCATGGAACCAGACATACCCAGGAGGGGTGGAAGTTCCATCAACCATGTTAGCATGGTACAGTTTCTTCAAAGCATCCTTCTTGAGTGGCCCTCATTCCTAAAGAACTATTTTTTTTCCTTAGTTACATGAAACTACCTTTTTTCTCTCACTTAAAGAAATTTAAAAAAAACAATTACAAATTCCTGCCAATTCTTGGTTGTAAGATTTTTTTTATTGGCAATAAAATTAAAAGAACGGATGCATTGTGATACAGCTGCGTAGTGCCTGGGATTCTGGTAGCAGTTGTAAAGGGAGGCTAAGAAACAGATAGAAAGAATGACGGCTCCCTCGGGAGAAGTCAAAGTAGTAGACATCTGCTCCACAGTTGCCTGGGTTGACAAGTCCCAGCTGCAAAATCAGAAATCAAATCATGTGTGTAGAGCAATCCTAGCTCTCGGGAGGTGGAGGCATCCTTGGCTACGTAGCAGGCCATCCTGGGCTACACTGGTTTGTTTTGTTTTGTTTTATTAATCTACTTGAGTCTTACTTGTGGTAGATCAACCTCAGACCCTGCCAAAGACCCTTTCCCCTTGGTGAAGGGAAGAAGAGACAATCCGGTTTTTCCTAGCGAGTGTTTAAATTAGCGCCCGCAGCTCCGCTGGCCCCAGACTTATAGTTCTGCAGATCAGAACTAGGTTGTTTTCTCACAGATTACCAAAAACAGCTAGGTTGAGTTGAGCCTAGTCTTGTGAAATTGTTCCTCCTCCAAGGCACGTAATATTCCCTGGGTGACAGAGTCCTGTTTTAAGAAATTTTACAAGAAAAAAAAATACATGAAAAAAAAATGAAACTTTTCAAAAACCGCTTCTGTTTTGGGAGATTTGCCATGAAAGTGTTTAAAATGTAAATTCCCGTACAACTGACCTACTGTACTTTAATCTGGTCATGTATGCACGCATCTTATTCCTGGCAGGAAAGCCATAAGCCACCTGTTCCCCTTGGAGGGAAACTGGATGTTGGTAGGATCTGTGTGGGGCCCACGCTGGTGTCTGTAGCCTCATCGGTTCAGAAGCTCCCTCCGAGGGAATGCCAGGAAAATTCTCAGTGACTTGAATAATGTTCCCGGAGCTAGGAGAAAATCATGGCCTTGAACACCATCCGAGTGAGCAACATATCCAGTGACCATGTGGAGCAATCTGCTCAGCTCTCCAAAACACACAGCCAGCTGGAGCCCAGAGCTTTCACAGGGCTGTAGGTGGGATGTTTGCGCACACTCATCTATCACTGCCCAGTGAGCAGCTCCCACCTCTGGCTGCTCGTGAAGTACATTTTGTTCATAAGGACTCTTACAAGCAGCTCTTGGACCAGTGTCTGTATGAAGTTCTCCAGCAGATGCAATATTTAAATGAAATCCAGGTTGCTTCCTGAGCATTAATTCACTAACCTCCAGTCCAGGGGAGACCTTGTCCCTCCAGAAGGACTCTAAGGTGGCCTGCATCAGTCAGGAGGCCCCACCTCAGACGAAAACTTCTTCTTTATAGGTTCCAGATTGTCTCTGGAGGGCAGGGAGCCACTTTGTCCTGACCTCTGACTCCTTTTCCATCAGTCACCACTTATTAATGTTTCCATAGAAACACCCTAAGCCAAGGACATGGCCATTGCGACACTGACATTACCTTCCGAAGGAGGGAACGTTTCACCACCACCAAACCTGAAGCAACCCTTTACGGCTGAGTATGATCCAGAAATAGGAGGGCAGAAATCACAGCGGGTGCCTGTCCGCCCTGGTCACTACGCCCTTCAGGGATTATCAGAGGTGCTCTGGGTGCCCCGGGAAAGGTCTGGAGTTCACCATACCTAATGACAAGCTTTTCATTTTGTGAGCTTAGCAGAAAACTACGCAAGTGGGAAACACGTTTCTTAAATCGACTTGTTTCCCAAGAAGAAGATACAGTCCTCAGGCTTCTACTGCCTCCTAACAAAAAACATCTGCTGGACTTCCGGAATTTTCCTCAGGCCTTGAGAGCACACACCCACACGTTCCCAGTTCTTTCCTAACCATGAAGTTGGCTTCAATTGCTTTTGGTTTTATGGCCAGCAATTCCATCCATTTATTCTGTTTCACCCTTTATTCCAGTGTGTTGATTCCACGGCGGGTTCTCTGTCGTGGGGCAGAACGAGGCAGCCTCCTCATGGAGCCTGCCTGCAGTGAGGGCCCCTTCTGACACTCAGAGCATCAGTGCTGGCTGCTCAGGGAGTCACGCCAGCCCCAGCCAGTCTGATCCTTGTACTTTAAAGCAACATGGAACATTGTATCTGCCACTCAAACTCAAGGAAGGAGTTCACCCTGTGGACCCAGAGAGCCTGAGCTGAGATGTTTCTGGGACAATCGGGGTCTGTCTGTATGTTTGCCTGCCTGTGAGGATGAACACAAACACTTTTTTAAAAAGTTCCTTCAAAGTTCTGCTTTATTTTAGAAGAGCCTCAGCACTGTTGCTTTCTGAGTACAGCTTCCTATCTGGTGGCTCTGGGTGGCTTTGCTCACTACTGCTTATATCCTGAAGGATTTTCCTTTCCAGCAAAAAAAGGACTGTTTGTGTTAGGGCATGATTAGAAGTCATTTAGCTGACAAAACACACAGGGAGCACCATGGGGTCCATAGTGGCCAGAGGGACTGTACAGGTTTAGGTTAAGCATAACCCAGGAGTTCCCTTGACTTCTAGGTTGATGAGCTTGTAGAGGTAGCAAGGGGGTGCCAGGGAGTTATTGGGGAGAATGGACACAGAGCTAGCTAATGGATTATTCCAAGGATTGAAGCAGGAGGTTATAGAGGAGATGACAAGAGAGGACAGGACAGAGTGGAAACAAGAGCTCCAGGTCCCCAGTGGAAGCGAAACACCAGCAATGCCTCTGCTTGTCCAGCACTGGGCTCAGGGATCGTCCGGGGAGAAAGACCAGGGAGACTCAGGGTTATTGTAGGACAAGGGGCCGGAGGGAATTTAGCCATTCTGCGGTCAGGGATCTGCAATGCTTGGGCAGATGTCCAGGAGGGAGAGGGAACACTGAGAGCGAGTGAGCTATCCTACCAGGGTCTCGGAACGAGAGTTGAGTTTGGCCAACTTCAGAGTCACAGCTGACGGCCCCTGGGCCAGCACCCAGAGGGAAAGCCAGTTTCAGGAGACTCTCGGTGAGAGTCTCAGCTTGAGGCCCTGTGCCTGCTCACCCTTGTTAGGAGAGTTTGGTTCAAGGAAGAGCAAGAGCCAGCTCCCCCTGGCTCAAGTTATGGATGGAAAGAGGAAGTGGCTTTGGAAGGTGTCCAGGTCATGTCTGAGTGAGGAACACGAGTTTCACAAAGAAAAGGACCCACAGTCACAACTGGCTACAGGAAGTCAGGGGAGTCATGGGTTGTGGTCCACTGCTCTCCACACTTCTGCCATTACAGCTTTCCGAGGGCATGAGTGATATCACTGTTGAAGCTTCCCCAGCATTCCAGCCAAGCTGACCTTGCTGGACCATGCCTGGGAATCAGGGTGGGGCTGCTTAGGTGCGAATGGCTGTGAGCGTGCAGACAGGCTCCTGTTCCACTGCACAGCAGGTTAACACACAGAAGGGAGCCCTCAGGACGTGGAAGCTGAGAACAGGCACACACGTGCATGTACGCTCACACATATCATGACATGTAGGCTCCTAAAGAAATAGTCTCTTTCAGAGGCTTAGGTTAGCTGGGCTCCATGGCGAACGCCTGTGATCCCAGCACTCAGGGAGGCAAGAGCAGCTGGATCTCTGTGAGTTTGAGGCCAGCCTGGTCTATAGAGTGAATCCAGGATGGCCAAGGCTACACAGAGAAACCTTGTCTTGAAAAAAAAATGTACATACATACATACATACATACATAAAATAAAACCAAGAAAAAAATATATATATACCATGAAAGCAGCCCACAGCCAACACATCTGTTAACTCCAGTTCCAGAGGAATTGACACTCTCTTCTGGTCTCACCATGCTGGAAAAGGGTACACAGACACACATGCAGGCAAGATACCCATACACATAAAATAAGATAAAATCATAAGGAAAGACTCTAAGTATCATTAAAAAGCAAGAATCGGTGGAGAGCTGGGGATGGCTCGGCAATGAAGAGCACTAGCTACTCTTGCACAGGGACCTGCATTCTCCCATTCCCAGAACCCCTGTGGCTGCTCACAACTGTCCGTAACTCCAGGTCTGAGAGATTCACCACTCTCTGTGGGCCTCCTCGGGTGCTGCATACACACGGTACACATACATACACGCGGTACACATACATACACGCAGGCAGGCAAAGCACTCATCATACACATAAAACAAAAGCAAGCAAAATCTTTAGAAAGCGAGAGGGTGGAGCTGTGATTCATCACTTAAAGTGCTTGGCCAGCGTGCAGTTCCTACTGCTGTGGCAGAAGAATTCAGGAGCTCAGTCAACCATTGCTCCAGGGTGAGCTTGAGGCCAGCCTGAGCCACACAAAACACTGTGTCCAAGAAAGGGAGAGAGAAAGAGAGAGAGACAGAAGTTGTCATGTGTCCTGAGGACATGCCCTGCTGACTCACTCTCTGGAATGCAGGAGGATGTCACTGAGCCTTGGGTCTCCTGTCTTCATAGCTGAGCATCCATTAGCTTCCCAGAGACTAGATAGGACATTGGTCTCCTGTGGTCTGTATTCATCTGGGATATACTCAGTGTCATCGGAAGGGTCATCCTAGATGAGAACCAGAGGAAGGAAGTGCAGAGACTCACTTGCAGGGCCTTTGTTGGCTCTGAGCTCAACCTCTTAGTCACTGCCCAGAAACATCGTAGCCTGGGACACTGGGACAGTGTCGTGGGACAGTCTTCTGTGGGACAGCACTGTCCGAAGGGACTGGAGGGTCTTATCCTAGGTCACCTCACACAGAGCAGATCCTTCTAGAGGTGCAGGGAAGAACGGCCATGTGTGATCTACTGTGGACTATTTGACCTTCCCAGAATCAACCTTCAGGCTGGAGTGTAGCCCAGTGGCAGATATGTGCTTAACATGTGCAAGGTTGTGGGTTCTATCTCCAACAAGGGGGTGGGGCTGGAACTGGGAGTGTGGCTCAGTTGATAGAGTGTTTTCCTAGCATACACAAGACCCTGGGTTTGATTTCCAGCACTGCATAAACTTGGCATGGGTGCTCACACTTGTAATCCCAGGGGAGGTAGAAGCTGGAGGATCAGATGTTCAAGGTCATCCTTGGCTATGTAGCAAGTTTGAGGCCAGTCTGTGCTAGAAGTCCTGTCTAAAAAAAATGAACAAAAACACTTCAGAGGCCACATGGATGTGAGGAAACAGGGATGGAGAGAGAATACCAGAGCTGTTCCACCACCCAGCCATGCCCTCCCTTAGGCCCTTTAGGGCTGGAGTCAGCCTGTCCCAGGTGAGGTGAGGTCTCCCAGCAGGAAGTGGTCTCAGGCTTTTCGTTCCAAGTGACTCACATTTAAGTACCTTATGGTGGCTCCTCTGTCTTCAAGCATGAGGTTCTAGCCACTCAGTGACTTCGACATTCTCCTGCCTTCTCAGATAGGTTGTGGTGGTCGTCTGCCCTGCTGTCAGCCACACACGTAACCTTTCCATATGCACACTGTTCACTGTCTGTGGTCCCACTCCTAGCCTCTCAGCCTCAGTTAGAAGTCACTTTTATACCCTTTTATCTTATCCCTAACCCACATTGCTGTCTGTTGTGCTCTGTTCTACTCTTCTTCCCCAAGCTGTCTGGGGGACACTCCTGTCCCCAGTAGTCACACCTGTCCTGCCTTGGCTGGTTTCACTCCTCAGTTCCTGTTTGCAGTGAGCTTGCCCAGGCTGCCAGTGGGTCTCCAGCACCACATGGCCATCTCCCATGAGAATTCCCACTCCTGAGGTATACAAGGCTGGTGGACAACACCCCAGCCTCAGTTTCCTCCAGAAAATAAGCATAATAACAATATGTACTCCTGGGCTTTGTAGGAATTAAAATCTAATGTGTAACAAAGCTGGAAGTGGCTCTCAGCAGAGAATGTCCCAGATCCAGGCCTGTTAGATACGTTCTGACTCAGTCCCAGGGAGGAATTCAACCTAATGGCACTTGAAGTCATTGTTGCATGGGCCACTGGGGTAGGCACGGGTCCAGCAAGCTCTCAGCGTCAACACTTAGCACATTTTCCTTTAACAAGACTAAAGGGAGAGGCATTGTGAGTTACTGATTTCAGCAACTCTGTCTTGGGGAAATGGGATGTGATAACCCCTTGGACTGACTGGAATTAGGCAGTCATATTTTTGATCAGGATTGCTCCCAACGGAGGTTAGCACCCCATGAAAAATGAAGGACTAGCCCTCTGTCCCCAAGAGATGAGTCATCCGGCCCTGGAGAGGCTCAAAGCATTCAAGTCAGAGGGCAGGCTTCCAGAGGCACCTCAAGGCTGAGGCTCACCGCCCCCTGCTGGTGACCACTGGAACTGCACTATCACCCCTAGCCTCATTTCTCCCACTAGAAATGTTGACCTCGTTTCAAAATTTCAAAACTGAGATACTCAGTAAACATTAAAAATCTTCCCTTTTTAGATTTTTGCAGACAGATGTTGGTACACAGTCTTATTCTCTGCAACTTTTGGGGCACCCTGAACCATAGTGGTCCCAGCCAGGTCCTACCCATTGCTGAGACTGTTGGGCTCACCATGAGCAGGGCAGTCCTGCTCTAAGCAGCCAGGTCCGTCCAGACATTAGCAGCAGCGCCGGCATTCCAGAGCCCTGCCTCACCCGCGCCTCAGCTGCCCACAATATTTCATTATCTAATCAGATGCTGAGCGCGGGCTGATACACAGGCCTCCTTCCATGCGTCTGGGTGGTCTCCTTGATGACTTCATCATGAGGGCCTGGGCAGCATTCCGTCTGCTGCGTAGAGAGATAGGCCGAGCCCTCTACGGAAACAACGATCAGCACTTCCGTGGGACTAGGGAAGGCAAGAATGAAGTTTTCCCCGAAGGCTGAGGGGGGCTGCAGGCCTGAGTGAGGCTGGGACGGAGGAGGTGGCAGGCCTTCTTTGAAGGGCCGCCCACTTGGCTGACCCTCAGAGTCTGTGATGTTACCATAATGGTCTCCGCAGGGTTTAGTCTGAGGATACTGCTCAGTGTAGGGAACTTGCTTCCAGGTGCCGGGCCCTGGGCTCAAGCCTCAAAAGCCACAAAAACAGAAGGAAGTGTTCTAAAAATAGAAGTGGAGGATGACCCAAAGTGTGAGTGAGACAGACAGCAGCTCAAGAGCAGCCAGCCACTCAGCATGCGGTTTGCTGAGGGTGAGGTGCCTGTGCAGACGCTGAGACCTGCTTAGGGGTGTAAGTGAGGCACAGCCCCGTGCTTCCCAGGGCAGTGTGCCCTGTGACTGCAGGCACAAGCGCAGAGCGAGAGGCTCCAGGGAGCCACCATCTAGTGTGGGCCAGACTTGACTCGCCTTTTACTTTGAACAGTGTTTGGAGAATCAAACCTTTAACTTATCAACTATTTTGTTTTGCGATTTTTGTGTCTAAGAAATCTTTTACAATCCCAAAGTTTAAAAAAAAAAAACATTCCCTGTAATGTTTTCTTCTGACCGCTTTGTTGGTGCTGATGGTTGGTTGGGTTGGGTGTGTTTTGTTTTGTTTTGTTTTTTTATGTCTCTCATTGGAGTCTGATCTGTCTCAAGTGGGTGTCCTGAGTGGAGTTCTGAGAGGAAAGCTGAAAGTTTGAATCTTCACGGTGGATTTTATCTATTTACTTATTTGCCTACTGGGGGGCAGGGGGTACACATGTGCCAGGGCATTTGTGTATGTGTGTGAGGTCAGTTCTCTCCTTCCACCATGTGAGTCCCAGGAGTGGAACTCAGACCTTAGTCTTGACAAGTGCCTTTACCTGCTGAGCCATCTCACCAAGCCAGAAGTTATTTATTTTTAACTACCACGTGTTAAATAATTGCAGAAAGTAGCTCTAAGCTCCTTACCATCCTACGTCATATAACAAATCAATATTGTTGAGGGGGCCCTCCTTAAGTCACCCTGCAGGTGATCTGAGATGTTAACAGATGAAAACTCCCTATCCTCAGGAATAATAAAGAGTTCTAAATCCTTGGGTAAAGAATAAGTCTCCTAGATCCTGAAGGAGCTCTTTGTGCCATTGCAGACATTTTCAGTGTGTGCCATCAGCTCACTGAAATTCCTAGGACCTAGGAATCTCCCAGGACCACCAAGAGCCATAGTCTACTGCCCTCAAAGGAGGGAGAGTCTGCAAGGAGCTGGGAAGGGTAGCAGAGTCTGTGGCTGGTGCCCATGAAAGGTGAGACAGGAAGAACCAATTTAGAAAGGAGAGGGGATTTCCTACCATTCAGCCTCAGCTTTGCGTCACAGGGAGTCTATTCTGCTCTACCCGGAAAGGCTGCAGCCGGATTGAACATCCTGGTTTGCACGGGGGGTAGGGTCTGTCCTTGGAGGTAGGTTTGGGCTTAGCTGGCCTTGTCCCAAAGTCCAGTTGCATCGTTACCCTGTATGCACGAATCCTGATGACAATTTCCAGATGTAAACTTTCCAAACGTGGGGCCATTCTAAGAGGCCTGGGATGCTAAGCACACTTCTTCCATAACCATAGAACTTAATAAAATTGACTTTGAGTTTGGCCTCACTCGCTACCAAAAATGGCCGGTGACCCAGATTCACACCAGCCTCGACTCTAGAAAGTAGAGGACAGGGTATCAAGTGGGCAAATCTCTATCCATTTATCCTGTCATGTAAGGAAGTTGAATTAAAGTTAATATTTAGCTGATATGCTGTCTGGTTTCCCTCTGTCTGACTCAATAAGCCAGACCTTGCTCTGAGCAACAACTTAGTCTAGGGAGACTTTTCTTATTAAAAGATAACCATCTCCTCCCGTAAGCGCCCAGTAGAGGGGAGTGCAGTGGCAGGACATGGTGTTATTCCAATAGCAATGCACACAGACCCTCTGGGGACTGTGTAAAATGCAGATTCAGGGTTCCAGAGCTACGCCCGGGATGCTGCACTTCTAGTGAAATCCGCATGAAGTTGGAATGACCCCACACGGAGACACAAGGGCAGAACTCGGACAACCAGGAGCCAAGCAGACAGTCCCCTTGCTGGGTCTTCCTGAGCCCAGTGGCGGCTCCTCTCCACTGGTGTTCTGCATGTCTCTGTGCCATCACCATGGGGACAGAATGGGACTGCTGCTGTTAAACTCCTGGTGGGTCACCTTGGGAGCTGCACTGTGCAGTGACGGCTTTCATTATCTGTCCCGATTCCTAGGAGGCCCACCCCGCTGGACAGAATGAGGCAGAGGTGTGTGCACACACGATCTTGTAGGTCCTTTGAAAACTGTCCACAGGTTTGTAAGACATTCTTTGTGTCCCTGCACTATGGATGGGAGCTGGGGGACAGAGGCGATTTTCAAGAAGGTTGCAGGAGTTTGAAGAGCTCTCGTGTTGGGAGCCTTGAGGTTGAGGCACGTGGAGGAGACACCTTCCCTTGGGACAGCTTTATTTAGCCTCTACACAAGGAGAGGAAGATACTGTGCTGGACTTTTCAACAGAGGATGGAAGCGGCTGCTGGCACTGATTAACACAAAGGGAAACCCTCGTCACCTGTGTGTGCAGCTGCTCCTGAACTCCACAGTGCACTTCCCCACCAGGCAGGACATCCTGGGGAAAGCCCCCGCCTGCCGATCCAAACACACCTCCCAGGAGCACAGTGAGGCCGTCCACAAATGCCCAGTTACCCCGAGAGGCAGAGTTCCAGCCCCGGACATCAGGGGCCAAGCCACATTCTCCCAAGATGCCTCCTCACTTTGTCTGGAGAGAAGCAGCCTGGGTGCTGTAGAATGTTCCAGCCCATCACACCACTCAGGAGAAGCTGTTCAAAGCTGGAAAGACCGGCTAGAGCCAAAGAGGAAGAAAATGAGTGTTGGTGAGGGTGAAGGGAAATGGGAGCATTTCTGGGAGGTCTGTGAAATGGTAAAGCCAGTGAGGGGGAAAGTCTGGTCAGAAACTTAAATTCGGACTTGTCATGGGATCCATTGAGTTCTGAGAGTAGACACCCAAAACAGGAGGAACTCAGGCAGATGCTGGGCACACATGCTGATAGCAGGACTATTCAAATAACGGGCTGGTTCAGCAAACAGAGATGCTTGCAGTGCGACCAGAAACCTGAGTTTAATGCCCAGGACCCGTGTAAAGGGAGGTGTAAGGAACTGACTCTGCTAAGCTCCTTCTGGCCTCCAGATACGAGCTGTGGCATGCATGCCCAGGCACGCACACACATATGAGTGTGCACCAAAGGATACAGACACTCAGTTATGCCCATTAGCACATGAAAGGATAGACTGGGGTATATCCATACAGTGGAATAATAGTCAGCCATGAATATGAAGTGCTGGTCCGTGCCCCGGTGGAGATGAGCCTCCAAAAGCACTATGCTGAGTGAAAGAAGCCAGACTCAAAAGGTCACATGCCATGTGGTTTCATTTCTGTTGACTTACAGAAGAGGGAAGCCGCAGAGATAAGGCTAATGGGTGGTTGCCAGAGACTGGGGAAGAAGAATGGGGAGGGGCTGTTTGACAGGTCTGGATTTCCCTCTGAGACCATGTAAGTATTTTGGACGGAGATAATGTGAGGATTGCACAAACCTGTGAGTGAGAAGCCTACTGGGTTGTGCAATGAAAAGAGCTGTCATCATGCTCTAGAGCAGACAAGACTAAGGTTTACCCCGCAAACAGTACAGGTCAGAGGTCTGCTGACAGTGGAAGGGAAATGGCTTCCCGGGGTAGTCGGTGTGGTTCCCGTCAATGGGGTCTGAACATGAGGGATGAAGGTGGTCTCATGCCCCACAAGCAGGTGCTGTGACAGCTAGGGACCTGTGTTTTCCTCAGCTCTGGAATAACTATGCCCGCTGACAGACTTACTGCCTTCCAACTGTGAAGATGCCACTGTGAGGAGTGTGCCATCCTCCTGGGGCGGCCACTGTACACACTAGCAAGGGGGTCCCAGGAAAGCTAGATCCCAGCAGCACCACAAACCAAGCCACAGTCAATGTGACTGGAAATGACCCAAAGAAGTCAGAGCCAAAACATGTTCTTTTCCCAAACATACAAACAGCAATCAAAACATAGAGCTTTGGAGACAGGGTGAGCTTAGGGTCCTGTGTCCAGCTCACTGTGCCAACTGTCCTCATGGGAAAACACACATTGGGACCAGCCCCGAGGTTGTGTGTGGACTTCCCTCTTGCTCACAATGCTCAGCCTGCCCCGCCCTGGCTGGACATTTGCTGGTGTGGCATGGCTAGATGGTGCTGGAATATGAAGGGTGGGGAATGGAAGCCCAATGTCTACCACTTGGGCGCTGACCAAGATGGGACCCCAGGGGCCTTTCCAGCCTCCCCTTGGGTTGAGGAGGTAAAATGCTTGGGGTGGATCTCTGAATCTCTCCCACCCATCTCTGCCTTCAATGAATGGGGCTCATCTACCCCCAGACCTGGTTTCTACGAGAGCCAGTAGGATACGAACAGCTTCAAATAAGGTCTTCCTGTCCCGGAGTGGGCACCTCCATGGCATCCTCCCTGTACCTCACAGTTCCCCACCCACGAGATTTGTCCTCTCACTTCAATACTATGAGACACTGAACCCCTCAACACTCAGTAAGACATACGCAATAAAGACCGTCCACTTGGGCAAGGAAGGAAAAGAATCAGAAACAAAAATATAAGCCTCCCTCTAGCCCCAGGGCCACACAGGGCTTGAACATGTGACAGCAGATGGGTCTTGATCCTTTCGGCGATATCACATAAATGAGACCCTTTGCTATTTTTCGTTATTGATTATTTCATAAGCAAATGTCTTCGGAGTTCACCCCTCTGGGAGCATGTGTCAGTGCTCACCCATCTAAGGATGGGTAACATTCCCTTGTATGGCTGTACTGCGTTTCGTGTCACTCCTGTGTGCATTATATTGAATACAAAAATCTCTGAGCGCGTTTCACCCTGAAGAGACTTTTCTAAGACAAGCAAGTTGATCCTGCCATTGCAACTCAACGTTTGATCGCTCACCATCAACCTCACCTGTCTCAAACTCTCATTGTCATGCTGAACATGTTTCTCGTTAAGCCATCTGATATCTTTCCACAGCCAGCGAGCCCTCTGTGGTGGCCCTGGTAGGAAACGGTCATTTACATAACGTTCCTGAAGATAGGAGGTTTTGGACAATGGGAAGTGCCATTTGGAAAATGTGACCAAGAATGCGAGCTTGTTTTCTACTGTGACCCTGAATACATTTTGTTCCCACAGGGTCAGCCAGGGGCAGTGGGTACCCAGGGGTACAATGGGCCCCCCGGGTTGCAAGGATTCCCTGGACTACAGGGCCGCAAAGGAGACAAGGGTGAACGGGGAGCTCCCGGGCCAACAGGACCAAAAGGAGATGTGGTATGTGGTATGGGTCCTGGCTGCGGTCCTATTCCCTGGGTGGGCACTGGGGGTCCTGGCTGGGGTACTCTGCCCTGGGTGGGCACTGGGGGTCTCCTGGCTGCGGTCCTCTGCCGTGGGTGGGCATTGAGGATCCTGGCTGGGGCCGTGGGTAGCACTGGGGGTCCTGGCTGGGGTCCTCTGCTGTGGGTGGGCACTGGGCCTTTCTGCTTTTGTTAATTGTTCTGATTCTTCTCAGGGAGCGAGAGGCGTGTCTGGATTCCCTGGTGCAGATGGAATTCCTGTAAGTGTTTGGGAAGATGAGAAGGTTAAACATTGTGTGTGTTCTGAGCAATGCATTTATAACTTAAAGAACCCTTTGAAATGAGGCGGCTTCTCTCTGTTTATAGCATCAAACCGGGGTTGCAGGGTGTTCACTGCACTCGGTTTTCTCCTCCTGGATTCCAGACAAACAATGGACAAAGTGTTTCCTCCCTGAAGGGTCTTATAGGCAGAGCTTCAGAACTGAGTCTACTTTGCTGAAACCGGACCTTGTCAGCAGTCAGACAAATAGAGCATGATTCACAGATGGTCTGTAAAGAGTGGGTCTTGAGGATTCATTCGCCACATGGAGCAATCTGAGTATAAAGTGGCCCGACAAGTCCCAGGGTAGAGGAAGCCCACAGCGGCTTCTGCAGCTGCCAGATTCTTTGTAGTAGCTGCACGTAATGGGAGCCAAAAGGAGAGTCACAGGCTCCTTGACTATCATCCCAGCACGTGGGAGAATAAGGCAGGGGGATTGCCCTGAGTTCAAGACCAGCCTAAGCTATAGAATAGGTCACCTCTAACACACACAGAGAGAGGGGGCTGGTGGGAGGGGCATGGCTCCTTCATGAGAAAACTTCAAAATGCAATAAAAGTGTTTTTATAAGCTAGTTTACTTTACTTGTGACAAAAACAAACCAAAAAAAAGCAAAAATCCAGCCTGACTCACAGGAGTCAGCCAGCAGATTCCCAGGGCAGGCCAGGGATGAGTGTGTCCATCCTGTCAGACCCCCTTTGTCTGCCGCCGTGCCTGCAAGCATGGACCCTGTGGACCTCACCCATGTTCACAGTCGTCTGTGAATATTTGTCTTCTCTCTTTCCGTGCACTCACAGGGAGAGACAGAGTCAAGCTTCACCAGCAGGACTGGTTCCAAGAACAGGGAAGGGAAGGAAAGTCTGCCCTTTACCTTCAGACCAGCATCCCCACAGTCTTGAAGGACTTGCAGCAGAGAAAGTGCAGCCATGCTTAGCAGAACATGAGCCCAGGTCCTCAGGTCAGCCATAGAGAGGGCTCCAGGAGACTTGGGGTCACATCATCCTACAGCCAGGAAGAAGGCAGTAACTGCCTCATGACGTGGGGTCTTGGGAAATGGCAGAGTGAAGAATCCACACAATTTTCAGAGATAAACACATCATAAAAATGTTTTACCACAAAGAGCCTAAATCTAAATTACCCATTTTTAAACTACTTCTTGGAACTCTTTGGATTGCCCAGAAGTTCTGCCTTGATGGTTTGGTAATCCAAGTTAACTAAGATGAAGGGACATGACAGAATGGAGTGAAAACTGGTGTGTCTCATTTTTGTTCATTTTTCATCTGTGTGTTTACTTCACATCAGAAGCCAATGATTACCAACTTAGAGAAGAGTCCTCACTATTTGCCCAGTTTCAACTCTGCCCGCTGATGCCAGGGTTCCTGCAGAAAATGCAGCACAGATAATGTGGCCTGAGCATCAGAGCTCATCAGTTGTGAATCTTGCTCTTAAGGGACTGCATTATGGTACATGTTCAAAGCTGTCTAAGGTGGCATCTGTGAGGAGCTTAGATCTGTGTGCAATAGAAAGGGGTCTGACTAGAGACTGGAAGACAGACATACAGGTTAGTGTGGCTTGATGCTCTCTTCAAAGCTCAGCTTCAAACCAAGATCATGTCGGCTTCCAGCAACTTTCCAGTGTCATGGGTCAATTCTAGGGAACCACAGTAGGCAGTCGCCAAACGGTGAGACCTCACCCATGTATTTCAGGGAAGTGCTGCAGGGTGGAGCCCATAGAGAGCTGATTCCTTGCGGCATATCTGAAGGACCGAGTCCAGAGGCCTCTCTTGTCCTTACTTAGAAGCCAGCAGAGAGCTACATGGTGGGATGCTCCAACAGGGAGTCCTGACTCATGCGCAAGCCAACGCTACCTAAAGCAAAGAGATGCACGAAGAAAATTTGTTTTAATATTGTTTCAATATCATTGTATATGTGTGATTCCCTCTCCCCGCCGCCTTGCCAGGTTCTTAGGACTTCCTAAATTTCTCAAACGAAAAAGTAAAAAGCATCCAAGTGGCCTCAGAAACCACTTCGGAGTAAATGTTTGATTCATTACCAAGATTTATCACTTAAAGATATTGCCCAATTATAAAACCTGTACTTAAATGGGTACTGTTTAATACCAGAACAGGCTGTGTCCTAATGAGGCACAGACTGTAGGTTATTGGCTCTGCCCCATATGTCTGAAAGCTCAGTGCAGCCGGAGCCCTCTGTTCATTCCACAAGCACTCGGTCATGTTGCCTCCCTGGGTGACAGCTCTGAATGCTTTAGGGTTTTGATACTCAGACCTATACCTAAAAACGTGCCGGGCATGGCGGTGCATACCTGTTAACTCAGCATTTGGGGGACTGAGGCAGGAGGATCTCAAGTTGGCATCCAGCCTGGGCTACTTAGTGAGGCCCTGTCCCAGACAATGACAGGGCAATTAAAGCAAAGAGAGCTGACCCAGGCTCTGGGGTGTGTCAGCCACCTTAGAGATTTGGCCCCTCCAGCTTGCTGTTCACAGTTCAGTAAGGCTGGTAAAGCCATCTGACAGGTGCTTCAAATAGCTGGTACAGGCTTTCAGGATCTCCTCTTCCCATAGCCTGCCGAGAGGCCCCTGAAGCAAGGCAGACGAAGTCAAGTTCCTTCAAGCCCATGAGAAATAGTACCCAGTCCTTGCAGCCTCACATCTGCTTAAGACACACCTACGTCTTGGCTTGTTTAATATCTCATTCCTTCCTTCCTCCATTTTTTGAGTTATCTTTTCCTTGGATTTGTGCTAGGGTGTGGCCTCTGAAAACATTTACCACTGTTTTGTGGATCAATTACATGAAAACTTGATGGCTCACAAACTGTCCTGCTTTCCAGGGGCACCCAGGGCAAGGTGGACCCCGAGGAAGACCCGGCTATGATGGTTGCAACGGGACCCGGGGAGACGCGGGTCCACAGGGGCCCACTGGATCTGGGGGCTTCCCTGGCCTCCCTGTGAGTATAAGTGTGGTGACCTGCTCAGGCCAGAGTCTGGGTGATGCGCACTTGCCAGTGTAACTGGACCAAACACAGTGTGGCCTTCACTCCATTTCCCAGGTTCAGCCCAGCAGGGCCACCTGCCAAGCCTTGTCTTTGTCATCATCATGGTTGATGGAAGATGCTTTCCCCATTCCCCCTTTTTGAAGCTAACTGTCTTGGGTTCAAGCAAGTTTTTACCCCTGTCCTCAATTAGATAGAAGATAAGTGGCTTGGTGTATATTCTTGCCCACTGTCTTCTAAGGATCATACCATCACCTCCCATATTCTAAGCCAAATAACAGTAAATGCTGTAACAATACAACTAAAACCAGGAAGCGTGCATCTTGTCCAACATGTCTGTTGAGCACTTAGGAAATGTATTCCTGGGGACCTGGAAGGCGGCCGGGTTCTCTGGAGCCTACAGAGAGGCAGATGCTCAATAGAAATATATTCTCAACACAGGAGCCTTCCTGTAACTGTCCATTTTGTGACCTTATTCTTGGGATCTTTGCAAAGAATCCTAAAATGCTCTTTCGGAACTATTATTTGCAAACTCAGGTTATGCTCACATTTTTCCCTAAGCCCTTGTATTGTGAAAACACACTGAAGGGAGAAGCAGCCATGAGCAAGCATCCCCCACTTCAGCCTGCAGACCGTTGGTGTCTCTGGCTAATGGCTCCTACCTCCGCCTTGCGGCTCCTGCTCAGCCTGGCTCTTTTTTGTGTGGTTCAGTGTTTCAGTGAATTGCATTACTTTTCTGTCTAGTTCAAAAATATCATGACCAAGAGACAGTTGCCACTAAAAAATACTGATTAGATAGGATCTTCAAAGGAGGCATGCCTCTCACCTTCAGCATAATTCAAACCTCTCTCCTGTATTAAATACCTCTGAGGGCCTCCCTGCTGACGCTGTTAGGACTCCAGTACCATTATGAAGAAAAGATGGTGTAGTTCAATGACAGGGGATCGTTACGGAGATTTGTTTGGAATCTGATTTCTGAAAATAGTTTAAAACCTATAAACTGTTTCCATTTTATCTCTAAGAGTATGAAATAAAAAGCCTTATGCTTGTAGTTGGACCTTAAGGTAGTTGGCATTGGAGGTGCCTACGTAATCCAGGGACACTGGGCATTGCAGACAAAAGCCGACAGCTGTCTGTGTCATCGTGGCCATGCTAGAAGATAATGGGCTCTTCTGTGTCTTTTTCCTATGGTATATCTGCTAATTTAGGGGCCCCAAGGACCCAAGGGGCAGAAAGGCGAACCTTACGCACTGTCTAAAGAAGACCGCGACAAATACAGGGTAGGTTTGCCATGGGTGGGAGACAGAACTCAGCAATCCCATATAAACTGTAAAGAAACTGAGCGGAAGAAGGAATGTGGGGAAGGAATTCACAGATTCATGGGGTCACAAGGCTGTGATTAACTTGGGGTCATCATACTTCTATGTGGGATGTATTAGGTCTCCCATGTTCTAAATGCAACAGAACAAATAACTCAGTCTGTCAGGGCTTGTATATTTCATGCCTATTTCCAGCTCTGTCATAGAGATAAATGTATCCAAAGATGCTTAAAACCAGTAACTCCAGGGGCTCAGGGGACGGCTCAGTCGGTAAAAGGCTTGTCCTGCAAGTGTAAGGCATGAATTTAAATCCCAAAGCACATGTGAAAAGCAGGGCATGGATCTTACACTTAATCCCAGCCCTGAGGAGGTAGAGACAGCCAGACCCCTGCGGTTCAATAACCATGAAGCCTAGCCTACCCAGGGAACTCCAGACCAATGAGAATTCGGATGTCTCCTGAGGAATAACATTTGATATTGACCTCTCGTCTCACATGCATGTACATGTGCCTGCATGAACTCATGCACCCATATACACGTGCACGCGAGCACACACAGGTAGTTCCTGATTAACCCTTGTTTCCTCTCAACCAGGGTGAACCTGGAGAGCCAGGACTGGTCGGCTACCAGGTGAGTATCATTTTCATTAGAGAATGTTCCATGCAGAACTTTAAGAACACCTGGAGTAGACATGCCAGCCTGCCTGTCTTCAAGTCATGCTCTCTTTGTCCACGCACAGGGGCCTCCCGGCCGCCCAGGGCCAATAGGACAGATGGGTCCCGTGGGAGCTCCTGGAAGACCGGTAAGTCCCAGTGCCCGAGGTCGGGTCACCTGTGGATGCCCCTTTGTCACCCACTGAGTGCCATTGAGCCACAGGCTGGTTCTGGCTAGGGCCCCTCCCATCACGGATAAGCCCTCCAGGTTTCATATTAATTATGTGACAAGAGGATCATCATCCCACGGTAAAGCCAACCAAATGTCCTACTCTGGTCAACAAGAAGAAAACTGATCCCTCCCACCGCCCCCCCCCCCTCCGGACAGGCCATATGTAACAGGGCCAGTGCCACTGTAGAGAGGGAAGCATGGGGTGTCATGTATAGAATGTCCCACTGAGTAGAAGCCACAGGTCATCCCTCCCTTCAACCAGTGACAACAGAAAAGCATGATGGGATTGAAGCAGGATGAGGGAAGGCTTGAAAGAAAGGGGCAGGAGGGGCTAATGCTCCCGAGCTCCTGCCTGCTCCCGCCACCACTCTGAGCCCGGAGCACACCTCGGCCACCACGAGAAGGCTTCTGCCTCGTTAGGAGCACGTCTTGGCAGTGAGACAAAGAGGGCTTGGGGTGACACACAAGAGAGTTTGGTCCAGGTGAGTGGCCTGGAGCCCAGAAGCTCATTCTCGGGACTCAGGCTGCTCCTGCATTCATGCAGCGTGCCCGCAGCCTGGAACATTTATGCAGCATGCTTGAAGCCTGGGAGGGGCACGAGTAATCCCCTCCAGACGGTAATAATCAGTTGTG
>CM053764.1:113464550-113590909 GCA_028658305.1 Pachyuromys duprasi | reverse complement strand
GGGCCAAGGAAGCAGTGGCCCAGCCCAGGCTCTGGCCTCAGATCTCCCCTGGCTGCTGCAAATACAAACAGCCCCCTCACCCTGGGCCGAGTCACTTCCTGGCCACTTTGACAAGCATCTCTGAGCAGAGAGTGCTGTAGGGCCGCCATGCTGTGCTTTGATTTCAGCTCCCAGCCAGGTGGTGAAGCAGCAAAAGCAGAATTTAATTAAAGGTTTTGCTTTTATTTTCAAAAGCTATCTAAGCATTGGAGGAGGCAGGCAGTACAGTGCAGAGGGAAACTGGAAGGGCCCTGTGTGACTCTTGCTCACTTTAGCACTAGAGAGACCCTGGGAAAAAGGCACTGTTTGGGGACAAAAGGAAAGAGCACTGTGTGAAAATCCGTGTGAATTTGTGGGGTGGCTCTCAGGCGTAGGGGGGGGGGGCTGACTCCAGCCCAGCTGCTCCTCAGAGGGACTGTAAGATAAACACTGGCTGAGACACAGGCCTGACTTTGCCTCAGAAAACAATCCAAACAGCCACATAAATATGAGATGTTAAGGCCCCTAAAATCATTAAAAAGGAGTAAAGGTTTATATGAAGTTAGGGTGGTTTTTATTAAAAATGAGATGAGCTGTGATCTCCAGATGCAGTCTGGGCCATCGTCCGGGCTGTACCTTACATCAGCAGGCCCAGAACCTGAGGGGGAGCGCCAGCCTCCCTCAGATGAGTGCTATAGCGGCAGCTGACAGGTCCCTCTTGGCCCCACTGCTCACTCCTCGGGCCTCCCCTAGGCAGAGGACCAGAGCCTCTGGCTCCTAAAGTTCACCGAAAGTGCAGCATGGTCTCTTTTCTTCTAATTCACTGTGATTCTCGAGTCTTGCAAACTCACATACGTCATCTCTGTTTCTAGGGCAACCGCGGACTTGGTTTTTACGGACAGAAGGGTGAAAAGGTAAGGAGACCCGATGGCTGGGACTAGTGACCAGCACCACCCAGAGTGACCTGCAAACACACAGTGCGCATAACTGATCAAACGCCAGGTCACTTGCACCCCAGGGACAGCTGTGGCTCAGGAAGACATGAGTGTGAACTGTCCGGGTAGGCATAGATTCTGACAGGGACACGAGACTTCCACCCAGCTTCAGGACTGGAGCGGGGGTGTCCCCTAGGAGTACCTTCTAGTGTGTGGGACCCCCAGAGATGATTAAAGGGGACTGAGGTGAAGACTGACCTGGAACCACCTCAGGGAGGAGATCACATGGCTTCCCTAGCTGAACTCAGTCATGAAATAGGGTTGTGTGACTTCTTTCACCTACTGCTGCCCTTCCAAGACCCCGGAGCCTGGAAGAGAACACGGCGCCCACACCAGCAGCCATACTCACACACCTGTCCCTCCGGCTCCGCTGTCACTTTGTGGGCGCTCTGCTTTTTCACTGAGTCCCATAAATGGAAATCAGAATTCCTGAAACGCTAAGGGGAAAGATCAGAACTTTACATGAAAATGTGAAGTCCTCAACAATGAAATACCCCACAGTAGTTAGGTAAAATGAAAGGCGGGAGAAAGCACAAGTGGGAGGGGATGGTCAGTCAGGGGCTGTGGAGATGAAGTTAAGGTCGGCAACCCACAAAAAGGCATTCCTCGGACACCAACGAACACACCGAAGCCCTCACCAGTACTGTAGCCTCAGACACTCTGTGAGTGTGTTAGCGAGTGCTCAGAACACGCAGAGGCCCTCGGAAGCTGACACAGCACCTGGGCTGCAGCCACTCCTGCTACACCGTGGCCGAACTCAAACTTACAGTGTCATCTATACATGGAAATAGCAGAACAAAAAAACAAACAAAAAAAAAAAAAAACCATCAATCGGGCTCTTTTGTGTTCGTCAGTTTCTGAAGGAGGGAAGGCGTGATGCTCACACAGAGCGGTGTCTGCTACCACTGACACAGTCCCCTCCAGAGAGCTAGTCTAGCCTTTGCTCTTTAGCATACACAGCACCGTCGGCTTGCGGTCACACCTGTCATCTCTCACCTCAGACTCTAATTACTTCCTTGCATGGAAATCTATCAAATCTTCTGTAACCACAAAACCTGGTGCAGTGTGGAGTCATGAGTGACCTCTGTGACCTCAGCGTATAAATGCGAAACAGTCGCTGACGGAGGTTTGGTTCGCATCATTTTAGAGTATCATTATTTTGGTGTGGTTGTTTTGCTGGCATCCAAAACATGCATGCATACAAAACGAAACAGTGCGTGTGGCAAGACCACACGGGCACTCGTTCTGTGCTCTTCACCTGATTCAAAACTGCCGCTTTTGCCACCTGCAGGGGGACGTAGGACAGCCAGGACCCAACGGCATCCCATCGGAAATCACACATGTTGGGCCCACAACGACAACGTACCACCCAGATATGTACAAGGTAAAGGAGTGGCCGTCCCAGTTGACCTAGGAAAAGGAGAGTGCAAAACATTCTATGCAAGCAGTTGCATCCCACGAAGGGAAAGATCTCTCTGCCAAATTTAGGGGGGCGGAGAGGACCCAGATCATATTTGCACCAGGAGGGACTTCATGGCTCCCTCCAGCCTGCAGGGGGCGGTAGTGAGCTGCAGAAGCCTGAATGTTGGCGGCAAAGATGGGCCAGGGACCTGCCAGTCCAAAAAAACAAAACAAAACAAAAAAGTGAAGAAAGTCTACACTGCTTTCAAAGCTGCTTTGGCCAGAGATGTTATGTGTTCCAACGGCCTTTTCTTAAGCAGAGTGAATGCGGTCATTTGGGGGTCTTCGAGGGTGTGTCCTCCCACTGTGGGACAAATATGTGGGAGCTACATGTGTGCTCAGAGTGCCTGTGCCCTGTTGCTGGTGCAGATAACTGCTCAGGTGGACGAAGAGGAGAGAAAGGCTTCCCGGCATGTCACAAACCACATAGGAGTTCATTCATCCTGTGAAAAATCTAGAAAAATAATTCCTTTTTTTTTTTTTTGCATTTTAATTTTGAAGCTGCAGCATTTAGGAGTTATTGCTTACCCAGACTTATGTCAGTATGCTTGAGATCTTATCACATACTTTTTAGCCTTGTGTCCTAAGCCAGGAGTGGTGTTCAGGTACTGCTGCTCTCAAAGGTGTAACGCATTTCTTGTTCCTTGTGTTCTTCACAGGGTGAAAAGGGAAGCAAAGGAGAGCAAGGGACACCAGTAAGTCCCTCCTGTGACCTCTCCATCCATGGGGCCCTGTTGGGAGGGTGGGGTGTGCTCTGTCTTAGCCCTCAGGTTGTCATACATGTCTCTAAGTGGGAAGGTATCATAGCTACATAGTGCATTTTGTTTAGTAATATGGATAATTAGCACTGTCTGAAACTGTAAGCTGAGTATGGCCATATGTGAGTGAGAGGCGGGGGTGACAGGCTGGCTCCGGGCCAGGGGGTTGCCGCCACCTTGCCTGTCCATTTGAGTCCCTTTCCTGGTTCTTCCTCGCCATCACTCACACTGTGGTGGTGGCGTGTGGCGTCGTGGGTAAAGGTGATCAGCATGCAGCCCTGTGCTGGCTCTGCCCGCACATTCCCTGTCCTAGCCTCCTGTCATGGAGGGGCCTGAAGAGGCTGCAGAGGGGCTCACTGGTGGGTTCAGCTCCAGGCACCCCTCATGTTCTGGTGTCTCTCTCCTAGGGCATATCCTTGAAAGGCGAGGAAGGCATCATGGGATTCCCGGGAATACGGGTAAGTCACACTCTTTATAACCATGGTTGTCTTTCTAGTTGGCTTTTTGCTTTTTAAACAGATTTTCTTTTTTTAGATCAGTCTTTAGGGTCACAGAAAAACTGAGTGAAAAGTAGAACTTTCCCATGGCCGTCTGACCCCACCCTGGACACAGGCAGCTGGCTGGGCACATGCCACCTGGGACATCCCTCAGGTGCATTTGCTACCATGCTCACCCCATGCTGAAGCTTTTAAGACACTATAGCTGCCCTGGAGGTTCCTCCTGGGATGAGGCCTGACTGGTCTTTGTAACAGACTGCAAAGAGTTATCTAAACTGCAGCTTCACTTCTGGTCACCCAGAGAGTCCAATAAAAGTGTCCCTCACAGGAGGCTCACTGGTAAGAGGAAGATGTCACCTTCAGAACCATGAGCCAACAGCCACCTCAGCACCTGGGGTTGAGTTTGGTCATGTGTGCCTGCTCTTCCAAGCCCTGAAATCAGAAGGCTACACCAGGGTTGTAGGGTTGTTGGTACTCTCTGCTGGGGAACTCCGTCGCCTGTCCCAAACTGTTCATTGCTTGTGTTTTCTGTTCAACGCAGGGTTCCCCTGGCTTTGATGGAGAAAAAGGAGTCTTTGGACAGAAAGTAAGTCTGTCACACAAAATGTGGACTGTCCTGTAAATGCAGGGATCACCCCATGTGGGCTTTGGAGACAAATGCTATTGTCTGAGATGCCACTGGTTACGTATGTGAGGTTTTAGGCCCAGGACAGTCCCTAGTGCGGCTTTGACTTCTGTCTCAGCTTTGCTCATTGGTCTGTTGGTTCTTCCACAGGACTCACCTGAGGCTCTGTCACTAGGTCCCCAGCCCCAAGCCTCCCACCCCCTGTGACATTGTTACTCATGGGTTGTCAGCGGGATGACTGAGATTCTCCCTCTATTTCCTAGCTATCTGTACACAGTCTGGTTCTTGCTTATGTTTCATAATAACCTGGTTGCTTTCCTCTGTGCTCTGACACAATTCTGGCCATTTAAAAGAAGAAGAAAATGTGTGAGAGAAATTTATACAGGTCCAGACAATATTTGGCACCAACTAAACACTAGCTGGAGCAGAAAGCACACATAGAGACTTCTTTACCTAATTAATGATTTATTTGCTCACAAGAGTCATTGTGTGCACAGATTCAGCCCCACTTACTGCAGAGCCCAGGCCCCTCCTGTCTCCCCCAATGGACAGTCCCCGGGTCTGGCTTTAGGTCCTGGCCAGCCTCTAGAGTCATGTGACCTGACATGCTCATAACTTGTCAACAAAGGAATTACAAGCACATTTGTGCCATGCTGTTCCATGTTTCACTCAGAGGGTCATCCCACATCATATGCACCCAAGCATGCTAGGAAGCTGCAGGGTTGTGTGCCCAGGATACAGCCACACCTCCAGTCGGCTTGTAGTCAGCAGCAGAGTGCGCACACAGGGTGTCCATGGCTGGTGTTCCCACCATGCTGTCCTGTCAGGCACTCAGAGAGCAGCCTCAGAATGCCAGCTGCCCCTGAATTGGGCTCAGATTGCCACAGCAGGTAGCCTGGAGGCTGAACTAAGACAGAAGAGCTGTGGGGCTGTTCTGGGATAGCAGGTAGTCTCACCTCCTAGTGTCGGGGCTGACCTCCACGGCTCTACAGGCCGAGTTCTGGCATTCGTGTGAGCCGTAGAGACCAAGCTCATAGCTGTCCTCATCTCTCCTCATTGCTAACCCTAACTAAACTCAGGCTGGAGTCTTCACACTATCTACAGCCAACTTCCTATCACGTTAGTTCTTGCTGAGAGTGTTTCCAAAGGTAATACAGCAGACCGAAGTCAAGGCCAGAATGCCACCAGCTTGAAAATGGAAATGAGCAGATACTGTAGAGTGACTAAAGCAGGCACTGCACCCAAAGCCCAGCTGTGTCAGTCAGTACATTGCCAAAGCGGGCAGGCGAAATGCTGTCACTCACTCTTCACTGAACATAAAGGAGCTGCCGTGTCCAAAACTATGGCTCAACACAGCTGCCCCTGGAACTAGAGGCCCGCAAAGACTAGAACACTAGACTAGGGCCCAGCAAGTCCTGTCCCCAGGGTCCCCTGAACCCCCTGGGTCCCCTGGCTGCTGCCACCTAGTTACAAGTGTGATAGGGATACCCACCCAGCTCGCTCACTCTCTCTCTCTCTCTCTCTCTCTCTCTTTCTCTCTCTCTCTCTCTCTCTGCAACTGGGGATGAAACAGACATCTGTGCTTAAGTGGGTCAAAGGAAGAAATAGTTTACCCAACTGAAAAAATAGGGAAATAGGCAGACATACACAAATGACTCATCATACTGCGTGTTAGCACAAACCACATTATCCAACTGGCCAGCTGCTGCCTCCCCACGAGCTTTCCAGATGTGCTGAAGATGTGGCCTTAGGAGCCAGAATGCAAAGGCAGCTCCAAGGAGCCTCTGTGGATGGTGACCCAGTAGAGTGGCATGCCAAAGCGGGAGGAAGTGGAGAAGGCCAGGCATCCCGGGGAAGCCCCTGCCTCCCTGCGAGAACAAAGGACCTGCTCCCCATGCCTGTGTGCAGCACACAGAGAGGGGCGAGGGCACACATGGACACACACACATGGACACACACACATGGACACATAGCAAAGTAAATGGCTCCGGTCAAGGAACAAGCCAAAAGATGTCTTAGGCATTTGTTCGCATTACATTTTCTGAAAAATGAGCAGTTGTTTCCCCTCATTTAATGGCAGCAAAGTCTCCCCCCTCCCTGGAGTTACCATAGAGTGGAAACTGTCTCCTGGGGACTGTGGCCTGGCCACAGCCTTTGTGTAGTGTGGGTGTGTGGCACAGGGAAAAGCCATCCCTGTGTGGACAGGGCCTCTGTCCTGCAGCAGAACTTCTCAGCTTCCAGATATCACATCTGCCAGCTGTGACTTTCCAGCTCTGTGGGACTTAGGAGCAGGTGGCAAGGTTGTGTCCACAGGCTAGACATTCAATGGCACCCGATGCTGCCTCTTCTTGCCCACGGCCCTCTCCAGCACATGCCTGGAGAAGTCTTTCCCCCAAAGCCTCCTGGGTTGCATTGCGCTGACCCTGTTCTTTGTGTGCTGAGCTGAGGAAAGACCTAGAAATCCAGAAAGGCATGGAAACACGTCCAGGCCCGTAAGGCAGCAGCCTTACAGAGGTTGGGCATTTGAGAATGCCTAGCTGGAAATGTTTCCGGACAGTGTGCTCGTGCCAGCTACTGAGGACCTCAGCTAATGAGTCTCCTTAGGGGACTGGGGGTTCTTTTTGCAACAACATAAAATCAACTTTTCTTGAATATTCAGCTCCACCTAGTGTGTGAGGCGCAGAGTCACCGCGTCCCAGCCAAAGAAAGAAAACAACAAATTCAGACTATCTTAGCCCATCAAACAACACATGGGAGCCTAGGTCTGAAACTCTGTAAAGTGGCCAGACAGGCCCATTCTTACAGCACCCTGGCTTGGCTTTGGGAGCTTTGCTGTGTGTCATCTTTTGCAAGAGGAATTAGCTTCCCAGAAAGCCTTACATACCCGTCCAGCTTCCTCACTGACCGGCATTTGAGAAAACTGGAGAGTGAATTAGTGTTAAGATTTTGTTGGGGTTTTTTTGTTTGTTTGTTTTGTTTCTTTGTTTGTTTTTTAATGAAAAGAGAAATTCCAAATCAGGAGGCTCTCAGGATTTTGTCTGGTGACAACTGGAATTTTTCAAAACTCACCATGGAGGAAGAGTTTAACTAATGGATCAGGTGTGACCCCACTGATCAGTCAAGACACTGGTAGCAGGGCGGCGAGCTCTCCAGTCCCAGAGTGAGGCCCAAGGAAGCATGGCTGGCACTGCAGGAGGACACTGCATCCCTTGGCTGCTGGTGCAGAGGATGGAGGGGCGGGGGCCATGGTACACCGTGTGTCCAGAGTGTCACAGCACACGTCACCCAATATCCCAACACCAACAACCAAGGGGAAAAAATACTAAGAAAAAGTGCAAGGCAGGAGGAGAACTGGCGGATGTCTCGGGTTAAGAGCACCTGCTGCTCTTGAGGAGGACCTGGGTTCTGTTCCCAGCATGCACTTGGTCACTCACAACCATCTCTAAGTCTAGCCCAGGATCTGACCCCTCTTGTGACATCCACAGGCCCCGGCCACTCACGTGGTGCACACACATACATGGAGGCAATGCAGTCACACACACAAAATAAAATAAATCTGAAAACAAATTAAAGCCCAAAGGAAGGAAAAGCTGTTAGGAACTAAAAGAGACTTGACAGACACTGCAGGCAAATGCCGAAATCGGACTCTGGCTCCTGCTTCAAGCAAAGCGGCTTTAGAGACATTTGTGCATCCAAAGCGAGGGAGTTGGACGTCCCCTGAGTGGAAGGGCTGGTCGAGGGGATTCTTAGTGGCTGCACTGGCTGTGCTGGTGGAGGTGGTGTGGGGTTGGTTTCTGGAGTTTGCCCCTGGCGCTGGAGATTACATGCCCATATCTCTTTTTCAGGGAAGCAGAGGCCTGGATGGTTTCCAAGGCCCCACTGGACCCCGAGGACCCAAGGTGACTCCTGTCTTTCTGCTGCTGATGTCCTGCTCCTCGCCTAAACAGCGTGGGCAGAGGAGATGGCAGCAGCTTATTAATGGGCTCCCCTAGAGTAGAGATGCTGTGTGCTGCTCGGCATCCGGAGGGCAGCAGGAGGCTGGCTTTGTAGCAACAAGGTGGGGAGGTTCCTCCAGTTCCTGATGGAGAATGGAGTTAACCCTAAGGGCTGGGAGGGAAGACCAGGTGAGGTGATCCAGGGAAGCTGTGAGGGGGACCATCCCTGTGGATGGCCCTCCTGTGGAGGACATGTCTGGGGACAGTGGGGAAATGTGTGGGTGTATCTGGAGTCCATAGAGCAGATGGTACTGGGGTCCCTGCAGCGCTGTGCTGCCCCCCCACACACACACACAGCTCAGATGTCAACACTGAAGGTCTGAGACTCAGACTCATCGCAGCTCCCAGCCACCTGGCAAAAGCTTCACAAGGCCTCACATGCTGGGGTGTCCCCTTTTATGTCTGTCCCACGGCTGGGAGGCAGGGACTCCCCACTGCCACATGGTAGATATGTTGCCATGGGCACTTGGATAGCTAGAAAACCTGCCCTGTTAAACCAGCTCCACATTCTGCCCACTCCTGGGCAATATGAGCATTACAAGGACTCCGGAAGGCTGGGCTCACCATGATTTCTTTCCCCCAGGGAGAACGTGGGGAGCAAGGTCCCCCAGGGCCCCCTGCCTACTCGCCCCATCCATCCCTGGCAAAAGGTTGGTACAAAAGCATCAGTGTACAATGTGGCCTCCCATGGACCCTCTTCTGTTGGGAACAAGGTCATACGCTTCCAGACAGATTTTCCAAGTGACACAACATGAAGGTGTTCAGAGACAGCCCACTTCCCTGGTGGTTCCAAGGGCATCACTAGAAACAGTCATTTTGGTTCTGGCTGACAACACTTGCTACCATCCAGGTGTGACCCTATCTATGAATGAGGGGAGTGTCTTCATTTCTAGGGGACACACAGGTTCTAGGTTTTTAAAGATTTATTTGGCTTTTATGTTTATTTGTTTGTTATACAGTGTTATATGCATACAATGTTTTGCCTGCGTGTATACCCGCACGCCAGAAGGGGGCACCAGATCTCATTATACATGGTTGTGAGCCACCATGTGTGTGCTGGGAATTGAACTCAGGACCTCTGGAAGAACAGCCAGTGCTCTTAACCTCTGAGCCATCTCTCCAGCCTCAGGTTCTAGTTTTTAACACCCAGAATGCCACTGAAACCTCTGTGTGTCTTCTTGGTATCCTCTGTGCATCTAGTGTGTCTTATATTTATCCCATATTTACCTGATGCTGCTCGGCTGTGAATTGGGCCCCCTGTATTTGCAGCATTTGAACACTCCCTGCCCATCTGTGTTCCGTCCACTTTGGGGAAGTTGGGTGCCTGCCCTGCCTGTGAGCAGCCTCATCTCTGTGGAGGCTTGCTCCTAGGCAATGATTTCACTGTAACTGCAGGGACCTGTCTTGGTTGCAGGTGCCAGAGGTGACCCAGGATTCCCAGGTACTCCGGGGGAGCCAGGAAGCCGGGGGGAGCCAGGAGACCCTGGACCCGTGGGACCCCCAGGCTCGTCCATCGGAGACGAAGGTAATGGAGTTTCATATCATCAGAAGGGCCCTGGTGTCAGGAGCAGACATGGAGCGGTGGGCTCTACTGGCCACGTGGCTTTGCTATGGTTCCATCCTTCCTGGTGGAGTAGCCTCAGCTCTGCTGAGGTGAAGGGCACAGGCAGCAGCGACCACCAGCTAGGTTAGAATGTGACACTGGTGAGTGATTGGTGAGATCTGGTTCCCGGATGAAAGAACCAGGTGCTGTCACAATCCCAGGCCACCATGGAAGTTGTAAAGGTAGAGAAGCTGTGAAGAGATGTCACCTTCTTCTACAACGATATCGCCTTCTTCTGTTAGCCATTGGTTCCTGGTGGTGGTCTCCTGTGACGTGAAAGCTGACACAACCTTGAAGTATCAGAACACTCACCTGCTGTGAATGCTCTTGGGTTTCAGATACAAAAAGGGGCCTTCCGGGGGAGATGGGACCCAAAGGCTTCTCAGGAGAACCGGGCCTTCCTGCGCTCTATCCTGGTCCACCAGGCGCTGATGGAAGACCAGGTCCCCAAGGATTCCCTGGGCCTGCAGGCCCACCTGGACCAGATGGTAAGTGGCTGGTGTTCACCTAGAGCCTAGTCAAGCTGGCTGTCATCCAGGATTTTCTCTTAAGTGGTTCTGAGTTGATCCAGTGCGTCAGTGAATGAGGGTGTGGTGGGCATTAGGGTCCACACGGGAACCGTGACAGTAGCAGTTGCCTCTCAGCCGGGGAGAAGCAGCAATCTGCAGCTCTTACACAGGGAGCTGTGGCTGCAGGGACTTCCGCAGGCATCTCAGGGCTGTATCTGGAAGAGGCTGTGAGCTGAAATCACTGTGCCCAGGCCTCTGCAGGCTCTCCTTCCTTACCTCACAGCTCCTCTCCTCTGCTTCAACAGTCTGGTACTGTGGCAATGAGCTTCTCTGTCACGGCAAAGCCAAAGTCACAGGAGATAACAGCTGATGACAAGAAAGGATAGCTACAAAAAGGAATGGTGGCCGCTGGCCAAGGGAGTCGGGAGACCTGGGGAGGCTGTTCATATGGTAGGAGGAAGGTTTGGCCATCATGCTGCTCCCCAGCAGCTGAGCTGGTCCCAGAGCTAGCCAGGGTGACTCCCCATAGCAGCTGGGACAGTCCGTGAGTCAGCATTTTCAGGCTGTAAAGGCCCAGGCTGTCCTTCTGTCAAGAACACTCTTATCTACTGAGGAGCGGTCCATGTGCCATAGCTTTGAGCTGGCTATTTGAAGCCTATTCTCTTCAGCTGTAGCTTTCCATTACACTTTAGACGTTGAAAAGTTCCTCATGGGAACATTTCATCTCCTGGACAGGTTGGCTTATGAATCACTGGAAGAAAATATGAGGTCATTCTCTCTTTCTGGGTGACATTGACCCAATTGTAGGCACTTCTTTCCAAAATGATTATAACTTCCTGGTATTACCTCCAGCCATCTGTCATCAAGCATTGGTTGGGCTTTAGTTAAACTGCAAGTTCAGAGGCCATTTTAAATGCTTTGGGAAAATCCTTCTCCTCACCATCTCCGGAAGTAAGATTGTTGGCAGTCATTCTTCCATTTAAAGAGGCACTTCTATGAAATAGAGACATAGAAAGCCAGTCACTTTTGCGCTGATTAATATTTTACAGTATTAATATTCTACAGTAACATTTTAACTTAATATGAGTCTACTTGCCCAGTTTTCTACCATCTGGAAGATAGCACATCTGTTTGAAAAGTTTTAATGGTTGATATTTCCTTGGATGGTGCATTTGGGCAAAGCTATCTTTAATGTTTTCTACTATGCTAAATGTAGTATTTATGTTAATTATTTATGTTAAGAGTTGTATTTGTTAACATTGACAGGAAAATATTTACTGATGACATCTATGCCATATGAATTTCTATGAGCCTGTCTTGTGTGTGTGTGGTGTTTGTAGAAGTTTCCTTACATGTGTCAAAGCATAAAAGCATGCCATGAGTGAGGACATTGTCTCTGTCGCTCCATCCTGTCATGAGCATATGCTGTCTTCAGGGGTGAATTTTGCTCTCTAAGTGGCTTCCAGCCTCACTAACATAAACAGAAGCAAACAGATCTAGGCAGTGCTGGGGTAGAGTAGCAGCTGATAAGGGGATGTATACTGAAGATGAGCTAGTAGTGTGAGAAAGTTTATCAACTAAAACTTTCAGTGCCTCCAGCTTAAGCCCTGCTTGAGATGTTTCCTCAGTGAGACACACTGTTACCAAATCATCTGCTTTTATAGCAAACTGTTACATGAAAAGTAGCCAACCACTGACTTCTGCAAGGGTGTCTCACAATTCAGTGATCCACCTTGTAACTTAGTACTGGAAACCACGGGTCCTGCAGAGCTCAGCCTTTCTGAGAACTCTGGAAATTCTGGAGTCTTTTCTCTCAGGAACCGTGTTTGATACTGTTCTGTGTGCTGCAGCTGCTGAAAGCCAGAGTGCTTAGTCGTTCACAGGAGAATAAGGGCAAACCGTGATGCCAGCTGTCTTTCCAGGCGAAAGGCTCTGCTGGTGGCATTTCTAATTCAGCTGACTGAATCCACTGTTGGCTTCTTCCTGGAAGTCATGTTGAGATCTCCCATAGCCCAGAGAACTTGTTTAAAATTAGGAATGAATTATACAGAGGAAAACAACCTAGGGGCCAGACAGAGGTCGCAGCCATGTGGCTCAACTGGGCCTTGGCGAAGGCCTTACTATCTCCCAAGAAAGACTTCCTTCTTTGTCGTGGGTGGCAGGCCTCCAGTTTTAATGACCATTTTCCAAAAGTCCAATGAGTCCCTCTACATATTCACACGGGCTTCCCTCATTCACCTCCATGCTCTTTGTCCACTGCTCCTATCTCTCCGGACCTGGTGTAGGCCTTCTCGGTGGCCTCTTCGTTGCCCTCCACCCTCATAGCCAATGGAGCCCCTGGAATTCTCTCTGGTCCCTTTTATCTCCTTTGTGCCCACATAAGTTCTACGTAAACCCTCCAATGGGAGCGCAGCCCCGGGCAAACATTCCTCCTCTGGGCCCTGACTATGAACATGAAGCCTCTCGCTGGCCAGCACTTCGTCTCAGGAATTCCTACCCTCAGAGTGCCCAGAGTGGAGCCGAGGCTCTCCACGCTCCCTGGCCGGCACATTCGCTGCTGTCCTTGCCCCTGTGTAGCCTGGGCCCACAGTGTGTGGTACACCTCCCTCCTTGAACCCTTTCATGACCCCCTTTGCCCTTTGGAATAAAAGCCCAAGATGGCCCCTCCCCTTCCCCATGTATCCTTCACACAGCCTCTGGTCAAGGCTCTCTACTGTTAAGGGTTCATCTGGTCACTCTGTCCCAGTTGCGAATACTCATTTAGCTCCCTGCTTGGCGAGCTTCCCCTGTGAGCTGCACTTCACGTCACTTGTTAGGAAAGCCCTCTGGGTACCACCATTTCTAAAACCCGCCACTCCCCAATGCCAGCCCAGCGTGCTAGCTGTGTCTGAAAATTCAAGTTTGTTTGCTAAGCGTGTTGGCTTTGTCCCGGCACCTCACCTGTCAGCTCGAGGCGGGCTTGCTTGCCAGTGCCTTCACAGCTCCTGGCCTGCTGCCTGCCATAGCTCAGGCTCCGGCTCCTGGCGGATGAATGGATGGAGGAATGAATGAGTGAGCCTGTGTCAGCTGTGTAGCCGGATCAGGTTACACGGAACAGTGCTCACTGGCCTCTTCTACAAACCTCTGCTTCCCTAGGAGCGCTCACACCCTTTCCCAAGAGCAAACGCCTTTGAAGTTGCTGCTTCCTTGTCCTTTCTACTTCCTGTGCAGCCGCAAGCATCCAGCTAGTTTAGAGGCCTTTGCCGTGCTGTGAGCGCTCCCAGATTTAATGATTTGGGGATGAGGTTTGGTGGCTCACACCTGTGATCCTCTCACTTAGGAGGCTGAGGCAGGAGGGTCAGTGTAAGTTCAGGGCTAGCCTGGGCTGCAGAGTAAGCCTGTGAGGTGCAGAGGAGTCCAGAGGTGCTCAGCCACCACTCCCGGCCACACTCACCTAGATGAGCCGCCCGAGGTCCACCACCAGGTGGCGGTCTTCCCGAACGTCTCTGGACAGTGTGGCCTTAGTGGAGTCTCCTGTGTGACTATTGGGGCACTGCAGTGGTTAATAACTCTGACCCTTGGAGAGGAAAGGGGCCTAGAAGAGGAAGGGTGGGCTCAGGGTCATCCAGTGAGGTCAACCTTGCCTAGTACCAATTAGGCAGGAGGATTCCCATTATTTAACATGACCCCATGTTTGCATATTTACATGTGTGTTCAAGTGTGCGGAGATAAGTGAAAAGAGATGTGAGAAGGTTTGAGCACAGGTGTGCATCCACCCACAGGTGTGCATTCACCCACAGGTGTGCATCTACTCCAAAAGGGGACAGAGTGGAGAACTGAATTTATCCTAATTCTGCTCCACACACACACAAGGGGGGTGTTCTCTGAGGGAAACAGAAATGTGTGGCCATCTTTAAATTCCAGCTGCATGGCTGAAAAGACAGATTCTTCATTTGGACCGAGTACTTCTCAGAGGAAAGCCAGTGGTCTCCATGCACTGAGGGAAAAGCTAAATTTGTAGGCTCTGGCTCCTATTCGCCCCTGAGGCCGGGTGTCCAGCCATCTGTCTTTGGAGGTGTGGGTTGGGTCTGGAGCTGCAAGGAGCTGGGGTAGACATGGCGGACAGGCTGAACCTGGCGCTGTCTCTCACAAATGTCTTTGTCCCATATGTCTTCTCTTAGGCTTCCTGTTTGGCCTGAAAGGATCAGAAGGAAGAGAGGGTTACCCCGGGCCTTCTGGTTTCCCGGGGGCTCGAGGACATAAAGGATGGAAAGGTGAGGATTGGCAGGATGGGAGGGTCAGAATGAGAACCACAGCCTAGCCTCACCTTTCAGGGTGACCCCGGACACACCCTTCATTCATTTCTTTGGGCATTCCGATCTGAAATCTGAAATGCTCCAAAATCTGAAACGTTCTGAAAACCAGTGTGACACAGTAGTTGGGAGATTCCACAGCGGGCACCATTTGCGGGGTAATGGTCAGAACAACCGCCTCAAAACTCCTGGATAAAGTTAACTTTGGGCTGTGTACAGGTCGTGTCAGACACCTTACATCTGGATGAGAGTCTGCCTGAGACAGTCACCAGACACTTCAAAATAAGCCTTTCTGAAGGCAGGGGCACGGCGCTCAGTGTGTGGCCAGCAGCCCTCGTTGCTAGCTTCCCTGTGCTGTTCCCCGCCCAGGCTAACACACGCCTCCTCCCCCACTCGCCACAGGTGAAGCTGGAGACTGCCAATGCGGCCAGACTGTCGCGGGTCTTCCGGGACCGCCAGGACCCAAGGGTTTCCCTGGTGTCAGTGGGGACCAGGGGAAGAAAGGGGAACCCGGAGACCCAGGCCTGCACGGTATCCCCGGGTTCCCGGGATTCAAGGTGAGAAGGCAGCGGCCCCTGCTGGCCAGTGTTGCCTTGCAGCTGCCAGGCGTCTCAAAGTTAGACATGACATTATCCCAGGACCAGAGGCTCCACATCCAGGCTGGAGAAAGGAAACGAAACCCTGTGTCTTCTCAAGTGTGTGCACAATGTGTGGAATGCCATACAGAAGAGTCTTTTTGTTGTTGTTGTTGTTAGAAACAGCCCAAGTGTCCATTGTCTAATAGGTAGGAGAGAAAATTTGCATGGCCGCCCTAAGGAATGCCATCCTGCCAAGGTGGAGCAGTGGCCACAGGACTGTGTGGAGACATACACGCATGCGTATATGCGTAGCCTCACCACGTCTCCAGGCTGGCCTCAATCCCTGGCAACACTGTCATGTCAGCCTCCTTTATTCTGGATGACGGGTGTGTGCCACCACAGCTGAGCGTCCTATCGTGTTTTTCGGCAATAGAAAAAAAACTTCCTGAGGCACCTGGCCAAGGACCATTTCAACAATCCAACCCTTCTTTAGAGAGAGCTTAAGCCAAACAACAACAGTGACTGTTTCATCTTAGTGTGCAAGACTAGGCCAGCCTCGTCACATATTTGAGGCTAGCAAGACCCCATCAAACACACACACACACACACCCCAAAATGAAAAAAAAAATGTTTTAAAGACAGTGCCCCTCTAGGTCTGAGCACCATTAATGTGTTCAGAAAAGATCGTGAACCGAAAGCCATATGCTCCTCATGCAGACTGAAGTCGGCTGTTCAGCTGAGCCAGTCCTAGAAGCCAAATGGATCCCATTTGGTACCTCTGAAATCTACAACTAGCCCAAGTATGCCTGCTTCCCACCTGTGTACACACACCAGAGGGCTTTTCTCCAGCAGCCTCTGGTTGCGTTTGATGTCCTGAATATAATTATATGTCTGTGTGTACAACAACCCCATAAAGGAGCCCCTAAGATGGTGTGTGTGTGTGTGTGTGTGTGTGTCCGTCCAATTGGATGGACAGATAAAGACAGATTGTTGCTTGGTCAAATGACTGTAAGAAAGCCTAGAATGCTTTTCTGTGGCTATGATGGTTATCTGATTGGCTAGTTGTATGTGTGGATGGATGGATGGATGGATGGATGGATGGATGGATGGATGGATGAGAGAGGGAGGGAGAAAGTGGTAGATAGTTGGTTGTCTAAATAGGGATGAGGCTTTACACTTGAGTAGTTTCTTGGCTAAGATAGGTTGGTGGGCTGTTTACAATGATGGGTGGGTGGATGGGTGGATGGATGGATGGATGGATGGATGGGTGGGTGGGTGGGTGGATGGATGGATGGGTGGGTGGGTGGATGGGTGGGTGGGTGGGTGGGTGGGTGGATGGATGGATGGATGGGTGGGTGGATGGATGGGTGGGTAGATGGATAGTGAATTAGCTAGTTAGTAGGCTGGCTTGCTGGTTAGTTCTTAGTATTTGTGCTGAATGGCCTGGCAGAGTGCTTGAAGCAAACACCCACTGAGTGCCATCTGTGTAGGAGCAGCTGTTCTGAACACCAGAAGTGTTTCCCTTCTCTGCAGAGAACACACTCCATATATCAAGTTCCCCTGGAATTCTAGCACAAGGCGGTCCACAAGCACGTGTAACATTCCATTCGACTAAACCAACACTCAGGAGTCCCAAACTCTTGCAAATAGTTAACCAAGATACACCACAAGCAATACCTCACACACAAAAGTCCAGTCGCAGACAGTTCTGCCCCCTGGACCTGCCATGATCTCACAGTCACAGCGTGAGGGTCCCTGAAGTAAGCTGCTGCCTCAGGCCCCTCTTCCTTTACTTGTCAGCCTTGCTTTGCAAAAGATGTTCTCAGTTGGCCACATCGAGATAGCAAGTGGCTGTGTCTTCTTTTACATATTTACTTACTTTTATTTCATGTGTTTGGGTGTTTTGCCTGTGTGTCCATGTGCAGAAAGAAGGGAGAAGGAGGGGGGGGAGGGGAAGAGAGAAAGCTTGCACCACATGCATGCAGTGCCCACAGAGGCCAGAAGAGGGCAACAGATCCCCCTGGAACTGTAGTTACAGATGGTAGGTTGCAAGCTACCATGTAGGTGCTGGGAATGAACTGAACCTGAGTCCTCAGCAAGAACACCAAGTGCCTTAACCATCTCCTTATGCCCATAAATGATCATTCCTACCCTCTGTCCTAGAGGCTCATTACCTGTTTGGCTTCTAATGATCCTAGTTACAAGTTAAGCCTCCTCATGTTCCAGGCTAGTGCTGAGTCGAAGAATCCCTGGGTTCTTTTCAGCTCCAGGTCACGTTTCAGCTGTCCTGAGCATCTGAAAACCCATCTGTTCCAGCTCCTAACCATGCACACCAAGAATGCTGGTTCACGCATTGTTCGCTTTATATACAGATCCTGGGTTTACACCTGAGGCTGTTTTTGTTACATTTTAATTATTAAAAGTCATTCTCACTGTTCTGCTATCCATGGTGCCAGGCTAGCCACTGGAGGGACACTGCTGTGACCACCTTCCCAAAGCCCAGATGCACTGCTCTGGCGTTGTGGGGAGTTCTTTCAGGCCATTGCCCACAAACTGGATAACTTAAGATCTAGACAGTCTGAAGGAGGAAGAGACATCCATGTGTTTCTGTCCACAGGGAGCCCCGGGCCCCACAGGAGTTCCTGGACCCAAGGGAATAAAGGGAGATTCTAGAACAATCACTACCAAAGGTTAGTTCTCTGTGACTGACACGTTTTGGCTCAGTTAACAATCTGTGAGTTGCTGTACCGGTAGAATCACATGCAAATCTTCCCCAGGTGAGCGAGGACAGCCAGGCATCCCTGGTGTGCATGGGATGAAAGGTGATGATGGTACCCCAGGACGTGATGGGCTTGACGGATTCCCCGGCCTTCCCGGTCCTCCGGTAAGCACCTGCCATGCTACAGCCAGCCCAGCCCACTCAACAATTTGAGGGGTCGTGGCCTTGACCTTGGCACTCACCCAACCCAGAACTCAGGACAGGTCCATTCTGTTTGAGTCAGAGGACGCCATGTTTTTAAAGACTAGTGTGCCAAGTGAAATGCAGTCCTTAGGTGAATACCTCAAAGAGTGGAGAAATATCCAGTATGGTCGGTCTATTATGGGATAAGACCCCCGGGTTGTCAGGAGAGGGTCTTTTCCCCCTGTTCCCAGGTGGGCCGTGGAGAGGTGATCTCACTCAGTGTTCTAGCAAGCTGGAACATAAGCTAAAAACAAAATGTCTACCTACAGAACCCCACTAGCTTGCTCACACACTGTCCACCACCTAAGTCTGGGCTGTGTGCTCTATGATCTCAGGTGGCCCTGTGAAATGGGAAGTGTGTTAGCCCCACACACCCCAAACAGGCTAAAACACGTGCTCTGAGGGTCCTACAAACAGAAAGAGAGCTCGGCTTAGTGACCTTCCCATAGTTCTCTCTCACCTCTGAATGCAAAGGAGAAAAGTGATGTCATGGGCAGGGTGACTTCTCAACAGCCCCTGCCCACCTGCCCTCAAAGTACCCCTTTCACCCACGACTCCCAGGCATGTGGGGGCACACAGCACCTTGTTAGCTACATAGCGCTGACACTGGGGCCCTGCTGGGTTCTACCACGTTAGCACTGCCCTCTCCTGCTGCCCAGAGCTCACCACGCCCTACCGTGATCCCTCCATTGCCCACCCAATGCCCCTACCCGGCTGCTATCATCACCACAGGACAGGCCACCAGACGGCATGTCCTCGTTCCGATCCTATAGACACCTCTTATTCCAAGATCACTCGGCCCTTTCTCCGTGATGTCCCTCATGGACAGCAGACACATGCTGATCCTAACAGTTAGACTGGAGTTCCTGTGCCCATGGTCCTGGATATAAATGTGTGTCTCCCAAGCCCCCCCTCTGCCATGCTGACAGGCAGTGCTATGAATCTGACTTTGACTTGGTCACTTGCATAGACATTTTCCTCCCCAATGTCCGTTCTTGACCTACAGCACAGAATTCCAGAGAAATGGGGAAGGGAAGTTGAGAGGACACAGCTGGCTCTGATGTCTGTGTGCATTTGAAGGCAACTGTGGCTCTCTTACAGGGTGATGGCATCAAAGGCCCTCCAGGGGATGCGGGCCCCCCTGGCATACCCGGAACCAAGGGCTTTCCAGGAGAAGCAGGTCCTCCAGGACAGGGCTTACCAGGCCCGAAGGGCGAGCGTGGTTTCCCTGGAGATGCTGGATTGCCAGGACCTCCAGGCTTCCCTGGTCCTCCAGGTCCCCCAGGGACCCCAGGACAGACAGGTAGGAAGGAGTTCTGCCCTTGTCCTCCTGAGTCCTGGGGCAGGCATCATCTCTGTGTCCCCTACTCCTCTAGAGCCATGCATGTGTGCCCAGGCAACCAGGCAAGACACCATGCTCCACATCTGTTCACAGCACATGGAACACATGTGCACCGCAGGCTTCCTGGGATTGCTGAGCTCTCTGCTAGGCAGATGGAAGATGGAGCTTCTTTCACCCACACCCAGCCTGCACAGCAACACATGCACAAATGCACACTCAAACATAGGCACACACACGGAAGTCAATGACTTTCACTGGTTCTAATCTTGCCTCCTTCTTTGGTTGTGTCTCTCCAGACTGTGAACCGGGTGTGAAAAGGCCTATCGGAGGCCAGCAAGTGGTCGTTCAGCCAGGTACGATGAGGGAGAGCAAGTGGCTCTAGACTATATTACCACTTTGGATGGTAGAACATGGGGTTCCATGGCAAGTGCGCCCCAGGAGCCTGGCCTGTGTTCTCATGAAGCTGGGAAAGAATGACTCCCGAGAGTAGCCATGCTTGCAAGACACCTTTCTTTAGTAAAGTGCCCTCAGCAGAGAGGCCGGCTGAGTGCCATCGTCCTAGGCCTCAGGAGGCCCTGCAGCCCAGTCCTAGGCTCTACCACTGTGGAAAGAGGCAGGATCACGGTAACTTTTATAAAAGGAAGCGTTTAATTAGAAATTGCTTACAGTTTCAGAGGTTTGGTCCATTTTCATCATGGCAGCACACAAGCAGACTTGGTGCTGGAGAAATAGCTGAGAGTTCTAAGTTCAGAGTTGCAGGCAGCAGGCCTAGCTTGAGCTTTTTAAACCCCAAAGCCCACCCCTCGGGACACACTTCCTCCAACAAGGCCATGCCTATTCCAACAAGGCCACACCCATTCCAACAAGGCCACACCCACTCCAACAAGGACACACCTCCCAGTCCTTCTCAAGCAGCACCACTCCCTAATGACTGTATTTCAGCATAAGGGCCTACAGGGGCCTACAGGAGCCATTTCTATCCAAACCACAACACTTTGCACCTGCTCAAAGCAACTTTTCACCGTGGCTAACTCTGAACAATTCAAATCACAAAGAAACCAAAGAATTTCTTTGGAGAGCACAAAGCATGTGCATCTGCGGACATGTTTTCCAATGGAGGAAACCTGTCCCCTGGGACCTGTGGGAATCACAGTGATTTGGCTAGGTCAGGGCTATTGTCCCCCATAAGCAAATGGCATTTGCCAACTCAGTACCAGTTTTTACTAGACTGATGTCATTTGCACTTCATGTTAATATTCTAACTTCTTTACAACTCTCATCTCCATCGGACCCAGGCGTACTAGGTCGTTAAGTTAATGTGGACATTAAATGGTAGCCAGTCTGCCTACTGCTTCCTACCAGCATGGTACCCAGGTGGTACGCCTCAGCGCTAACATCATAACTCACGCACCTCTTCTCTGTCTCTAGGATGTGTTGGAGGTCCCACAGGATCACCCGGCCAGCCAGGGCCCCCAGGCCCCGCAGGTAATACTCAGCCTTCACATCACAACCTGAACCTTCTCTTCACACCTTGGGTTTCCCTTCCCCTGGCCCTGCATGCCTGCTCACCTCTGGGCACAGTGGGCTTCTGCCATCCCCAAACAGCCTCAAGTGTGGTCGCTTCCCAGGGAAGCCAGCTCTTACGCACACTGTGAAGAGTGTGTATGTAGTGCTAGGTGTGGTGGTGCACTCTTCAGAGGCAGAGGCGGGTGATCTACAGGAGTTCAAGACCAGCCTGGTCTATAGAGTGCGTTCCTTGACAGCTAGCGCTGCACAGAGAAACCCGGGGGAACACACAGTGTGTGCTGGCTTCTGTTGGCCTTCCCCAGTGCATCACTCCCAAGGTCCATGGTAGACCTCATTGGTTCACAGTGGAGCTGACCCACATACGGTCGGTCCTCAGAGGATCTGATGTGCCTGTCGTTTCCTTGGGTGTCTAGGTGTCAAAGGCATCAGAGGAATGCCCGGTTTCCCAGGAGCTTCTGGAGAACAAGGGCTCAAGGGCTTTCCAGGAGACCCAGGTCGTGAAGGCTTCCCAGGACCCCCAGGTGAGTCAGTGTGGCTTGTGCCCTTTTATGCTCAGGAGATGGCTCCCGTGTGTGGTCAGGTCCACCCCAGCTCCATTATCTTAAAGGACTTAAAAGCTATTCCAGTCACACTTGATGACAGCTGTCTTTTGTGCTCTTGGAAAGTTAAAAATCCTTGACTTTGATCATTGATGTACTAGATTGTTGCAGAGATCTTACAGAAACAGACAAGAGACAGGGAGATTTCCCTCAGTGCATAGTGACATTCCAGCATTGTCCTCTCCTAGGAGAACTGGGCACATAAAGACAACCCTGTGACCACTGGTTACCAGTCTGGCGTTAGGTTTGCATGGCTGCTCACCTGAGAAAACAATCCACAGTGGGGAGGACTTAGCTCAGCTCATGGTTCTATAGGCGTCCAGTCATCACGGTGAGGTGAGCAGAGCAGAGCATTGCTGCTCACATCAAGGTGGCCAGGAAGCAGAGAAAGGGGCAATATAGATAGATCCAAGGGAAGATTATAGCCACCAAGAGCATATCCCTACTTCCACAACTAGGCTCCATATCCTGCCTTTACCACCTCCCAATAATGCCATTTTGTTATTAGCCCATAATAATAAACATAGTAATTAGTTCAGGGCCCTGGTGACCTCATTGTTTCAGGATATGCCAAAGTGTATTCACTAAATCTCCAAGATTTTTTTTTAATGTGTAAGAGGATTTGTCTGAATATAGGTGTGCACGCCTTGTGCATGTCTGGTACCTGAAGAGACTAGAAGAAGGCATCGGATCCCCTGGAACTGGAGTTAAGGACACTTGTGAGCCACCGTGTGGATGCTGGGAAGCAAACCTAGGTCCTCTGCAAGAGCTGCCTGTGGTCCTAACCACTGAGCCATCTCTCCAGTTCCCCCGGGATTACCTTAACTATGGTAGATAGTTAAGGATGAGCACACAGTCCTGTGTGGCAGTGCACACCTCTAATCCCAGCACTCAGGAGGCAGAGGCAGGCAGATCTTCTTGAGTACAGGCCTGCCTGGCTGACATACCACATCCAAGCTAGCCAGGGCTACAGAATGAGACTCGAAGCACACACTCCGATGGTTACACATCAGTGCCACACAGAACACCCCTGTGACAGCCATCCATGCTTCGCTCCTTGCTCCCATTGGCCACTATCTCTAGGTTTGGGGGTCTGTCTGCATCATTCCATCCATGCTTTGATACAGCAAAGAGTCTGAAAGCTGATAGTGAAGAGAATCAAAGAGGTTTAATGACACTGAGAGGCCCAGGCTCTGAGAGGGCAGCAGGCGGTTCTCGGGCTGCAGAGACACCCTTCTAGCAGCCATACCATACCCTGGCTCTTTCTCACCTCTGTCAACACTACCTCAGAACATAACAATGTGGACTGTGACTAAGGGTACTACCCTTGTTTTGTTTTAGGGTTCATGGGACCTCGAGGATCCAAAGGTGCCACAGGCCTCCCTGGCCCAGATGGGCCCTCAGGCCCCATTGGACTTCCAGGGCCAGCTGGACCTCCTGGGGACAGAGGGATTCCAGGAGAGGTCCTTGGGGCCCAACCTGGGCCCCGGGGAGATGCTGGACTTCCAGGACAGCCTGGGCTAAAGGGGCTCCCAGGAGAAATAGGACCACCGGGATTCAGAGGTGAGTCACCGGCTGGGGGAAGCGTGTGTCCCACTGCACTGAAGTCCCACAGGTGAGAACAGTGTCCTCGGGGGCGTTGGACGTGTGAGAGAATATTGTCTTGCTGTTTTCACTCAGTCTGGCACAGCTGTGGAGTGCTGGAGTTAGCAACATACTAACCCTCCATGGCCAGGAATCATTGGCTTTGAGACTTGTCACAGTAACAGACCCCCTGACCTCTGTGCTGTAGTTCCTGGGCCTCACTATACAGGCTGGCTGCCTTCTCTTCAGACCTGTAGTCTGAACACTGGGAGGGACGTATCCAGAAGCCCCTGGGTGGGCTTCCACCTGCGGTTGCATCACTTGTGGCCTGACGTGCTTGTCAGGGAGAGGGGCTGATGTATCCAGCTGGGCAGGGCACAGCAAACGCAAGCGCAAACACTGCATGTGTGCACACGCACACACAGGAGCTCACATCTACATATCACAGCGAACCAAAGTATGTCCCCCCTTCCAGAAACATGTTAATTGTCTGCATAGTAAAAACAAAGTGAAAGTTTGAACAATGGACTGAAGTTCATATGAAGGAAAATTTGGCAACATAGGCCAATGGTACACTTCCCACAAGGAGAGCTAACATCCGTAAGGAAAATAGCAAACTGTCCAAAGAATAAAGCTACTGAAAAGCATAGAAGTGCTACCAGTCATCAAAAGCATGCAACTGCATCTCACACCGCCCCCTACCCATTGGCAAGGTTCCTGCTTTTGCCTTAGTGTGGGGAGCGACATTGGCGGTTTGGTGAATTGGCGCAATGCTTTAAGAATGGCTAGGGTTTGCTTTGGCTTGCGTCATCAACGCCTAGAGTGCTGAAGAAGTCATCTGTAACCCAACCGTGGCTGTGTTCCCTGAACCCCCACACTCTTCCTCACAGCCCTGCCCTGAGAGCAGGTGGCTGGTGGAAGAGAATACAACAAACCCCAATGTGTCCATATGATTGGATGCTTTATTCACATAGCCATCTAAACATTTACAAAAATAAAAAAGTATTTTTTAAGATTTATTTTATATTTTTAATTATGTTTTTGTGGGTGTGTCTGTGGAAGGGTACATGTGAGTGCAGGTACACAAGGAGGCCAAAAGAGGGCGACAGAGCCCCTGGAGCTGGACGTGAACTTAGGTTTTCTGTGAGAGCAGAGCTAGATCTTAACCACTCAGCTATCTGCCCAGTCCTCAAGAATACTTTTAAATGTGGCTAGATGCTAATGTTGCCACTCTGAAAGAACTAGCCTAAGGAAGGATTCACAGTGCGGCATCTAGGGAGTTTCTCTTTCCTGGAGTACTCACACAGCACAGAAGCAGAAGGAGGCACTGGAGACGCTGGCCTCGCTGCGGCACACGTTTTTGTGGCTTTGTCCTCTGCTCCCCCTGTGGTGTGCGGACGTTCTCAGTCCTGACTGACTCCTGTTCATGTATTTATAGACAGAGTCTGAGCAAGTAGGTGCTGTCTGTGGTGGAGAAGCAGAGATGGTCTTATAGCTCTTGTTTCCTTTCCTATAGGAAGCCAAGGGATGCCCGGAATGCCAGGGCTGAAAGGTCAGCCAGGCTTTCCAGGACCTTCGGGACAGCCAGGACTGTCCGGACCCCCAGGACAGCATGGATTCCCAGGAGCTTCTGGCCGAGAGGGGCCCTTGGGGCTGCCAGGCTCCCCCGGCCTTGGAGGTAAGACTCCTAAGCTTTAAAAAATCTCTAATCCCTAGTTTGCCACAGTCAGGAAGTAACTTGGCAGCTGCCTTCACTGGCTCTTTAGACAATCAGCTGTGTACATAGACACCCACACCCACACACCTTGCAATCCAGGCCTTTCCTGGTGTGCTGGTCTCAGGGGTCCCTATATGTGGCCTTGTCTGGACCCCAGAGAAGCCAGTTGTCCTGTGTCCCATGCTGATGCCTGTGTTTGCAAAGTGGCAAGTGGCTGAGAAGCCTGCCAACATGCCCCCGAGGGCTTACCAGCTCCTAGTCCACACATGGTCTGTGAAGATCCATGAGATAAAAACACAAAGGCCCTGCTCTACATGGCTCACATTATTAGGTAGCTGGTCTCAGTCTGAACAAGCTTGTGGTTAGCCAGAGTGAGGCAGGCAGAAGCCAGAGCTGGAAGCCGCATATCTCAGAGGCCAGGAGTCAGGCAGATAGGAAGATCCTGGCACAGAGAAGGAGGCAAGGGCACTGGAGTAGGGACACATAAGGAAGGGGGCAACCAGAACAGAGGCACAAGCACCCCAGGGCTGGGCTGAGGTCCTATTTGAAGGAGAGGGGCAGTGGTCTGGCTAAAGAGGTTGACAGAGGGTGGAAGGTGATGAGTTCCAAGCTGGAGATTTGAAATAGACAAACGTAGTAAGGGACGGATCTGAAACCCATCAGCTCCTTGCTGTGGGTGGCAGGTGGTGGGGAGGGCAGTAGAAGTCTACGGGAGTCAGGACTGAGCAGAGAATCGGGAAAGAGCAGGGCCTACCAAGGACTTCCACCAAGCTCTGGGCCAACCTTGGGTCACTGTACCTGTCAAAGCTGGCAGGTTCCCACTGCGCTCCATCCCATCACCATGGAGCAGAACCTGGGGGGAGCCAAACCTGGGAGAGCCACACTGGACACCCCCCCCCATAATCAACCCTCTGCTTTGTCACAGTGACCGCATTAGGAAGTCTCTGTAGGGTCAGTTTTCTGGCCCCCACCTAGGAAATTTATCTTCTCAAAGGCATCCTAAGGGCTGTCCCTATGCCCTTTAATTTTGCTTCTCTCTCACACAGGTCTGCCTGGAGACAGGGGTGAGCCTGGTGACCCTGGGGTCCCTGGCCCTGTGGGCATGAAAGGTCTGTCTGGGGACAGAGGTGATGCTGGCATGTCAGGAGAGCGTGGCCATCCTGGAAGCCCTGGATTTAAAGGAATGGTAGGGATGCCTGGCATCCCTGGGCAAAAAGGTAAATGTGAGGCCAGGCAAGGGCTTCCCCTGCTGGGGTTGAGCCTGACTGGAACAGCTGTCCCAGGGCCCCCACAGCTGGCGGGAGACTGCCCTCACACACCTGCAGGCCTGAAGCCGCAGGACCCTAGGACACTAGCTGGCTCTGTGTACTGTCCCTCAGCAAGCCAGCTTGTCACCTTACCTAGGAAGGGGTCCTTCCCTCGGGGTTATCAACACAGGCAAGGCTCTACACAGAACCTGTGGAAAACAGGTTTGGAATCCAGGGTGATGGTCTATTTATTGAACACCTGGCCCCTGGAGTTGAATACCTCACACACAAGTAATTGCAAGTGATCTCTCATGGGTGGAAGTTGAGGGAACCTTCCCACAGCCATTGCCTCTGCCCATGCTGCCAACAGAACTGGGGTCACTTTGATTTGTGGGGCCCATTCAAAATCCTCATGGGACCCCTTCTTCTGTGCCACCTCATACTGTCTTCCACCTGACTTCCATGGGCTCCTTTCTGCAGACAGCTGAGCCCTACATCCTCTGTCTCCTAAATAGAAGTTTTCCCAGAAATCCCCACTCAGGGTAAGGGTCTTAGCAGACTCTCATGTGAGTGGCATAGCTACAGTGTCAAGGATACAGGAGACTGGCATGTCCCACACACTTGATCCCTAACTTTCTTCTCCTCTTCCTCCAAAGGCGATCGAGGGTCACCTGGAATGGATGGCTTCCAGGGCATGTTGGGGCTCAAGGGGAGACCAGGGTTCCCAGGAATCAAGGGAGAGGCTGGATTCTTTGGAGTTCGTGGTGCAAAGGGCCTGCCTGGCGAACCAGGTGTTAAAGGTACGGCCTGGCTTAGGATCCAGGACACTGTGTTTGGTAAATAAGGCAGACTCAGCAGGGCAGATGTCCAAATACTACATTTTCTCTCGTATGTAGAACAAATACACAAACACACACACACATATAGACGCATAGGTGTGTGTGTGTGCGTGCACACCATGAAAATACAAGAAGGATGGGAAGAGAAAGGGGACCAACAGGAGGGAGAAAGGGGGATAAGCAGCCATGACCCAAGTGTGTAGATGAAAATGTCCTGATGAATCCTATGGTTTTGTAGAGTACGTGCTAATTAACAAGCAAACGAGCCAGGTATGATGGTGACGCTTTCAAGCGTGTCTACTTAGGAGGTGCAGGCAAGAGGCTCAAAAATACAAGCCCTCACTGGGATAGAGAGAGGGGCCCAGGCCAGCCTGAGTAACTTAGTGAGATGCCATCTCATAAATAAAAATGTCCTAAGAAAACATGGAAAGCGATGCTGCTGAAGCTTACTGGTAGAGCATATGGCTGATAGGTCCGTCCCCAGCAAGCAGGAGGCCCTCAGGTCTACCCCAGAGCCTCGAATAAATAACAACAGCAAATGGAACCTACTCAGGGAACAGTGGCTCAGCCCCGTGGCGGCCCATGCAGCCAGGAGGGCACTCAGCATCCAGAGCCTGCAAAGGAAGCTGAAGACCGCCAGTCAGGTGATCACAGCGACAAGACCTCCTTCCACCTCTTCCACACACTGACAGCAGATCAGACAATACTATCCATAGGGAAGTCTCCAAAGAAAAGTTCATGGCAGTGGTTCGAGGCCAGCCTGGTCTACAGAGTGAGTTCAAGGACAGACAGAGCTACATAATGAGACCCTGCCTCAGAGAGGGGGAGGCGAGGGGAAGCAGATGTGCCATTGGCAAAGGAGGGATAGCACTCCAAAAGGAAGGACAGTTAAACATGGATCTACCAATAAATTCCCCTTGGAAAAGATAATTCAAAACTTATCTCTGGGCAGATATATTTTCTTTTTACTCAAGTGTTCAGAATAACCAGAAATGGAAGTAAGCCAAACACAGATAAAATGTGGCATAGACATAGGACAGAACATGCAAGAATTAACAAGCAGGAACCCCTGGTTTAAGCTCTCCTAGTTCCATGTGTGTGAGCTGTCCTGGATAAATGAGCCTGTGGATAAGAGCAGATAAGCAGATGCCAAAGCCGTGGGGGCGACATCTGAGAATGATTACAGACTCAGTCCTCCCTGTTCTAAGGTTAGATCTGGCAATGGCTCTTTAAAACAGCAAGTTGTAGCTGGTGTAATGGTGTTTGCCTCTAACCCCAGCACTTGGCAAGCAGAGGCAATTGGATCTCTGAGTTCAAGGCTAGCCTGGTACACATACGTAGTGAATTCTAGGACAGCCAAAGCGACATGTTGAGTGCCTGTCTCAAACAAACAAAATATAGTGAGTTGTGTGGTATATAAATAAATCTTACATTAAATCTTTAAAAAAAAAAACGGATGGAAAAGAGAAAAAAAAAGAAAAAAAGGAAAGGAAACATAGAGACAGGCTCTTTGTGAGCTGGAGTATTTCGTTCCCAAACCATCCTGGGGGGCCTTGGGAAATGACAGAATTCTATTCCCTTCCAGGAAACCGAGGAGACCGGGGTCCGCCAGGACCACCTCCTCTCATCCTGCCTGGGATGAAGGACATTAAAGGAGAAAAGGGAGATGAAGGGCCAATGGGTCTGAAAGGCCACCTGGGCTTAAAAGGTAAGACACCAGCCCTGCCCGAGCCCGGCCTGACTTGCCTTGACTCAAGGCCACTCTGAACTCTGCCCAGCTAGCTTTGTGCTTTAAGTCTCCCCATGCCTCAGTGTCCCCACAGCTGGGCTCAGCACTGTTCTTGAGCAGAGCCACGCCCCTTTCCTGTGTGTGGTTTGAAACTCAGACAGTGGGCAGTGTGCCCAGAAACAGTTGCTGGCATAGGAGAATGGTCCTGGCCCTCACCAGGCCTTACTGCTCTTCCTACAGGTATCCAAGGCATGCCCGGGGTCCCCGGATTGTCTGGAATCCCTGGGCTACCGGGGAGGCCCGGCCACGTCAAAGGAGTCAAGGGAGACATCGGAGTCCCTGGCACACCAGGCTTGCCCGGCTTTCCCGGGGTGACTGGCCCTCCTGGGATTACCGGGTTCCCGGGATTCATAGGAAGCCGGGTGAGTGGACGCCTCTGCCTGCTTGTTCCCCTCCTCTGCTCTGGGATCTTGGAAGCTGCCAAGGCTGTTCTAAGAGCCACGGGGTTCCCTGTGCCTGTCAGCCTGAGTACCCACCAGCCACCCCGCCCCTGTCCTGGAGTTTCTGTGTGTGAAGCTTTAACACTGCTTCTGCTTGGTTTTGGCTTAGGGTGACAAGGGTGCTCCCGGAATAGCAGGGGTTTTTGGCGAGACTGGCCCTACTGGAGACTTTGGTGAGTGTCATTGAGACAGAGCTCAAAGCTCCTGGGTTTGTGAGGGGCCATCAGGCCTGGGGTGCTGATTTGGAGCCAAACTGCACAGTGGGAGGTCCAACCCTGATTACCTCCCAGCAGCAAGGCCTGAGCCTGCCTTCTCTCTCCATGCTGCAGGTGATATTGGGGATACTGTGAACTTACCGGGAAGACCAGGACTGAAGGGGGAACGCGGAGTCATCGGCATTCCAGGTACACAGTTACTCTGTTTCTTCAGCCGCCAACAGCCCAGAGCACTGCCTCTGGGCCTGGCTTGCCGAGTGTGTTAGTGTTTGCTGAAGTCCTGAGAGACTTCTGTGAATGGCTGAGACCAGCAGTGCCAATGTGCACGAATGAGTCTGGATCATCCTAAACTGGGCAGACTCGGCAAATGTCTGCCCGCCCGTCACCTTCTGGCAGTGACCGTGGCCAGAAGCAGCCCCTGCATCTGGGAGACGGCAGGTACACATGTCAACATGTGTCTCTCGTGGAAAGCACACTCTACAGCACATCTCTGGTTCCAGGTCTCAAGGGATTCTTTGGAGAGAAAGGAACTGAGGGAGACGTTGGATTTCCCGGGATAACAGGCATGGCCGGGGCCCAGGGCTCTCCTGGACTTAAAGGACAGACAGGTAAGATCGCAGCCACAGCCTGCCCAGGGCTGTGGCCATCTAGGAGCAAGTGGTCAGTCACCTTTGCCATTTCCTCCTGCGCCACAGTCACTCAGCTCCGGGTGTCTGGCCTGTACATCCCACTTGCTTGACTCTGTGTGGAGACCAGCAATGTATAGCGATGCCGCATGGGCTATGGGAACCCCTAATAGTGGGAAATGCACATGGCTGCTTAGGACCTCATGGGAGGTGCCCCAGAGGCCTGCTCCGCCTGCAAGGTCCCTGACCTGCACATTTCTCCACAGGCTTTCCAGGGCTCACGGGGCTGCAAGGGCCACAGGGAGAGCCTGGACAGATTGGAGTGCCCGGTGAGAAGGGCGACTATGGCTGGCCAGGCGTGCCAGGTCGGCCAGGTAAGGGGTTCTCCTTTTAGGAAGAAAACAAGTGACCCCAATGCTCAGGGCCAAGTCGCCAGATTGCAATGGTAGGCGCCTCGAGTAAGCTGCATCTCGTATCCCCAGGGGTACACAGGGGCAGGTGTGTCAGGGGCTAACTGGCCACAGGATGCTCTGAGTGCGGGCCTGCGGCTGTGCAGCCCACTGGCCAAAAGGCCAGACACGCTCTTCAGTAGAGAGTGCATATGCTCCCAGAAAAGTGACCTGAAGCTTCCAGGGAGGTCTCTGGCTTTTCTCTAGTCACTCTACACAGAATATGAGCACATCAGAAGGATATGCACAAGCCCTCAAGTTCTGTTGCTGGCTGCCATGTGTCCCTGTAAAAGGTTGCAAAGCCCCAGGCTCCCGAGACCATAGCCAACCCAGTGGTCACTAGTGTTCCCTGTCCTTTAGAAATGCTCGGCCTCAGAAATGGGAGGAAGGGAAGTAACACCAGGCTCTCTGCTCCGAGCCAGGCTACATGCGTGCATACACGTGGAGCTGATTGGGAGCAGGCCACTGCCATGGAACATGCAGGGGAGGGAGGTCAAAGGTCAGCTTGCACCATGTAGAGACTGAACTCAGGCTGTCAGCTTGGAAGCAAGCACCCCCACTCGTGAGTCTTAGACGTCTGGAAAGTGTGGGTCACATGAGAGTGATGGTTTGCATGTCAGATAAAGGTCAGTGCTGCTCACAGGCGTAGAGAAAGGCATGTTCGAATTGTCCTGGGAGCACTCAAAGACAGAGCCCCCTGCCATCCTACACGGCATGACTAATGACACGCCAATCTCCCGCAGGTTTTCCAGGAATCCGAGGCATCAGCGGATTACACGGCCTGCCAGGCACCAAAGGCTTCCCTGGATCCCCAGGTACCCAGCGGTGGCCCAGCCCCCATCACAGTGTCTTAGACTGGGATTGCCAGACCACCTATTGTCTTCTCTACAATTTATAAAAGTCATCCATGTTCAGAGAGAAAAAAAAAAAACTTTAACAAGAAGTGGGGAATGCAGCATCCTATAACTGCTCTTTTGACCATACTTTGCAGATTGTTCCATTGCTGAGCATTCACCTGCCTGCAGGGAAATTCATGCAGTCATGTTCCCGTTAACATTTGGGTTCTAGTTTCACGCAGGCAAATGACAGCAATCCTAGTAAAACGGCAGCACCATAGTGAGGCTGTGGCCATTATGGCAAGGCTGTGGCAGGCGCGGTGAAGCTGTGCCGGCCGTAGTGAGGCTACAACAGTCACGGTGAGGCCGTGGCAATTGTCATTGAGATGCTACTGCTGTTTACTTTGAGTGCCTGCCCTGTGAACAGGGAATATTTTAAATAAGGTCAGATTTCCGAGACCCAGTAAAGGTAGAGGATGAGAACAGCCGCCAGACGGCTGCCGCCATGAGCTCACACTGAAGGCTGAGCCTTCCTGCCCATAGAGAGCAGGTCCCGCCATGTTTTCAGTCTGGAATTCCATGGTGCTGAGACCAGAGCTGGAAGACACTGTGGCAGCTGCCTCCGTTTCCCTAGTTCACTCTATGAGGCCTGCCTTGCCACACAAGGCTTCCCCTACACGGATGGAGCTGGTGTCAGCCTCTGCTGTTGTAACTTTACCGCAGGTGCTGATGTCCATGGAGACCCAGGGTTCCCAGGCACCACTGGAGACAGGGGTGACCGAGGAGAGGCTAACACACTTCCAGGCCCTGTGGGAGCTCCAGGGCAGAAAGGAGAGCGGGGAACCCCAGGTAAGTAGCTGTGTTGTCTCTGTGAGCTGAAGCCACAGCCTATAAATGAAGCTTCATGTCCAATGGAGGTCATCCCATTACTGTCCTCTTGTTTTGCCCCAATACTGGCTCATCTTCCAGCCCCACTCAGTTGGTAAAGGAAAGTTCTCCCTTCCTGCTTGCCTTTGGTAGTAGTAAGTCCTTGAGTGGGAGATGAGCTGTGGCCATGGACGCCTCACGGGCTCTGCTCTCTCATGCCTGTGTCTGAAGACCACGCCCTCTAGTGGGCTCTCAGCACTCATGGTGGCCAGGAGCTAGCAGGACAGGGAGGGTTCGCTTTCCAGCCTCCTGAGCCCAGTCACGTGCCTCTCCCTCCCTGAAATGTTGCTCGTCCCAAGGACACCTATCTCCCCTCCACGACGCTGTTCCTCTAGAAAGAACAACACGAGAGAAAACTGGAATCCTTGAAAGTGGGCACGTAGTACTTAATTACCTGCTGTTTTCCTCCTAAGGGGAGCGTGGCCCAGCCGGAAGCCCAGGACTTCAGGGTTTCCCCGGCATCTCTCCACCATCCAACATCTCCGGCTCACCTGGTGATATAGGGGCACCAGGAATATTCGGCTTGGAAGGTGAGCAGAGCTCTGATGGCTGACATGTCTAGGGGTCCAGTTTTATTTCACACACTGTGCAGACAGGCAAAGGGACAGGTATCACTACACAACGTGGTCCCCATGACATCGAAAGGCAAGATAAGCCCTGTGCCTGCCTAGGTGGCCTCTGAAATGTCCACTTTTCTCCTTTCTCAACATTTAGTGTTTGTATCTTTAATCACCACATCCACCACAAACTAGCTAAGAACTAAAAAGACAGAGCTGATGGCAAATGCCTGGAATCCCAGCACTTTGGGGGAGAGAGGTCAAGGACATCTGGAATGCAGGCCAGCTTGAAATACAGTGAGACCAAATATGAAAAACAACAATAGGGAGGAAAGGAGATGGTATAAAGAGGAATCTGTTATTATTTGAATGTCAGTGTTCCTAGAGACATTATATAAGACATTTGAGAGACAGAGGCAGCCCAAGTGACCATTGGTAAAAGATAAAAAATAAGCAAAATAGAGTTTACACCTTATAGTACAGCAGTCAACCTTTTTTTTTTTTCATTTATTACGTATAGTGTTCTGTCTGCATGTACGCCTACTCGCCAGAAGAGGGCACTAGGTCTCATTATAGATGGTTGTGAGCCACCGTGTGGTTGCTGGGAATTGAACTCAGGACCTTTGGAAGAACAGGCAGTGTTCCTAACCCCTGGGCCATCTCAATAGCCACCCTTTAAAAGGATAGAATTTCTGACACGCACACTATGACAGGCATGAGGCCAGAATGCTCAGGGAAGTTTCTCAGTCACAAGGGTAAATACATGTGGTTCCTCGTAGCAGTCAAACTCACAGAGGCAGAGAAGCAAGCTTTCCTGGGTCAAGGAGGGTGTGGAGGGTTGAGGTTTAACAGGGACAGAGTCCATGGGGATGGTAACCTTCCTGCTGTGACACGCCCTCAGGTTACCGAGGCCCTCCAGGACCATCTGGGCCAAATGCGCTTCCTGGAGTCAAAGGAGATGAGGGAAGCTCTGGAGCTACAGGAAACCCTGGACAGAAAGGATGGGTTGGGGACCCAGGGCCCCAGGGCCAGCCTGGCGTGCACGGTTTTCCGGGGGAGAAAGGTAACAGTGTCTGTATGAAGGGACTTGTGCTGTGGACTGGGACCGCAGAGCCTGTTCCGTGCCCTGGTCCTGACTCTCCTGTCTTCATTTCAGGGCCCAGGGGTGAGCAAGGACTCATGGGCAACACTGGGCCCTCTGGGGCTGTGGGTGACAGAGGCCCCAAAGGTCCCAAAGGAGACCAAGGATTCCCAGGTGAGTAGAGCCTGCAGAGTCCGTGACATCACAGCTCCGAGCTAGCACATGTCCCATTCTCGAAAGAGTGAAGCGAAAAGCCAGACAGGCTGGCAATACTCTCAGAGGCTTGGTGGAAGTTGAGAGGCCAGTGGTCGGGGCTTTCAGATGTGTCTCTGTGTGCCCTTAGGATGGGCTTTGGTGAGAATAAGCATGTGAGATTCCCTCGGCAAAGCCAGGTGGTTCTCTGTATGATACTTATGCCTCCTCTGCCTTGTAGGTGCACCTGGCTCTATGGGATCACCAGGCATTCCAGGCATTCCCCAGAAGATTGCCATCCAGCCGGGACCCATGGGTCCCCAAGGCAGGAGAGGCTTTCCCGGTGCACAGGGAGAGATAGGGCCTCAGGGCCCTCCTGGAGATCCAGGTAGGGCTCAGGGCTTGGCCCTGTCACCCCCAGGGCCCTCTGTCCCTTTTGCTCCGTACCCGCCTCGTCCTTTTCAGCTGGCCAGCACATCGCTAAGCAACTAACACACACTGATATGACGTCCCACAGGTTTCCGAGGGGCTCCAGGCAAGGCTGGGCCCCAGGGCAGAGGTGGCGTGTCTGCTGTTCCGGGGTTCCGGGGAGACCAAGGGCCCATGGGGCAGCAGGGCCCAGTCGGCCAGGAAGGTATGTGACAGGGGCTGACGGGACGGAATACCGCTGAGGGTGAGGACGCCATGACAGTCTGCAGGAGAGGAACAGACTGGCACCCGGCAAAGCTGGGAAACAGCAGCTCCCAAGCCCCCCCACAGCTTCAATCCAGCCATGTCCTGGTAAAGACCTGCATTTTAAACTATCTGTGCATGTGCACGAGGAAACGGGCCAGAAGTAACAGTAATGTGCACATACCCAAAAAGATTTGTTTTGATCGAGCCAAGCTTGGCATGGTAGCTGTGCTGAGATAAAACAAGGGCTGCCGCCAGCCCCTCAGAGGACAGTGACCCACCAAGGAATGCTCGTGGTTTCCACTGCAGCAATGGAGACACACAGCCTGCTGCAGGGACAGGTCAGAGTCAGTCCCCAGCAAGGGACTTCAGTGGAGAAGGGGGGTCTGAGGGACGGCACAGAGGATTGCCTCAGGGAGAATGGCGGGGTGACAGGGCCAGCTAGCTGCTGACTGCCAGGCTAGATGCTCTTTTGGCCTCCTGGGTAGAGCCGGGGCCTCAGCAACAGTTACAGTGGGGAGGTTTCACTCTTTCGGAAGAGTACGCAAACCCTGAACAACCTAGCTTGCCCTGCGCTGCTGGTCTGAGAAACAGCCATCCTGAGAGGAAGAGGCCGGGTTGCAGGGGTGGTGGCAGCCGCACTGACCATTCCCTGACACTTCTTACCCTGAGATGCCCCAGTTCTGCCATGCGCCGAGCTCTCCTGAGGCCACTGTGCTTTTCATTCCTTTCTGTTCATGTTTGGTACCAGCATCCTGTTGCCTTCCTGAGCTGGTATATGTCTGTCTTTCCTGAGGCTTTTTTTCTAGAGGGTCTGAGCCCCAGGCTTTGGGGAGAAGGAAATGAACTGGGGTACTGTCCTCTGCCCTGATGCCCTAAGGGCCCACAGCAGCTGAACAATGGCTATTTTCTCTCGGGCCCTAGGGGAGCCAGGCCGTCCAGGGAGCCCAGGCCTGCCAGGGATGCCTGGTCGCAGCGTCAGCATCGGCTACCTCCTGGTGAAGCACAGCCAGACAGAGCAGGAGCCCATGTGTCCTGTGGGCATGAACAAGCTGTGGAGCGGGTACAGCCTGCTGTACTTCGAGGGCCAGGAGAAAGCCCACAACCAGGACCTCGGTGAGTACTGCTGTGGGCACCAGCTCCCTTCCCAGCCTGATGGTGACTGCGGCGAGATCATCGAGATCATCGTGAGCTTCTCCCAGCCATACAGCCAGCCCACCACCTCCAGGCTAGGAGAGGCTGGGCCGGCCTTGGAGACAGAAGTCTTCCCACACCCACAGCCTCAGGACCTCCCATGGGGCCTTTTAATTTGACAGGGTATCCGTTCCTCACAGGTAACTAACAAGCACCTCCCTCCAAATTGGAGATTCCAGTTGCATCATAATTGTCTTGCTTTTTTTTTAAGATTTATTTAGTTATTATTTATACAGCATCCTGCCTGCGTGTGTACCTGCACACAAGATCTCACTACAGATGCTTGTGAGCCACCATGTGGTTGCTGGGAATCGATCTCAGAAGGAACAGCCAGTGTCCTTAACCTCTGAGCCATCTCTCCAGCCCAATTTTCTTGCTTTTTGACTCAAACCTAGAACATAAGTTGCAGTCAGACAGGCATGAGGGGATGGACTTAAATCAGTCCTTTACACAGATGCTCCGAAAAGAACAGGCATGTGCATATGTGCACCTTTAAAGGCCATGAGCATGACTTCAGAGAACTTAAAAACACACACACAAAACACACGAGGTGTGTGGTGTCTCTGCCTGCTGTCCCTCAGAAGACCCACATGCATGTGGAAGGCTGGAGTGTTCTGAATGTCAGTGTTGCTGACACCAGGCCCATCAGCTCCTGGAAGTGTGCCAGCTGAACTCCAGCGCTGTGGCCATGCCCGCCTGTGGCCGCTTTCCCACAGAAGGCTTTACAGTGCATTGGAGAAAAGGCAGGCAAGGATAGGCCCTGAAATAGCAGTAGGAATGGCAGTGTGGGGGGAGGGCAAGCCTGCTGGTTTGCTGAGGGTGGTTGCCGTCTGACCGACAGCCTTGCGGGCCGGTGAGCTCCAGTTTTGTGCCCTGTGGCAGCACAGCAGAGGTGGGGCCAGAGCTAGACTGTCACGTGCTCCTCACACAGGACTGGCGGGCTCCTGCCTGGCGCGCTTCAGCACGATGCCTTTTCTGTACTGCAACCCGGGTGACGTCTGCTACTACGCCAGCCGCAATGACAAGTCCTACTGGCTGTCCACCACTGCCCCGCTGCCCATGATGCCCGTGGCTGAGGACGAGATCAAGCCTTACATTAGCCGCTGCTCTGTGTGTGAGGCCCCGGCCGTGGCCATCGCTGTCCACAGCCAAGATGTCTCCATCCCTCACTGCCCAGCGGGCTGGCGGAGCCTATGGATCGGGTACTCCTTCCTCATGGTATGTGGTGTTTTTCCATTCCCCGGGCGTGGGGCCAGGTGGAGCTCTCCCCATCTATGCCCTAGCGGAGACACAGGAAGGGTACACAAACTTGGAACAGTAAATCAGGGCTGCAGATTTGAGCTCTGTAAGTAAAGTCTGGATGGCAGCACCCATGTAAGGAGCATGCATGGAGCCCCACTTCTGGGGGCAGACAGTCTGCTCTCAGGCTCTCTGTTGCCAGCCAGCCCAGCTAAAAAGCTCCAGGTTCAAGGAGCAGTCCCCTTCTCAAAAAATAAGGTAGAAACCAAATTGAAAAAAAAAAAAGAAAAACAGTTTCACCCTGTGACCTCCATAAAAACACATGCACCCGTGCACACACACACCACTAACCACACAGGGAAATTACTCAAGCAGCGTGCTGTCTGAGGGCACCTGGAACAGAAGCAGAGGACTCCACCTCAGCTTGGTCTGGGCTAACCGAGCCGAGTGCCGGGCCAGGGGCTTTCTCCACCCAATGTGAGGATTGATTTGCCACCACACATTTGCACAAAATACAATTTTTCTGTCTTAGCACCTAAGCCCACACTTTCCGCTTTGCCACAGTTTAAGCTAATGGAAGAATTCTATGCAGAGTGCTGAGGTCCTTGCACAGAATCGTCCTGGGGTGCAGCACACCCCTACACGGCATGCGCTGACGACTCAGGCTCGATGCACTTGCTGGTGGAAGCCTGGGGTACGCACTCCTGTGCTGGGCCCCCGAGTGGCTGGTCCTGTGGTGTTAATTTTCTTTGCTTTGTTTTAGTTTTGGCTCTTTTGAAAGAGTCCCATTTGGTATCCCAACCTAACCTTATATTCTTAGCAATTCTCCTGCCTTGGCTTAAAAACATGAGCTGCTTCTGGGTGGTGACACATGCCTTTAATCCCAGAGGCAAACGGCTCTGAGTTTGAGGCCAGCCTGGTCTACAGAGTGAGTTCCAGGACAGCCAAGGCTACACAGAGAACCCCTGCCTGATTTTTAAAAAAAGGAAAAACAAACCTAAAAACCATGAGCCGCCAAGCCCAGCCTCTTTCAGTTTGTTTTTTCCCCAGCTACTAGACATTTTGAATGGATAATTGATAGCCTTTTAAATTTTGTTTAACCAAAATATAGTCGGCCATATCTACAGACTGCACCTCTTTCCTCCGCTGAACAGTAGTCAATAGTTCATGCCTTGCCTGCACCTGCAACACCCCTCATCATCAGGGCAACGTTCTGGTGAGGCCCAGGCCCCTCAGCACCACTGAGCACCCTGGAGGCAGAGCACGCTCCCCAGGGTCCATGGAGACAGGCATTCCCGTTATTGGCTTAGTGAACAAACAGGGAGCAAGGATGTAGCTCACTCAGGAAGTGGAGGTGGGAAGAGCGAGAGTTCAAGGCCATCCTCTGCCACTGAGGTCTGAGGTCAGGCTGTGCAATGTGAGAGCCTGTAAACCAGAATGGTGGCGCATGCTCTTCAGCTGGGCTGCTTGGGACCCTAAGGGAGGAGCAATCGCTGAGCCCAGGACTTCAGCACCAGCCAGGGCAACATAGTGAGTTTCTGCCTTAAACGTATGTAAATAACAGTCGGCAGCCGGCCAGGGTGTTTCAGGCCTGCGGGCCCTCTCACACTCCATCTTCCCGTCCACACAGCACACTGCAGCTGGGGACGAAGGTGGCGGCCAGTCCCTGGTGTCTCCGGGCAGCTGTCTGGAGGACTTCCGTGCCACGCCCTTCATCGAGTGTAACGGTGGCCGCGGGACCTGCCACTACTTCGCCAACAAGTACAGCTTCTGGCTGACCACCATCCCCGAGCAGAACTTCCAGAGCACGCCGTCCGCCGACACGCTCAAGGCTGGCCTCATCCGCACGCACATCAGCCGCTGCCAAGTGTGCATGAAGAATTTGTGAGGCGCCCGCCCCGCCAGCAGCTCAGGGGAAGGCCACTTTGGTGCTTACTCTTTTGTACTTGTTTCTTGTTTGTTCGTTTGTTTGAGACAGTGTCTCGCTTTTCATCCCTGTCCAGCCGGGAACCGTGTAACCCGGGCTGGCCTCCAACTTGTGGCAAGTCTCTGGCCCCAGTTTCCCGAGTGCTGGGATTACGGGCGTGCGCCACCACACCCAGCTTGGTGCTTAATCGTAACTTATTACCTCAGATGCTGACCCCAAAGTTGATCTTAGTATTTCCTTTAAGAACAAAACTGCCAAAGCAATTCTGCACCAGCACTCACAGTGGTCGCCTGTCAGCACGTGGGCATTGGTTCCTCTGGGCTCCATCACACGTGGCTCCCCAGCCATGCTGATAACCAGATCCTGGAGCTGACATCTTGGAGGAGCCCACAGACCCCCTCAGCGTGTGGGATGTGGGTATCGTGCCATCAGGTGTAGCCAGCAGTCACTGTCCGTGTGTCCCCATGTGTCCACTGGCTGCAGGCGGCTCACCTTCCTCCCCTCTTTTCCTAGAATAAGGCAGTCTCTGCCGGGCAGCAGGGGAGACTGTGACCAGTGATGGCTGGGGCTCACTGTCACCTGTCTCCACCCAACGATGCTTGCAGTGCGCTCTGTCTAGTCCTATTTTCCTGGCGAAGGGGAGGAGAGTACTGTTTTCTACCAAATCCATAGCTGTCCCCACGATGGCACCTGCCTCTTTAAGACCCTGACGCTGGCACATGGCTCTGGCACCAGCCAAACCCACCGGGAAGGCGAAGTCTCTCTGGTAGTCCTCACCAGCATCTACTGGAAGGAACACTTAGCAAGGCATTCACAGTGGTGTCCACAAACCTGTGACACCCTAAACACCTCCCTCCCCAACCTCATTCCCTGCAGCGAGCTGTTCTAAGACTTCCCTGTGTAACACAACAAATAAAAGACATTCTAAGTCTCTGGCTGACTCTTGAATCTCCACCCCCACCCTGAATCTCTCTCTCTCTCTCTCTCTCTCTCTCTCTCTCTCTTTCTCTCTCTCTCTCTCTCTCACTCACTCACTGTGTGTGTTTTGTGTGTGTGTGTGTGTAGGGGAACACACAGGTGCTCATATGTGTTAAGGCCAGAATACACACTAGGTATCATTCCTTAGGTGCTACCCACTGTGGGATCTCTCACAGGGCTGAAATTTTGTCACATAGGCTGACTGGCCAGCCGGCGGCAAGCACTAGAGATCCACCTGTCTTAGCATGTGTGTGATTCAGTGGGAACAACCTGCTGTTTTCTGTGTTTCAGCAGATTTGGTCCCTATCTGTAGTGTAACACTCCTTCTCAAGGAATTGCTTGGGAATCACTCACAGGTCTGAGTGAGGGGGCTGGGCACCCCTAAGTACATTCCTGAGGTCATTCACCGGTCCCAATACGGCTTCCAACTCCACTGTCAGCATATGAAAGGCACAGTCCCCAGAACATACAGTCTCTGATGGCTCCAGAACCTACCTGGGATGTGGCCTTGTTGGAGGAGGTGTGTCACTGGAAGCAGGCTTTGAGGTTTCGAAGACTTATGGGATTCTTGGTGCTTTCTCTCTGTGGTTGTGGTGGGTCATGATGCGAGCTCTCAGCTGTTCCTTCACACCAACATCATGGACTCTGACCCTCCGAAACCATAAGCCATATTAAATGCTTTCATTTACAAGTTGCCTTAGTGACGCTGTGTTGTAGCAGTAGAAAAGCAGTTAACACACTGTCCTTTGGGAGGAGGGAGCGCAAAGGCTAGAGGCCCCATTGTGAAGCCTCACAGGGACACAGAGAGTACGTGTCTTCCCTGCCAGTTCCCCGAGCCAACACCTCCTGCAGATAAACCTCTGCCAAACGAAGGAGTAAAAGGAAATGCTCTGTCCTTTGCATGGCCAAAGGCCAAGGACAGGAGATAGATGGGGTGAGTGAGGCAGCTTGGTAGGTTGGTACCAGAGTGGCATTAAGTAACCCTGGCATTGCCATGATTCCTATGGAGCCATCTACTGCTCCAAGGGACAGACGTGGCCTCTGTGGTGGGGCATGGTTGTCCTTTTGCCTTCTGATAGCTTCACCCTCATTTCACACTTGAGAAGACCCCGGCAATCCCTAGAGCTCCCATACCTCACTGCTTCTACCAGGGTTGACAGGCCAGCAAGTTCAATTACCCACATAGATTTCCAGGCCTCAGTGACTTCCCACAGGAAGAAACTGATTGAGAGGTGGAGTGGGAAATGAAAGCTGTTGAACTGTCCAGGGCCAGGGGAGAGACCCTTAGAAGACAGGAGAACCCCTGACATTCATGAGACAGAACAGTGCCAGCCACCAGCGTGCAGCCTCTGGCCTGCGGATCAACTGCCTCCCTCCCCTTCAGCCCTAAGGAGAGCAAGATGCAGAGGAGTGCTTGGCCTGAGGGCCACACCAGGCTCATTCTAGCTACCAACACACGGTGGCCTCAGAGGCCCTTTGCAATCTGCGAGCCTCCAGTCCTCACCCCGGAACAAACATGCTCCCAGCCGGGACTTCCTCAGAGCGGCACAGCAGTGGTGAGCCACACGGAGCCAGCTGCAGACATATCGAAGGCCTGAGGAAGAGCCTGGGCCCACAGGCTTCCAAGACAAGATCAAGTGACTTTTGTGTGCTGGTGTGCCCAGCACACTCTTCCCTGAGCTGAATGTGAGGCCCAGGAGAAGTGTGGGGAGGGGATGATGCCATGGAGGCTTGAAGAACACCAACAGCAGCCAAGGGCAGGGAGCACAGAAGGGAAATGCCATCCCGACCACCCCACCTACAGCCAATGTTCTCTTCAAGGGGCACAAACAGCTAAAGTCCCTGGGCCCTGGTGGTCAGGGCCTGTCTTCTCACACATCTGTGGTCATCCCTCCAATGGTGGCTCTGCACAGCTGGGCCCCCCAGGAATGAGGAACCATTTCCCCTCCACGATGGGAGAGAAAACCTTCCTCTGCTCCCCTATCTCTAGAGCTTCCGCAAAAGCACCTGCTGTAAGACTATGTAGTGGGCAAAGTGGGAACCTGGCCCTGGTCTGAGGCTGTTTCCTGTCAGTCAGTAGCTCTTCCTACAGTAGGGAGACTGAGGAAGGCATAACAGTTGTGCTTTCCAAGAAGCTGGTCCCAGGACCTGAGGCAAATGGGGGCTCAAGAAAGGCAGCAGCCAGAATTTGACATAGCTAACCTCAAACCTCCCTGCTACCACAGCCAAGTTTGAGTCCTCAAGAGCAGTGGGAAACTGCTGGGGCTGTCTCTAAGGACACCCTGGAGCTCCTGGCCCCCAGGGCTGTTTGGGGCATGTTCTCAGATCACTTCCCACATCCTGTAGAGATCTACACTGTCCGCAAAGGCAAGTTACCCGCTGGTAACCCACAGAACTGGTGGCTTCCTGGAGAAACACCAAGCCCCGTGGCCCCACAAATAAGACCCAAGGACCTGGCTTCCCATGGAGGGACCAAGGCTAATGTACAAAGTTCCCAAGCAGCACTGCTCAGGAAAGATGCCAGGGCTCAGCTCATGCCATTTGATTCTTCCTGAATAAACTTCTCACCAGAGGGATGAGGGGGTACAGACTGCTAAGCCAGCATCTGGTGAATTAACTGTCCCTCGCCTGGGCTGCACAGGGCCAGCAAGGTTCTGGGTGCCCAAAGTCACTTTTATTTCTCATGTAACATTGCAGATGGCATACTGGCATGGAACTGGCATTCTGTTCCTGAACACCAGTTCCCTTCCCCCGCATGCGGCCTCTCAGGACAACAGCTGGGAAACTCAGCACAGACACGACTCAAATCAGAGAATACTGTGAAGAGAGGACCCTCGGAATTCACCAGCCCACCCAGGACCTCAAACATGAACTACAAAAATCATGTCATGTGAAAAAAGTTTCATTCTGAAGTGTCACATACTTCCAGATACAGTTCACAGACAGGAAGTCTGGCTTCTGCCCCTATTGGGGCGTTTCAGATATGTCAGCTCAGCAAAGCAAACTCACCCACTTTCTGTTTCTAACAAGCTATTGTGAAACTGAAGGTGGGGGCGCTGGGATCCACTTCAGCTGGAGGAAGCCTTAGCCATGATGTTCTAGCCCACGCTCCAAGGCAGGTGCAGGCTTTGCAGGCCACTCAGGCCTGTGGCAGCCTGGCCCACCAAGACATGGGCCTTCAACAGCGTTAGCAAACCCCACCCCCGATCTGACCAGGGCCTGGCCTCTCCGCCTCATGGAGGCCTGGTTCCTGCCTGCTTGCTCTAAGAACACAGGGGCTATTGTGTCCCACAAGTGCCTATCAGCTTCATGCAGAGGGGCCACCTCACCGCCCACAGGAAAACCACAAAGGGCTTTGACTTGGAACGTGGGAGCACACTTCAGAGCAGATCAGGATCAAGGCTGTGAGTACAACCACTACTACAATTCAGGCTGCCCACACAGCTCAGTAAAAGACCCATCCAAATATCCTGCAATGTGTAACGATGGAACCGAACTTTAGAAAGAAAGATGTACTGTCATCATTTAATGACAGCCTCATTCACGGTCATCACCCTGGCTCTTGGAAATCAAGGGATCTATTGTGCTTCAAATAAAGCAAAACACTCCTAATGACAAGGCTTTTCCTAAAATCACTTTAATAAGTGTAGCCCGCTTTTCCCAGTATAAAAATGGCCATTCCTGATTTCATATAAATTAAATGTAGAGAACCGTCATCAAAATGCATCAAGGTACAGGTATCAAACGGGGAGACCGTGTTGGAATCACAGTGGAGACAGGCCTCTGAAAGCAGGCACAATTCAGGCTGTAGTGACAGCCAGATTCAAAGCCAGTCCAAGGCAGGTCCTCAGACTACAGGGTCCATGGGGGTGGGAGATACGCACAGGGCACAGATGGGGTGGCACCAGGCTGCCTCTGCAGAGGGTCTGAGGCCTCCTCCAGATGCCCGGAGGCTTCTGGGTACTCTGGCCTGTAATAGCAGCTGGTGGTCATTTCCACATGTTGCCGTCCATCCACAGTGTCCTGTGAAACTTCTCCCACACATGGCACACGACACGAGGGGGACCTCCTGTTATCAGGCACAGCACCCAGATCTAGTCCGTTCGGGTGTTTTACAGCTGGCTATATCCACAACTTGGGAAGGCTCCGCAGCCCTCTGCCGAGCAATCATAGGCACCACCAGGTCAAACAAGGTCTCAAACAGGAGGTCCACGTTATACCCCGTCTTGGCACTGGTCTCAAAGCACATCTGCTCAGCAGATGGCATTTCCCTTTCGTCCAGCATCTTGTACTTCAGGATCTTCTTGTAAAGGGCCATTGCATCCTCCAGCTGCACCTGCTTGGGCACCTTGGAGACACAGCTGCCCGCCTTCCCAGAGACCTGTCCATCCTTCTCCCCACCCTCTGCGGCCCGCTCTGTGGTCAGGTCCACTTTGTTTCCCACAATGGCGAACAGGCAGTCGCTGTTGGCTGTTTCCGTCAGGCCCAGGAATCTGTCCTCCAGCTCCAACAGGCTCTGCGGGTGGCTCACGTCATAGGTAAGGATGATGGCAGCCGCCCCCCGGCAGTACATGGAGCCCAGGCCGTGGAACTGTTCCCGCCCTGGCAGGAAGGAAACGAGAAAGCCGGTTATTCCTCTCAGGGGGCAGCCACCCCCATGCTGTGGTCAGGATGCCCACCCTGCCCCCAAAGACTCAGGACACCAGGGCAGGGGGCTGAGACACTACTGGCCAGGTGACCAACCAGGACCCCATGCCCTGCTAAACAAAGCTGGCCCAGGTGAGCCAGCAGAGTCCCGGGTCTGGTTAAAGCTGGCCTCTCCACCACAAGCACCAGAAGCAGCTCTCACACCACACACCACCGTCAGTACTCAAAATGAGGGACACACAGGAGCCTCCTGATCGGGGAGTGGTTGCCTGTTCTCACTTTAACACATGAGGCTTTGAGGACCCCAAGTTCAAGTCGCCACACCCACGTAAAAAGCTTTTCATGGGTCTCAGTAGTGCACACCTTTAATCCCAGCACTTGGGAGGCAGGCGGCTCTCTATGAGGCCACCCTGGTCTACAAAATGAGTCCAGGTCAGCCAGGGCTACACAGAGAAACCCTGTCTCAAAAAACTAAACAACAAAAAAGCTATACGTGGTCAGAGTGGTCCATGCCTTAAATCCTCAGGAGCGCTTGGGAGGCAGAATAAGACAGCTTTTTGAGTTCCAGGCCAGTCATGGTTGGGGGAAAAAAAAGCCAGATATGGTATGGCCACATGCATAGCCATCAACCTAGCTCTGAGGAGGGGAGAAAGACAAGAGAATTTCTGGGGTTTGCTGTCTCCAGATTCAGCAAGAGACCCCACCTCGAGGGACTAAGATGGGCAGTAAAAGAGCAATAATAGAGTAATAGAGCAGAACACTGGATGCCTTATTCTGGCCAGTGTGTTAGCATAGACTACACACACACATGTACATACACACATACTCAAGAAAACCACCAACAACAACAATAACAACTGCTTAAACACGGGACTTGCCAGGACTCAGAGATGCGTCAGTGGCCAAGAGCACTGCTGTTCTTCCAGAGGACCTGGGTTCAATTCCCAGCACCCATGGAATGGCTCACAATCCTCTACACGGGGATCTGATGCCCTCCTCTGTCCCCTGCGGGCACCAGGCACACATGTGGTCCCAGACATACATGCAGGCAAAACACCTACACACATAAGATAATTATTTTGGAACAAAATGCAGTGTTGCCCACGTGGGTATTGATTTGGGGTGCACGAAACAGCGGGAATGGACCCACAGCCTTGTGAAAGCGGCGGGGAACACCCACAACTGAGCTACAGCCCCACTGTGGGTCTCTGACCGTCACAGCTCGTGTCACACCCTCAGACTTCCCAGTCAGATCTGATGGTGAGGGAACCCGACAGAGGAGCGCCGTCACGTCTGCAGCATGCGTGCTGTGACGTGGGGACGCACGCTTAGGAGGCGGGGCGTCCGAGAGGGCAGGGGCGCCACTGCACGTGGCTCTGCGCTCGCCCTGTCATGGGTGCGGAAGTGCTCCTGCGGAACGACTATCACCATGAGGCGTGTTTTCCACCTCAGAGGCCTCACTAGCTGTCCCCCCACCGCCGGATCTCACTACTGCACGCTTTGTGCTGTCTACTCCACAGAACCTGGGATCACCGAGGACAGGACCTCTGGGCCTGCCTGCCCTCATAAACATATTAGCTGAGACGGGGCCCCCCCAAAGCCCGCCCCCACCCTCCCACCCCCGTCGCAGGGCCACTCTTGGGCGGGAACCTAGATGAATAAATGGAGGGCGAGGGGCGAGCTGCAGCGTGTCTTCATCGCTCCCGGTTACCTGTGGCTGCCTTGACTACCCACCCTGACGTCCTGCACCCTTGAGCTGTGAGCTGAAATAAGCCTCTCCCTCCAACCCCCAAAGCTGCTCTTGTCAGACTGTCTTATCACAAAGGAAAAAGGCTAAGACATTTACCATGTTGGTAGAGGGATGCATAGCAGTAAAAACACATACCAACTGAATCCATTTGCCGTTTGTTTTTGGTTTTTTAGACAGCATCTCGCCATGCTGAGCTGGCCTGGAACTTGACCAGACCGCCTTTGAACCTACAGAGATCCAGCTGCCTCTGCCTCCCACCACGACTTCGCCAAGGTCAACAATAATCTCCAACAAAAAAACACCTCCAGACAACCGTATTTTAGATGGTTAGCTGCCTTTGTCTGTAGCTAAGGCATTTTAATCTTATCATCTGAGGAAGGGGTGGGCTTGTCTGGTTCTTAGGCCCTTGTTTGGGTTGAGGGGTCCATGGAATACAATGATGGTGTCCCAGGCCAGCCCTCCACTGCTGCTATTGTTAGCCAAGTGGCAACTAACTCCCCATCATCTTCAATCCTTGTGAAACGGCCACATTCTCACAGGGTGCCTACGACAGCCAAACAGTGCCACTGTCCCAGGACAGTCCGCAATGCTGGCAAGATGGGCCTTTGCTTACAAAAGAGCAATGCTCCCCCTAACACACACAGACGGACCCAGACATGCACGCACACACACATAAATGTTCATACACCCAAACACACTCACACATGCATGTATACATACAACAAACCCAAACACACACACACAACATGCATGCATGCACACACACATAAGTGTTCACACACCCAAACACATACACACATGCATATATACATATAATACACCCAAACACATATACACACACAGGCATGCACACAAACATGTACATAAACACATATGCAAACACACACTAGGCATCTCTCAGGATAACTTTCCAGGATCATGAGGGAGAATGTTACCCATTCAGTCACCAGATTTCATAAGAGCATGGCCACAAGGACACAGAAAGGGGACATTCCACCAACTCTGGAGGAATTTTTTCAAGTCTCTGTAACATAGTTCACTAAGGACAGAGGAAGAATTGTATTAACACCCACACACCAACTAGCTTCTATCCCAGCTAAAAACGCCTGGTTTGACGCTTAGAGTGGTACATGCCCTGAGCCAAAGTTTCCTCATTGCTGAAACCTGGTCAAGGGTTGCTGGAGAAAACAGAATGAACTCCTCCTTGTAAACAGATCAGCACTGTGCCTAGCATGTGTCAATAAATCATGAGTGTGATTCCTCCCACTCACCCCATCTTCATCACACTCACCTCCACACTCACAGTCCTGCTGTAGTCTTTCAGCTATACATCTGCAAACTGTCTCCTGGACTTGCTGATCACAAGGGCAGCTGACCCATGGCCTTCATCTCCCTAATCCTTGAAAATTACCTTCTCCCTGATCCTGGTGCTTCACTGATTGGCTGCTCCACCAGGGTTTACAAAGTCCAGAGGCAAAGCTAGGAAGACAGAAGTCAATGGCCTCCAGTTACACAGGTCAGCTCCTAGGGCTCCGAAAACGGCCTCATCACTCTCTCCTCATTCTCCAGTCTCCTTACAGCCAAACACCCTTTGAGCCCAAATGTCTGAGTGTTTTACTTCTGTGTTCCGTATCACTGAATGGGTTGGTGTGTCCAGCAGAAATCATGTACAACCCTGCCCGCATGTTCTCAACGAGTTGGGTGTAGGAGGCTGGCATTGTGAAAATACAGACACTCCTATCCCAGGTCCACATGGACCAGGAGGTAGATACAATGTGCAGTCAGAACTGAAATCACTAGTCTGGGTCCTATTAGCCAGAGCCACTGGAAATAAACACATTTTTTTAAAGTACCTGCTGAAATCTGATGACTGCTATAAGCTCCATGCACACCAGAGAAAGAAGGGATTTTGTCATTTGAGCTCTGCCACACACAGCCCCACAGCTGATTGGCTGGGAGCTGGCAGAGTCCCATGATGGTGTGAGCAGGAAGAACAAGGCAAAGAGCCACTGAGGCGGAGGGGGGAACAGGACAAAGGTCAAAGCCAAGAGCCCAGCCCTGGAGACCTGCATGGCTCAGTCTGGGGCAAGCTGTGATGTGCCTCCCTATGCACACCTTTTTTTTTTTTCATGAAACTAAGATTTCTCCAGTGTTTCCAAGTTCAACCCACAAATGCTACTGGAAAGGTTATTTTACTTCTACATCATAAAGTCCAGTGAACTTTAAACAGCATTTACAGCCATAAACTTCCTCTGTGCACAAGAACTACATTTCACCTTCCTCTGTTTTAAGTATCTGATGGTGGGATGGTCCATGGAAGGCACAGCTCTCCAGGAACATTTGCAAAAAAACAAGTAATAAAATCTTCATGCAACAAGGAAAAGGGGCCATGTCTCCCTAGGTCAGTGGTTCTCAACCTGTGGGTATTGACACCTTTGGGGTTAAAGTGTCCTTTCACAGTGGTCACTTGAGAAACCATCAGAAACACAGATATTTACATTACAATTCATAACAGTAGCAAAATTAGTTATGAAGTATCAATGAAGATGATTTTGTGGTTGAGGGTCACCACAGCAGGAGGAACTGTTTTAAAGGCTGCAGCATCACGAAGGTTGAGAATCGATGCCTCGGGGCCATGCTGTCCCCACCTCAGACAGTATGTACAGAGTGTGGAGAAGCAAGCCACAGGCCCTTAGTGTCACCACCAGGGCTTCTCTATGGGAACAATATCGATGCCTTGGATCCCAGCTCTCAAGAGACAAAGGTGAGTGGATCTCTGTGAGTTCAAGGCCAGCCTTGTTCTGCGAGCTCAGGACGTGGAGAGAACCTGCCTTCAAAAACAAACAAATAGTACCGCCGATGACATCCTTTGCCACAAGTCACGGCACAAGCCACCTCAAACAGGCCACAGGCCAGGGTTTGGTCCATCAGTGTCTGGCTGTTCCTCTCACAGTGTCTCAGATGACGCTAACACACTGGGCCCTCCTGTAACTTAGTACTCTGGCTCAGGAAGATCTGGGAGGTTTGCAGAGCCTCAGTCGAGGCAGAAATCCAGACATCCTCCTTGGACCTCAACCTTCTGAGCTGTTCCATGAGCGAAGGCCCTAATACTACTGGAGTAATGTTTGGCTTCTTAGGCCTGCACCTCCAGAAAAGGGGTACATTTAGCTACTGAGGTTCCCCCAAGAAGTATAGAGTGGTCTCAGCAGCCAGTCTTTCTGCTGCATCATCTCTAGACCACCCTCAAGGCCCAGTCCCAACATGCACTCTGAGACATAGCCTCAGAGAGATGCAGCTCCAAGGGTGACTAGACCTGCACACACCTGGTGTGGTGCCCCACAATGACCGTGCACCCAGAAAGAGGCCCTGACACAGGACTTTTCAAACACTAGAAGTAGCACGCTACCCATGTGGTGGTCTGAATAAGAATGGCCTCTGTAGGCTCATTTATTTGAATGCTTAGCTACCAGGAAGTGGAATTGTTTGAAAGGATTAGAAGGATTTGGAGTTGTAGCCTCATTGGAGGAAGTGTGTCACTGGGAGGTTTCAAAAGCCCATACCAGGTCCATTCTCTCTCTCTCCCTCTCTCTTCCCCTCCTCCCTCTCTTCCTCCCTCCTATGTAAAGCTCTGATGCTACCACTCCAACACCCTGCATGCCTGCAAGCCACCACACCTTCCCACCATAATGCTACTGAAGTAACCCTCTGAAACTGTAAGCCAGCCAGCAATTAAATGTTTTCTCTCTAAGAGTTGACCTGGTCATTGTATCTATTCACAGCAACACAGCAGACCCCCACTGACCACTTCCCCATTGGCAGTCCCTTCCTGACCCGCTGGCCTAGCTGGTGTTTCCTGCTGAAAATCCAGTGGTGGAAATCCCCTGTGGCACACACAGATTCCCTCAGCCTTCAGAGTGTGGGCAGGCACAGAGACTGGCAGCTGTCCAACACTGGCTCTGCCTTCAGAGTTTACACAGGACCTAGAAAGGAAAGGCAGGGCTCCCGGGATCAGCAGCCAGCCTCAAGTCTGTGACCATTTTTTACAACTGAAGGGGTTTGTGGTGACAGAGACTGTAACAAGGAATCCAAAATCTGAGCTCCTGCTGGCCTTTCAGTGGCTTCTTCCTGCTTTCCTCTTTTAGGCTGTGTCCCATGAAAAAGGAAATTTTCTACACGGTGAATCCAAAGACACATCCTCACCCTCATCCCAGAACTACGTACAGAACTTTATTGGAAAATAAAGTTAGGGTTCAGAGAGCTTCCTAAATGATCCCAAGGGCCCCAAATGCTATTACAAGTGTCCGGAGAAGAGATACACAGAAAAGAAGATCCCGTGATCCTGGAGGAAGAGACTGGGGTGACTCAGACACTGATCACCTCTACACTGGCAGATCTCAACCTATGGGTCATGGCTTCTTTGGGGGTCAAATGACCCTTTCTTTCACAGGAGTGGTTTAAGACTATGGAAAAACACGTATCTGTTATGATTTGTAACAGAAGCAAAATTACAATTATGAAGTAGCAATGAAATTGATTATATGGTTGGAGGTCACCACAACATGGGGAATTGTATTAATAAGTCACAGCATTAGGAAGGTGGGAGCCACTGCTCTAGACTTTGTCCAGCCCACCAGCCCCAGCTTCCACGCTGAGAGGGAAGGGAGCCTGTGGCTTGATTCCACTCATCTCACAGTTGTCTGCAGAGCCCAGCGCCTCCCAAGCTCCTGGCAGCAGAAGCTCTGTCTGTCCTGCTGTCATCTGGGAGGTAGCTCTCAGCTGGGGCTGGATGTTAGAACACTGACGTGTCAGGCAGACACAGACAGGTCCTCGGTACCCTGCCTGGGCATATAAATCTGAATTTCTGAGAAGGCTGGACATAGCCTGGAAGGTCATACAGGTGACCCTGTCTCAGTACTGCCCAACACTCACCAGAAAACCATCAAAACCAGCCCTCTAGGTTGCCTGACCCAGAACCAGATCAGCAGGTTCCCAAGCTGGGAGGCAGCCCTGGCTCCCTGCCCCAGCCCAACACTCTTGGCCCAGAGGGCCTTCTCAGGTGACCAGACCACCTGCCTGCCTCTGATCGGAAAGCCCAGACCTGGATGGCCATGGTGGTGGTAACACACTTCAGCCAACTCACTCAAACACCTACGTTCTGTCACCCCTGTGAACCCCTAGTCCAAGGCCAATGCCGCATCTCCAGCCTGGTGTCCAAAGCCCCCTATTGCCCTTTCCAGCTGAGCGTCCACTGCTCCCTTCCTGTTGCGCTTCTCACTCCCCCCACTGCCCCTTTGCAGCCTAACCCTTCAGTTCCCCAGCAGGACCTGCTCCGGCCATCTGTCCACGAAAGGATGTCCTTCCCAAAATGCTCTCAGCCATCTCTTCGTCCCCTCCATCTCCAGGTTCCTCTGGCCATTTAAGCCTGAATAATCAGTACTTTCTAGTTCCTTCCTGCACACTATGGTTGATCATGGGAAGCACAAGGATACAAATGGTTTTTAAATGGGCTCTTATCTTTTTTTTAAATCACTGGATGACCAGCACCATCTAACAACAACAAAAATAGGCCATCTTCTCCCACCCCAAGCAATAGTTTCTGATCACTACATTTAAGTTTAAATGGGTAGAGCTGGGGATGGCTCAGCTAGTGAAGTGCTAACAGTACCAACATGAATCTGATCCCCAGAACTCTCATATAAAACCAGGGTGTAGATGCTGGGGCATGCCAGCAGCCTAGCCAACTCAGCAAGCTCCATGTCAGTGAAAGTCCCTGTCTCAGAAAACAAGGAGATCCACATCCTAAGTAGCAGCACCTGAGGATGACCTCTGGCCTCCATATACAAGTACATGTGCACAGACATGCACATGCACACATACAAACACACATAAATACACATGTATATACACACACTAGAAAAATTAAAGGCAATGTTTATCTCAATATTGTATTTTATTTAACCAACATAGCTATATCTTCACTTCAATATACAGTCCACAGAAAGCTATGGAGACAGTGTCCTTTGTCTGGGCCACCAGTTCTAAGTATATTATACACTATGTGACATCTCCAGCGTTCAGTTCACACATGACCATGGCTGAGTTTAAGCAGCACAGATGGACTCAGAGTCTGTGCTGAGGCAGAGGCCACATTCCCCTGTTCACTCTCAATGTGGTACCCAGTTTCCAGGACCAGGGGATACTCAATCACCACAGGAAGGAGGAAAACAGAACCAACATCTTCAATCTTCCTGACCCTCACGGTCAGGTGCCAATCAAGCCTGTATCTTTTCCCTCTTCTTGATCACAAGTCAAGCCTCAGATCCAGCAACCCCTGTCCCCTGGGATCTAACTGTCCTGCCCGCCCCACCACCTCATAGCCCAGCCCTTCCAGTCAGCATACACAACTAGCAAGGCTTCATGGGTAACCAGGAAGCCCCACATCATGCCCAGGGCACAGGCATTCTGGTGGGGAACCAGAGGAGGTCAAGTGGGTGTCTGACCATGTGATAGACACTGTGCTCAGCCCCAGATGGGAAGTGGCACCTAGGTCACTATGGCCTGACATGGGAGTTCTGACTTTCACTTCCTTCTTATGTGGGAGTGTAAACCAGAGGCACGCCACTCATGCTCAGAAATAGGTAAATTTACTCCCCAATCCTAAGGTGGGTTCAGCTGTGCCCCTAAAAGACAACCCAAGTCCTCATTCCCACCCTGTGTCTGCGACCTCCTCTGGGAGAGATGATAGCTAAGGTCACTGGAGGACACCCACTGCTCGGCCAGCTGTGAGCCACGGCCATGGGAGAAGAGGAGGCACGGGGTCAGACATGCAGAGGTACAGTGAGGTCTTGAGGACAGGACTGTGGGAATCCCCCAGAGGAGGGAGATGTTTGGTTTCTGCCCCGTAGTGGAGCAAGCCACCAGCACCTGGACTTCAGACATCCAACCCCCGGAATTTCAAGAGAGTAAGTTTCTATTGTGGTAAGCCACAGAGTGTGAGAGCCTTGCCAAAGGAGCCCTGAGCTACTGAGGCCCAGACTGGAGGCCGCCACCCCTCACCCTCATCAGGAAATCAGAAACCATGAACTGATCAAAAAAAAAAAATCCCAGTCCCTACAATGTCAGCCGGGTGAGCCGGGCAAGAGGCGTGCTCCTTCCTCCTAGCCCATCCATCCCTCATCCCGCCTCTAAAATCAAGACAAGCCAATCATGAACGGCAATGAGCAAGGAGAAGTTGGTAAGAGTGGATCAGATGACAGCAGACTTGCGTCACAAAACTCAAATCCCACCCCTGAAGCAAGTCAGCAAAGCCACTGGCTTCCTGAGCACGAGACGCCCAGGGACACGAGCATCTGGCCTCATTTCTCAACCTTAAACCCAACCCAAGGCCACTAGCATAGCAATGACCTTTGCCCTTCCTTCTGACTGCACTAGAAATGAATAGCCAAGTCTAGTTCTCTATCACAATTGACAAACACCAGGAAGGAGGGGTGCACCCCCAAAGAGCTGTCTGAGAGACTGAGGACCCATCTGCCAAAGCAAGCCTCCCGGGCTGCATGGGGGGGGGAGGGGAGGGAAGGAGGCTGCCCTGAGGCCTGTGAGAAGGGCGGAGGACCTGCCCCGAATGGTAAGCCTCAGGGTGGCAGCCACAAAACCTAGGACACGAGAGCATGTGAAATAGTGCCAGGCCAAGGCCACAGGAGCCACATAACAAAGAAGGACAGGCGACAGTCAGGTTCAGGTCCCTGTTCCTCATACCATGTATGACGTCAACCTCAGGTCCTATTCTAGGAAATGTTGGGAAAACGGATGTGGGGGTTGGATGGTCGCTGTGACCTAGAGGGTGGCCCTGTCAGTAAAATGCTTGCTGCACAAGCAGGAAGGGCGGAGTTCAATGCCCTAGAACCCAGCTAAGAAGCAGGGTATGGCCATGTGCTTCCGTGACCCTGCCCCTGAGAAGGGAGACAGGCAGACCCCGGGGGCTCGCCTTCCACATAGCTAAACTGGTGTGCACCAGGTTCAGGGAGAGACACCACCTCAAAGACTAAGGGAGGTAACAGCTGAGGAAGACACCCCACATCAGCCTCACATGACACACACATATACACACACATGAAAAAAAAATGATGAAAGAATGTTGGTATGTTCTAAGAAATAGCGGCTCAGGCGAACCCCCCCCCCAAAAAAAACCAGAGAAGCTTCAAGAACAAAAAGTGTGGCTCCTCCCCGAGATGGAGCACTGTCCCACAGGTACATGGACAGAAGTGGTGAGGAACTGTTCTCAGACAGAGGGCACAAAAACGCCGTACGAAGTGGAGACAGAATGGGAATCCAGCTCACAGGCTTGGGTTTACCGCCCTGTGAGAACAGCTGAGTAGTCAGTCAGAAGTGAGGACCACAGTCACCCAGAGCTGTGAAGAGGTGAACACAGCCTCTTGGGAGCACTGCTATCACAGAAGGGAGAGTGGAGAGTGCTCCGGGAAGGGGGGAGGGGCAGGTCCTGCTTCACAGCTGAACACAGCAGCGTACTGTCACCCGCTCATCAGTGCCACCTGAACCGCATACTTGGTCATACGAAGGATAAATAGCAAGAAGGCACACGTCCCACACAGGGGACCAGGTGCACAGAAGCTGATCCCGTAGCTGGGGCTTGATGGTGGGGTGCTAGGGAAAAAACTAAGGAGATCTGAAGTCACAAATCTTAGCAAGCAAGAATGTACTGAGAGTAACTCAGTAACACCAAATAATGCAAGGAAAAAGGGGGGTCCTTCAACACCCCGAAAAATACACTTACATAACTTGCTTAGCTGGAGAGACAAAAGCATTCCCAGAACCCCACAGAGCGTCCTCTGATCTCCTTTTCCTTCAATGGACATTGTGGGGCCTGCTGGCGACTGAGTCTCAAAGGAGATTAGCAAGTAAAAACCCAATCTCTTGCAAAGTCTACTTATTAGAGCAGGAAGCTAAGGTCAGCTTCAAACAAGTTTTAACTTGCTTCAAAGTTAAGACTGGACCACAAGAACCACATTAAAAAGCGTCTAGAAAGGGTTTTCTTGAATGTGTCATTCAGAAGAGCCTCAGACAGGGAGCATCAGTCTGCAGGCATCCCGGAATGCTAAGGTCTTTGCTGAATGGAAGAACACCTTCCTTCTGCAACTTACAAAAGGCCTCTGAGAAACACAGGGAACAAGCATTTTCCATCCGTGCACTCAGGGGCAACCTAGTCAGCCCTTTCTCCAGGAAAAAGGACTTGACAGAGGTTCGGGTATTTAGTCACCTGTCATTTAAGCAGGGGGGGTGGGGAAGGAGGGCGGGGAGGAGGAGTATTCTAACAAGACTCTGTAAAGCGCATTCACCTTCCACATACAGGGCGACAACAGAAACGCCAAGGCTGAGCATCTGATCCCATGCCCAGGGTGAAAGGATTCAGAGTCGGAAGCCAGCCTGAGAGAAGTAGCAAGAAAAACAGAAAAAGCAAGGAGAGGAAGTCCGTCTGCGGGTGAGAGATACACCTGGGCAAACCTAGAAAAAACTATTTTAACATACAAGAGTCAGGGGTTTCTTCAGAAAAATAAAAATAAAAATAAACAATATGTTTAGACTTCATAATTGAGCATTTTATAACAACTGATTATCACATTAAAATATAACATTAGTATGTATGCAGAAGTAAAATTTTAAAATAAGTTCCTAAAACTTTCAGATTCACTGTGATAGAGGTCAGAATGATGTTTGCCGGGGGCTGGGGAGAGGGAAGAGGAGTCAGCAAGGAGAAGTACGTTTTCAGAAGACTGAAAATTTCCAAAGGGCAAGGAGTGTGAAGGATGAAGCGTGGTCGACAGTGCCTTCCCTCTGGTGCAGGCTCGAGGCCTAGATTTATCCTCCAGCCTCAGCAGGGAAAACCTGGAGTTGGTAAGGACTGCAGGCCAGCATAAATGTATTTGTGCACATGTAACTGATTAAATGGGTAAATGTGGGTACATGCATTATACCACAATTTCAAAGTCTATAAAATACAAAGCCAACAGCTACTAACTCCAGGAAACTTGGATGGCATGATCCCTCTCCTCTGTGCGCTGATGACTCTTAGTTTGTGTTCTATGGTTGTGATAAATACCAAGCCAAAAGCAAGCAAGAAAAGAAAGAGTTTATTTCACCTTACCGCATCCATCATGAATGCAGGGCAGGGCAGGAACTAAAGGCAGGACCTTGGAGGTGGGAACCAGGCAGAAACCAGGAGGATCACTGCTTACTGACTTACTCCCATGGCTTGTTCAGCTTGCTTCTTTATACAACGCAAAACCATCTGCATCAGAGAGTGTGCCCCCCCCCCGTGGTCTGGTCCCATTCATGTCAATCATTAATCAAGAAATTGCCCCCACAGATTTGCCTACAGCCTGATCTGATGGCATTTTCTCAACCAAGATTCCCATTCCAGATACTTCCAGCTTGTGTAAGTGGACAGAAAACTAGCCAGCACGCTCAGCTTGATAAAGATAGCTTCAGAAGCACCAACATGCTTTGTACTAACATGTGAAAACTCCACACTTCCCCGTGGATTAGCTTGATCAAGAGATAGCCTAAGGTTGAATTCTCCACTTCTTTCCCTGTATCATCCATCTGTCCTAACAAAGGACTTATTCTATATTTACTGAACAGCACAGAAAACATTGTATCATATTATTTTATTGTTACCTAAAATTATATATAGAACATGTAAGTATATGTATATACTTGTATAAAAAATATATATAGATATATATCTGGATAGCCATCTAGATAGATAGATAGATAGATAGATAGATAGATAGATAGATAAAGGAAGTTAATCCACTGAAGCTAACAATGTACTCCACAAGAATCATAAGCTAAAAAAAATAAAAAGTACCATGCAGAGAAACCTCCTTTCAAATGGTTGATCAGGATAGCCTAAGTGAGTCCCAAAACTATATAAATTAGTGTAGTCCTTGGTTACCTGTCAGGGGCAGAGCATGAGCCCTATTGCTCGAGATACCACACACTTAGGTCACAGGACTTCAATGATCCAAACTGTATCTGGCCTGACCTGAAAGCCTCTTTCTTCATTCTAGTTTTCATGGCCTCAGAAAATCCCATGCAAGCTGCCAACAGAGGGGAGCAATTCAACAGTTGTATAGAGCTGCAATAGCTATAAACCAAGGCAATTACCAGCATGGTAAGATACACTCAAAGGAACAAGAGATGGTTACACATTGGTCATAACCAACAGCTGTGTAACTGGACATAAGGCGCACTTAACAAGAGGAAACTGAGGTCACAGCCCGGAGAAAAGCATCTTCTACTGCCACTTTGCTAGATCAGCATATAATTCCTTGTTGCATTCCAAAGTTTATCCTTACGCCCTCAAGTAAGTATAGCTACAACCTCTCATTAAAAAACAAACAAACAAGCCCTCTTTACAGCAAATGAACACCGGCACAGAACCGTACACAATGCAAAGATCACTGGAGCACAGGGAGTCCACGCCCAACAGATGCATCTACGTCACAACCTTCCATCCATGGCTGAAGGAGCATCATACAATGGAGGACAAGAGCAGAACACAGGAAGTCTGCCTTGAAACAGTGTCTCGTTAAAACAAATGGCTGCATAAACAAGACCAGAGCAACGGGCAATAGCAATGGACATATTAATACAGAAGGAGGGAAAGTTCTCAGGGTCATATCCCTGGATAAAGAACTATAGGCAACTACTAGCTGATGAGAGAGAGAATACGCCTCTTCCAGGGGTGAGCCCCTTATTGGTTGTTCAGTGCAGAGTGGCCAACCTTGAAACTACACACACACACACACACAAACAACAAAATAGTTTTGGTGGCTTGTATTTATATATAATTGCTGGAGACACTACACACTTAGATGACAGGACTTGTGCATGCACACACACATATATATGTAACAAATATAATAACAAAAAGATGTTATCAACTTGAAAGAGGCCAAGTTGATAACCAACCGTGGGAGGGGCTTGAAGGAGAATAGCCAGGGGGTAGGGAAGGGAGAAAAGGAGAGGAAATGTATAATTCTATCTCAATTAAAAACATTTTTTTTAAAGTATGGCAAAAAAAAAAAGTATGGCATGGGAAAAGAGTGGGGGATATGTTACAGAAATCTTTATCAGCATTTTACAAGGAGTTGGAGTCAGTTCGACTGACCCCAGCTGACCCGGATAACAAACAGCACTGCAAAAACACTGTTATAAAGTTGATCCACATTGTCTTCAACATTTATGCCAGATATCTGTCCTATGAGGTTGCTTTAAAACCTGCCCCACAGCAAACACACACACAGACACACACCTCACTCTGGGTCAGGGCATCCATAACTGAAGAGCTATGCTTCAGTTGAGGCTGTAAACATAACCATTACATAAATCCAAGACAGGGAAGGTCCGTTGTTACATTATTCTCTTAAAGGGAGGTTAAGGTCGTAGGCTAGGTGGGGGTGTGGTGATTCACCCATTTAATCCAGCATTCAAGAAGCAGAGGCAAGCGAATCTCTGGGAGTTCCCGGCCAACCTGGTCTACACAGTGAGTCCCAGGCCAGCCAGAGCCATACAGTGACACCCTGTTTTTTTAAAAAAAAAAAAAAAGTACGCAGGCTGACTACACAGCAGTCTATCAGCTCAAGTCTTAAGTGACCCCAAGGCATATTGTTAACCCAGCTCCGGAGCCAACAAAAATTCCAGACTCTGAATGTAAAGGCACTTTCATAAAAATGGTATCACTATAGCTCACCGGCGCTAATCTGATTTGAAATTAATTAAGTTTGGAATGTGTTTTGCAGCCTCTGTAAAAAATGGGGCTTGCTAAGTAAGCAATAGGTTACCAGCTCCAACAGATGGAAACATCCTCAGTCTGGAACTATGGTTGGGGCACACAGCACAATTGTCGCCGTGGTCTCCTTGCTTGGCAAAATGCTCTATATACAAGAAACACAAGTCACCTTCCCGTTTGTTTATTTTGTCTGTGTATGGAGTGTCGGGTGTGTTGGTGCACCCTTGCATGTGGGCCCTTGGAGAAGGATCTCAGACTTCTTCCTCCATTGAGCTACCTTTCTCCTTTGAAACAGGTTTCAAAAAGAAAAGAAAAGAATGGGCTGGACTGATGGTTCAGAGGTTAAGAGCACCGTCTGCTTTTCCAGAGGTCCTGAGTTCAATTCCCAGCAACCACATGGTGGCTCGCAACCATCAGATAATGAGATCTGATGCCCTGTTCTGATGTGAAGCCATACATGTAGCTATTGTATACATAATAAATAAAATGTTAAAAAAAGAAAAGAAAGGAAAAGAGACAGGGTCTCTGACTGAAGTTTGCTGGTTTTCAGCCAAGCTGGCTGCCTACAGGCCCCAACAGTCCTTTCGCCCTCACCCCATCCCCACTCTTAACCCCAGCATTAGGGTACGAGCATGCCAGGCTCCTCATGTGGGTCCTGGGGACCCACACTCAGTTTCTCGTTCTTGTGAAGCAGGTGTCCTTACCCACAGAGCCAGCCCATCTCTGTAGTCCCTGCCTGGTTTTGCCTGAGGACCACAAAAAATGAAAACAAAACAAAAAAGCCCCCAGAACAGGATAGAAGCAGCTTTTCTCTTATGTCCTCATCCCAGCTCCTGGTCCTAAGTCTGTGGGTTTTTGTGGAAGGTATGAGAAGAGCCAGTTTCCTATTCCTGACCAGGGCAATAAGGTTCTTTAGTATCTCTAAAGAAGGGGCTACCCACTTCCCATGCCCTGGCCCCTTGTTAGACATCAACTGACCACCAATGCGTGAGTTTATTTTGGGCTCCCTGCCATGTTCTGTTGTCAGCTAATGTGCCTGTTTTCAGTCCGCTCCTGTTTGAGGTACGTGGTGAAGTGGAGTAGCATGAAGTCCCAGCATTATTCTTCTAGATCTGATCGCTTTGGCTATTCTGGATCTTTGGAGTCACACAGAAATTGGGAGGAAGGACTTCCGTTCTACTTTTGTGGAAAAAAAAAAAAAGCATTGGAATTGGATCTGTAGGTCATTTTCAGTATAGACATTTTAGCAATACTCTCAGAGTGCCTGAGACTTCTGTTTCAGATAGTTCATTGTTGGCATACAGAAATACCGCTCAGTTTTGTAAGTGCCAGATCCAAAAGAAACTGGGGACAAGGGGCTCACTGTAGGGCCTGCTAGCAGCCTGTTAGCCATACCTGGGGCTCCCTCAGTCTTCCTGGCCTGCCCCACCCTCAGCCTCTCTAGCCCGCAGGCTTCCCTTCCCCTGGGCTCTCACTATGTAACCCTGCCACTTCGTCCACACACTGTCCTTGCTCCCTTCTCTCTTGCCCCTCTCCTTCGCTCCTCCTCTCTGTCTGCCTTCCCTCCTCCTATGGCCCAGCTCACTGTATTGTCCATGCTCAGCCCACTTCTTCCTCTCCCTGCTCTGGACTCTCCAGGTGCCTCTGGTTGTGCTCTCCCTCATATCTACGACAGAATCCTTCTCCTCAGCCATACCCTGCAGCGACTGTGTCCTCATTTCATTCAGTTTGGTGTCCTGAAACTTGACTGGGTGCGTTTGGCGGCTCTAACAGGTTTTTGTAGCCATTAGACTGTTCTCTGTACACAAAAGCAGGGTGTCAGGGCTAGAGAGACGGCTCAACGGTTAAGAGCACTGGCTGCTCTTCCTAAGTTCAAGTCCCAGCACCCACATGGTGGCTCAGAACCATCTATAATCGGATCTGATGCCCTCTTCTGGCCTGCACCATATACATACACACAAAACACATAAATAAATAAAATATTTTTAAAAAAGCATGGTCTGCAGACTCAAGGCCATTTCACTTCTTCCCTTCCAATGGGAATGTCTTTTTCCCTTGCCTTGTTGCTCTGGCTAGCACTCCAAGCATTATCTTGAATAGAGCCCTTCTTAGAGAAAAGCTCTCCACTTTCACAGTTGCATATGCCCCCACCTGGCAATGAGGCAAGACTGTGCTACCGCCAAGCTCCTCCCTCAGAGCTTGACAGGGTCCATGTGCAGCTGTGAGTGACAGGCAGCTTCCTGCCTGCATCCTTGATGTGAAAGGATCATTCCAGGACAGCTGTGAACTCATGGCCTCCCCAGCAGGTACAAAGCCCTCCAGCTGCTCCTCCAGCTGCTGTTTTATTGAACCACATCAGGACCCGCCCCTCTGCATTGTGACACACCTGACAGTCATTGGTCTTTGGGATAGGCATGGAAGTATGTGCTGTGAGATAGATAGCATTTTGTGCCTCACCCCTGGCTCGGTCCTGCCAAGCCAGGTGTTTACAAGCAGCACCTGCAGGACCCCAGGCAGCAGGAGCTGGCTGTAGGGCTGGTCTCCATGCAGGGCACATGCTTCAGCCAGGACCGGGACCTGTACTGCACAGGGAGGGACCCTGCCCCACGACTGTGCACAACATGGTGCTGAAGACTACAGACACTCAGAAATGCTCACCAATCTGGAAGAGCACGTAATAGAAAAAAGGAGTATGCAGGGATTTTACCACATTCCTTGGGTTAGTTATATGACAGGCACCTTAGTATACAGCCATACCCTTCCAGCTCACAGACATGACGTGCACATTACACGCTGTGCAGTGATGTGCACTAACATGTAGCAGTCATGAACACAAATACCGGGCAACTGTTCCTTCAACTCTCTCCTTAGAATGATGTCACCTGGGAACGGTGGAGCAGGCTTGGTGATTCAGCCCACAAGCTCTGCAGCCATTCACCAGGCTCAGCTTTCCAGCCCAGCCACTTCCTCCTCGTGGATAAGGATCTTGCGCAGTTTGCCAGGGCCTGAGTACGGCAAAGAGGGACGCTGATTAAGGCACACTCCAAGGGACAGAGGTCCCAAGAGGGGTGTGATGCCATCTCAGCCTTGGAAGATTGTAGGAAGAAAGGCAAGTGACTGCACACGCAGATAGGAGCTAAAGTGCCCACACATCATCACATTCATTCAAGGATACTCACCTCCAGTCCATGGAAGCTACACGTGAAAGGGGCTACTTCTGTCTGTGAACATGGACGGAAAGGTTAAAAACTTTGAAAGCTAAATAAGAAAGGGGCTGGAAGAATGGCTCAGACTTCAAAAGCACTGGCTGCTCTTCCAAAGGACTTGTGCTCAGTTCCCACCACACACATGGCGGCTCACAACTGTCTAAAACTCCCGTCCCATGGGATTCCGTGTTCTCTTCTGAGCTCTGTGGGAATGTGCTGCACAGACGCCATGCAGACAAACCATCTACGCCCATAAACTAAACTCAGCTAAAGAAGAGAGCTGATCCATAAGGAACAGGAGTGGAACCTTAGCTAGGCAAGTCAGTGTTACACCCTTTGAACCCAGTAACACCACGCCTCGGCTCTCTGAGCATCACAACACACCCTGAGGAACTGCATTTCATGTTCGATAATTTAATTCCACTTAGGCCAGTAGTTTCTCTGTCATTGTTTTGGTTTGGTTTGGTTTTTCAAGACACAGTTTCTCTATGTAGTCTGTCCTGGACTTGATTTTGTAGACCAGGCTGGCCTCAGTCTCACAGAGATCACCACCGCCGCCCAGCTTGGCCAGAAGTTTTTCAAGAAAATGCCCCAGCTGGAAAGTTTCCAGGCTCAAGAGTTTCAGTAAAATTCTAATAATCTGGGGCTGGCAAAATGGCTTGGTGGGTGTACAAGGCTCATGATCCAAATTCAATCCCCAGAGGCCATGGTGGAAGGACAGAAACAACTCCACAAAACCGTCCTCTGAGCTGCATATGCACATCGTGGCATGCATGTGCCTGTTTACACACACACACACACACACACAGAGAATGTGTATAACAATAAGTTTTGTTCTTTAGATTTATTTATGTATGTATAAGAGTGCTCTGTCTTCATGTTTGTCTACACACCAAAAGAGGACATCAGATCCCATGGTTGTGAGCCACCATGTAGATGCTGGGAATTGAACTCAGGACCTCTGGAAGATCAATCAATGCTCTTAACCACTGAGCTGTTTTTTACAGCCCAGGTTTTTGGTTTGTTTGGGTTTTGGGTGGGGGAGGGTATTCATTTTTTTAATTCTAATACTGTTTGGTCATCCCACAAAATGTGTGCGGTAAATGCACCTTTTCAAAACTAAAGGAGAAAGCAAATGCATGGAGCACCTCCTGGCTTCCTGTTACCTGTGGCTTCCATCTCTGTGTGTATTTACTCCTCTGAGGCTTGAGTCAGGACACCCTGCCCAGCAGTTATGGAACTTTTAAGTTACAAAAGCTTCAGGCTCTGACGAAATCACATTGCCTTTCAAAATAGTCTTCACACAAAAGGTACTTGTACTGCTTGATGTGTGGGAGATTCCAAAGTAGCTATGACAGCATTTGCCAGAAGTCACACTGTAACAAAGGGAAGATGCAACCGGAAGCCTGCCTGGGGTGCTGAGCTACCTCCTATCCCAGTCTACAGCCTCCCTAAAAAGCTTTACAGAGAGAGAAGAGGTAGAGGGTGAAACAAAGGCTGCTAACCCCAAAACAAGGAGTGATCCTGGAGGAGAGGACCTTCAGTCACAGGCTCCACGGCTGGCTTTCAGAACAGAGTACAAGGAGCGGGGAGCCACGGCAGGCTCCAGGAGCTGAAGCAGCAGCGAGATGGGATTCCCGTGCTAAGGAACACAACCACGCTGTCATTTGGGCTGTGGCCCAGCTGAGGCCACTCAGGACTTCCAGATGGGAAGATGATGTTTTAAGTTGCTACTTGTTAGCGCAGCAAACCAAACAAATGCTAAACCCAGAGATGCTAGCCATGGAGGTGGGATGCCGCTGCGATGTGTATGAATTGGCTCAGAAGTGCCACTGGCAGAGGCCAGGAGCATGTTAGCTCGAGGGAGGATTAGCCTGGACTGCCTAGAGTGGCTGTGGAAAAGGGCTGTGGTGGGCTAACTGGTCGGGAGGCAGGGGAAGCCAGCCCTGTATCACAGGAAATCCGAGGCTGTGTGATCAGGGATCAGTGTGTGATCAGGGGAAGACAAGGCCTCAGGCTTGGCTGGTTAAAGACTCATGGAAAGGAGAGTGTTGGAGAAAAGGGGACATGGTCTGGAGGAGCCTCTGATTTGCACCTGTCTGGAGGTGTAGCCTGGCTCTTCCTACCACCTGTATTGAAGTGTGGAAGAGGGAAGTGCATCAGAAAGGAAATGTGATAGTGTGTGGCTTTCTCAGTTGCCTAGACCACGCTGAGTGTGATCCACTGTCAGGAAAGCCTGCTGTGCCCTGTGTATGGGGGCAACCCTCTTAGCTTGTCAAAGGACCAGAGGCCAGAGCATGCAGCAACAGAGGGCTCTTTAAAGAGAGCAGCCTGGACATCACCCATCCACTCCCACACATCTGCGCCCCATGACAGGAGAGCTGACCCTTGGCAGAGCATGGATGAAGGAACAGCACCCAGGTCTGAGCTGAAGCTCTAAGTTGCTTTCCCAAACTCACCTGCAAGGGTCATGGGGTGGGGGAGGGGGGCAACTGTGCGACTGCAGCTGGAAAGGGTTAGGACAGCACATGAGGAATGGTGTCTGGCCAGCAGGGGTCTGCGCCGGCACGTTTGTCACTTTCTCATCTTGCTATATGGTCTTCAAAACAGATCTGAGATTGGTGGGAAACACGTGCCCTGCAACTCCCCTCTTCTGGAACCTGAAGCTCAAAGACCAGCAACTAAGTTGCCTGTTGTTGCTAAAATCCCTTCCTCGGCTAAGGTCCCAAGGACAAACTAATGCAGGATTCCACCAAAGTTCACTCTGGGGAACCAATGAGATTATTTGGCTTCCTTACAGAGTTTAGGTGAATATTTCCTACAGGGGTGTGTGCTCCATCCCCAAAAAGTTGCACTGGAAAGTCTTCACCCAGCATGGATGAGAACTTCCTCATAGCCCTTCAGTAGAGTCCTCCTCCTAGTCTCCCTTGCCTGTATACTCCAGCCCATCCAGAGGCCATGTACAATGAAAGCAGAGGTTTGTATAACAGGGGACAGGAGCCACTGGACACTCAAGATCCTCCGGCCCTCTCAACCGTGTATGAGGGCACGTAAAGAGCCATCAAGCCCAGCTGGGATAATCGCAAGCAGGTTCAACTGAATGCCCCAAGATGGCAGTTGTTTAGCCTGTTCAGTCCTGTTCAGTGGCTATGCAGAACTTAGCATGGGAATGATGTTTGCCAGCTATTTGCCACCCTGTTGGCAGCTATGATCATCCCAGTTTTGTGTCCTGGCCTGACCATATTGAAGGCTGAGCACCCCCTCTGTCTGTCATAGAAAGAGGTGTGAGTGACCAGAGCATAATGGGTGGTTGGGGGGTGCCTGGACCCAGACAGACTGAGTCTGTACCCTACTTGCCAGCTGTGAAGAATCTTCACCAACAGGCATAGATGCCTAATGAGCCAGCAAGCCCTCCTTCCACGCCCAGCCACACTCAGCACTCCTGCCTAGCAAGCTCCAGGTGCTAAGCATTTGGCGTTTGTTTTTGTCAAGAGTCAAACACAAGACCGGGTGCTGTGGTTCTGACTACTGGAGGTCCCAAAGACCCCACAGATATGTACCTGCCACCATCCCACCTGCCTGTCAACCAGAAGCAGCACCAAGCTAGTTTCGGCCTGCCTCAACTGTGGAAGTTACGCTAACAGTCAACTGGGGAAGGGGCAGGGCGTTTAAACCAGATGTGATAAGAAGGGTAACCCTTTAAGCTAGACATTCCACACAGAATCCTAATCAGTAACTACTCCTGCTCTGCTTCCTCCAGGTGAATGACAGCCCACAAGTCACCAGCAAAGCAGGCACAAAGTTGGTGACATGAGCCACTCGTTGACCCTGTACCTTGGTCCCTTGAGTGTGTGGACACAGACATCAGGAATGTGGAGAAAGGGCTTGGCCACCCTGGACTGTTCCAGTCATCTGACTTCACACTTAGGGTTCCAGGAACACAAAAGCAACCAAAGAGGCCAGGAAATGAGTTGAGTTGCTACCACCCCCACGCAGGGAACCAGCAGGCTCTCAGGATATCACATCAGCAGTGTTACCAAATCCTCTGGTGACCAACATTCCGGATGCATCACATCTTTGGCCTTGGTGAAGAAACTGGCTCTACCTATCAAAGTGAAACTGCTACTTCATGCCCTTCAGGGACATAGAAACTCTGTGCTGTGGTCACAGGTCTATATCTATTCCAAAAACATTAAGAGGTAGACGGAAAAAGCCAACCAATTCTGCTTTCCCTCCTTATAAACCAAGGGCAGCAGGGGAGTCTGTTAAACCAAGCAAAGAGGCGGAGCTCTGTCCAAGGCTGGGAAAGGAGTCCAGGATCTGACTGGCCTTGATTTTCAGAGATTACATTCACGGGTGCTCAGTGGGAGGCATGCGGACAGCCTGAGAAAAATCAGAGGCCTTGCCTGCAACCTGGAGTGGAGTCTGAGGAAGACAGGGAAAGTAAGATTCGGTGCACTTCCCACAATGGCTGAGTAAGAAACAGGGAGGAAACAGGCGCAAGGAGGCCAGAGAAAGCGCGGCAGACCTTCACTAACTCAGTTTTAATCGGAATGTATCCAACAGATTGATATACCCAAAACAAGGAGTCAGGGACTAGGAGCAAGACTTTTGAGTACTTCACTTTTTAAACACAAAGGGTAAGAACTTGGAGTTTCAGACATTGGAAGCCTCACTCCTTGAAACTATAACATACTATTTCCGGGTTTGTTTGTTTGTTTGTTTGTTTTCATTTAAAGTATCTTATTCTTTACCATGGAAAAGAAAGAACACACAAAACAATCTCTGCCAATCTGCAAGGTCCAAGACGAAATCGTACTGCTGAAAAAATCACGAACAGCACACGCACTAAAAATAATTCACTACCTATCTTTAAAATGTCAGCACAGGAAACTATTCCACCCACATGACTTGCGCACCAGCCAAGTCCCAGCAGTGGGTAAATAGCCGTGAGTCGCGGAGTCCAGGCGAGGCCAGCTCTACCTCCCTGTCGGCTGACATCCAGCGGGGCAAGCCAACTCCCTCTGCCTCAGTTTCCTCGTTCATAACGGGGACAGTAATAGCATCTCTGCTCAACTCCCAGGGTTGCTTTGCCCAGCCAAGGAGGGGACCCTGAGGGGAAACTAAAGCACCTAAGACGTAGAGTCGTGCGACCCAGAGCTCTCTCCCAGGGTAACGCTCAGAGTGGGCTGGAAAACTGGAGATTTTTCTCAGTCAGCAAGGCAAGGCAATCGGGGAGAGAGAGGCAGCGAATGCCACCGGCCGAGGTGGGGACCCCGCGTCTGCACGGACACGACTCCTCCGCCCCGCCGAGCCCGGAAGACAGGCCGTCTGCGGCGCCGCCCTCACCTGCGGTGTCCCATATGGAGATGTTGAGGGAGCGCCACTGCTTCAGGTAGAAGGCGCCGCCCACGGTGCTGACCGTGTCCGGGAAGCGACGCTCCATGTAGCGCTGCAGCAGCGACGTCTTACCCACGTTCATGTCCCCCAGCAGCACGATCTTCCCGTCCGGCTTCCGCATGGCGGCGGAGGTGGGCCCCCCGCTGCGCTCCTCGGTCAGCCGCCCGTCAGGGGACGCGGGCCCCGGGCTCCTGGTGGCCCTGGCCTGAGTCCCGGCTAGCTGAAGTGCCAAAGAGGAAGCGATCCACGGCTCTGTACTCTAGTGAGAATTCAGCCCCGCGCCCACGTGGGGTGCGCGGCCACCCCGCCCACGCCCCCCGGGCCGCCCGGCCCCGCCCCCAGCCTTCTTCTCCCAAGCCCCTTCCCCAGCGCCTTATTATCTCCGCCACGCCCCTATCCCGCCCATTTTCCTCTCCTAAATTTCTCACGTCCGCCTGCTAAACCTGAGCCTCATGCCCACCTCTCCCCTTTCTTCCCCATTCCTCCTTCCTCAAGGCCTCTCCCGCGTCCCTGTAATCCCAAACCCCTTTCCTCCTTCATTTCCCTCCCCTTCCCAGAGCCTTGGCCCTTTCCCCCTCACCCCCAAACCCTTCCCATCCCTTCTCCTCCAAGCCGCTCTCCAGCCAGCCCGCCTTTTCCTGGAACCCCTCTCCCGGGCTCAGCCCATGCCACGCCCCCTCGTGTTTGGTTCCCGCCCTCCCCAACTCCAGCAGGATCGCGGTGCTGCTTAACCCACGTCCTCAGAAAGCCTGTGTGTCGCCCAGCTTTGAGCCTAGGACCTAGGACTGAAGGTGAAAGTTCCCGAGAGCTTTCCTTCGGACCCAGCAGGGGTAGGCGCAGGGCCCAGGAGCTCGAGAACGCGAGCGGGCGCTGAGCTGTCCCGAGTTGTGTCTGGTCCCCGGCACCCTCGGTTCTGTTTCGCTCCTCCGCCCCTGCCCAGCGCTCCTCGGAGCACACAGATGGCCCTGGAGAGGTCTCCGGGTTGGGAAAGTCCCTTGGAAGAGTACTGAAATTGAGAAAGAACGGGGCGGGGCGGGGACTAGGTGAGTTTGCCTTTTTGAAACCTTTTGTGCCTCAATGGAGGGAAGTTGCCGTTCAGAACGGGAAAACTTGACTTTGCATTTGCAATAAATGCTAGCGAAGACTTCCCTCCCTCCTTTAACACAGAACCCTTGAAATGCGTTCAAAATCTTCCTCAGGTAGCTCCAGCGTGCAGGGAGGCGGGGGAGTTACCCCGGGTCAGGTAGAGCCCGGCAAGTTCTGCTTCCAGAAAGGTGAGAGGACACTTAGGAGCTTCTCCCTCCGCAGGCTCCACTTGGGCGAGAACGCCGCTCCTCGGGCACCTTGCCTGCATCGCTGAGGACCAGCGCCCTTGGGGATTCGGTAGATGGGTAATTCTGGGGCGTGGAAGGCTCAGCAGCGCTAGCAACTGGCCTCCTCTGAACCCCAGGCTTCTGCTAGCCGCCCCGACTCTCTCCTGTACTCCCAGCAGAATTTAACTTCCAACTCATTGAGGGCTTGGTTGCATGAAAGTTACAAGGCCCAGGCAGGGCCAGTAACCAGATGACCTGTCCCCCCAAGAGACTGAGGGATGAATATGGATGGGTTCTGTGTGAACACCTAAACCAAGGCCAGGGGGTGGCTAGAAGATTTCAAGAGTCCCCCACCCCCACTTCCTGCCTCACTCCCACCTCCCTGTCCCACCCCTTCAAAGGTGGGCGGCCTGAGGATCTTCTGGTGTCCCAAGTTGTTCTAACTTATCATTGAGACGTCGCAATTTGTGATGTTAGTTGAGGGGAGTTACTTCCCAATGGAGATGTAATTAAACAGAAAACAATAAAGAACCAAACATGAAAGCCTCGTGTACTAGCTCACTCTTTTAATCCCAGCATTTGGGAAACAGAAGCAGGTGGATCTCTGAGTTCAAGGGTAGCCTAGTCTACAGAGCAAGTTCCAGGACAGCCAGAGCTACACAGAAAAACCCTGTCTTGGAGAAAATAAAAATAAAAACAACCCCCCATGGAAGTACTGAGCTGACCACTGTCCTATGGGTGTGTAGTAAGAGCTGGCCTATCTGGTTTTGCTTTTCTACCATGGATATGTGTCACTTATAATTTAAAACTTAAAGTAATTTCTACATGAGTACATATGGATACGTTGACAGATGTGCAGGGGGTGCTGGGGAGAGGAGGAAGACAGCAAGAGAGACATTTTGTTTGGTCCAGGTGGCAGCATGAGTAAGCCCCTGGAAGGCTGAAGCAAGAGGACCCTGAGTTAGTTCAAGGTCAGCCTCTGTCCTGTAGTGTGGCTGCCTCGAGAAACTCTAAGTTTAAAACCTCAAACCCAGGAGGAACATTTTAAAAATCCAGCAACATCCTTTAGAACACTGAGTTTAAAGAAAACCTGAGCAGCTGGGCGTCTGTGGCACATGCCTTTAATCCCAGCATTTGAAAGGCAGACACAGGCAGGTCTCTGAGTTGGAGGCCAGCCTGGTCTACAGAGTGAGTTCCAGGGCTCTGTTACACAAGAAACCCTGTCAGGGGGGAAGGTGGGGCGAACCTGGGCTGAAATGTATTAAGGCTTATATGAAGTTTCCCTCACAAAGCTCCTGGTTGGCACAAAGCAGTCCCCAGTTGGTAAATCCAAGTGGAAGGACGAAAGCAAATACAAGAATTCTCTGAAGCCATCGCCTTCCCAGGCACCTTTGAGACAGGAACACCATGCCATCTGCTTCCCCTGAAGCAACTGGCATGTACCCTGAAAGGTTACCATCCTTAAAGGATGCAGATTTCAAGCGCTGTGTTGGCTAGGTCAGAACAAGCCTGCTCTGGCCTTTCAGTGAGGGATAGAGAGCCTTAGGCTACACGAGGTTAAAGTTCACCTGATGAGGAGGACTCTAAGCTGTGACAAAGTAAAAGGTTAAGTTACCTGGAACTATAATTAGCTCTCCCTTCCACACCCAAACCTAACAAGGCTGCCCCGTAAACCCACAACAATAGGCAATGTTTGGTTTTCCCCTTATCTTAACCTCTCTGGAGTATAGGCCACACACAGCAGCTCTCTGCTCTGTGGCTAAGACAGTGCTAAGGTTAAGTTTTGCCCCTTGGTGGTCTTAAAAGGGCAAAGTGCTGTCTTCAAACCCAAGACCCATTACCATCTCATTTAATAAGCCTGTGAAGTACAAGAGCCATGGCTCGCCCTTTCCACTTGCTCTCTATCCAAAATGTAGCCTCTCTGCCCTTCCTTCCATCTCCTCCTTATCCTAAATGTAGCTTTCTCTGTCCTTCCTTCCATCTCCTCCCTCTGACACCTTTGTGCCAACACTCAGAACAATCCCTCTCTCACTCCACCAGCTGTCCCCACGTTCCCTTCTGTGTCCGCTTTTAGAATTATTTTATCAGTGAGACCAAGAATATACACAAGATACTCTGCCCTACAACACATCATTGGGAGGTGATGGGATCCTGGGGAAACTGATAACTGAAGTGCCAAGAAAGAAAGAAAGAAAGAAAGAAAGAAAGAAAGAGAGAGAGAGAGAGAGAGAGAGAGAGAGAAAGAGAAAAAGAAAGAAAGAGAGAAAAAGAAAGAAAGAAGAAAGAAAAGAAAGAAAGGAAACAGTGACACTCCGGTCACAGATTCCCAAGGACAAGTGACGGAGCCTCTTGCTCATGCAGAGTTAAAATGTTGCAGAGCAGACCCAGATTATCTCGGACTATTTTAGTCACTTTGAAAGCTACTCCAGTGTCTGACCTAACAGCCTTGTGACTTTCAAAAATTTTAAATGTATTCTCAGCATTCTACCAGCTTCTACCAACCCACAAGGCTAGAGTGTCATCAGATAGCATGAGGCCTATGAAGGACGTCGATTTCCTCAATTTGCGGTGCCACACCCCTGCCCGTACCACCTGTGGTCCCCAACAACAAGTCTGCCTGGATTTCTGACTTCCTTTGTAACTAATAGCATTTCTTATAACTGTTTCCATGGTGGAACCTGTCTTTCCAGGCACCCTGAGTCTGTGTTCCTGGGGCCACCATCGCTCACGTTTGGCTCAAGAGTAAGCTGTCTTGTTCCCGTTGTGGTAAGAGCCCTGTTTTTGCACTCACAGTCAGCAGTGGATCCCGTCATGGACTCAATGGAGAAAGAAAAGCTCTAGGTATCTAAAAAGATCCACCTGGTGTATCTTTCCCCTCCACAGGAGGTGAGCAGCTTTGCCCTGCTGTGCCCTTCCACCCTGCACCAACCACAGTCAAAGACCAAGAGACCGTGGACCGACACCTCTGAGGCTGAGCAGAATAAATGTGTCCTTCTTGGTTTTCCCAGGTGTCTGTCACAGTGAAGAAAAGTTGGTAATTTCCAGCTTTAGTGTGGCACACCTGTTCTCATGGCCACTAAAACAGTGTTGCTGACTAAAGTCTGGCTTACAGGAGAGCCCTTCTTCATGCTGTGCATTCTGTGGGTCTAGACAAACATATAAGGAGAGGCCTCGTGCTTTGCTAATTTTCTCATCACTGCTACAGAACACCTGACACGAATAACTAAAAGAAGGAAAGCCGTTTTGGCTTGTGGTTTCAGGCCACAGTTGCACGGCTCTGTTGCTCTCCAGCCCTTGGCCAGGCAGAAACATCGTGGTGGAAAGGCATTGTATCGAAGAGCAGCTCACCCTGTGACGCTGGTAGGAGTAACAGGAGGGAGTCGTGGCTGAAATACACCCTTCAAACACAGCCAGCGGCCTTCAGGTCCCTCAGCCCAAAGTTCCAACACTTCCTTCAATCTGGTTGAATTTTGACTCCAGTAGACCCAGCCACAGCAGTGATGTGGCTGGCTCTGGAATCATCCTCACAGGTTCACAAGCTGAAGGGGGGCCTTCCCGGTCACCAGGACTCTGTGTCCAGTCAGGCTGACTATTAGGAGAAACCATCAGAGGGCAGACGGACTCGTACAGAGAGTTCTGCGGTTCTGACACTCCTCAGACGCTATACGTTCAGTCTGCCTCCATCAGCCGCCATTGCTCTGATCCACCCGGAATGCTGCCCTAAGAAATCACAGCACACAGAGGCTGTGCACTGGTCTCCCTCACTCACAAGAGATCTTTCATGTCTGTTATTGTAGCTAATGCTGTGCAACAGGAAAATCTTCTCTTAACTCTGTGTGGCCTATATTTGGATGTGCACTGAAAAGTATGGCCAATAATAGATACCCCAAGGAAGATGAACTGAAGGAGTGTACTCTCAGTTCACCTCACAACACTGGTGTTTGGATTTGGGCTGTGTGTGTGTGTGTGTGGTTTATTATCAAGCATAGCTGCTTTGACTGCATATATGTCTGTGAACTATGTGCGTGCCTGCAGCCCATGGAGGCCAGAAGGAGACTGGGACCCCCTGGAACTGAAGTTACAGATGGACGTGAGCCACTAAGTGGGTGCTAGGATTTGAACTCAGGTCCTCTGCAAGAACAGGCAGAGTACTAAATGCTGAGCCATCTCTCCATCCTTGTGGTGTTTGGATTTGTCACAGTCAGCTGTGTCAACTTTTAAACATATAATTAAGAACAAAATAGACACTATTGGTGTTGGCTGATCCCAGTGCAGTGGTCAGAGCAGGGCCAGGTAGGCATCTGAGCTGCACTGTCACACAAGCCAGCGAGGGCTGCGGGCTTCCTAAGTGCAATGGGATTTCTCTGCCCAGGGAAACCCCACCGTCAGCATTTCCAAGGGAAAATGAGCCAGGTTTTCACTCCCAAGTCTTAGAGACACAGACATTTCTAGGTTAGACAGAGCAACAAGCGTGTTTTTATCTCCCAGCTTTAGACTGTGACCTGAAAAGCCAGAAGAAGAAAGACAGTCACTCTCTGGGACAGGAAGAGCCCAGGGCACCTCTCTGTCCACTGTAACCTGGGACTCCACCTCTGAAGAAAGCCACCTTACCACTGAAACTCCAGCTGAGGCTTCCTCTTTGATGCCTGGAACTCCTCTGTGATGTAGCTCGGAAATATCTCTGTGTCTAGAACACGGTTGTACTCTCCAGGCTTAGCAGACACTGCCACAGAGCTACACCCCAGCCTGACCACCTATTTTGTGCATTAGAGAGCAGAGCCAGGAACCTCTGCCAATGTTCTAGCGCAAGTGAGACATCCAGGGAGGGTGTGCAGTCTGACTGCTTTCAGCCTCGAGTGACTCCGTTATCAACTCTACTATAGAGACCCCTGAAAGAGCAATCAGTACTTCAAAGTGCTGGTGTGAATTTTAGCATAAGCCTCACATCATTTAGGTGCTATATAGTACCAGAGTTTTAATTCTCAGAAACCACTGCACCAAGTCCTGAGTTTAACAACTAGATGGCCAATGTAGCCAAGTTATGGCTGATGTGTGTGTGTGTGTGTGTGTGTGTGTGTGTGTACATATACACAAGTGTCATAGCAAGCAATGAACATGCTGCAGGGGCCATCACTTCCTCCTGTCCTGAACTCGGGTTGTTAATGTGGTGTCTAAGTTTATCCACTGAGCCATGTCACCAACCCCTATTTTCTTTTGACAACTCCACTGAAGTGTGGTTAAGAGGCAAGGGCATGCTTAGTAGTGTATACCTAGATACATTTGACACACGCTCACAGCTTGAATGAGCACATCAGTTGTCCCAAGGGGCTTCTTACCCTCCTGGGTCACATCCTGTCCTGCCCCTCCATCATCCCTAGTCTTCACCAACACGAACCTCTGTCACCTCGGGCTAATTTGAATGTTCCAGACTTTTATAAACACGGGATGGTCCAGCGTGCCTTAGCTTGGCTCTGCTAACAGAGTAGGAGTTACTCACCACTGTGATGATGAGTAACCCCAGAGGCAAAAGCGATTAATGTGCACCCATGTGTGAAAGCCACCAACACATTAGCCCAAAGGAGTGTGATCAGAAATAGTGACTTCTGTGCCAGCCTCTTTCGCCCCCTAGTGGTGCTGCCCAGTGCACACGCTCTCACACACACTCTCTCTCTCTCCCTCCCTCTCTCCCTCTCTCCCTCTCTCTCTCCCCCTCCCTCTCTCCTCCTCCTCTTCCTCCTCCTCTTCCTCCTCCTCCTCCTCGCAAGCCCTCCTGCAGTGACTCGATTTTATTTACTCTTTTCCAGGAATGAACTGAACAACCCCTCATGGAGATAGACTTCAGAGCTGCGCGCAGGATGGCTTGGCTGAGTTACAGCCACCTAGGGAACTCATTCATGATGGTCCTGCTGTGCACACCTGGCCGGGTATGACCTTGGCACATGGAAGCTAGGCCTATGAGTGGAGAAAAGAAAAATACTAAGGAATGGCTTCCGCCCCTGTGACACCCGAGGCAAGGAGCTGGACCTGCAGCTTGGCTACCAATTGGGGATTGATTCGTGTCCCCCCAAAGCCATTCAAATCCTAACTTGGTACCACTCAGCATGTCCCCTTATATGTAAACAGGGTCAGTTCATAAGTGATCCGTTAAGACCCTACAGGAGTCAACCATATGAAGGGGCTCCATAATACAACTGATCTTAAAGGGAAATATGAACCCAAGTCAACATGAAGAGAAATGCAGGGATGACAAGAACATATACTGGAGAAACCCCTGGACACCTCACCACCGGGAGCTGCAAGAACGGCCATGCCTTTCTGTGGAGTTCTAGGCTTAACTCTGAATTGCTATTTCTAGTCACTCGGCTGTCTGGCTCGAGGAGGCTCAGGTTCACAGACATTGCTCTGGTCCCTGGTGACTGGCCAGCTTCCCGGAAGTCATTGCTTTATTCCTAAGTGACATCCCAGCCCTGTATAGTTTAGTTGTTGTTTGTTTTGTTGTTTTTCTTTTTTGGTTTTTTGAGACAGGCTTTCCCTGTGTAGCCCTGGCTGTCCTGGACTCACTTTGTAAGCCAGGCTGGACTTGAACTCACAGAGATCCACCTGCCTCTGCCTCCCTGAGTGCTGGGATCACAGCTGTGTACCACCATCCAGCTTGTTCTTTTAAGTCTTTAAAGCACACAATAAAAAGGATTTCTTCAATTCCTGCTGCACTAGTGGCTTTTGTACTGCCATGGCAAAGAACCATGACCAAGGCAGCTTATAAAAGAAAGCATTTAATCTGGGGCTTGTTATAGACAGCTGTTCTCACCCAAGAGAGCAGGATGAGCTCTTTATGAAGTGTTTATTGAGCCACACAGACCTGGCCAGGTGTTACACACTCCTGTATCTACAAGTCTATTGAGGTGGTCCCTAGCTGAGTGAACCAAGTAACCCCAAGTTTGGTACATCTCTTGATGTAGCTGCAATGACTATTGGCAAGCATGACCGGACATGGACTTTTAATAAGAATAGGGCACAGTGTGTCACCATGGTGTTTCTGTTTGATTGGAGATGGGAGCAGAAAGCGTTGGAGTTACAGAATCGGAACAGTGGCAGGTGTGAGTTATGGTTCCCGCAAAGTGCTTTGCCCATGGGAGGGTCAGGCTGACCTCAGTTTTAGCCCAGGATTGGGTCAGGATTTAGCAAATGAGTTTTTCTCACTTCAGGCTCAGAGGGTTCCAGAGGGTTGGAGTCTGGTCATCAGGATGCAGAGCAAGGCAGCAGACATCCTGACACACGAATGGAAAGCAGGGGAGCTAACTGGGAGTGGCCGAGTCTTCTGAAACACCTCCTTTACCAAGGCCACACGTCCTAACTTCCCAACAGTCCCAACTGCGAAGAATTCCAATATGTACCTTTAGGGTCATTCTCTTTCATGACTTATCAAACAAAGCTACCAAACCAGGACCAGGTTTTAAATTGCCTAAGACTATGGGGGATTTCAAACGACCTGGTAAAAGGTATTTCTCAAAGATAAACCTCCTACTTCCTGTCTAATTTTAAACTTTTATTTTTTCTTGTAGTCCTGAGACAGGGTCTCGTGTGGCCTAGGCTGGCCTTGTGCTACTCCTGACCCTCTCGCCAGCCTTCCACAGCCTCTGCTTGGTGGGGTGTCGTCTCTCCTTAGCTTTTTCCAGGGTGATCTGTGTGGCCAGAGGCTACACACACCTATTTCTCACTTACCTTTCTCATGGCATATCTAAACAGGAAATAAGGGCTTCACAGACATTTCGTAAGTGACACTGTGACTATGGACTTGCCCTGAGGCAAAGAGAACAAGACTTGTTCTCAACACCATGTCTGTCGTCATCTCAGGGACCCTCGAGTGCCCGAAAAGACCTGAAAACACTTCATTGTACCTGCAAGCAGACTTCAAGAGCCTCAATGATGAAGACACTGAATTACATGGGAGGTGCCACGTGCATGTGTGCACGCACACGTCTACACTTTTTATCATAAACACAAGGGTGCTGTGAGGGCATGAGGAAGGCCCTCATGCTTTATCTCCGCTCAGGTTCCAGTTTGCCTTAGGTCGTGACTGGTGAACCCCTGCAGTGGAATGCCATTCCTTACGATGGGAAATTCAAATTAGATTTTGTAACTCTAGACAAAAAGATGAGGGAAAAATGAGAAATTTCTCAACAAGTGCATTAATGATTTTTAAAGATCTCCTTTGTAAATTAACACAAGTTACTGGCCACGAGAGCCCTGGAGGACAAAGGACATGAGGAAGGGAGCCCTGGGTAAAGACACAGAAACGTACCCTTACTTTAAATGCCGCTTTACAGGGAGAACTGTCAACAATCAGCACCCCGTTACTTTCCCCTACGAGACACCATGAGCCCTGTGACAGACAGACAATAGCCTGATGCCTCCAAAGTCAAGCTTGTTCTTATCCTTGAGGACTGCCCACTCTACTCAGACTGTCTTTGCTAGGAGTGTCTTAGGGTTTCCATTGGTGTGACCAATGGGGAGGAAAGGGCTTGTTTCACCTTACAGCTTTTAGATCTATCATCCAGGGATGTCAGGGGGCAGGAACTCACGGGGATGCACCTGCCTCTGCCTCCCAAGTGCTGGGATTAAAGGCAGTGACCCAGATAACCTTCAGTGACTGGTTAAACAAATTCTGATATTTCCACACAACAGAGTTAAACTGTGGATACAAGCAATAAGGATGAATTTCCAGAGAATCACTGTGGGAGGGAAAAATGCCAATCCCAAAAGGTTACACTCTGTAGACAGAACTGTGTGACATTGACATGGGGATACAGACTCTGGATTGGGGTAGGATTCAGGGGACAGTTGCTCATCATTGCTAGGGGCTCAGGGAAACTTGGGGTGACGGCAAGGGTGCGTGTCTATAAAAGTTCAATACAGGGACCCTGGTGGAATGGAAATCTTTTATAAGCCAACAGTGACACTGTAGTGTAGCTGTTTACAATTTGGGGAGTTGGGTGAGTTTAAGGGATTTCCCTGTAATATTTCTTACTATTGATCAGCCAGGAGGCCAAGAAGAGATTGTTCCTATGTGATTCTACAGTCTATCTCAATTTTTTTAACAAAAGATTCTTGTCAAAAGGCAAGAAATTAACAAATGTAAAATCCTAAGCAAGTGGTAGGGGCTTTAATCAGGAAGTTCTGAGTAAGCCATGACAGCTGGTCAGCATGATCAGGGTTGTAGAGTTGCATGTCTTTAATCTTCTCTCCTAGGTCCTACACTCATGTTTAAAGTAGAGAACCTTGGGTCACAGTGCTGCTAGGTGCTGCTATCTCTTCCTCGCACCACATACAAACTGGCCCATACCTTTGGAATAACGTCTAGGAGGGTGGAAACCAGTTTCCTAATTCTAATGACAAGACTGGGTCCCCAACAGCCAGAATTAAGGAAGCTATGTGTCCAGGGTGCCTGGCCATGCTGCGTCCCCTCCCCAGGAATCCCACAGCCTTGTATCTTTTTGGCTCTGGGAACCTGCTGTCTTCTGTAGGCATGTCAGGTCTAAGTCATCAAGACCAGGAGCTGTGTTGGATTTTGGTCTTTATGGGCATCTTATAGGTGCTCCATGCATGTCATTAATTGCTGCTCCACCAGCAGCAGCTCAGACAGCCAGGCCTGGAGGGAGGGAAGCTTAGCCAGGGCAGGTGGGACAAGCAGGATCTTGGTTGAACAAAGAGCACACACCTGGGAACAGCTACAGAGAACTGGTTCATTTGGGGGAAGAGAGTATTTATGCACCTGGGAAGGTGACCAGGGTCTCTGGGGCAAAGGTTTGTGTGGCCATATATAATTGGCCAGGACAGAAGTGTTGGAAGATACTTTGCATATTCAGGGGCTGGGGGACCTTATAAGGTCAAATAAGGAGTGAAGTCTGATAACTGCCGGGGCAGTAAGCTCTTACTAGGGTGGATGGCGGGGCATTTAACTTTATGGCACGAGGTTGGGAGGGGAAAGGGAGCCAACTGTTGCCATCCTCACCTGAGGTACCCATGGTTATGGTCCCACAGTTAATCAGTCCGCGTGTGTGTTTGCTGCAATAAAAAGCTTCAGTGTGTGCCTTTGACATTCTGGTGCTGCCTGGGGAGTGAATAATTAAACCCCTCCCTGTAAGTCTCTCCCTACATGCCACACTAGAAACTGAGTCATGCCCCATGCCACCTTGAGTGTCTTCTCGCTTCCCCAGAAGCACCACTGCACATCCTCTTCCTGGCCAGCGAGTCCATGCTTAGTTCTTCACTGGTGTTCTGAGGAGAAGGAAGGACTCTTGTTCTGCTTTTTTGTCTCTCTCTCTCTCTGTCTCTCTGTCTCTGTCTCTGTCTCTGTCTCTCTCTCTCTCTCTCTCTGTGTGTGTGTGTGTGTGTGTTGAAACAGGATTCCCCCCCCCCACCTTTTTTTAAAGACAGAATTTCTCTGTGTAGCCTTGGCTGTCCTGTACTCACTTTGTAGACCAGGCTGGCCTCAAATTCAGCGAGATCTACCTGCCTCTGCCTCCCAAATGCTGGGATTAAAGGTGTGCACACCACACCTGGCTGGAGCCTTTTTTTTTTTAACCTGCCCTAGCTCCCAAATAATTGACCTGGAGACATGAGAGTTACTCAACAAGCTTTATGCACTGGGCAGACATTACACTATTCTAACCTAGTTACGCTGGTCTGGCCACCTCCCAGCCACGTATGTGCCTTTTACTTGCCACTCAGCCTTGTCTTGGTCTTTTCTTGTATCTGTCCTCATAGTGAACTCATCTCTCTCTTCCTCTCTCTCCTCCTCCTCATGGCAACTTTTTTTTTAGTTCCCTACTCTCCTCTCTGGTCCCTTCCTGGGACCCCTGACTGGGACAGGAAGCCCTGCCTCCTGCCATCTCTCACCCAGCTATAGGCCTGTTAATTTTATACAACACTGATACAGGAGATTCTCTAAGATCATAACGATGCCCACACCTGGACTGTAACCAGATCTCAGGCACAGAAATCAGCATCTGAATACATGGTCTGTAGCACAACACGGAACTCACAATGTAGACTAGACTATCACAGAGATCCACCTACTTCTGCCTCCTGAGTGCTGGGATTAAAGATATGCACCACCACACCTAGCTCTGACTTCTCTTATACTTGTTTGTCACCCAATCCCCCAGGACACATGATAAATGGTACCATTTCTGTTGTCTAATTCCTCCACGTCTCTAGGAAGAACAGTGTCTATAGGGTCCACTTGTTCACCCAGTGACATGGGGGAGCTGCCGAGTGAGAAAGCACTTTTCTCCACAAAGCGCAGCATGCTTTCCCCCTTTATAGCTGTAGCTGCTATAGCTGGTTTAACTACACCAATTATTGCTTCAAACATGCCTCATCCCCTAAACTGAATTTAACCTGTTTCTTCTTTTCCTCCCAAGTTTCCTCCCTCTCTGTCTCTAAGACAGGGTCTCCTTATGTGTCTCAAGCTGGTCTGGAACTTTCTATGTAGCCCAGGCTGGCCTTGAATTCCTGATCCTCCTTCTTTAACCTCTGAGAGAGTCAACACTCCCAACTTTTGCTCTTTCCCTGTTATGCTTACAAAGAGGCTTTGCTGTGAGTTTGTTGTTCTTTGTTTGCTTGGGGATTGGGTTTCTGATGTGTGTGTGTTTGTGTGTGTGTATCTGTCTGTCTGTCTCTGTCTGTCTGTCTGACTGTATTTGAGACAGTTCTCACAACATAGCCTAGGCTGGCCTAGAACTTGCCGTGATCTTACTGTCTCCCGAGTGCTGGGATTAGAGTGATGTATCACATTCAGCTAAAAAGCTTCTGCAGTCTTCCACTGAGACTGAAGCCTGCAAAGGGAAATTTTACTTCTTTTTTTTTTTTTGGTGGTTGATATCTTATAGAAAAATGCACATACACACATCTTTTTTTTTTTAATGCCCAACTACAGCACCACGTACAAATAGGTCAGACCTAAGAAAAGCTTTGATCATCTGAGACTTTGGTTCAAATTTTGTTCCTGGTCATCATGATAGTGAGTGGGGATAGGATGTGTCAGAGCTGCACTCAGGGACTGCCATCACACTGTGGGGCTGCTAGGAGTGGCTGAGGAGTGCTCTGGCCATGGCTTTGATCAAAAACAGCAACAGTGGGGCTAAAGAGATGGCTCGGCAGAATCCCAGCACCCTCATCACAGCTCACAACTACCTGTAACTCCAGCCCCAGGGGATCCAACATTCTCTTCTGGCCTGCACAGAGCACAGGCAGGCAAAACATTCACAGACATAAAATTACAAACTTTAAATTAAACAGCAACTTCATCACATGCATCCTTAAGAAAGAACAGTGCAAGCGAGAAGGAGAAGGCACATGAGTGGTAGGCTAGACAGAGAACAAAAGGTCGGTGTGGCAGTCACGGAGGATGGTAGTAAGAGACTGGGGATAATGTAGGGTTAAGTCATAGAGCCATCTTTGGATTTTATTCTGAGTGACATGGAAATCAGAGGACACTAAGACAGTGTTTTATTTGCTTGTGTGGTTGGTTGGTTTTGGGTTTGTTTTTTTTTTTAATTTATTATGTATACAATGTTGTGTCTGCATGTACACCTGCATGCCAGAAGAGGGCACCAGATCTCGTTATAGATGGTTGTGAGGCACCATGTGATTGCTGGGAATTGAACTCAGGACCTCTGGAGGAGCAGCCAGCGCTCTTAACCTCTGAGCCATCTCTCCAGCCTGGTTTTGATTTTTCAAGACAGGGTTTCTCTGTATAGCCCTGGTCCTAGAACTTGCTCTGTAGACCAGGCCTGCCTCAGCCTCCCAAGTCTGTGTGCCACCACATCTGGTTTTTTTTTTTAATTTATTTATTTTTAATTTTATGTGTATTGATGCTTTGCCTACATGTATGTCTGTATGAGGGTATTGAATCCCCTGGAACCAGGGTCACAGAGAGTTGTGAGCTGCCATGGGGTGCTGGGAATTGAACCTAGGTCCTCTGTAAAAAGCAGTCGTTGCTCTTAATCATTGAGCCATCTCTCCAGTCTCCAATTTTTTTTCAAAGAAAGATTATTCTGTTGCTGTAGGGGACCGGTGTTATAATAATGATTAATAATCTACCACATCATATTTGATATGAAGGAAATTTATTGTGGGAAAGTGGGAGGGGGAAAAGAAAGAGGAGGGCACCTATGACAGACAGAAAGAGAGGAGTAAGTGCACGAGATGGTGGGTGTTTTTTTTGTTGTTGTTTTGGTTTGGTTTTTTAAGTCGGGAACATACCTGGCAGCAGCAGGTGATGACATTAGAGGTTGCTAAGCAACCTAGAAACAGGCTATAGGAATAACATTCCTCCCTTTTAGTTTCATTTAAAAAATGAGGAACTAGGGATAGAGAGGTGGGAATGAGGACGTCAGACTCCCTCTCATGTAGACAAGTTAAAGTAGATAAAGTATATGAATGGAAGCAGCACTTGGCTGCCATGCAAGATGGGGGAGGGAGAGACACACACACAGACAGAGAGTACCAAAATGTCTGGATTATATGGTGAGTGACAGGGGAACCTCTCTGCCCTGGAAAGTTCAGGGCAGAGGGCAGGGTATGCCAGCCATGTCCTGCAGCATGGGACCAAGGGATGCTGGGAGAACCCGAAGCTGCTTGTCTCAGATCTGAAGCACAATAACCGGAAAGATGTTTAGTGGATGTTACGGGTTGAATGGAATCTACTCCAAGATATTTTGAGATGATATAAGTCCTAGTATCCATGAATGTGTCTGGAAGTGAGGATCCTTGTCTGTAACAAGAACTATTTTTAGTGGGATTTGCTAAGCCCTGCCCCCTTTGCTCCTAAATATCTGTTTGGGTTTTCTACCCCACTTCAGACTGTTTAGTTCCTGAATAAAAGACACAAAGACCTTTTAAATTTATAATAAGCCTTAAAGCACTAGAACTGGGCAGATATCAACCCTCTAAGCTATTTTGCTATTTTCCAGCTACACACCCTATGTTACTTGCCATAATTTTTCCTGCCTAGGAGGCTTCTCTTCCATCAGTCCAGCCCTCATAGCCACGTGCTCATGGTCCATGTTGTCCCATGGTAACTTCCTTCTCTCCAGCTTCCTCTTTTGCCTCTTTCTCCTGCCTTGAGGTCTCCATCTGACTCCAGGCCCAGGAAGTGGAGCTCTGCCTACTCCTCTTCTACCCAACTATAGGCTGTCTAGCCTTTTTATTAACCAATTAACCTTAAATTGGGGAGCAAGTTTTATACAACATCACTTGGTGTGCCTGAGAATGCACTTTTCTGGGCAGCAACAGGATCTTGGGGGCCAGTATTTAGCATTTGAATACATAGCACCAGACCAACCCCCAACACTTGTCAATGATCAAATTAAGGTGAGGTCATTACCATGAGTCTTAAAGTAGGGTGAGCCATATTCTTCTAAGATAGAGAAAACACAGGGAGACTGTTCCACAGTAATGCATGGAAAGGAATAAAAGTGATATAACTTCAAGAACTGAACAAGTAACTGAAATGTAAAAGGGAAGGAGGGGTCCTCCCTGAAGCCTTTAGAGTCAGAACAGGGCACTATCAATTTTATTTCCAACTTAGAGGACTGCATGCCTCCAAGAATAGCTATGAATGGGACCTGGTGCAAAATCATAACTTAAAACTTTTTAAAAAATTTTTTCTTTCGATTCGATTGCAAAGTTCTCCAGTATGAACTTGGTAACAATTTGGTGTCTCAATGTCAAAACGTTGCACAGTTCTTAATGTCCAAAGGTCCAAAGAAAACTCCACTTCCCCCAACTCCAAAAGACAGTCCAAATATCCAGAAATGAGCTCAGCCTGGAGGATTTCTGGGGCTTAGATATAAGCCAGTGTTCCTCACGAAGTTGTGAAGCCAGTCCCCCTCTACCAAAAGCAGCCATTTTCCTTACCTCTGGCAGAAGGGGCATATGGCTATGTCTGGTGCCTATCAGCATATCAGAGCTCATGATGGCCTCTAGGCTCCCTCAGTACCACAAATACCTGTTACACATTTCAAAGTCCGACCTAGCCCTTCTCACCCTCTACCCTCAACTCCCACCAGCTCACAGGCTACCCTTCCCCACAGCTACTCATTCTCCTTAAACCCCTGCTGTTATCACTATGCTCGGCTACTTCTCCCCTCTCTCACAGACAGTCCTGGCTACGTCCAGTCTGCTGGCCGTGTTCAGTTCACTTCCTTCTCTCTCTGCTCTGGACTCTTCCAGATGAGTCCGGCCTACAATAACACTTCTGCTTAGTCGGACCATGAGGAGGTCAAGTCGGCCAGTTTACACACTGAAGCCATAGGCTCGTGTCACTTTGCAGAAAACAACCCAGGCGGCCATTGTCATCACCCAGACTTCGTACAGGATCGCAGTGCAGGTATGAAAGAGCTAAAGTCTGGATGCTTTCCGTTTTGGGGGGCTTGATCTGTTGTGATCACGGAGTTACCTATCTTCTAATGGGATGACAAAATCCGCGAGGAGTCGGGCCAGAAGTTGGTTTGAGAGATGCAAGGCTAGGGCCTGTAGACCTCGCTGTGGGACTCACCGGGGCCAAGAACACCCGCTATTTGGCCAGCACAGGTGTCCGTCCGCAGCTAGGCTGCCAAGGGAGCTGACCTCTAAGTGAATCGGGTCCCACACCACCCACGGACAAAACACCACAGAGTCAAAAGGAAATGGGACCCTAACCCCACAAGGTTTTCCGGGGAGGAGCTACACTATTTCATCTGGGGCCACCGGATTGGGTGTCTTGATTGTCAATCGTCTGGCCAGAGAGCAAAGTGTGATTGGTGGAGGCTGGCCCCGTGGGTGGGACCAGTCCTAGCCAGGCGCACTTTTCCGGCAGCGCGCGGTGGCCGCCGGGAGCACAGAGGGAACACCCAATAGCCGTGGCTCAAAGACGCGAGGCGTGGGGACGACCTCCAGGAGCCCAGAAGAAGGACCAATGGCGGTGGCCCGGCAGCCGCGCGGGGGCATCTGGGAACCCGGAAGTCCGCTGGACCGCCATGGGTGTACGCAGTGTGGCAATCCGCGCCTGCGGGCGAGGTAAGGTCGATACCGGCATCCCGCGGATGGCTGTTCGCGCGTGTGGGGCTGCGGCAGCCGTGGTGGCGCTGCTCTCCGCCGCGATCGCGCTCCACTGGCCGCCGCTGCTCGCAGGTACCTGCGGGCGGGTGGCCCTGCCTGCTGGATTCTGCCTGGCGCGTGCGCGTCCCGTTTTGGGTGGGGCGAGCCTGGCTGAAGACTAGGACCCCCTGGCTCCAGTGAATTGTTGGGGGCCTGGGCTAGAAGTCCGTGAGACGCGAGCCGTTCGGTGTACACAGGCGTGATTGACTTGCCAGTACTTGTGTGCTGGAGACAGGCAGCCCTAGCTCAAACCTTGCAAGTTCTGGGAGGACGTGGGTGGAGCCAACATGTGGCTCGCCCCCTTTCGAACCCCCACGCCTGGGGATTGTGTTCTGGGGCATTGAGAGATGGGCTAAGTCAAGTAACTTTCAGGATTTGGAGCCCCATTTAGACCTCTTTTTTTTTTTTAAGTTTCTCTTGTAACCTTGGCCAGCTTGGAACTCACTTTGTAGAGCAGCCAGTGACATCTAAGACCCCGTCCCAACAGTTGGAGTGGGAGGTAGATGCCTTTTCAGATTGGACAGAGGAAGAACTCAGGGATTGGATAAATGATTCATGTGTTTCTCTTATCTCCTTGTATGGGTTTGTTCCTTCTGTTTGTGGATAGTTACTAACATTCCCAGCACAACATCCCACTTACAAGGCAGGGAGAGCTGTTTTCTGTCTTTGTGTAGACTCTAAATAGAGCCTCTGAAGTGACTTCTGCAGCATCCCTCAGGGGTAAGCAGCTGAAATGCTGAAGTGTACTGTTTGTTGTAGGATTCATTAGGAAGGTTTGACTACGGACCACAAACATGTTGACTGTAGTCCAGGAGTAAACTGTGTAGACGTTTTGGCTTTGTTTTTCAATTTAAGTAGTTCTGAATTCCCTGGAGAGGTGCCTCCAAGTCAGTAATACATGTCACACCCAGAAGAAGGCTTCTAAGCCCGGCATTATTTAGAGACCCTTAGTTGGTAACTGCCTAACATTTTCAGGCACTCTGCTTAGTAATGTTCTTTTCTTGGTGCTTATCTGAGGTTTCATTACTAGATTGACTTTCTAAACTTCTGCCAAAGAGCAGGTAGAGTTCTGGGCTTTAGATCCTTAAAATTGTCTGTGCTTAGGGTGAGGCTCACTTAATACAAGAATTGCTGTCGTAGGCTGCAACTTAGAATGCACATTCACTTAGGGCACAAAAAAAACAGGTTGTCTGTCTCAGCCACAGTTTCTTTAAATCCAACAAAATGCAAACAGGCGTGACCTGTTTTTCCAGACTCTGGCAACAAAGTCGCTTATGTAAACAGCATTTACATTTTAAGTGGCCTCTTAATACTTCAGGGATAAATCCACTAGGAGTGGCAGCAAGCCAACTAAAACTTGATCCAGTGTAAAGGTTGGGAAATCTAATCGGCCTTCCTCAGTCCTTTTCCTAACAGGGCTCTGTCTTGATGTAACGTGCCTGGCTCTTCTTCAGTGTATTCAAGTTATCCTAGTGGTGTCCCATTGTGGAACCGGTTTATAGTCATGGAACAAAGACAGACCAACATATTCTGCAGTGACAGCAAAGCAGGAAAATGTGTGTTGGTCTAAGGTGTCATCTTGTATTCTTAGCTGTCCCTACTTTTGGGGTGTAGACTTCTTCTAGTTTGCTGTCTTTGGTGAACAGCATAACCAAAAGCTTATGGAGAAAAGGTTTATTTCATCTGAAATTTCCAAGTCACAGTTGTCTTTAAGGGGGTCAGACAGGAATGAAGCAGAGACCATGGAGGAACTCCCTTTACTGCTCAGCCTGCTTTCTTTTACCCAATATCACCTGCCCAGGAGTGGTGATGCTTACAGTCAAATCACACATCAATCAGAATTTAAGGCAATTTCCCCAGACAGGGCCACAGGCTACTCGGATATGTGTTGTCCTTCAGTTGAAACTCCCTGTTCCCTGGTGACTTTGCTGCGCAAAAGCTAACCAGAACTGAGCTCTGTGGACTTTGTGATACCTTGCGGGAAGTTTGCTTAACACAAAAATGTTAGGCCACAGACAGAAGTTGAAACAAATAAATAGTAAGTCCCTAATATAGCCCGGGATAATTTGGCTCTTGTCTTACAGTGTTCCATCGCTCCACAATTGAGGCGTTCTGGTCAGCTCACTCGCATGTAGGAGCATCCGTGTGGTAGATATGGCTGCTTCAGAGGACTGGGGTAGAGTCAGGCGAGGGCCATGCTGATTGGGGGTTGGGCTTTTATTTGGCATTCATACAGTTCTAGTTAAAAACAGAGCATGCTGTTCTTCCTGACAGATTGTAGAGAACAGCTGAGAAAGGTTTGACTCTTTTGGTTAAACAGGTGAATCATTTGGTTAAAGAACAAGTTGTTTTGCCTTCAGGTGGCCGCCTTTGGTAAAATGGTGTAATGGAACACATTGAGTTCACATCTTTGTGAGCACTGAGTCAGAAAGCACAGCCGGGAGGTAAGACATTGGAGAAAGGACACAACTGGAGTTCTTCCTAGAGCAGTGCCCTCCCTAAGTAAAAGGGGAAAGATTCCACTGGGGGAGAAAATGCCTCTTCCTGCAGGAAAGTGCTGCAGGGCCTACCACATCCTAGTTTAAGGTGTACTTTTAGGTTATTCAAGAAAGAAATATGCTAGACGTGTTTCTGGACTGCTTAGCGCAAGGTAAGAGAGTCCATAATCAGAGGATGAAGATGATAGATGCAAACCTTTCTTGCTATACTCAGTTTGGGCTCATAAACGTGGTAGACATAACATTTCAAGGCATGATCAATGAGTCATTACTTTGGTTGTGCAAAAGAATGGTCATAGTGACGTGGTGACCCGGTTGCCCCTACAAGCTTCTTCCAGTATTATCGCAAACAGAAGGAACAACTCTAAAAGGACAAAAATGGAGACATTTGCTCCAGAGGTGCCAGCTTTGCCTAACAGCTGACCATAGCATCTTAACACCTCTGGAGCCTGTCTAGTAATTAGCTGTTAATGAGCAGTGTGACGTTAAGCCTTCAGCCTGGCACATCCTTCTCAACCACAAAGATTGGGACAACATGCTTTTGCCCCGAGTGATAGGAGGGGCTTTTAGGAGAAAGGTTTCTTCCCAGGTGTGGACAGGTTTCAGATGGGTGAGGAGAGGCAGGTGTTCGCCCTTGGGACAGACCCAAGCTAGCTTCTCAGCTGTCTTTCCCACTGCAGGGGACATTGAGTCCTGTGCAGGTGATATAGTTACGCTGATGTTTTCATTAAGTGTGTCCCAGAGAGTCAGGAGAGGGCTTGTGCTGTCAATCTTTTGTGGTGAAGACAGGCCAGGCTGGGCATGCTGGTAGCAGGTAGGGTGCCAACGAGAGGCAAGAATGAGCAGCTTGGTCTGGGTGAGAGGTACCACTGGGCTCAGAACGTGGCTCTCAATGACAGGCACAGACAGCAGAAGCAAGCCTTTCTCAGCCAGAAGTTCCCTGTGGACCAAGTCCCATTTTCACATTGTGTGGGCTTGGACATTGGTAAAGGAGGTTGGGTTGGTGTTAATCAGTACTGTCTACATTTGGGGCTGTGTGTGTACTTGTGAGGTCAGGGAGATATCACAGTCCACATAAGATGGAGACCTGAATTCTATCACCAACCGGTCTGGAACATCAGGCATGTGGCATATGTGTGTAATCCCGGTGCTGGGAGGGCCCACAAGAGGGGCTCTGGGACTTACTGGCCAGCCAGTTGAGCATAATCGGCAAGGCGCAAGGCCTAATGAGAGACCCTGGCTCAAAAAGTAGGGTGGGGCTGGGCAAAGGCACAGTCAGTGAAGGGATTGCTGCTCAGGCTTGGGGACGTGTGCTGGGGAGGCGCATGCTGTCGGATTCTGGACTTCCTGTGCCTCCAATTTAGCTAAAAGAACAGCTCTGGGCTCAGAGAAAGATCCTGGCCTAAAAAGTAAGGTGGGGAGTGGCTGAGGAGAACACCCAGCATTGGCCTGTGACCTCCATAAACACATGTGCACACTTGTTTACACACACACAAAGGGGAAAAGAACAAGATGGACAGCTCCTGAAGAACAGTTCCAGGACTGACCTTTGGCCTCCGAGTGCATACACATACCCCACCTCACCCACACCCCATGGAAAACAGTGGAACATTTTATTGAGTAAACCTGGAAGAGGTTGGAAGAGCCTAAAATGGCTTTCCCAAGGAGCTGAGGGACCTTCATCCTCTGGCTTTTCTAGGAGGGTGCTCCATTTGGGAAAATGGTGTTTATGTTTGCAGGGATCCTTAAATTCTATAGAATCTCTAGATAGTATGTACAGATGCAAGCTTTATGATTCTAGGGAGTGTATGCTTTGTGCTCCATAGAGCATACAGCAGAGCTGATGTAAATGTCCAGACAGAGCACACGTGGACAGAACACTTTTCAAGAAAGGCCAATTAAGATGGAGGTAATTAGACAGGACTCAACGAGGTGCCGTAAGCCACAGTGCCACCTTGAACTTTCCCAGCTGTGGAGAGAGGGCCTCACAGGCTTGAAAGGCTGATGTCGAAATGAAAGAGCCCATTGTGTTAAGTGATGCTCTGTATTTTTAGAGTGATAAAACTTTCTGGAAGATGAAGTGTGTGTCCTGTTGTGTCCACCCCCACTGTCTGTCCAGTGTGCTGCTGTTTATGCTGTCATTTCTGACTATCACTTACCCTAAGAACTGAGAGTCAAACCTCTGATAAAGTCAAGAGCTCATGCGCTCAGCTTTGGGAAGCGTGTGGATGGCGGGATCCTGTGAGTCTCTAATGACTTCGTTTCTCTGTTCTGCAGTACTACACAGAGCACTCTCCCTCCATACAACACACTCGACAAAGGACATGGAAAACCTTTTTCAGCTGGTGAGAAACATTGTGCCTGCTCTAACATCAAAGAAACACAAGGGGCAGGATGGAAGAATAGGCATAGTTGGGGGCTGCCGAGAGTGAGTATTCATGGTTAGAAAGGCCACCCCTCCTGCCTGCCTGCCTGCCTGTATCTGCCATCTGTCTGTGCACCTACCTTTTCCCTTGTCTGTCCGTCGTCCATCTGTCTGTCCATCTACCCTCTATCCGTCTGTCAGTGTGAAGCAATCATTTTCAAATGCAGTCTGATAGCGTGCGAAGTCCTTCACACTGGTCATGCCCAGCCGACTTTCTTGCTGCTGAGTGTTGGTATTGACGTCATGTTCTGGGTCCCTGCACCCTAATGCCATGCAGAGGAAGGCCTGTGAGCTCCCGTGGGCCTGGGCAACCTTTTAGAGGTTTTTGCACGTTACTTTGGTTATTGCATGCTGTGCTGTTTCTGTCACGAGCATGAGCGCTCAGCAGCCCCTGGGGTGCCGTGCACATTGAAGGTGTTTCTACGGTGCTTACTGTGTTCTGTAGACTGTAATTTTGTTGAGGCCCGTTTTACCTTCTTTCTTTATACTTTGTGGCTGTGTGTAGTATGTAAGGACCTGTAATCTGTCCTTGCCTGTGAGTTCTTCTGCCTCTGGCCCCATTCTTCCTGGCTCCTGTTGAGTGTCTGCTTGCTCTCTGCCTATGTTGGGTCACTCCTTTCTAAACCTGTAGCTTCATCACTTGAGACAGTTCCCCATGGGGCTAGCCTCAAAACTCGAAATCCTTGTGTCTCATGCTCCCAGATGCAGGGGTACAGGTGTGCCCCACTCAACCTTGCTATTTTCTCATTACCTTACCCGAGTTTCCCTTTTTCCTTCCCATCTTTCTCAGCTTTTCCTTTGATTAATTTGGAATGTCTTCCTACTTGGACATTCAGCCAGTGCTCACCTTTCCCCCCATACTGTGCTTCACAGATTTCACAGCAGCTGGTGAGAGTGCTGGTGACAGCCACCACGTGGTTCCAGCCACAGGCTCTGCTTTTCCCTCTAAATTTTCATTCTAATTGCATTCAGAATTTCGAGCAGAACTCTTAGCTGGTAAATTTAGTTGCCTTTATTGTGGGTTCTGTCGTGTTTACTCTCCTGGCTTCCTCACATGCTTCGTCGGTAGGTGGGAATGCTTTGGCAGCAGGTGAGCGTCCTGCCGGTTCCCTGACGTACTGTGTTGGCGACTGGCCGGCTGTGGGCTGCCTGGGCCTCAGTTGCAGCGCCTGCTGTGCTAATCTGGAGAGCATGCCTTCTGTGCACCCAGTCTGTGTGCATTTTAAGCACTGTCATCTTGTGTTGTACTCCTCCGAGTCATCTGCTCTAGAATCCCGCCGTTTCTCCAGGGTAGGTGTATGTGGCTTTGGTTGTGGTATGTTCCGTTAGTCCTGCTTAAGGCTCCCCTCATGTGTGGGCCTCTGATGCCGTCTCAGCTGTGCTTGCACCCCAGTGGCTTCCGTGCGCTGTGTGGAGGACCGCGAGCTCTGTGGACCTAGGCAGCTTCTGCCGCTCTGAGTGTCTCGTGAAGCACCTCTGTCTGTGGGGAAGGAGAGTGTATGGTCCCTTCTCTGCTGATCTGGACACACGCTGCTGACTGCTGCGGATGAGCAGCGCACGTGGAGAGGAGGCCGTGTGTGCTCAGCATTTGTCCTTCGACACACAGTGGTGGTGAGCATGGTCGCTCTGTCCTTCAGCACCCTGCCAAGGATGTCTGCTGTGCTTAGAGGTTGCCACGCCAGAAGAGCACAGGCAGGAAGCTGGGGTGCACAGAGCAGCTGCAGTGGCTGGTCTGACTCCAGTGGCCCTGTATGGCTCCTGCGACTGTCCCTCAGAGGACATGGTGCTCCCTCCTGCAGACCTGGTGTCTGCTGGCTGCCCTTCTCACAGAAGCCTGCAGCCTGCTTGCTCTTTCTTGTCCTTGGGACAGAGACCTCAGTCACACAAGCCAGTGTTCGGGAATGATCACAGATGTCACAGGAAACTTTTCTAGTTCTGGCTCATGTGTGAGTGTGTACTGAGTATCTCCTGTGTGTTGAGTTTGTGTTTTGGGCCTGGAGTCTATATCACTTGTTGCTATTTCCTATCTATTCACATATTGTTCTTACCTGTTCCTATTGGTAACCTATTACTGGCAAATGTGTTTGCTTCACTGAAGGTTTGACTCCAGTGTTTCCATTTTAGGTACACAGGAGCACCATATTTTGCAGGAATCTCAGCTCTGAAAGTGGTGAGTTTACCTCAGAGTCTTGCATTGGAGTTTTTCTGATTAAAAGTTGGGTTATTTAGGGACCTGGGGAGTTGGTTCTGCAGACATGAGGGCCTGAGTTCACATTCTAGAACACACAGGAAAACCCTGGCATGACCACACTTGCCTATACCCCAGCATTGCTGAGAGCAGAGATGGCTAGGTCCCCAGGGTTTTCTGGCCACCAGCCTAGCTCAGGGGAGACAGAGACGGGTGTAGGGACACCTGATGCCTCCTCGGGCCTCTAGTCATACACACCCAAATGTGCTATACCACATGTGCACATAACACACCGCCTCACACGCACACACATACATGCACACATACACAGTTTATATATGACCAAAGCAAATGTCCTGCGATAGCAACACAGTGAGCGACGTTGTAGGGAAATGGTGCGAGGTAGAGAAGCCGTTAAAGCTCCTCTGGCCTTGTCTGCAGTGACAGGTAACCTGCAGCACAGTGGGTTGTTTGGGGTTGGGGTTTGCTTTATATTTTGAGACAATGTCTCTTCATGTTAGCCCAAGCTGGCCATAAACTCAGAAATCTTCCTGCCTCTACCTCCCCAGTGTAGGGCTTAAACGAATTCACCTCCATGCCTGATTGGGTTTTTGTTTGTTTGTTTGTTTTTATTTATGTGAGTTTGTTTTTGTTTTTATCTCTATTTGCCTTTTAAAGCAGCATGTCATTGCTTTGGGCACTGTATGTGCATTCACAACTGAGGTTTAGTTTGTACTTTACTTCGACAGGAAGATCCTGGGAGGCTCGGTAGGTTGTGTTGTACACAGCTGATGCCTTTAATCCAGCTGAGCAGATAGGATGAAGTAGCTCATGTTGGGCAGGCTGACGGACAAGGCAGAGCTGGTGTCCTGGCTCTGTCCCCAAGCCTGGGAGGGGGTAGCAGTCTGCTGTGACGCCATGCACTTTCGTATGCCACCTTCCCTTTCCTTCCAAAGCCACTGGCTGTTTGTTTGCCTTCATCTGTAGTTGGGCTTGGGGGCAGAAATAGTAACAGGTGGTGTGAGAGCTGCCATGCAAAGCTGCTTTTGGTCCTTCTCTAAGCCCACCTCTCATTCTCAGGGTGCAGATCTGGCCCACGTGTTCTGTGCCAGGGAGGCCGCGCCAGTGATAAAGTCCTACAGCCCAGAGCTGATCGTCCACCCAGTCCTGTGAGTCTGCACATGGGCGTCTACCTGCAGCAGCGCTCTCACACCGTGTGCCTGCTGTGCTCTGAGTGCTCCATGTACTAAAGCCTGGCCTGTGGCACATGCCTGTCACCCAGAGACTTGGGACTAGACCAGGGGCTTCCAGTTGGAGGCTAGTTTGGACAACTAACAACCCTATCTCAGAAGAAACTTTTACAGGGTTTAGAATGGAACTCAAGAAGTAGAGGTTTGATCCCCAGTCCATAAGACTGAAAGAAAACCATAGTGAATCCATTGTTCTGCATCAGCGGAGACAGCGAGAGGGCCAGCAGAGAGACCTGGGGCACTGGGAAGTAGCGGATGCTGTGCTATTTGTGGAAGACTTAGTCCCAGTGTCATTTGGGGCCTGTGTGTGCAGGGTTGTCTGAGGTACATGTTCACAATGCTTGGGGTTCCGTGGGGTTCGGGGGGTAGCTCTGAGCTGAGCAGAGTCTGTTCCAGAGGCTCCTAAGGCTTCAGTGGTGACAGCACTCTGCACACTGAGCACCACAGCACCCCTGAGGGAGCTCAGGATCCTGTTCTTTTTTGTCCTGCTTTAACTACCATATAAATAAAGTGGGGGTTGGAGAGATGGTTCAGCAGATGAGAGCACTGGCTGCTCCTACAGAGGATGTACCTTCAGGTCCAGGCACCCCCGTGGCAGCTCACAGCCATCTCTAACTCTGGCTTCAGGGGTGTTGATGCCCTCTTCTAACCTCTGCGTAGACAAGGTACACATGTAGTGCACAGACATACATGCAGGAAAAAAATACAGTAAAGTAAAGCAGCCTTAAAAAGCTAAAACATGGAGAAGACTGGGGAGATGCAGGTCAGGTGCAGATGGGGTCCAGATTGCATCCTGGGAGAGGACGGGGTTCTGCGTCAGGTGCTCAGAGCTGCCAGTCTGCACTGAATCTCCAGTACTTGTGTTCTGGAATGTGAGTGTGTAGGATGCTCATGTGAGCAGTGGCTAGGGAACCACCGTGCAACTTCTGTACTGGTGTTCAGGTTCCCTACAGACCCACATTGTTTCAGAATAAAGCGGTTTAGGGCAGAGACGTAGACTGGCATAGGGCACTTCCCTAGCATGCTCAGGGTCCCGGATCCAGTGCCCAGAACACACACATAAAGTGGTTTAAAACCAACAAATGAAAGCCATCTGCCTTTTTCTTTTTTCAGTGACAGTTCTAATGCTGTTGAGGAGGTGGAGAAATGGCTCCCCAGGCTGCATGCCCTTGTTGTGGGACCTGGCCTAGGTAGGGACGACCTTCTTGTCAACAACGTCAGGGTAAGTGGGGTCACTGTTCCGCACTCTCCCTCTCAGATACAATGGGCACAGGCATGTCTTTGGTTCTTCAGGCTTGGGTGCACACTGTTGTTATTCTTTGCAAGTAGGTGGAGATGTGTTGTGGGCAGAGGGTAGTGTGGCACCAGGAGTAGCGAGGGCCTTCCAGAACAGAGCAGATGGGATGAGTCTCTTTGCTCCAGGGGAGAGCAGCAGGCCTGAGGTGTGGGCAGACTTGGCAGGAGGTCTGTGTGCTTTCTAGTGTGACCCTGCTTGCCAGAGGTCCTGGCTGTGGGTGACTCTCTGTGCGTCTGTGAGCACTGGAAGTTTCATAAGAGGAATTGAATTGTGGCTGTGGTGTGAGTAGGCAGCATGTTGTGGTTCCTGTAGTTCATATTGCAGCATATCAGCCTTTCCTCCTTCCTGAATCGCACAGCATCCTGGTGGAAGTCGGTGCCCTAAATGACAGTGTGTCTGGGTCTCTGTCTCTGTGGTAGCCTGTACTTTCCCAGTCTCAGGGTCGGGCTCTTGATTTGCAGAAGAGGCTGGGGCTGCAGGGGGTACCCTATAGATCAAAGGTCCTCGGCCTTCCTAACGCCGTGACCCTTTGATACAGTTCTCCAGCTGCAGTTCACGTAAGCTGCTCGTTCACAAGCTGCTTTCCAACCCAGGTTATCCAGAATGTTGTCATCACCCACGTGTCTTCTGCAACTTGTTCTGTGGGTCCTAGAGATGCTTTCCGGGGGGGGGGGGGGAATCTCTCACTTTTAAACTATTTTTAATAGCTGTATCAGGACTGTGTACGGAGGCTGTGCCTTATTGAATGATGTTGTGTGTTCACACCACACCTTTGCTTCTGGGGCAGTGACTCAGCCTTCCGAGAACTACAGCACGCCCTGTGGCAAACCTTTCCAGTATTTAGGTGTTAGCTGTGGGCTTCTACTCTGCCAGGGAAAACTAGAAGAGACCCTGGTGTCACATTGCCAGATACCGTGATATCAGAAATGGACCGAAGATCTGAATTGAATTGCAGGACATGAAGCTAGAGCCACGGCAGGCAGGCAGGACTTTGTTAAAGAAGAAATGGGCTTCTCTGAGCCCTGTGTCCCTGACCGTGATTAGGGGGCATTTGCACCCACACTTAGAACACTTGGGCCAGTGCCAGACCAAATGTATATTTCCTACCCTGGCACATTCCATGGTGTGCTGACAGTTTTATGTCAATTTGACACAAGCGCTAGAATCATGGAGAAGGAGGGACCTGAATTAAGAAAAACTCATCCAAAAGATGGAGTATTTTCCTAATTGGTGATTGATGTAGGAGGGTCTAGCCCATTGTGGGTGGTACCATCCCTGGGATGGTGGTCCTGAGTTCTATAAGAAGGCAGGCTGAGGGGCTGGAGAGATGGCTCATCGGTTAAGAGCACTGGCCACTCTTTGAAAGGTCCTATTTTCAATTCCTAGTAACCACATGGTGGCTCACAACCATGTATAATGAAATCTGGTACCCTCTTCTCGGGTGCAAGTGTACATGCAGACAGTGTATACATAATAAATAAATCCTTACAGAAAAGCAAAGAAAGAAAGCAGGCTGAGCAAGCCATGAGGAACAGGCCAATAAGCAACACCCCTCCATGTCCTCTGCATCAGTTCCTGCCCTGCTTGTGCCCCTGCCTGACTTCCTTCAGTGACGGACTGTGATGTGGACAAGCTGTTTTTGGTCCTAGCTGTGTTTCCTCATAGCAGCAGTCACCCTGCCGAGGACTCTCGGGAAACAGGGACTGAGAGCATCAGGCTCCAGTTACCCTTACTTTGTCTCCTCGGGTTTCTGCTTGCTTGTCCATTCCTTCTTCCTTTTAACTTTAAAAATGTATTGTGTGCACATGCTGCATGTATGAAGGGGTACGTCACAGCATGTGGGTGGAGGTCAGAGGTCACCCCCTGTGGGTTGGGTTCAGCAGCAGGCACCTTTACTCTGAGGCATTTTACTACCCATCTGATTGTCATAGGTAATTTTCTCATGATATGCTGGTTGATAAATAATTAACAAGTGTGTATTGACCACGTGTGTATCAGTACATTTTAGATGGGAACCATTGAAGCTTTCGCCGTAGGATGAAGGTATATAGCTGTCAGGGGAAAATGGCCACCGGTACTATGATCACTTGCTATTTCAAAGCATGTAAATAAAATGGTAAGAAAAATGGATAACTGATGATTTCAAGAAATCCCAAAAAGTCACCCTTTGAGCCCTGCGGTGTAGCATGGGCTAGACTCTTGGCAGTGGTAAATGGTCTTCGTGGCCAGTCTAGGTGCCACGTGCTAGGCCTGCCCTGCTGTTTAGTTTGCCTTCCGGTGACCCATGACCTGCAGAAGTGCTGCCTGCTCCTCTGCCTCCTAAGGGGATGCAGTTGTTCTGGGGGATGGTCCTCTGCAGGCTTACAGTGGACAGGAAGACTTTCAGTGTGAAGTGAGAATGAAATTCAGCCTGACTGTATAGTAGCTGGTGCTGGACCGGAGCTTCTCAGAGCCTGAGCCAGATCATTTTACTACGGTTGTATTTAAGCACAGCATAGTTCTAGAAAAAAACTATTCGGATAACAACTCAGCCCACATGCACAGCTTCAGACATGCTTCCATTGAGATTATTGTAACGTACATCTGCTTCTCACACAGGAATGGGAACTGTTGACTCAGATAGTGGCCATGAGTGAGGGTCTAGGGAGCTTGACTGAGGTGAACATAATACTGTGTGGGTATGAGGGCTAGCCTGACCCTCAGATAACAGGGAAGTCACTTAGGCTGATGTAGAGCACAGTGACATCACGTATAAGGGTGGGTTTCATGGTCTAAAAGCATGCTCAAGATCTAGGGGAAAGGGTCTAGAAAAGCATAAATTCTGGGGAATAGAACAGAGCCTGGCTATCAGACAGCAAAAGATCTGGCTGTGAAACTGCATCTTTCCTGGCATTCCAGGAGGTGCAGCTGAGCACCTCATTGCATTGCAAAGCTAGGCAGGCTGTGTGTTAGCTTTCCGTGGTCTGTAGTGCTGGCTTGTCTGCACAAGGCCTCTTGCCCTCTACAACATTCAGCTTGGCTGCTTTTCCGGCAGGGCATTTTGGAAGCAACCAAGGCCAGGGACATCCCCGTGGTCATCGACGCGGTGAGTGTGGCCTCTCATGTCCCCACACAGTCAGCACGGGGTCCCTGAGGCCCACCGGTGAGGGTGCACCCTTGTTCTGCACAGGACGGCCTGTGGCTGATTGCTCAGCAGCCTGGCCTCATTCACGGTTACCAGAAGGCCATTCTTACCCCCAACCGTGTGGAGTTCAGCAGACTCTGGGAAGCTGTGGTGAGTTCATGGGCTCCAGCATTGTGCCCAGCTCAAGCCATGGGCTGTCTCTGCAGGGAGACTGACCTACACATCACTGGGTGTTTGCTCTGCTAGCTACCATGCATGCTTTTCATGCCTCTTATAGCTCCTGTGGATTTTATTGGGTAAATGGTGCTATGGTGGGCTTAAGGCAGGGACTGCCTCCTGGGCTCGCCAAGTTGCTCAGTGTGTCCTGCAGTGCTAGTCAGCTGTGAGATAAAATGAAGCCATGAATCCTGGCAGCAGGTGTCCCATAAGCCTGTGCTCTCTGTGGGGGAGGGGTATGTACATCATCTTCATCCAGATGTGCATTGTCTCCACAAACCTGGCAAGCTGTAGAATAAACGTTGGTGTCAGTATCCCTCAGAGGGCTTGGGACCATGATGTCCTGGCTACTTTCTACCCCTCAGCCCTTAACCAGTGCCCCCGATTTCTATGGATATGAGCATCTAGGCTCTTGATGGAGCTGTGCGCCTGTGTCCAGGAGGATTTGGTTATCTGTGTGTGTCCTGTGTTGTAGCTCAGTAGTCCTATGGACACCAAGAATCACAGCGAGTCTGTACTGAAGCTCAGCCAGGCCCTGGGGAACATCACCGTGGTCCAGAAAGGAGAGCATGACCTCATCTCCAATGGCCAGCATGGTGAGTGGGGACTTTGCACGTCACTCAGAGGCCCTGCTGGAGGAGCCTGGAAGCCTTTCGGGCATTCATGTTTGTTGATACACGTTAAACATGCCAGCTGAAGCTTTAAAGTCCGTCTGTTCACCCCTATAGGTTTGCACAGGGCTCTGTTGACATAAGACATGTTTTAGGCTTCGCAAGTGTCATAGGCCTTGCAGTCTGCTGACTTGAAACCATGCACACACACACACACAAACACACACTTTTTATCATAGTCCTCGGGAAGCAGAGGCAGGCGGATCTCTGTGTGTTTGAGGTCAGTCTTGTCTACAGAGTGAATTCCAGGACAGCCATAGCTACAAAGTGGGGTCCTGTCTCCAAAAAGACAAAAACAGAAACACACCACACAACCATTTTTAGGAGGCATGTTTAAACCAGAGATCCTGCATAGTCCTAGGCCATTAACCTTAGCCTGTCACCTCTCTTTCACCAAGACACCCACACATAATAGCAGTAATTTGAAAGTCTTTTGTTGTATTTTGTCTTATTATAACTGGAAAGTGAAGGAAACCTCAGCACTGACATTAGCTGGAAATGTCAGTTGCCTTCCCCCAAGAGCTTAACCTGCGCTCAGCTAAGAGCAGAGTGGAGGCAGGGAAGAGTGTGTGGGTGTCCCTAGTAAGTCTGCCACTCTGCACTCAGAGATGCCATGCCACCATACTAGTCAGTACAAGCAGCTGTTAGTGAGCTATGGAGTTGACAGGGACCTGAATTTAGAGTTCTTAGAACCCCAAGGGACATGTGACCATGCATGTGAACCCACCCATGCATATCCACCCATAGCCAGGACAGGAAGTACACAGAATGTCCTCAGGGCCTGTACCATAGCAAGGAGGCTTTGCTGAGCCCAGCACATGTAAAGGCAGCACCAGCTCTCAAAACATTGCCCAAAGAAACACATTTTTGTCTGCAAGGGTGACTGTGGTTAACAGTGTCCATGAGGGGTGCTGAGGAATGCTAGTGGGACCTTGAAGGAGGATGTGGAGATGGTGTTTGTGCTGGGCTCGGGCCGTGAGGCTGAGGATATGCCCTGCACTCTTCTTGGGAGTAGCTCATGATGGTGGCTGCTGACACCCGCTCATTTCTGCTCTGTGCAGTGCTCGTGTGCAGCCAGGAAGGCAGTAGCCGCAGGTGCGGTGGACAAGGAGACCTGCTGTCAGGCTCCCTAGGCGTCATGGTGCACTGGGCCCTCCTTGCTGGGCCCGAGAAAACAAACAGGTATGAATGGCACACCTTCCTCACGGTCAGCTCCCCCAGCAGCGCGTGCACCGAATCCCTCTCATTTCCCAGGTGGACTATCAGTGCTCCACAGGAGACATCTGGAGCCAGGTTCCTCTGCCCACCAGCGCTTCTACACACATGCTGGGCCCAGTTGAGGGTGGACCCTAGCACTGGGGGAAAATTCAAGCAGCCATGCTTAGCTAAGAACACAATGTATGGAACTTATCAGGGGGCTCTGTAAACTGAGGGTAGAGAGCACAAAGGCTGGAGGATTGGGCCTCCTGACCCTCGCTCTCAGAGCTGTTTGACTCCCTAGGGCACCTGGATGCTAAGCCCAGATTCCCACACCTCTGACCTATCCTATACACTGTTGCCACACACGCTGCATATGGGATGCCCAGCTTCTGGAGCCCCACATGACAGCTCTGGTGCAAATGCTGTGTCAGTGGCCTTGAACTTTGCTGGGTTTTGCAAGATAGTGGTACAAAGGGTGGTTCTAGTTTATCCTGTGGCCCAAGTGGGGGTGTGCAATGGAGTAGCAGGAATGCCTACAGACCTCAGGCGTTCTGCCACATTCTAAGAAAAAATGAGCTCCGAAAAGCCCACAGCACCAGCAAGCACCACACACACAGGAGAAATGCTTCCCTCTGTTGGCTTCTGACCCATCTCCAAGAACAGGACCCAGGGCCTCCTAGTGCTCCTCAGGCCTGCACTCTGCCAGTGAGCCATGCCCAATCCTAGAGGATATTGCGATGTGCCAGCGCTCACTGCAGTAACACTGCCCGCTCAGAAGCCCAGTTGACTTGAGTTTGCTATTTGGGAGTTGAAGCTACAAACAGGGTGAAAAAATCAGAGCCCAGAGCCCACACCAGTAGCCTACAGCAAGAAGGCCTTTGATTGTGCTCTTTCCTTGCAGCTCCAGCCCACTCCTAGTGGCTGCCTGGGGTGCTTGCACACTCACAAGGGAATGTAACCATCAGGCCTTCCAGAAGTACGGGCGTTCCACCACCACTACGGACATGATCGCGGAGGTAGGAGCTGCCTTCAGCAAGCTCTTCACGAGCTGAGCCAGTGCACTGAGAGGTACTGCAGACTGTCCTCCGCTTGCTGAGCCACGGGCCCAGCAGCACTTGCTGTTTGCGGGGCCTTGGCCTAACCTGGATGACAGGACTTAAGACATAGCCGTCTATTCGGACTAAATTAGACTCGAGATGTTATGACAATAATCTGGTCTGTGGTTTTCTTGGCTTCTCAGCAGCAGCAGTTGAGGAGAAAATGAGAATAAAATTCCTCCCAGCAGCCCAATTGAATCTGGGCTTGCTCTAAGACAGGACATTTGGAGTCTGTGGTTGTTCTCTGCTTCGCCTGTCCTCCGTCACTAGATGGCCTCTCGCAGGGCTCCAGGTTTTGGGTGGCTATGATACATGGTTTGGTTTTTAATTGAGACTCACAGGATGCCATGGGCATTCTTGGGCCCTATACTTTTCTGCTCAAGTGTGTGGATGCTAACTCAATGAAGTAGGTGAGAATGCCCAGTGAGTGCACAGCAGAGCTTTTAGAGGCCTGTGGGAAGGACAGGAAACTTGGGTGCCACTGGCATTTGGGTGTGGCCCTCTGAGAGGGCCTGTTGAGCCTCCCTCCTTAGAGTGGCCTCCCAGCTGTGTGCCTAGTCAGTAAGGGGTGCTCTTTATGTCCCCTTGTGTCATCTAGTCCTTGGGCACAAGGCCAGCTAGCCATGTCCTGGAATGTCAGCTGGCACGAACTTTCTGAAGGGAATGTTAAGAATGTGGCCGCATGGTACTACCCAGTTAACTCTTTAGGCAGTTCTGAACACACAGCAGTGGGCCCATGGGCCCACTTTATTGTTGGCTAAACAGCCACAATGGCAACTTTAATATAAAGTTTCCATCACAGACGAGCAGATGCCATGGCATGGTGACACGTGAGACTGCAGCTGCCTCATCAACCTCCAGGTTTCTGGTGTTTGGTCCTTGGGTCCAGCAGTTCCCACGTGGAGGTTGTATTGCCTCTGTCCTGTAGGGGAAGGCTCTGAATAGGCTACATTCTGGTACTCAGGCTGACAGGTCAGAAAGCAGTCAGAGGAAGCAGAAGGATGCCAGAGGAGAGGGACAGCACTGCCCAGCAGGGCCAGCTCCTTGCCCACAAGGTGCATTTACAGATCTTCCAGCTCACACACCCTCCCTCTCACATCCCTCACATCTGCCTCTGAGTGGGTCTTTCTTGGGACACTGGACAGCTACCATCGTCTTCCCCTGTGCCGTTTCTGTGGCATTGGTGTCCCCACGTCTGCAGTATTACTCACCTTAACATTGATGCCGTGGGTGGCGAGGTCCTGGCGCAGTGCGTCACATGCCTCCAGCAAGGGCTGCCTCTCCTGGAGCTGCTGTCTCCGGGCCTCCCCAGTAGCCCCAGGCGTGGCCAGTGCGTACTGGCGGACCTTCAGCCTGAAGCGCACTAGTTCATCGATCACACAGTGCAGAGCTGCTGAGCTGCTGTCTCCTGAAGCACACTGAGCCAGAGACTGCTAAACCAGTATGCCCAGCAAGCCAGAGACCCACCTACAGTCTAGGAGAGCACTCTGCTGGGTTCTGGACTCAGACCTACATATCCACGTCTTTACCAGCTTCCTAATGCTGGCCCATCCTGGGGACGCTTGGGGGAGAGGGGTATGAACAAGGCTGGACCCTGTGCTCTAAAGGAAGCCAGAGAACCTCCTGCCAGCTGTAGAGAATGAGGCACCTCACTCGTGCCCACTGCCATCTCTTACATGGGAAATGTCCTCACATGCACCTTGCTGCACTCAAGTGTCAAAAAAAAAAAAACCTAGCAGAATGGTGCTGACAGGCTCCAATTTAAGTTGGCCAATGGTAGGGGTCAGCTAACAGGTACTGTGCACCTCAGCGAGTAAGCCAGGGACCAGTCGCCCTTCTGTGAACACTTTCCAAAGGCTGCGCCAGTGTGTATCATGCAGGCAGCTTTAGAACAGCATTTGAAAGACATGGGCATACCTGTCGATTTGACAAACAAATCCCAACAGTCTCAAAAAACTGCTCAACGTAGGAGATGATGGCGCCAAACACGGTGGGACTTCTTGGGCCAGCAGCTTCCTGCAAGAGGATTGGGGTGAAGTCAGAGCACTTCTGCCTTGGCTTCTGTGTGCTCTCACACAGCCAGGCTCACTGGCAAACCCTACAGTCCAGCTATGCTGGTAACGTGTGCCTCAGCCTCGCACGCCATGGCTGCACCTTGCACACCTCAGTCCCACGGGTTAAGCGTGGCCATGGGGCACAGTGCACAGGGCATGGTAAGGGGGAGGTAATGGGAGCTGGGTCTCAGATTTGAGTAGCAAACGAGGGAATTCTGGAAAGCCTGCCATGTCAGTCACTGACAAAGCTGCATGTGAGCCAAGCTCAGTGCTGCAATGGCACGTGCCAGTCTGTTCCATAATCATCTCCAGCTCACCTTCCCCCAGAGGGGACCAGCTGGCATGGGACTCAAGGAAGTGATGCTTGGAAGTCAAGGGGAGGCTGCTATTCAAGAAGTCTAGAACCACCCATAGCCAGCTTCCCGGAGGATGTTGGAATTGACACTGGTTGACCTCAGTGTGTGTGATGTCAGCCTAAACAAGTTAGGGCTGACTGCTCAGCCCCTTGTTGAACCATGTAGGGGACTCAGAGAGAGGTACCATGGTCTGCCTGGTGCCTTGTGTGGAAGTGGAGCCCCTTGTCAGGACACGCTGTGGCACCAACTGTCACATTGGGAATCTACGCAATCCAAAACTACATGGTCACCCACAGTCATCCTCCACAATGCTGCAGCGACCAAGAAAGGACCCAGCACTGGAGCCCTGTGTCACCTCAGGAAAGAAAGGGCTCCAGTGAGCTCCCATCACATGGGGGTCCTGTGGCAGCACCCCAAAGAGCTTTGTGACCAGAGGGCCAAGGCTGAGCCCTCTTGGTGACTTCCTGACATACACAGAGGTGCAGGATAAGCCCTGAGGAAGGCTTATACTGTTCCTGCCAAGCCCCACCCCCACTCCCTGAGCACCGGGAGCAGAGCAAACAGCCGACGTGGCTTTCCTGTGGTGCACACTTAGATCCCAGAGCTGGATCCCCCTGGAGCTGCAGCAGCAGGTGGCCTAAGACCCAGTTGGGTGGACTTGGGTCCAGGTCCCAAGAGACAGCTTCTCATTTTGGGGGTGCTTTGTTTTTGGAGGGAGACGGCAATGGGTCCTGCAGAATGAAACTCGGGGCGAAGTACGTGCTAGGCAAGCACTTCACCAGTGAGCTACCAACCCAAATTCCTGTTTGAACAAACACTGCCCCTCCATGTGCCGCCAGGCCACCAGGAAGGTTACTCAACCTTCAGGGTGGCAGCCATGCACCACAGCCATACATGCCGAGAGCTGCCCGTGCGCTCCTGTGCACGTGTGCACTGAGTAACGGGGCCCAGTGTGTCACAGACTGGGCTTGTGAAGTCCCACAGAAGGGACGGCTTACTGGGAGCTGCCCCAGCGCTGCCAGCTTTGGAGGGAGTCCAGACTGCTGGTGGAGTCAGTGCCCACTCCTTCCCTAGGACAGGCCTCCGCCCTGGTGTCTGCAGCACCCTTCAAGTTACCTTTGGGACTGCCCTGAGCTGTCTGTTCGCGTGGTGCACAAGGTCCAGGATGGAGGTCACAGCCCTCGGCGTGTCAAAGTCATTGGCCAGTGCAGCCCGCACGGCCTTCTCAGTGCTGGCCAGCCTGGAGTGGGACATGGGGTCACCTACGATGATGAGGCGGGTAAGGGGCTCTCCAGCAGCCCCTTGGTGCCCCAGCCTGGCCTGGCACCAACCCTGGGTACAAAAACATCCCTCCCTTAACTGGGGGACCCTCCCTAGGTCATGTTTACTGTTTTGTAACAAAACCTCGGTATTACCACCTTAGCCAAATAAAAAAATGTTCAAGGGAAGGGAGCCTGCCCGCTTGTCGAGTGCTGGAATAGCCAACTGTAGCAGTGGCAGTCCCCTCCCCAGCGGTGTGGCGGGTGGCAGCCAGAGGGACAAGCTGGAGCCACGCCCAGCTCTACGTGAACACAGCCTGGGCAGGGATCAGGCCCAGATGCCAGCTCCTGGGGCCTGACATCTGGTGGGAAGGGAGGCTGCCCACAAACCTGCCTCCCTCAGGCACTCCTTCCTGGTGTCCTCTGTTCCAGCCTTGTCCCGAGTGACAGGGCAGGTCTGAGCTACTTACCTCTCCCACAGCACACTTTCCTCGATGGGGCCACAGGTCAGCTGCCCCTTCACGTAGGCTCTCGCATCCTCCGCAAAGGAGGCCAGCCCCAGCAGGAGGTGCTTGGCTTCCAGCAGGGTGCTGTCGCTGTACTCGATGGCTGCAAGGGAAGAGATGGGCCCTGAGGAAATGCCTCGTGTGCCCAAGAAAGCAGCAGCAGACCGTGCTGTGGCCAAAGGGCTGCCTGGGCATATGGGCCCTGTCCCTGACAGGTTCCACTGAAAGCTGTCCTGGACCTTTGTGGGCAACAGGGCCCATTGCAGTGACATGTACACAGATGGACAGACGTGACAGGGCACTCTGGGGAGAGCAGCGTCGACCTGGGCACGAAGCCCGGACGTGCATCCCAGTGAAGTTTCCTCCTGTCAACCCTGGGGGGAGGAAGCACCCACACCACCTGGATGGGCTTAGCCCAGGCTGGCATGCCGCCTCCACAGGCACACGGGCGCCCGCTCACCTGACCTATAGCTGGTGCGCATGCAGAAAAGCCTGAAGACATCTGGGGAGAAGATCTGCAGGAAGTCCTAGAAACAAGACAGGCAGCTGTCATTCGGTGATGCGGGAGGGGGACATACCTCGTGGAGTGTGCCCTGTCCTCGCTGTCACCGATTCCCTAGCAGCTCCGTCATTCATCACACCCCATGGTCACTTTCACACCTGTGGAAGGGCTGAGAGGTATGTTTGCCAAGCTTGTGTGTGTGTGTGTACATGTTGTAGGTATTCAAGAGTGTGCAAGTGTATGTGAGGGTATGTGTACCCATGTCTGTGTGTGTACATGTATGTGAATGCATACAAGTTTATGTGCCCATTAAGTGCACTTTTGAGTGTATACATGTATTTGTACGTGTGAGTATACACAAGTGTGTGTCTGTGTACACATGAGAATATGGGTACATGTGTCTGAGCATTGTGTACATGTATCCGAGTGTACATGTGGCTTTGCTGTCCAGTATGGTGAATGGCAGCCAATAATTTCATGTTCCTTCTGCTGTGTGCACCTTCTAAAATTTTGAGAGTGGGTTTTTCTTGCCTGAATCCCCATCAGCCACCTGGCCAGCTTGGGCCGCCTTGTCCACCATGCTGTATACATGCCAGGCTGTGTCCTGCCAGTGTGGAAACACAGCCAAGCAGAGCAGCATCCCGGGGCATGTGACTGGACGAGCAGAGAGGTCACACACATCACTACTGTGGGGACATGTTTTTGGATGTGGAACCAATGCCCTCCCCCCTCAGAGGCTTTGAGAGGCTCTGCCTGAGCCCCGCCTCCTGCTGCACACCAGGTAAGCTGGGTCTCTGACTGTTGCTATAGACCCCTCAGCATGGAGCTGCAGCTGTGAGCGTTGCTTCTGGAGCCTGCGGCTATAGTCAGCTGACTCTGGGGCACCCCACTGTGGCCCGGGGTCTCAGGGCCCAGCCTACCCTGCACCCCTCGCCTTCCCTGCGCGCCTGCCTGGTTTTTGCAGACTCAGCACACAACCTACAGCTGTGATGCTATGGGCATCTTGTCTCTGAAATTCCCGGTTTTCTACACACCACTGTCTTCCTTTCAGACCTGGGGTAACCAGGAACTGTGGTCTCTGCCTTGGTCTATATAGGATGTTAGGTGACTTTGGTTCAGAAGTCCTCTGTTCGATCTGCCTCACCATGGGATCACATCAGAGATGGCTGACCTCAGAAACCCCAACCCCAACACTGTTTTCCCTTTGAGCCTCTGGGGGGCGCTGCTGTGGTGTCAGGGTAGCAGTGCCAACGAAGGTCCAGGAGCCAGTGTCCTGCAGCCTGTGCTCTGCGGACAGTTCTCAGTGACACAGAAGGCTCAGGGTGTGTGTGTGGGGGGGGGGGGACTGAAGGGGAGACTTCGCTGTGTTCAAAGTGTTCACAGACATTATTGTTCAGTGTGTCCCAGCTCTGTACCATGGATGTCACCAAGTATCTATCTTCCCTGGTTATACCGCACGACCCGGCCGAGGCTACCTGAGAGGGAAACCTGACACTTCCTGCCTGAGTCGGTGCTGGAGAACCTCAGAGTAAAACACTGAGCTGTCAGGAGCCAGGCAGCATCATACGGCGACAGCCAGTCTTGGATAGAAGACGCCGCAGGCTCTAACAGTGCCACCATGGCGAGCCTGTGAAAAGGAGGTGCTGGCACCTGTCACCCCATGCTGGAGAGGTTCCCAGGTCAGGCAGGCCCTCACGAGTGCACCACTTCACGTAATTTTCACCTCACTGGCACCCCACATTTACTGTGCTTCAGCCGTGGCCTGGAGAGGCGGAGGAGCTGGCCGCGTGGTCCCCAGATGAGCAGGCTTCTGCCATGGCCTCCGCATCACCGAGTTTCTAGAAACATGAGCTTTCATGCCAGCCACGGGACAGACCTAGTTCACTGTGGTCAGAACAAGGACCACCAGGGACCAGGAACCTGACAATCATTCCTAACATGAGGCAAGAGCACCTCACCCCCATGGAAGCACAGGCCAGGGGCAGGCGAAGCCTGGCCGAGGTACACTGATGAGGTGAGAGTGGAGAAGAAGGGAGAAAGATGGCGCACAGCTAAGAGAGACACAGCTAAAATCACCAGCTATGGGGGCTGGAGAGATGGCTCAGAGGTTAAGAGCACTGACTGCTCTTCAAAAGGCCACGAGTTCAATTCCTGGCACCCACATGGCAGTTCACAACTCTGTAATTCCAAGGGATCTGACACCTTCACAAAAGATAAATAAAAAATATTTAAAAAAAAATCACCAGCTATTCTGCAAGCCACAAGAACGATGTTAAGCTGACCACGGGTTTTCTCTTCGATGCTGGGGAAGGTGTCAGAGCCGGGTGTTCGTTCACTGCATGGGATGTAAATTGTTCACTGCTCGTTGCCAGCGTGGCTCCCAGACACACCAGGTGTGCATAACCTCTGATGGGCCATCTACCTAAAGGTCATCTTCCACCCCATGCATCCAGGGCTCCCTTAGTCCCCCCAAAAACAGTGTGTAGCAACCACTTGCCTAGCACTTACATGTGTCAGGTACCAAGAGTCTTGAGGAGAGGTCCTGGCTTGTGTGGAGAGATACGTGCATGTTATACACAGTGTGTGTATGTGTGGACGCATGCACGCTGCATGTGTGGAGGCTGAGGAGCAGCTGGAGTTGGCTCTCTCCTTCCATCATGTAAGTCAGAACATAAGTAAGAACATGAGCTGCAGGTTCAGTGGTAGGGCATCTACGCAGCAGGACAGGCCCGGGCTCCATGCCTAGTGCTGGCCACCAAACCAATGAGAAAACGTAACTCTTAAAATTTACTCCTTTGTGTGTGTGCTGGGGGGGAGGGAGAGAACACACACACACCTTTAATCCCAGCACTCAGAGAGGCAGAGGCAGGCGGATTGCTGTGAGTTCAGAGCGAGTCCAGGACAGCCAAGACTACACAGAGAAACCCTGTCTTGAAAAACCAAAAAAAAAAAAAAATATATATATATATCCTTTGTTTTACTGTTAATCATATTGTAACATTAATTTTTAAAACATTTTGTGTATAATTTAAAGCAAAAAGTTCATACACTATTACAAGAAAAAGTATTTAGTAAAGGGGTAATGGCTACAACTTAAAAACTTGTGATTTAAATCTGACTTAGACATATCAAATATGTCCAAATAAAATAACATGACTTGTTCTTGTGAACTGTCTATCTTCCTTCTCGGTTCTGAGACCCTGAGGAAGTCAGAAACGATGTCTCTGTAGTGGTGGTCAGCATGGCAGTGCCCAGACCCACCTGAAGGAAATGAGACCCCCGTCCCCCTCCCAAAAGGAACTCAAAACCAAAAGATTTATTTTTTATTTTTTTAATGTGCATTAGTGTGAAGGTGTCAGATGCATTGGAATTGGCATTACAGACAGTTGTGAGCTGCCATGTGGCTGCTGGGAATTGAACCCAGGTCCTTTGGAAGAGCACACAGCTCTCATAACTACTGAGCCATCTCTCCAGCCCCTCAAAACCAAAAGGTTAGGTAAGGCAAAGCCAGCCATGTCCATGGGTGTGGGAGCCATGAGCCTCACCCTGGCTGGGTCTGGGGTGACAGCAACTCCTAGCAGACTAGGACTGAAGTCACAATGCACCAAGCATATCCTCAACTCACAGCAATTCTAAAGCAACTGTGAAGGAGACATCAGAACCCTACCCATAGTACCCCCCAAGGCGGAATTAAACCTGCGTGAAAGGGCGCTGGGAGCAAGGCAGCCTAGCTCAGACCCCTAGAGTCCATGAGGAGAAAGTCAAGCCTTCACCATGGAAGCATCTGGTGGTCTCTAACACAGCAACCAAACGCCACCGAGCACAAGCCTGGAGGACAGTGTGAGGACAAAGCAGCACCTGGGAAGTGCTCCCCCACAGAGCTCCCACCTGAATAGACAGTGAGCATCACTGTCAGGAACGCACACACGGGAGACAATGAAATGACACAGCAAAGGAATAGACAAACCCCACACATGCAGTGTTCAAAAACACCGCAGCTCAGACACTTCAGAGAGTCTACATTATGAGGAAAATGAAAGCCCAGGACCTAGGCTGGAAAGATGGCTCCGGCGGTAAGTACTGCTCGTATAGAGGACCTGAGTTCAATTCCCAGCACCCACATCAGGCAGCTCACAATTATTTGTAACTCTAGTTCCAGGGTCTCTGATACCCTCTTCTATGCCCTCTCATGCATGTATTCCCCACCCCCCACAAATGTACACACACACACACACAATTCTAAAACAGGAGCTGAGGGTCTGAGGTGGACCAGAAGGCTAACACGCACAAAGGAGCACAAATCAGCCTGAAAGTCAAAAAAGATGGCGGCCAAGCAAAACTCACGGGCTGTCACTGGGTCTTGGTTTTAAAAAGAAGGAAAAGCTGTAAAACAGATTTGGGGCACAAGGGCAGCAATCAAATACAGTGAGATGCGCTGTGGGACTGTTGGTGACTCTGGCCTTCTGGACTGTAGGAGAGCAGCCTAGCTGTTAGGAGTTGGTTTTCTAACAGTCCAAAAAGTGTGTGCACCCAGGAGTGGGTGCACTAAACACAGAGAAGGGCCCCAGAACAGCTCTCTCCACAACACACACCCTGGCACAAGGGCCACTTGGGGCTGCTGGGAACCAGCCGGCACAGGGAGGGCCTGAGAGCAGCATCGTCATGAAAGCGGCACCCTGCAAGACTGCCTCACCCTCTGCCCCAACTCAAGTCCTCCGCCCTGGGCCAGTGTTGGCCTCGGTGGGCCGGCGCCTCAGCCTCAGTGGGCTGGTGTCAGCCACGGTGGGTTGCCCTCAAATAGGTGTGTGGCACATGCTCTCTGTGTTCTCCTGTTACTCTGTCTGTGGCCACTATAATTCTCAGGCAACAGATGAAGCTCCTCAAAGGGGCAAAGAGACAGTCCTGCCATGCACAGCAAACACTGATATCACTGCTCGTGTGTGTGTGTGTGTGTGTGTGTGTGTGTGTGTGTGTGTTGCTTTTCAGATCTCCTCTCAGCCTGGAACTTTGATCTCCTGGAGAACTTCCCAGGAAGGCCCATACACTCTGAAGGGCAATCCCCTTGGGGCTTATTCTGGGTCTGGGAGCATTTAGGGGTGCTGCCCCTAAATGCACATGACCAGGGAGGATGGAACTCAAACGCTCTCCCAGCCATTCACAAATGGGAATCTTGAAAGGAAATTTACAAGGGGAAAGAGGAAGAAGGAGGTTCAGGGGCTAGAGAGATGCTAAGAGCACTGGTCACGCTTACAGCGGACACAGGTTAGATTCCCAGTACCCACAGGGAGGCTCACAACCCAAAACTGTCTGTGACTCCAGTTCCAATAATAGTTGGAACCCAGTGGCTTCTTCAGGTCTCCATACACACCAAGCATGCAAGCCAGACTTCCAGGCAAAACAGTCATACACAAAATAAATAAAAACAAATAAATCTTTTAGAAATTTACAAAAAAGAAAAGAGAAGGAAAGAAGGGAAGGAAGAAAGAGGAAGAGAAAATGAAGAGATGCAATTCTGGGAAGGTGAGATGAGTTGAGAGGCAGATCCATGGAGGAAGCAGACCTGCAGGAGGCGCCCTGCACCTTGAGACAGGTAAAGACCCCTTGAGGTCCCAGAGGCCATGCTGTCCTGGGACAGACTACAGGTTGTTGTGGTTTCACCCCACAGAGGCCCCTAAACCACTTCAGCAGCCTTCAGCCACACAGGGACCACACACAGCTTAACCTCAATTACCTTAACGGTGATGTAGTTTTTTAGGGATTTGGACATTTTTTCTTCTTTGCCTTTCACATGCAAATGCCCTGAAACAAAAAGAAAAGTGTCCTCTCTGAGTGGGGTGGAGGGGGGGGGAGACCTCCCACAGTCCCAGCCTCTTCTAGGCAGCCCTGATGATCCTGAGTTGGGGAGACCCCTGCACAGTTCTCAGGACACCAGAAGAGAGCCCAGCTTCTTTATCCACAGCCCTGAGCCAGGGCACAGCTAGGCCCATGGAGCCACAAGTCTTGTACCAGCCCAGGACTTTTGGCAGTAACCCACACCTGCTCCTGAGAACTGTGCCATGTGTGCCCTCTAGGACGATACTGCACTGTGGGGTGCAATAACGGGCCCACACAGGCCCCCGGCCACACGCCGCCTCACCCACGCATTCCTGTCCTGTCCCGGAACACTGCTGCTGTAACTGGCTGGTCACCTGGCTGGCCCTGAGTTTGAGATGTGGCTGTCAGTTTTTCTGCCTCGGCTGTCTGTCCAGGCTCCTCCACAGCTGTTTGTTATTTTCCCACAGGTACATGAAACACAGGAGAAAACCAAACCCATGCAGGGAACTTCTAACCTGGGGTGTGTCTCAACAAGGCTCCTCTCCAGGGGAGGGCTTTGCTGTCACAGACAGATTTTCCCTCTTTTCCTGAGAAGTGATTAACGTGCCTTCTCCAAAGAAATGTAACCATGAGCCTCTAATTCTATATAACATCATACTGTTATTGCAGTATGACCTGGAAAATGGACTGCACAGGGGTTAAGAGCACAGCATGGGTTTTCACTGTGCTCCAGGCCAGCAGCCTCTCTTGTGGGCCTCCCTCGTGCAGCCGCACCACCAGCGTGGCTGGTGTCACCTCCAGGGCACCCAGCTTCCAGATTCTGGGGCTTAGTGAGCCTGCATTTGCACATGTCCCATGGTATAGACACTTGTGTTTGGTACCTCATAACTCCACAGCTGCCAAACATTCATCCCATCTCTGCCCCCAACACCCGAACTGTCATTTGAAAGGGCAGTTACCCTGTGACCTTCAACAGACTTGGCATGTGTGGTTTCCAGCTTATCATTGGGGCTCTGACACCACCAAGCTCAGAGTCGGGCTCATTCCCACTTCTGACCTGCTTCTGGGAACCACGGCCACTGCCAAGCCACTGGGTTCTTTGCTGTTGAAGGGTGTTGGCTTTTCGAGACAAGGGCTCTCTATTCCTGGCAGTTCTAGAACTCACTATATAGACTAGGTTGGTCTCAAACTCCCAGAGATCGGCCTGCTTCTGTCCCTCCCCCACTGCTAGCCCTGAATACTACCCCCACCTCCCTGAGAGTACTTTCATAGTACTGGAAGGTGCTATGCCGAGCTCTGAGAGAGAAGAGTCATTAATGGTGTCACCCAGCAGTGAACTCTGTATGCTACAATACTGACCTGCCAGGCAAGGTGCGCTCACTGATGCAACGGTGGCACAAAGGTTATGGTAACCTGTGGCAATATTTTATAAGAATATTTCTTATAGGCAAAGACACTGGAACTTTCTCTGGACCTCATAGCCAAGTTAATACTATACCTTGAGGTCACATCTGACAACTTGATGTCCTACTGTGCTCACCCTGTTTGTTTAAGCTGCCTTTAAGAGAACAATGTAAAAACCAAACTACTTTGCTCTGGGTCTCTCATATAATCAACTTTTACAACCTAAGCTGTTGCAGGGTTTTACTTAAGAGTAAAACTTAAGTGACGTAACTTCCATGGCCCCGCCCCCGAGAACACTGCATGTGTGAATGTATGTGTATAATAATCACTTGCTAAACAGAGCAGGTCAAAAGGGACCTTATTCAACAACCACTGCACGTGCCGAAAGTGATAGTGTGTTTGTGGTACCGAGAGCTTCGGGTGAGCTGGGGTTGACTGGAGAAAAACTTACTCCCTTGTAAAACTCTGTTAAAAGATTTCCATAACATACCCTCACTCCTTCCCCGTGTGATCCTGTGAATTCAGAGCAAAGCTCTTTGGCAGACAAGACACAGGGTCACAGTCAGACATTGGGGAGGCACAGATAGACACACATCATACAGACTGCAGACAAGCCAGAAACCACAAAATAGGGACAGATGGAAAGCACCAGGAGAGAAGTGGAGAGTTCAAATTTGGGCTTTCTCACTCACATTAATCCCATGGGAAATGCTGAATTTGCCTGCCTTAATGTAACATCAATGCAACTTGGTGCCTCTGAGATTCTCTTCAATGCATTTAACCAATGTAGTCACTGACCACCACTTTCTGACTGGATCTGAGGCCTACTCCACAGGAGGGAATTGTGCACATAGCTCAGACAGCCACAGGCCCTAGCAGGGAACCTACTACTGTCATTTTGCTGAACAACACAGTATCAAACTGCCTCCTAATACCTGTGTTTAGACACTCAGGTCAGTGCTGCCCCCAGTTTTGGCCAGAGAAGCCTTTTTCTGCAGTGGGCAAAAGTCAGCACAGACTCACAAGTGGCCAAAGTGCTGAGCATATGTGACTGTTGCAAGCCCAGACCTAAATCTAGTCCCTCAAGGCTCAAGGAACACCTCAGAAAAAAAAGCTATGAAGAATCTAAGAGGCAGAAAACCGGAGGATGCTGTGAAATGTCCTCTGGGCAGGGCAGGGCTGCTGCACCCAGGAGCTTGCTGCTGCCATGGTTACCGGCACAAGACTGACACAAGATTACACCAGCAAGACCGCTGGAGTGTGGATATGATCAGTATGGTCAAGATACCCTGTACACATCCATGAGACGGGCAAAGAACAAAAGGTACCGTACAAAAACCACAAACAAGGATTGCAGTCTAACTCATGCACTGCCCTGCCAGCAGATCTATGTGTCTCCAACAAGCAGAGCTGACACAACAGGAAAAGAAGTTGGCCTCAAGTCGGGCTTACCAGAATGGAGGAAGTAATTTCCCCATTGCTGACACTGGTGGAAGACTTCACTCTGCGCGATTTCGTTCTCATGGTGTGGGAAAGCCAGGTCTACGCCGCCTGTGTGGATGTCCAGGTGGCTTCCAAAGACCTCGCTGCGGGACAGAGTGCAAGCACCTGTGAGCTGCCTCCTCCTCGGGACCCACACCTCACACTCCCAGCAGCACTCCTCATGCCATAAACATGTGGTTCTGCTCAGCTGCACACGGATCTACCGGGCTGACAGGGAGTGAGGGGAGCCAACTGTTGGAGCTGTCAGAACCCTAGGCAAGCCTGGGGTTGCCTTAAACAGGGAGGGTACTACAGCCCCGCCCTCCAGCTGGTGGAGGGGCTACTCCTGAGACGTGGAGGGGTGGGCTGGCCAGAGCATGGGCACATACTCGGCTTCTCAGTTGCCGTTCCATCCGAGGGCCTCTTTGCACTTACATGCTTTCAAACTTGAGCTACCTGTCAGGGACCGAGAGGTACTGGATGCCGTGAGACAGCCTCTTCTGCCAGCAGGAAGCCTTACAGGAAGGCTGAGCACACGCTGGCCAAGGCTAGGCACTCCTCTCATGGCCCTGGTAGCTGCCCTCTCGCTTCATCACTGTTTGAACCCTCGGCCGGGCCACCCTGTGATACCTGGCTTGAATGTTTGTGGCCTGGGAACTACTGGAGCCTCACCTGGCCATGGCGGAGCACTCGATGTGCCAACCCGGCCGGCCGTCTCCCCATGGCGAGGCCCAGAACACCTCCTGAGGCTTGGCTGCCTTCCACAGGGCGAAGTCGCTGGTGTGCCGCTTGTCGGAGTCAACTGCAGGTGACAAAGGGCTGACAGTGAGAAACTGCAGTGCGGCACTCGCCACACATGTCCCAGCTGCAATGACGGCGTGTCCCCCTGAGCATCTTCCTTCTCACAAACCCCGTGCCCTCCTCCCACACTCATCCCCATGGGGCAGGATCCAAGAAGTCAGGTCACAGAGCCTGCAAACACCAGGGCACCTGCTGCCATGGGACCAGAGCCCATTGCCTGGACAGTTCTGCACAGCCACTTTTGAGGGACTGAGTTCCTAAGTGACATTCTTCACAATGACATCGATCCTCCAGGGGGCAAAGGGCTATCAAAGAAAGATGTCAGGATAGAGGACAAGGAAAGTCAAGAAAAGAAAGAGCAAGCAGAAATGTATCAGTCCCCTAGGGACTGTGCAAAGTTGTTGGGTTTACCAGACCTGAAAGAGTTCGGCAAGTCCCGAGGACTAACTCTGTCCTCCCTTAAATGCCACAAAGTCAAGTCACTGTTCCGTGGCTGTCATTAGGTTTACTGTCCCTGGTCACATACATCTACAGAAACAAGGTCACTGGGACAATTGGGACCTCTGCCCCACAATGCCATGCAGAAGGTAGCCCCATTGGGAATTGCAGGCTAGCAAATAGGACTGGATGGGCACAACAGGCCCACAGTAACATGGAGGGGTTTGCAGCACATTGCTGTAGGGCAGAGTTGGCAGGAACAGACAGGAGTTGTGCAGGGTAGCAGGGACAGACAGACATTCCAAGTAAAAGATCAGTCTTAGCAGAGGCAACATGCAAAAACAAATAACCAACCAAGGAGTGGTGTTCTAGCAGGCTGACTGCCCAGCTGGGCTATCTATATTCCCTGAGGGCCGACTCCACTTAAGCAGCTTCCCTGACACCCTGACCACCTCCAAACATGCTGACAACCCACCCAAATACCCTGACTACCCCCCCAAACACCCTACCTCCAAACATGCTGACTACCTCCAAACACACTGACTACCCCCCCACCGCCCGAAACCCCAACTACTTACTCCCTTGAACACCCTGACTACTCTCCTGAACACACCTGCAAGGCTGATACAGGGTTGGGTGCCAGCCATGGGAGTTTAAGGATGAAGGCGTTTTCAGTACACACTGGTTCATTTGGAAGTCAGATATGGTGTCTCTTGTGTCTAGATCTTGAGAAATGACTACACTTCAAAGAAAAAGGAAAAGTCTCTGGCACCAGGCAGGCAGGGTGACTCACAAGGCACAAGAAAATGGAGGCTGTCAGGCTTCATTGACAACACAGTTAGGAAAAAGCAGTCTGTGGGCTCCAGGACACACTGTGGACCAGGAACATGTCCAACCAAACTGACTTTAAAGGAAAATGGTAGAAGTGTTACTGTTACATGTAGAAAACATGTGCAATGTCCCCATGTAGAAGGTCTCTCCCAGAAACTGCTGGAAACAAATTCACACCAGGCAACAGGCTGGGTGGAACCCAAGACAGCCAGTGCCATCCTACACACAGGGGATGGATCTGAGCGACAAAATGAGCGGTGCATGAAAAGGGGCCTTCTCACCATGCAGGCTGCGGGACAATAGAGGACAGTGGCCACCTGTCAAGCTCAGTGTCCGTGGTGCGTGGCACTGAACAGAAAGGGTCCACAAAACCTTGAGTGACAGCTTTGAAGATCAGGGTCTTGGTGACACCACATTTCACCCTCTCACACAGCATACCATGACGTTCTCAGCCTGCTGGGCAGTGTGGAGAAGAGTGGGTGTGAGGGGCTCAGTGCCCACTCTGTCCATTTCTCACTACAGAAATCACAGAGCTTCCAGAACGCGAACGGAAGAGTATCCAGTGCTGCTAACCATGGAGCACCTCTCTAGCCCTTCCCTTACACTTCATCGTTGCCATAGAAACTGTACTAAGAAATAACCAAGTAACAGCCTGTCTATGTAAAGTACTCCAGCAAGCAAACAAGAAAATGACAGAGGTGGAATACCACTGTCACAGATTTGCAACCAAGAATGTATGCTGATGGCTAAAGGCACATAAAAAGAAGCCATGAGGTCTTCTGTGTCTTTTGGTGATGAGTGTGTTGTCCACATCTGCAGATACTCAGAATTGCACTAAGCCAGTAAATTAAATGACCAACCTGTAATTTAACCAGGAAGCACATGGCATGGAGGGAAAGCCAGCAAGCCCCACCTAGTAAGTGGGGATAGGACAGAAGGCTGGGAGGAGAGAAGGGGGAGGAAGGCAAGAGAAATATCAAAGACGGAAATGCAAAGCACCTAGAGATGAGCGCAGAGTCAGGGACCCACGTGGAGGTCATCAGGCACTTGGGATGGGGAGGAGGGGAGGCCAGCATTGTCATAAGGGAGGGGTTGCCACCAAGGGGCCAGAGCTGGGCAGAGGTGGTGCAAAAACGTAATGCCAGCAGCCCAGTGCCAGAGCCACCTCTCTTCACTGGGTGCCCACAGGCCCTCAACCTAGGACAAGGTATGATGAGAAGGACCCACTTTGCACCCTTCCTGTTGAGTTACTGCCACAATTCCAGATCTGAAGAAAGTGAAAACCCTTGCTCTGAAAGGATGTCCCTGAGCAGTGGGGCCTGTCACGGAGCCAGAGGGCTCGGGGCCTTTGTTTTGTTAAACGCTAATCCCCAATTTCAAACCTTTACTCCCACTACCCATTTGAATAAGGCACTTCCAACAGTGCTATAGTGAGAGTTGGGGGTGAGGATGAGGGATAGAGAAGGGGGAGTTGGGGGGCACCTGTCACTCATTGCTGGGGACACAGAGTAGTGCTGCCACTTTGGAAGACATGTTGGCAACGTCTCACAAAACCAAACAGGTGACACAGCCATCACATTCCTCGGTGTTTACCCAAGATGCTGAAAACATTCACATAAAATCCTGCATGTAGATGCTCGCAGCAGCCTAATCCCTAACTGCCCAAACATGAATGCAGTCAAGATGGACTTTAGTAAGTGATGGACTAAGAAATTCCAGCACACAGACGCTGGACACACAAATGTCAGGGCATCCATCATTCAGTATCAGTGAGAGCCAAGCTACAAAACATGCAAAGACCTGCAAAGCTTGAAAGCACATTACCAGCCAGGCATAGTCATCACGCCTCTAACCTCAGTCCTCAGGAGGCCAAGGAAGGTAGACTTCCTCAAGATCAAGGCTACCTTGAGCTACACAGTATCAAGCAAGACTGTATCCAAAAGCAAAGCACAAAAGCCTATAATTAACAGAAAGAAGCCAACCTGGAATGTGTACAATTTTGCAACATTCTGGAGAAACAAAGTTAGGGATAGTAAAAAGGTCACTAGAGTTGAGGTAGCAAAGGCAGCAGAAGCAGTGCACACAGATGATCTTGGGAGACCACTACAGGAGACTGCACTGTGTGGGAACATGGCAGGAGACACTTGACCACACCAAGGGGCACCCACTGCTGTGATGTTCACACTGTGCTGGGGAAGATGGGCTGAGCAGGGGAAGAGGTCAAATGGGCACTCACTTTGTTAGGCTGTAAACCCTATGTGGCACTGAAAACACAAAGCCTGTCGAAATAAGGTTGAAAGCTGTGCCCGGTGGCACATGTCCACAGTCCCAGCACTTGGGAAATAAAGGAAGGATATGGAGGTCCGGCCATCCTCCACCATACAGCACGGTTCAGGCTCGCCTTGGCTACATGACACTTCCCCACAACCAAATACAAATCAACAAAACTAGCTTGCTTCTGCCAGAACTCTGCAGTTGTCCCAAAGCTGCCTCCCTGAAAAGCTCACTCGAACCTGCCTTGAACCACAGGTATGGAGAGCCCTGAATGCGCCATTCAGTAGCACCACAGGAAGCTACTGATTGGGCAAAAGGCACATATCCTTTCTGAGAGCCCAAGGAGAGATTAGATTTAAACTAGGTATGTTGGCACACGCCTTTACTCCCAACTCTTGGCCTCACTCTGTGAGTTCTGAGGACAGCCTGGTCTATATAGAAAGTTCCAGGAGAGCCAGGGCTACACAGTGAAACCCTGTCTCAAAAATAAGCTTAAACAATTAAAAACTTCTCTGGCAATGAAAGTACTACACACAAGTCTCTATCCACAGACACTCGAAGTTGGACTACGCCTGTAATTACAAACTAAGTAACACATGGCATGGAGGGAAAGCCATGCAACACAGGCAGCACACCCCGCTGAGCAAGCAGGGACTGGAGATGGTTCAGAAGAAAGGCTGGAGGAGACACAGAGGAAGGAATTGAGGAGAAACATCATAGACGGTTTGGGTACACAAAGCAGCTGGGGCCACCTGTGGGTCCTGAATTATACCAGTAGCTTAAAGGCGCACGCTGCCACATCCGACATCCTTAATAGTTTAAATTTTGTTTCACGTGCTTATTCTTCCTCCTCCATAACAGTGATTTCGACCTAACAAAGTGTTGAAGCACAGATAGCACAGGAATACACTGACATTTTGTGAACTTAGCATACACTAGCCAGCAGTAGAAGAGGGTCACGCTATGACATATGTGCATGCGGTCCCATGCAGAGAAAATTCCAGAAGTAAGGAGAGGGAACAATTAGCATGGCTGGGTGCAGAGTAGGACAGAACTGCTGAGCTTCTGGGATGCTGAGCTTCATTCAAACTGTCCTCTGCAAGTATCACCTCTTCATGGAAATAGATCAAGCCCACAGCAGGGTTAGGGACCCCAAGTCACCCCATGTGTCCCAGCTCCAGATCTAACCCTCAGAGGCCAAGGCCCATGGGACACACATCATCACACACCCGGCTCTGCAGCTGCGCTGGGAACCACGTTGACCAGCTTGCCATACTTGTCTCCTCGTGCGCGCAGATCGAAGTACACACTGCCTGTTTGACAGAGACAGTCATGAGTTCAGCGCTTCCCTGCCCCAGGCACCTGTGAAGTCTAATGTCGAACAGCAGTGACAGTTCAGCACAGAAGACAGCACGTGTCCACCATCAGGCCAGAACTGAAAAGAGCACCACAGCTGCATTAACATTACCTGGGCACAACCTGAACTGCAAGTACAAATGTGGAGACACAAGAAAGAGGTCTTTGGAAAAGGTTGACACAAGTCCTTTTAGGTAGGGTGAAATAAGGAGGGAAGGAAGGAGAGAGTAAAGAGGCCTTATAAGATATGCCTATAATCCCAAGAAAACAAGTTCAAAGCCACCATGAGCTACAGAGACCCTGTCATTAAAACGATAAGGCTATACAGACCCCACACTTGGTTCTTCAGCTTTTAGCTGCATACTAATTTAAAAGGACACTATTCTTGGGGCTGGAGAGATGCTTCAGTCAGTAAAGTGCTACTGTGCAAACATGAGGACCTGAGTTCAAATCCCCAGCACTCACATAACAAGCCAGGTGTGGGAGTGTGTGCTAGTAACCTCAGCCCAAGGTTGGCTGGAGACAAACAGATCCATGAAACTCACTGGGCAGCCAGACTAGCCGAATCTACAAGGCTTCGGGCTCTTTGAGAGATTCTGTCTCAGACATAAGGTCAGGAGGAAAACACTCAATGTCTACCTCAGGCTCACACACACACACACACACACAATGACCAAAAGCAAGTTAGGGAGGAAAGGATTTATTTGGCTTATACTTCCACATTGTAGTCCATCACTGCTTTCTTTTAGAACCCAGGACACCAGCCCAGGGATGACGCCCCTACAATGGGCTGGACTTCCCCATCAGTCACTAATTGAGAAAATGCCAAACAGCTGGATCTCATGGAGGCATTTCCTCAACTGTGGCTCTTTCTTCTCTGATGACTCTGGCTTGGTCAAGTTCACACAAACCAGTCAGTGCAAACATGCATGTACACCCAACACAAGCATGAGACATACACACTACCACACCACACACACACAGACACTCACCTCTACCCAGGCACTTTGTACAACACTGGCTGCACACTGTACACACCTCTGGGTCGCTCTGCCTGTGACCATCGCTCTTTTCAGACTCAGTGAAAGCTCTACTGGGAGAGTTCAGAGCAGAGTTAGCCTGGGAGCCGAAGCCAGCACCAGCACTAACGGCTTCCACACCCAGCTGCCGGGAAGGCTGTGCTCCCCAGCTAGTCTGTGCTGACCGAAGCCATGCATCTCAAACATGCTCCATGCCACCTGAAGACCACCATGAACGACTGTCACTAGCAAACACTGCAGGAGTCATTCCCACCTGTGCACACTGCTCATCTTCCCACTCTTTCTATAGCCTAGCTGCCTACTGATTTGGACCTGTGCTATCCTTCCAGGGGACACTGATCTTCAAAGCGTTGTTCTAAGACAAGGCAGCTCTGAGCAGCCCCAGGTGCCTGCCCTAGGGTCTAAGCTCTCAAGGAGACAGTGGTTACTGCAGAAGGGGAGAGTGTAGGGTAACTTGGAAAACAAAGCCAGCTAACCAGGCAGCATCTTGGCCTGTGCCTGTAGAGCCCTGGTCATACAGAGTACACTGATGAGCTAGACCCTACCTTACAGCCAGCCCAACCAGCCCAAGATGCAGAGTGGGAGATGGAAAAGGTTGGGGCCAGGAGAGCTGCCTCTTCTGTACATACTCTGAATGCCTGGAAAGAATGCCTGGCAGACAGGCAGTATCCTTCATTTGCCTTGCTGAGGGTCCCAATTCACTGAACCGACTTGTTTTTACAAACAGTTCAAAAATCAAGGTACAGCTAAATCCTGTGGAACTGTTGAAAAGCCCAAGCTGCTGCAGTTTGAATATAAGATGCTCTGAATTTACAGTAACACATAGTAATGCAGCAACACAAGGCGAGGTATGATGGCACATGTCTTTAATCCCAGCAGCGGCAGGTGGAAGGCAGCAGTTCTCTGAGTTGCAGCCAGCCAGAGCTACATAGTGAGATATTTTCTTGAAGAAAGGCTGAATGAACAGACAGATGTATGCATGCAGGCTGGCAGGCATGCACGTGCAGATAGCCCTCACTCCTGGAGAACAGTAGCTCAGGAAACACTGTGGTCCTCCAAAGCAGAAGCGCGGGCTCATGGTCACTTTCTACCCTGTGACAATTACCCTGAACTGGAACAGGCCAGGATAGCACCCCAGTCTTTTCATACTGCTTCACTGGAGACAAATTCCAAATCTGCCACAGTAGAGCACATGGAAACTTCCCGTGTGCAGGCACTGGCACATTACCTCCCCTGTGAGCTGTGCTCTGGGGGGGCATATGCCCAGGGCCTGGCTCCATTCCTGGCCCTTCACCTGGACAAGCACCTTAACCCTTTTGCACTACAGGTGTGAGGAGCTACTGAGTAAAAACAAATGAACTGGGGCTGGGGGCAGGAAAAGATGAGCTTACACACGGCCAAATCTGCCCACACGGAGTGGAGACACCCAGGCTGAAGGTGGCACCGCCTCTGCTACAGGGACCAGAGGAGACTCCACAGGAAGTTCGTTCTTGGAGGGTTTGCGGGACGGGGGAAGGGATGTGCCCAGCACATGCAAAGCCCAGGCTCTGCACAGGTCAGGTGTGCTGGACACTCCTGTCACCCCAGGATTCAGGAGGTGAGGCAGGTGGATGGCGTTCAAGATCAGCCTCAGCTACATACGTTGAAGACCAGCCTGGGATACATAAGACCTGGTCTCAAAAAAAGAGAAAGAAAGAAAGACAGACAGACAGACAGACAAACAGGGAAGGCACTGCTGAGATCAGTGTGTGATCACAGGAGTGGCCAAGTGCAAACTGCCAAAGACAGACATAGTGAAACAGGCTGTAAGCCGAAGGCAAAGTGGGAAGAGGGGGTCACACCAAGACTGTAGGACTCAAGGCAAGAGTGGAGACTGCTGGGTTAGAGGCTCTAAAATGACATTACCACTTCTAAGTGTCTTAACTGCATTATGTGGGCAGATGCCATCCTGCAGTGGGCAGGGAGGCCATGATAAGGGAACTATGCCAGGTCTCACAATAGCAGTGAGGCGCTACTCTATTATTTGGAGACTCATGTGCAGTGATAAGGGATGACGAATTGTGTCCCATGACAACCAAGTCGTGGTGTTTGAATGAAAATGGCCCCCACAGGCCCACAGGGAGTGATTCTATTAGGAAGCGTGGCCTTTGTCAGAGGAAGCGTATCACTGGGTTGGAGTTTGAGGTTTCAGAAGCTCAGCCCAAGCCCAACAGCTCACTTTCCCTTTCTGCTGCCTGCTAATCCATGTGTAGAACTCTGATGGGGCAGGCACAGACTACTGTGGGTGCAGCCATCCCTGGACTGGTGTCCTGGGTTCTATAAGAAAGCAGCTGAGCAAGCCATGAGGAGCAAGCCAGTAAGCAGCACCCTCCATGGCCTCTGCATCAGCTCCTGCCTCCAGGTTCCTGCCGTGGTCCAGTTCCTGTCCTGACTTCCTTTGATGATGAACAGTGATGTGGAAGTGTAAGCCAAATAAACCCCTTCCTTCCGGCTTGCTTTTAGATCGTGGTGTTTTGCTGAAGCAACAGAAACTCTGATGGGGACACCTGGTATCCGGTTAAGTGGCTCCACAGATCGAAGACGTTGCCAACTGCCTGTCTAGGTAGGCTGAAAAATATCCATTGTTTTCACAGTATTCAACATACTTACATTACATGCACACCTAAATTACATACACAGCACACCTACAGTACATGCGTGCATAGCATACCTACATTACATGTATTCATAACATACCTACAGTACATGTGAACACAACAAACCTACAGTTCACACACATGCACACATAAAATGGGGTGGAAGTAATAGAGAAAGACACCTAACATCCTCCTCTAACCTCCCAATGTATGTGTGTGTGCAGGCACAGGCCCCCTGCGAACACACATGACTGTGAAACACACACACACAATGAAATAAGACAGCAGTGAGCATCTGCACAGCTACCACCAAGACTCCACAGGGGGTCAGGACTGACTCGCTTGTGTTCTGCAGTTGCATGAAAAAGCTGAAGCAAGGACCCAAGGAGCTGGAGATGGCTTGTTACTAGAGCCCCTGCAGGACAGAAAGCTCTTGTGAAGTCCTGGCACCCGTACTTGGCAGCTCACAACTACCTCTCGCTCCTGCTCCGGGGCATCAGGTGACCTTCTCCGACCCCTGTGGGCACTCATGTGCACAAGACACACTCATACACACATGCACCACATACATACACCACACACAGACCCTCACACAGACACACACCACACAAATACACACACACACACACACACACGCACACATACAACCCTAATCCTAATCCTGAGACACATAATTTAAAATGAAAAAATAAAGTCTAGAAAAAAGAGTGGACTTGAGGGGCTGGAAAGGTGAGTAGTTGAGGCGGCTTGCTGCTCCTGCAGAGGACCCAAGTATGGTTTCCACACCCACACTGGGCAGCTCACAACTGCCTGTAACTCTGGCCCCTGGGGATCTGAGTCCCTTTTCTGGCCCCTACGAGCATCCACACACATGCGCACACACATCCACATAAAGAGAAATTTTAAAAACAAACTGGATAGTGCTGCAGACTAGGCACTGAGCCCACGTCGACACGGCCAGCAAAGTGTCCCCACACAGCAGCCTAGACACGCCCTGCATCCTAGTGTCCCCCAGCGATAAATTTTAAACCTCAGGCTACCTTTGGCTGTTGAGTAAGCATGGCCATGCGCCATGATGCCTTCGATGAAAGAGATTATCTGAGGGATGTTCTCAGTGACTCTCAAGTACACCGTTGGTGGCAGAACCTGGAAAGAAGCCGAGAGGTAAGCACCACAGCTGACTGCCATGCACAGACCTGGTGAGACAGGGTGGTAGCCATCTTGAGTCAAGAGCACCATGATGGCCCATCGATCCACCTGGCTTTTCCTGCATGGTGTCCCTACCAACTCACAACAGGCAGGACTACCGGAGGGGAACAAGGAGCTAGACAACCAGACCCCTGTGCCAGGAATTCGAGATAAACCAGGGACGCTCTGGCAAGGACATGGCCACGCCATCCTAACCCACACACATGGGGGCCCATCAGGCCCAAAGGAGAAGAGCCCAGCTCATATGCTGCCCCGGGACCAGCCCCTTACACTAAACCCATTGCAGGGTACACCCTGCACAGCAAAATCTGTGCCCCTTTCTTCAGTCTTGACCCCACAGGGCCTGTACTCAGGCGCTAGCAATAGTTCACTCTGATTCGCACAGGTCGGCTACCCCTGCCCTTTATGAATGGGTAAACCACCGCTTACCTTCAGGGCGGCCATGTCTTGTTTAAATTCTTCTTCAAAAACACTGGCGAGAGAAGCAGGCGACACGTTCATCTGTAGAAGGTCAGACAAGGACATTAGCACACGCAGCCCGGGGGGGGGGGGCAGCCGGCTACCCCTGAAGACAGGATGGTGGCCATGTGCCCCGCTGGAGCTCAGCCTCAAGAAGGAAGAGTTCACTTCAGGCGATAAACCTGTGCTAAAGCTCAGTAGTCAAAAGGCCTCTGGGCCCTGCCCTCTAGGTAGAGCAGGGGTCTTCAAACTATGGCCCGCAGGCCACAGGGCCACATGCAGCCCGCAGAGGAGTCTGATCCGGCCCGCCAGCAATGAGCACAGTTTGGCCACCAAGATACCTGCGAGTATATACACTCAGTGTCACAGCTTCTCAGGGATGACGTCAACTGCCTCCGCCCACGGCACGCTGTGTGCTGGGAGGGTGGG